>NC_069405.1:96787716-96792716 GCF_026875155.1 Cherax quadricarinatus | reverse complement strand
TAGCCAGTGGAGACCAGGCCATAGTGCCAACACCTGTAACACGGAGAACACCTGTAACATACTGACGACACCTGTAACACACTGAGGACACCTGTAACACAATGAGGACACCTGTAACACAATGAGAACAACTGTAATACACTGAGGACACCTGTAAAACACTGAGGACACCTGTAACACACTGAGGACACCTGTAACACACTGAGGACACCTGTAACACACTGAGGACACCTGTAACACACTGAGAACACCTGTAATGCACTGAGAACACCTGTAACACACTGAGGACACCTGTAACACACTGAGGACACCTGTAACACACTGAGGACACCTGTAACACACTGAGGACACCTGTAACACACTGAGGACACCTGTAACACACTGAGAACACCTGTAATGCACTGAGAACACCTGTAACATACTAAGAACACCTGTAAGACACTGAGAACACCTGTAATACATTGAGAACACCTACAACACACTGAGGACACCTGTAACACAATCAGAACACCTGTAGTACATCGATAACATCTGTAACACACTGAGAACACCTGTAATACACTGAGAACACCTGCAACACACTGAGAACACGTGTAACACATTAAGAACACCTGTAACATACTGAGAACAATTGTAACACACTGAGGACACCTGTAATACATTGAAAACACCTGTAACACACTGAGAACACTTGTAATACATAGAGAACACCTGTAGCACACTTAGAACACCTGTAATACACAGAGAACACCTGTAGCACACTGAGAACACCTGTAACACACTGATAACACCTGTAACACATTGAGAACACCTATAGCATACTGAGAACACCTGTAACACCCTAAGAACACCTGTAACACTCTGAGAACACCTGTAAGACACTGAGAACACCTGCGACACACTGACAACACATGTAACACATTGAAAAAACCTATAACAAGTCAGAACACCTGTACCGCACTGAGAACACCTTAACACACTGAAAACACATGTAACACACTGAGAACACCTGTAGCACACTGAGAACACCGGTAATACATTGAGAACACCTGTTACACACTGATAACACCTGTAACACACTGAGAGCATCTGTAGCGCACTGAGAGCACCTGTAACACTCCGAGAACACATGTAATACATTGAGAACACCTGTTACACACTGATAACACCTGTAACATACTGAGAACATCTGTAACACACTGAGAACGCCTGAAACACACTGAGAACACCTGTAACACTCCGAGAACACCTGTAATACATTGAGAACACCTGTAATACATTGAGAACACCTGTTACACACTTATAACATCTGTAACACACTGAGAACACATGTAACACACTGAGAACGCCTGTAACACACTGAGAACGCCTGTAACACTCTGAGAACACCGGTAATACATTGAGAACACCTGTTACACACTGAGAACACCTGTAACACACTGAGAACATGAATAAAGAAAGGAATAAGAAAAGCAAAAAGGGATTATGAGGCTAAGGTCGCAAGGGATTCAAAGACTAAACCAAAAGGGTTCTTTCAGGTATACAGAAGTAAGATTAAGGACAAGATTGGCCCACTTAAGAGTAACTCTGGTCAGATCACTGACAGTGATAAGGATATGTGTGAAATTTTCGACAATTACTTCCTCTCAGTTTTTACCCAGGAAGATACAAGCAAAATTCCAGAAATAATAGATTATGTAGAACAGGATGATAATAAACTATGCACGATTGTGGTAACTAGTGACATGGTCCTCAGACAAATAGAGAAATTAAAACCTAACAAATTCCCAGGTCCTGATGAACTGTTTGCAAGGGTGTTAATATTTTCAATGTGGCTAATCTTTTCAATATATCTCTACAAACTGGCATAGTGTCAGAGAAGTGGAAAATGGAAAATGTAATACCTATTTACAAGGCAGGTGACAGGTCCTTAGCTTCGAACTATAGACCAGTAAGCCTTACCTCCATAGTGGGAAAATTTATGGTATCAATAATTGCCGAGGCAATTCGTAGCCATCTGATAGAAATAAACTGATTAATGAATCTCAACACGGTTTTACAAAGGGGCGTTCCTGTCTTACGAATTTACTAACTTTTTTCACTAAGGTGTTTGAGGAGGTAGATCATGGTAATGAATATGATATTGTGTATATAGATTTCAGTAAGGCTTTCGATAGAGTTCCACACCAGAGGCTATTGAGGAAACTAAGGCACACGCAATAGGAGGAGAAATTTTTTCCTGGGTAGAGGCATGGCTGACAAATAGGCAGCAGAGAGTTTGCATAAATGGGGAGAAATCAGAGTGGGGAAGCGTCACGAGCGGTGTTCCTCAGGGATCAGTGTTGGGCCCCCTGTTGTTCACTTTGTGTAGTAGTGTTGTAGTCACTATGTCTGTTACTTTGTGTATTAGTGTTGTAGTCACTGAGTCTGCTACTTTGTGTAGTAGTGTTGTAGTCACTGAGTCTGCTACTTTGTGTAGTAGTGTTGTAGTCACTGTGTCTGCTACATTGTGTAGTAGTGTTGTAGTCACTGTGTCTGCTACTTTGTGAAGTAGTGTTGTAGTCACTGTGTCTGCTACTTTGTTTAGTAGTGTTGTAGATAATCTCTCTGCTACTTTGTATAGTAGTGTTGTAGTCACTGTGTCCGCTACTTTTGTAGTAGCTTTTGTGTACAGTTTTTTGAAGTTTGCAATGACCTGCTGGTCCATGGGCTGCAGGAGAGGAGTGGTATTAGGAGGCAAAAACTTCACCTTAATGAAGCTCATGTCCCCAGAAAGTCGCTCTGCCAAGTCTGAAGGATGACCAGGAGCATCGTCTAACATAGATGAGGGAATAAATAGCGACACAAGCAAGTTTGCTGATGACATCAAAATAGACCGTCCAGTTTATTCTAACGAGGATATTAGAGCACTCCAGGATGATTTGAATAGACTGATGCAATGGTCGGAGAAGTGGCAGATGCAGTTTAATATAGACAAATTAAAAGTTCTACGTGTTGGACAGGAAAATAACCATGCCACATATAACCTAAATAATGTGGATCTTAATATTAATGATTGCGAAAAAGATTTAGAAGTTCTGGTTAGCAGCAATCTGAAATCAAATCGACAGTGCATAAGTGTTCGTAATAAAGCTAACAGAATCCTTGGCTTCATATAAAGAAGTATACTTGTGCAACATCTGGGTATCTTCATTGTAGACGTTTCGCCATCCAGTGGCTTTATCAGTACAGATTCTAGGGCAATACGAAGAGAGTAGAACTATGTACTAAGGATAAGGTAATCAGTCCCTCAACCTTAGAGTTAGTGTGAAGAGCACCGTAGTCATGAAGACTCTGGAGCAGAGGCAGGAAAACTGGCGCATATATACCAACGTATATATGATTCATATTGTCCTAGAATCTATATTGACAAAGACACTGGATGGCAAAACGTGTACAAAAATGATACCCAGATGTTGCACATTTGCGTCAGTTTTCGTCTTGTCGATATTGTATACCAATCATGTACAAGAAGTATATATAACAGAAGTCCTCAGGTCGTCCTTCAACTCCTTATATCTTAGTTGCATTTGTGTCCTTTTACTTAACATTATTAAGCTGGTAGGTGCCAGGGTTATGAACATTCCCGAGCTTTAGAACGTTGCATTTATCTACACTGAAACTGCATCTGCCACTTTTCTAACCACGAATTAAGTTTGTCTAAATCCTCCTGAAGTTCCGTGACATCTACGTCTGAATCAATTATCCTACCTATCTTCGTATCATCAACGAATATGCTTATATCACTAGTAATTCCCTCGTCAAGGTCATTTATATATATATTATAAAGAACAACGGGCCTTAAGCCGATCCCTGCGGAACGCCACTTGTTACAGACCCTCACTCAGATTTAATCCCATATTGGTGAGCCATGACTCGGTCCATAACAGCACTTTTCCCACAGTGCCATGAGCTGCCACTTTCTTTAACAGTCTCTGATGTGGCACTCTATCAAAAGCCTTACTAAAATCCAAATAAACGAATTCTGTATCGTGATCAACAGCCTCAAAAGTTTTACTGAAGAAAGTTAGTAAATTAGTCAGGTAGGAACGGCCCCTCGTGAATTCATGCTGAGTATCATTAATCAAATTATGCTTATCCAGATGGCTTCTTACGTTATCAGATATAAGTGACTCTAGTAATTTGCCTACAATTGAGGTCAGGCTTATCGGGAGGTAATTTGACGGTAACGACTTGTCCCCTGCTTTAAAAATAAAAATTACATTAGCCATCTTCCACATATCAGACACTACACCTGTTTAACAGAGATGTATTAAAAATATTGGTTAATGGTTCACAAAGTTCCATTGAAAAAAACCTCATCAGGACCCGGTGATTTATTTTGTTTCAGTCGGTCTCTTTGTTTCACAACCATTTCACTAGTGACTCTGATGTTACATAATTTATCTTCTTCAGGTCCACTATAAAAATTAATTACTGGGATATTGTTAGTATCTTCCTGTGTAAAAACCGAGAGAAAAATAATTATTTAAAACGAGCACATTTTTTTTTCCTTTTCAGTAAGATGCCCATATTTTTTTTTTAAAGGGGGCCTACTTATCTCTGACTTTTTTTCTATTAACCCGGAAAAAAATTTTTGGGTTAGTTTTAGAATCTCTAAAAACTTTTAAATTTCGTAGTCTCGTTTTTGCTTTTTTTATCCCCTTTTTAAGTCCCTCTTATGTCAATAACTAAATTTATAAATGACCCCACCTCTTTTTGATACTCTAAAAACTCCTTCTTCTGGCCTAAAGGATATTTAGCCTATTATTTATCCATTTGGGTCATTTCTATTCGATCAATTTCTTTATTTGGGATAAATTTCTTTGGGCAGCTGTAAGTTTAAAAAAGCTGACATATTGTAACTCTCTTCGTTTCTCCCCTCCACGATTTTCAAGTGTTCTCTAAGCCCATTGTAACGCTAAACGAAAATTGGGACCATTACTTTTTTTCCCCTACTT
>NC_069405.1:96711695-96787216 GCF_026875155.1 Cherax quadricarinatus | reverse complement strand
ACTTTTTGCCTGGTGATTACTTTGTTTTTGGGCACTTTGTCGGGAAAAATGTACTTTGCTCAGGTGAGTGTCTTTGCTCATGGTGCCCTGTATTTTCTCAGGGTGACCTGTATTTGCTCATGGTGACGTGTACTTGCCATTGGTGACCTGTACTTTTGCTCAGGGGACCTGTACTTTGCTCATGGTGACGTGTACTTTGCTCATGGTGCGTGTACTTTGCTCTTGGTGACCTGTACTTGCTCATGGTGACCTGTATTTTGCTCATGGTGAAGTGTACTTTGCTCATGGTGACCGGGTACTTTGCTCATTGGTGACCTGTACTTTGCTCATGGTGACCTGTACTTTGCTCATGGTGACGTGTACTTTGCTCATGGTGACCTGTACTTTGCTCATGGTGACGTGTACTTTGCTCATGGTGACCTGTACTTTGCTCATGGTGACCTGTACTTTGCTCATGGTGACCTGTACTTTGCTCATGGTGACGTGTACTTTGCTCATGGTGACCTATACTTTGCTCATGGTGACCTGTACTTTGCTCATGGTGACCTGTACTTTGCTCATGGTGACGTGTACTTTGCTCTGTCAAGACTTGTCTAAAAATATCTAAAAATATGTTGGTTCTCCCTTACCATCAAAACTTGGTTGATATGCCTTCTCTTCTTAAGACTTTTAATATTAAAGTTGTATTCAAAAATCTTGATACAGTAAAAAAACTTTTGATAAAGAATTCCCCCCAAAATGCTGATGGATGTGTCTATAAGATTCCTTGTAAAATTTGCGATAAAGTTTATTACGGTCAAACTGGTAAAAATCTCGAACTAAGATTAAAACAACATAAATATAGCATTAAAACTGGACAAGATTCCAATGCTCTATTTATTCATGTAAGAGATTTTAACCATCCAATTGATTTTCAAAAAGTTGAGAAAGTAGTATCAAGCAAGTCCATGGTCGACAGGAATATAATTGAATCTTGTTTCATAAAAAGCATTTTTGACAATAATATGAATATTTCCTTTGGTTTTATATAAATTGATCCATTTATAATTAATAGAATTTGGGAAGAATTTAATAATACACTGGATAAATAATAATTTTTAAAATCTTGCTTCATAAAAAGCCCTTTACTGTGATCTTATTGCATTATAATAATATATATTTATATATATATATTATTTAATATATATATATATATATATATATAGATATATATTTATATATATATATATATATATATATATTATTATAAATAACTGTATCTCCTTCACGGCTCAGGTATGTTTTAGGTCACAGTGGTCTGTGCTCGTCACAGCTGCCGGTCACAGGCTGCGGTCACAGGCTGCCGGTCACAGGCTTGCCGGTCACAGGCTGCCGGTCACAGGCTGCCGGTCACAGACTGCCGGTCACAGGCTGCCGGTCACAGGCTGCCGGTCACAGCGACTGCCGGTCACAGACTGCCGGTCACAGACTGTCGGCAACCAAAATAATTACACCACAATGTAACCATCACCCATTACATGTGTTTCTGGTGTGTGTACACCTGTCCACAACACTAACATACTGATGGACAGTATATCTCCACAGACTTTTTTCTAGCCACTGTCCTGTCATAAGGTAGGAGACCTATACCTAAATAAACCTCTCCTTGTTAGGTTTTATTGGGGAAAACCCCAAAAACCTACAGGGTTTTAAAGTATAATTGGAATGGAGGTTTTTAAAGTTTAATTTCAGGGATGGGAAGGGAGCTCAAACCCCGGGGTCAAGGGGCCCTTTAAGAAGGGAAAAGTCAACTCCCGCTAAAGTCACTACTTACAGGGTGGCTCTGAAACAAAAACAAAATTTAAAATTTAAAATTTTTAAAAACTGATTTTATCAATGTTATTTATATTTATTTTTATATATAAAATTTTTTTTATATATAAATTTACATATAAATATATTAAATAAATAAAATATATATAAAATATATATTTAAATTTTTATATATAAATTATTATTTTATATATATATTTAATATAATTTATATAAAATATATATATGTTTTTATATTAGATTTAAAATTTACCCCTGGGACAGTCCTTTTTTTATATTAAAATTAAGCTTTGGGAAAATTTTTTTTTGAAATTTGTTTGGGTTTGACGGGGAAATAGTGTTGACCTTAAACGTGTTGACCCCTTTAAAACTTGGTTGACCTTAACATTGTGTTGACCTTAAACAATGTGTTTTCCTTAACACTAGGTTGGGCGTTTAAAAAAGGTTGAACCCTTTTCATTGTGTTGACCTTTTAAACTAGTGTTGACAATTCATAGTTTGACCTTAACAAATAGTGTTTTACCTTAACAATTGTGGGAAACCTTAAACTAGTGTAGATTTTACACTTGGTAGAACCCTTTAAAAAAAAAGGGAGACCTTAACACTAGTGTTGAATTTAAAACTTTGTTAAAACCTTAACAATAGTGTAGCCTTTAAAACTAGTGTAGAACCCTTTTCACTAGTGTTAAAAATTTTAAAAAAGTGTAACCTTTATAATATGTTGCTTAAAACTAGTGTAGACCTTAAAAACAGTGGGAGACCTTAACAAAAGTGTAAAATCTTAACACTATTTAAAACCTTAAAAAACTTGTAGAAACCTTTTCACAAATGTAGACCCTTTAAAATAGTGTAATTTAACACTTGTGTAGACCTTAAAAACTAGTGTAGAAAATTTAAAACCCCGTGTTGTCCTTAACCTATTTTAGCCTTAAAAAATTTGTGGATCTTAACACTTGTGAGACCTTAACACAAATGTAGACCTTAACCTAGTGTAGAACCCTTTAAAACTAGTGGGAGAACTTTTAAAACTAGTGTAGACCTTAAAAAACTTGTTTTTGACCCCTTTTCAAAATTGTGTAGACCTTAAAAACTAGGGGAGACCTTTTTTACTTGTGGAGTCTTTTTTCACTAGTGAGACCTTTTAACAAAAGTTTTAGTCCCTTTTAACCCTAGTGTAAAACCTTAACCTAGTGTAGACCTTAAAACGTGTAGGCCAAAAACTGTGAAAACCCTTTTTAAAACTTTGTAGGGCCTTTTTTCTAAAATGTAGTTTTTAACAATAGTGTAACCTTTAAAAATAGTGAACCTTAAAACCCCGTGTATAAATTTAAAATTGTGTAGAAATTTAAAAATAGTGTAGACCCCTTTAAAAATAGTGTTAAAATTTTTTAAAGTGTAGACCCTTTAAAAATTGTGTTTTAAATTTTTAAATAGTGGGAAAACCTTTAAAACTAGTGAAAACCTTAAATATTTTGGGAAATTTCCCCTAGTGTTTGCCTTTAACACTAGTGTTGATCTTAACACTAGTTAATTTTTTAACACTAATGTAGTTTTAACACAGTGGGAACCCTTTAAAATTTTTTTTAGACCTTAACAATAGTGTAGATCTTTTTTACGGTTTTAGCCTTAAATTGTGCAGAATTTTTAAACTAGTGTTTGACCTTTTTAAAAAGGGGGGGTAGACCCTTTAAAACTAGTGTAGACCTTTCCCTAGTGTTTTCCTTAACACTAGTGGAGACCTTACAAAATTTAAAAAAGGTTACCCCTTTAAAAATTTGGTAGGACCTTAAAAAATTGTGTTTAAAACCTTAACACTTGGGTAAACCTTTAAAAATAGTGTAACCTTAACATAGTGTAGACCCTTTAAAACTAGTGTTGACCCTTAAAAACTATGTAGAACCTTTAATACAGTGTAATTGACCTTTTTAACCATAAAGTGGGAAATCCTTTTTTTTTATAAATTGGTTTTTTAAATGTTGACCCTTTAAAACTATTTTAAACCTTAACACTATTTTGGGGCCCTTTAAAAATTGGTTTTAGAATTTTAAAACTTTGGGGTAGACCTTTTTACTTGTGAAAACCTTTTAATTGTGAAAACCTTAAAACTAGTGGGAGAAAATTAACCCAAATGGGAGGCCCCCCAAAGTGTAGATTTTAACATAGTGTTTGAACCCCAAACTAGTGTTGACCCTTTAAAATATGTTGGGCCTTAAAAATAGTGGGAGAATCTTGAACAATAATTTTAATCTTAAAACTAGTTTTGCCTTAAAAATAGTGTAATCCTTTAAAACCCAGTGTAGCCTTTAAAACTAAATGCGGCCTTAAAAACTGTTTTAGCCCTTTTTCACTAGTGGTGTTTTTTAAAAATAGTGGAACCCCTTTAAAACTAGTGTAGATCTTAAAAACTTGTGTAGAAAAAATTTTTAAAAACTAGTTTTTGGGCTTAACCCTTTTTTTTGGAAAATTCTTAAACACTTGTGTAGATCTTTAACACTTGTGTAACCTTAAAAAATAGTGTAGATTTTAAAAATAGTGTAACCCTTAAACCCCCCTTTTTGACTTAACCATAGTGTTTGCCTTTTTTCCCCAGTGTTTTTTAAACTAGTGTAAAACCCCTTTTCAATAGGTAGAACCCCAAAAACCCAGTGTTGGGCCCTTTAAAAATGTGTAGACCCTTTCCTAGTGTTATTTAAAACTTGTGTTGACCTTTTAAAACCCTTTTTGTAGACCTTAACATAGTGAGACCCTTTTTAAAATAGTGTAGGGTTTAAAAAACTAGGGGGCCCTTAAAAAAACTTGTGTTGGGTATTTTAAAACTAGTTAGACCTTTAAAACCAGTGTAGTTTTTTAACACAGGGGTTTGCCTTAAAACTGTTTAAGAAACCTTTAAAACAGTTTAGAATTTTTAACCTAGTGTAGAACTTTTTTAAAACTTAAAAAGTAAGACCTTAACACTAGGTTTTAGAACTTTCACTAGTGTGACCTTAAAAACTAGTGTAGAACCCAACACTGTGTAACCTTAAAATAGTGGAAAACCTTAACAATAGTGGGGATCTTTAAAACTTGTGTAGACTTAAAATTTGGGAGGTTTTTAACAAATAGTGAAAACCCAACATAGTGTAGACCCCTTTAAAACTTGTGTAGACCTTAAAAATGGTTTTTGAATTTTTCATATGTAAAACCCTTAAACTAGTGTAATTTTTAACACTAGTTTTAAAATCTTAACCTGTGTAGCCCTTTAAAACTATTTTAGACTTTCCCCTTGTGTAGTTTTTAACACTTGTGTAGTTTTTTTCACTGTGTAAATTTTAAAAAAAATTTTAGGTCTTTAAAAAGTGTGCCCTTTAAACTAGTGGGGTTGATCTTAAAATAATGGGAGATCTTAACACTATGTTGATCTTAACCTTGTGTTGACCTTTAAAATAGGTTGATATTAACACTAGTGTAAAATCTTAACATTGTGAAAAACTTTAAAAAAATAGTGTTGATTTAAAACTTTGTGTAGAAAATTTTTATTTTCACTTGTGTAGATTCCCTTTTTTTCTATGTTAACTTAACAATAGTGTTACCCTTTAAAACTAGTGTAGACCCTTTTAAAACTAGTGTAACCCTTTAAAAACTTGTGTAAAATTAAAATAGTGGTTAACCTTTAAAACTAGGTAGAACTTAAACCCTTTTAGACCCTTTTTACTAGTGTTGGGCCTTAAAACCCAGTTTTAGATTTAAAAACCCAGTGGTAAACCCTTTAAAACTAGGGTAGACCCTTTAAAACTATTTTAGGCCCCTTAAAAACTAGTGTTTGACCTTAACACAATGTAGAATTTTTTAAACCTTCCTAAAAGGTTAAAAAACCTTGAATTAAAACTCGTTAGACCTTTAAAACAAATTTTAGGCCTTAACACAATGTAGACCTTAACACTTGTAGAACTTAACACTTTGTTTTTTTGACCTTAAAACAAAAGTAGAAATTTTAAACAAATGTAGGTCCCTTAAACAAAAATGGAGACCTTAACAAAACTGTAAAAATTTTTTTTAAATAAAGACCTTAACACAATTTTCAGACCCTTTTTCAAACGTTTGCTTAAAAAAAACCCCAAAAAACTGAAACCTTTAAAAAATACAGAACCTTAAAACCCCAATTAAAACCTTTAAAACAAACGGGAGAACCCTTTAAAACCCAACTGTTTGGGCCTTAAACACAACTGTTTTAAAATTAAACAAAAACTGTAGACCTAACACAAACAGGACCTTAAAACAAATGTTGACCTTAAACAAAAGTCCTTAACCCCAAAACGGGCCTTAAAAAAAAAACTTAAGGGCCCTTAAAAAAAACTGTTACCTTAAGAAAAACTTAAAACCCTTTTTACAACTGTAGGGCCTTAAACAACTTAAAACCTTTTAAAACCAATTCCAAACCCTTTAAAAAAACAAAGACCTTAACACAAATGTAACCTTAACCAACTTAAAACCCCTTAACACAACTTAGCCCTTTTTACAACTGTAGCCTTAAAAACAAAAGACCTTAAAAAAAGCAAATTTTAGGGTTAAAAACTTAAAACCTTTTAAAACAACGGGAGACCCTTAAAAAACTGAAAACCTTAACACAACTGTAGACCTTTAAAACAAATGTGACCCTTAAAATCAACTTTGACCTTTTAAAAACTAGTAGGGCCCTTTAAAACAAAATTGTTTCAAACCCTTTAAAACAACTTCAGACCTTTTCCCCCAAATGTTCCCTTTCCCCCAAATGTAGACCTTAAAAAAAAAACCAAAAAATCTGTAACCTTAAAAACAACCAAAAAAGTAAAACCTTAACACAACTTTAGACCTTTTAAAAACTTGAAATTTAAAACAACTGAGACCTTTAAAAACAACCGTTTGAACCTTAAACAACTGTTTGACCTTAACACAATTCAAACCCTTTAAAACAAATGTAGACCTTAACAACCCGAAAACCAAAAAACAACTGTAGCCTTAAAACAACTGTAAAAACCTTAACACAACTGTAACCTTAACACAATTAGACCCTTAAAAACAAAAATTTAGACCTTTTAAAACAACTGTAAACCTTTTAACAAACGGTTGACCTTACACCTGTAGACCTTAACCAACTGGACCTTTAAACAACTTTTTAGACCCTTTAAACAATCTGTAGCCTTTTAAACAACTGTGCCTAACAAACTGTAGACCTTAACACAACTGTAGACCTTTTAAACACAACCAACAACCGTTTTTCAAAAACTGTAAAACCTTAACACAAATGTTAGACCTTTAAAACAAACCCGTTAACCTTAACCAAAAAGTTGCCCTTAAAAAAATGTAAATTAACCCCAACTGTTAAAACCCTTTAAAAAACTGTAGAACCCTTTAAAACAAATGTTAAACCCTTTAAAAAAACTTAAGGGCCTTAAAAAAAACTTTAAAACCTTAAAACAATGTAGGCCTTAACACAACGTAGAAACCCTTTAAAAACTGGACCCTTTAAAACAAATGTAACCTTAAAAACCCAAATGGGACCCTTAATACAATGTTTGCCCTTAAACACAACGAACCTTAACAAAACGTAGGGCCTTAAAAAAAATCTGTAAAAACCCTTTTTAAAAACGTAGACCTTAACACAACCCAAATTTAACAAACAATGTTTTCCTTTTAAAAACAACTTGAACCTTAACACAACTGTAGACCTTAAAAACAACTGTAGGGCCCTTTAACAAAATTTTTAGACCTTTTTACAACTGTAGACCTTAAAAACAACTGTTTAAAATTAACACAAACTGTAGAAACCTTTAAAAAACGGAAAACCCCTTTAAAACAATTAGATTTTTCACAACTTAGCCCCAAACAAAATTAGACCTTAAAACAAATGGACCTTAACACAACTTTGGGCCTTAAAACCCCCTTCGGTTGGCCTTAAAAAAAACTGTTGCCTTAACACAACTGTAGACCTTAACAAAACCCCGTAGCCTTTAAAAAAAAATGTAGGATTTTAAAAAAACGGGAGAAAAAACCCAAACTGTAGGGCCTTAAAACAAAATGAAACCCTTTTAAAACCCCTTCAGACCTTAAACAAATGTTTTTCCTTATAAAAAACTGTTGACCTTAACACAACTGTAAAACCTTTAAAACAACTTAAACCCTTAAAAATTTTTAAAACCTAACAAAAATTTTTGAAATTTTAAAACAACGGTAGAACCCTTTAAAAAACTGTTAAACCCTTTAAAACAACCCGTAGACCTTAAAAAAACTTCAGCCCTTTAAAAAATGTTGCTTAAAACAAATGTGACCTTAACCAAATGTAGAATTAAAAACAACTGTTGAATTAACCAAAATTTAGACCTTTTAAAAAAAATTTAATTAAAAAATTTTTAAAATTAAAAAATGTTTGGACCTTAACACAATGTTTGGTAAAACCCAAAATGTTTTTGTTAAAAATTTAGGACCCTTTTTTTTAAAACTTTTTTAGGAAATTTTTTAAAAAAAATAAAAAACAAAAAACTGGTGTTTTAACCAAATTTAGTTAACAAATTTTTAAAACCTCACAATTTTGTAAAACCTTTTTAGGACCTTTAAAGGGGAACTGTTTGGCCTTCCAACTGTAATTTTCCAAATGTGATTAAAACAACTTAAGGGTAAACAATTTTTAGACCAAAAACTTTTAGTTCACAAATGGGGAGGGCACAATAAAATAAGGGGTAAATGGTGTTACAAAAAATTTATTTTAAAAAAAAATTTGGAAAATTTTAATTTACCACAAGGGGTTAGGTCACCAAAAATTATATTGTGTCACACAGGTGTTAGGTCACCAAAAATTATATTTTGTCACCAGGGTTGGTTTTGGTCCCCAAAAATTATATTGTGGGCCCCAAAAGGTGTTAGGTACAACATTTTATTGTGTCAAAGGTGTTTTAAAACAAAAAGGGGGTTTTAGGTCACCAAAAATTATATTGTTACAAAGGTGTTAGGGAACCCCCATTATATTTGTGTACACAGGGGGGTTAGGCCCCCAAATTATAAAGTGTCACAAGGTTTTTAGGTCACCAAATTATATTGTGTCACCAAAAAGTTAGGTCCACCAAAATTATATTGTGTCACACAGGTGTTAGGGTCACCCCAAAATTATTTTGTGTCACACAGGTGTTGGTCCCCCAACATTTTTATTTTGTCCCCACAGGGTTTTAGGGCACCCAAAATTATATTTTTGTCAAAGGGTTAGGCCCCCAACTTTTTATTGTTCCCACAGGTGTTTTGGTCACCCCCATTATATTGTGTCACCAGGTGTTAGGGCACCAACATTATATTTTTGTCACAAGTGTTAGGTAAACCCCCAAAATTATATTTGGGCACCGGTGTTTGGTCTCCCAAATTTTTAATGTTCACACAGGTGTTAGGTCACCAACATTATATTTTGTCACAAAGGGGGTTAGGTCACCAACATTTATTTTGTTCAACCAGGTGTTTGGGGTTAACCAAAAATTATTTTTTGTACAAAGGGTTTGGTCACCAACATTTTTTTTGTGTCCCCACAGGTGTTTGGTCAAAACATTTTTATTGTGTCACCAAAGGGGTTAAAGGGCACCAACATTTTATTTTGGGGCACCACAGGGTTAGGTTTACCCCAAAATTTTTTGTTCACCCCAGGGGGTTTGGTTTAAAAACTTTTTAAAAAGTGTCCCCAAGGTGTTGGTCACCAACATTTTTTTTGTCACAAGGTGGGTTAAAGGGCACCCAAAATTATATTGTTTTTCACACAGGTTTAGGTCACCCAAAATTATATTTTTGTCCACAGGTGTTTGGGCACCAACATTATATTGTTTACCAAAGGGGTTAGGTCCCAAAATTATATTTTTGTCACACAGGTGTTAGGTCACCAAAAATTATATTTTTGGGCCCAAAGGGGTTAGGTCACCAATTAAAAGGTCCCCCAGGTGTTAGGTCACCCCTTTTTATTGGTCACAAAGGTGTTAGGGGCACCCCAAATTTTATTTTTGTCAACCAAAGGGGTTAGGTCTCCCAAATTTTTATTGTTTTCACACAGGTATTAAAGGGCACCAAAATTATATGTGTACACAGGGGTTAGGTCCCAAACTTTTTATTTTGTCACACAGGTGTTAGGGCACCAACCCTTTTTTTGTGTCCACCCGGTTTAGGTTTAACCCAAATTATATTGGGGGTCACACAGGTTTTTAGGGGCACCAAATTTTTTGTTTTCCAAAGGTTTAGGGGCCCAAAAATTTTTTTTTGTCCACAGGTGGTTTGGTCACCAAAATTTTATTGGGTCACACGGTTTTGGGCACCAACATTATATTGGGTCACCAGGTGGTTGGTCACCCAAAATTTTTATTGTGTTACACAGGTGTTAGGGCACCAACATTATTTGTGTCAAACAGGGGTTTGGTCACCAAAATTTTTATTTTTGCACACGGGGTTAGGTCCCCCAAAAATTATATTGTGGCACCAAATTTTTAGGTCACCAAAATTATATTGGTCACAAAGGGGTTAGGGGCACCAACATTTTTTGTGTCAAACAGGTGTTTAGGTCCCAACATTATTTTGTGGTTTAACGGGTTTTAGGTCACCAACATTTTATTGTGGCACAAGGGGTTAGGTCACCAAAATTTTATTGTGTCACAAAAGGTGTTGGTCACCCTTTTTTTTTGTGTCCAAGTTTAGGGGCACCAACATTATAGGGGTTTCCCACAGGGTTAGGTCAACCCAACCCTTTTAAATTTTGTCAAAAACAGGTGTTAGGTTTACCAAAATTATTTTTGTGGCACACAGGGGTTAGGGGCCCAAAATTTTATTTTTGTCCCCAAGGTTTTTAGGTTAAACCCAAAATTATTTTTGTGTCACACAGGGGTTAGGTCCCAAAAATTATATTGTTTTTCACAAGGGTTTTTGGGGCACCAAAATATTGTGTCAACAGGGGTTTTGGGCAAAAAACTTTTTTTGGGGTCACACAATGGTTTGGTCAAACATTTTATTGTGTCCCCAAAGGTGTTAGGGGCAAACCCAAATTTTTATTGTGTCCCCAAAGGGGTTAGGTCACCAACCCTTATATTGTGTCACATTGGTTTTTGGTCAACCCAAAATTATTTTTGTAAAAGGGGTTTGTAAACCAAAAATTTTTAAATTTTGTCAACAGGTGTTTTGGTTCCCCCATTATATTGGGTCACACGGTGTTAGGTCACCAACATTTATTTGTGTCCAAAATGGTTTTGGTCCCAACCCTTTTATTGTTTTAAACAGGTTTTAGGTTTACCAACTTTTTTTGTGTTTACACAGGTTTAGGGCCCAAAATTATATTGTGTCCCAAATGTTAGGTCACCACATTATTTTGTGTAAAACAGGGGGTTAGGGACCCAAAAATTTTATTTTTGTCACACAGGTGGGGAGGTCACCAAACCTTTATTTGGGGTCCCAGGTGTTAGGTCACCAAATTAATTTTTGTCCCCACAGGTGTTAGGTCCCAAAAATTATTTGGGTCAACAGGGGTTTTGGGGCCAAAATTTTTATTTGTCACACAGGGGGAAAAAGGGGGGGTTTGGGCCCAAAAATTTTTATTGGTCACAAGGGGTTAGGTCACCAACATTATTTGTGGCACAAGGTGTTTTGGTCCCAACTTTTATTGTGTCACACGGGGTTAGGGCAACCCAAAATTTTTTTGTTCACCCCGGTGTTAGGTCACCAAAAATTTTATTGTGGGCACAAGGGGTTTTTGGGCACCCAAAATTTTTATTGTTTCAAACAGGTTTTTTGGTCCCAAAATTAAAATTGGGTAAAACAGGGGGTTTGGGGACAAATTTATTTTGTGTCACCCCAGGTGTTAGGACCAAAATTTTTATTGGGGCCAAGGGTTAGGTCACCAACATTTATTGTGTCACAAGGTGTTAGGGGCACCAAAATTTTTTTTTTTGTCACCCGGTGTTTGGTAAAACCAAAATTATATTGTGTTCCCCCAGGTGTTAGTTCCCCAACTTTTTATTGTTCCACCCGGGGGGGGAGGTCACCAAAAATTTTTTGTGTAAAACAGGTTTTTAGGTCACCAACATTATATTGTGGTTTACCGGTGGTTTGGGGCCACCCCCATTATAATTTTGGCAAAGGGGGTTTTTTTTTTCCCCAAATTTTTTTGTCACACAGGGTTAGGGCACCAAAAATTATAATTTTGGGCCCAGGTTGGGTTTGGCCCCCAAAAATTAAAATTTTGTAAAAAGGGGGTAGGGCAAAAACATTATATTTTTGGGACACAGGTGTTAGGGTTCCCCCAACATTATTTTTGGGGTCACAAAAGGTTTGGGTTTGGTCCCCCAAAAATTATAATTTTGTTTAACGGTGTTTTGGGCCCAACATTTTAATTTTGTCCCAGGGGTTAGGTCACCAACCTTTTTATTTTGGGCACAAAGGGGGTTAGGTAAAACAAAAGTTTATTCACAAAAGGTTTTTAGGTCACCCCAAAATTATATTTTGAAAAAGGTGTTAGGGCACCAAATTATTAAATTTTCAAACAGGTGTTAGGTACCAAAATTTAATGTGTCCCACAGGTGTTTTGGTTAAAACCCAAAATTTTATTGTTTTCACAAAGGTGTTAGGGCACCCCAAAATTTTTAATTTTGTCACAAAGGGTTAGGTCCACCCAAAATTATATTTTTGTCACACAAATGTTAGGGCAAAACCAAATTAATTGTGTCAAAAGGTGTTTGGTTTACCAAAAATTATATTTTTCCCACAGGTGTTAGGTCCCAACTTAAAATTGTGTACACAGGGGTTTTGGTCCCAAAATTATAAAGTGTCACACAGGGTTTGGTCACAACATTATATTTTTCACAAAGGTGTTAGGTCACCAACTTTAAAATTTTTTGTCACACAGGTGTTAGGGCACCAAAAATTTTATTTTGTCCACAGGTGTTAGGTCAAAAAAAATTTTTTTTGTGTCAAACGGTGGGTTTGGTCACCAAAAAATTTTTTTGGTCAACAGGTGTTTTTTTCCCCCAAAAATTTTTATTGTTCAACAGGTGGGGGTCACCAAAAATTATAAGTGTAAAAAAGGTGTTAGGGCTCCAAACCCTTATATTTTGCCACAGGGGGTTTGGTCACCAACATTAAAATTTTTCCCACGGTGTTTTGGTCCCAAATTTTTATTTTTGCCAAAACCCGGGTTTTTGGGGCACCAACATTATATTTTTGTAAAAGGTGTTAGGTCCCCAAACATTATTTTTGGAAAACAGGGGTTGGTACCAAAAATTTTTGGTCACAAAAGGTGTTAGGTCACCAAAATTATTTGGGGCCAAAACAGGTGTTAGTCCCAACATTTTTTTTGTGTCACCGGTGTTAGGTCACCAAAATATGGGGGTGCCAAACGGTGTTTGGTCACCAAATTATATTGTCACACAGGGGTTGGGCACCAACATTATTTGTTTTCAAAAAAGGTGTTAGGTCACCAAAATTATATTGGGGTCACCAGGTTTTTAGGTCACCAAATTATATTTTTCCACAAGGGGTTAGGGCACCAACATTTTTTTGTCCACAAAGGGGTTTTGGTCAACCCCATTTAATTGTTTCACAATTTTTAGGTCACCAACAAATTTTTTTGTGTCACCAGGTGTTAGGTCACCAACCTTTTTTATTGTGCCTCAAAGGTGTTAGGTCACCAAAAAAAATTTTAATTTTTGTTTACACAGGGGTTTTTGGTCCCCCAACTTTTTTTTTGTCCACACAGGGTGGGTTTGGTCACCAAATTATATTGTGTCAAAGGTGTTTGGTCACCAAATTATATTGTGCCCCACAGGTTTTGGTTTCCCCCAACATTATATTGGTTTTCAAAACCCCGGTGTTAGGTCCCAACAATTTTTTGTGGGAAACAGGTTTTTAAGGGACCAAATTAAAAATTTTGTCACAAAATGGAAAGGAAATTGGGCCCCCAGGTGTTTGGTTTCACCCGGGAAAATTAATTTTGGCCCAAAGGGGTTTGGGAACCAAAAATTTTTTCCCCCGGGGAGGTTCCCCAAACAAAGGTACAAGGGTTTGGTCAAAAACTTATATTTTAGCCAAAAAAGGGTTTAAGGGTTAACCCAAAATTTAAGGGGGTTTTAAAGTTTGGTTTCCCCCAACCCTTTTTATTTGGGCCCCAACAGTTTTTTTACAAAATTTTTTTAACAGGGGATTTACGCAACATTTTTTGTGCCCACAAGGTTGGGGTTTTTTAAAAGGAGAAAACTTATATTTTTCCCAACAAGTGGTTTGGGTTTAACCCAACATTTTAAAGGGGGAATTCAGGAGTTAAAGGCCCAAATTTACGGGGTAAAGTGTTTCCACCCCAAAAATTTTTGGTTAACAGGGGGAGGTACCCAACCTTTTTTGGTTCACACGGTTTTTTAGGGTTTATATGTGAAAAAGTTTTTTAATGGGGAAAAAATTTTGGTTTTTTAAAACCCTTGTTTGATTTGGGAAAAAATTTTTCAAAACTTTTTAATTTTGGGCCCCCGTGCCTTGGGCCTGGGGGCCCAAGTTAAAACTTTGGCCGTTTTTTTAAGGGCCCCGGACAGGGCCCTTTAGCCCAAAACTCAACCCTTTCCGGGGGACCTTTTCACCAAAGGGCCCCACCTTTTTCCAAAGGAAATTCTTTTTTTGTCAAAAGCCCCTGGTGACCCCTTCTGGTTTGCTTTAAATGGGAAAAAACGCAATTTGGCTGACCCAGGGTTTTCCCCCAAAAATTGCTTTTCCCCTTTTCCAAAAATTCTGGGGGGGTTTTCCATCTTTGGGCAGAAATCCCATTACCCGTGGGTTGTGTGCAAATTAATCCCTTTTGCCAAACAATTTTTGGTTACGCAAGAGGAGGACTTACTTCCCCAACTTTTAACCCTTACCCAGACGAAAAAAGGTTTGTTTTAAATGGGGGAAACAAACGCCGGGGGAAATTTCCCGCCAAGGCCCCCTAAAGCCCAAAGGGTGCCGTGAAAAGATTTTTGGAATTAACCCATCCCGTTTTCACAAACCTTTGAAAACCTAAGAGTTTTCTGTTGCGGAAAAGTGGGTTCAAAAACGTTTCTGGTTTTGGGAAAATTTGGGGAAAGAAATTGAAAATGTTTTCCCCCAAGGGGGAAAATTTTTTTGTTAAACTTCTTTTTTTTCAAAGTAAGTCCCTTTTTTCCCATAATTTGGGTTTAAGGGTTTTCCAAGGTAAAAAATCCCCGTTGCCGTTAATATCATTTGGGTTTCTTGTTTTAAAAAGGAATTGAGTTCCCCCTGGACCAATCTGGAATTTTAGGGGAGACCCCTTTTTTTTTTTTCCGGCCGGTTTCCCGGGTAGGCTTAACTCCCCTTTAATTTCCAAGGAAAAAAGATTTTGTTTCTTTTCCGGGCGGAAAAAAATTGCTTTCCCTGGTGGGAAAAAACCTTTTTTCCCCGGGGGTTTCCCCTTCCTGGCGAGACTTTTTACGGATCGGGGGGATACCATCATGCCCCAAATTGTGACAAAAACGTTCAATTTCCTGGGGTTACCACTTGGAAAACAAAATCCCCGTCATATGCCAAAAGGATGGTCGGGGCCCCAAAGGGTTCCCTTTAAAGAATGCAAAAAAAAACCAGACGTTTCCCCAACTTTTGGATTGGTAATTTTCCTTATCCAAAACAAGTCCCACCATCCTTGGGCTTTCAAAGGGGTTTCCGTTTCCTTTTTCCGAGGGGCACCAAAAAACGGGCCCCCATCCCCCAGGCCTTTTCCCTCCAAAGGCTTAGGTTTCGATTTTTTAGTTTTTCCCAAGGGGAAACCCTTGAAAAAATTCTTTGGGCAAGGGAAGCCCCTTTGGTTTTATTAAAGCCCTTTGCAGAAAGACGTTTTGGGCCTATGCTTTGAGTTCGTTTTTGGAAAGCCAGAAGGTTTTGATAAAAGTCCTTTTTTGCAATTTTTCAAAATCAAAAAAGGGTTTTTTTGTTAACCAATTCCTTACCCTAAAAAGTTTAAAGACAGAAAATTTTAAATCCCAAAAAATTCGGGGGCACATGTTCTTTTGGGGGTTTCCAATTTTTTGACCCCTTTTTCCCCAAATTTTTTTTTCCCTGTCAATTAAAGGAGAAAAAGTCCCTTTTTACCTTGGGCGGTGCATTTCTTAAAAAAAAGGGGGGGCCTAACTCCCCCTTTTTGGAAAAAAAAAAATTTTTTTTAAATTAAAAAATTCCCCAGACTTTTCCCCAACGAAAAACGTTTGTTATTTCTTGGGAACCCAAAAAGTCGAAACCATTTTCCTTAAAAACCCGTTTAGTGGGTTTTTAACCGAATTAAAATTTCCCCTCGGGGGGCCAAATTTGAACCTGGTTCTTTCCCTTTTTTAAAAAATTTAAGAATCCTTTATTTCACAAGGGGGCAGTTCGCCAAGAAACCTTTTTTTTAAAATCAAAAAAGCTCCATGCCGAGACTTACGCATTGTGGCTCGACCCGTACCGATGGCATGCCCAAATAGATGACTTATAAACGTTCCATCTGGGTTTTACCAGCTGGTATCAGAAATCTGTCCATACTGCTGCAGAGTATGATGTACGCATTAAGTCCTTACAAGCCAATGCATTTTTCTCCATAGCGTACCCAAGCGGTCAGTCACTGGGTAATTCTGTCAGTTCTCCCATCATGTCCCACCTATAAACCTTAAGACTTGCAGGATAGTGTTCCGTTTGCCTCAAGGTCCGAGGACACTCAGACACCTTGAGTGCACAGCCTATCCCATGCAATGACCTGCTAGTTTCGAGTAGTAGTTTCTCCACAGGAGAAATGCCTTGTCAGAAAAACGATTACTTGGAACTAGTAATGCCATCCTCTTGTTGATGTCACATGCCGTTTGCAGAAGACAGTCCTCTGTTGCGGCTAGTGCTCTCACTAGAAGTGTCTGTTGTTGTTCCTAATGTTCCAGATGGTGATAATGTCCTAGTTGACAGTGATTCCTGCAAGTCCAAAGGTTTTATTTGTTTGAACCTTCCTTACATATTGGTAAAGAGACAGAAGATCCATTTACTCCTTGCTAACACTTCGGGTCACAGTGTTCGTCTCAGAGCAAATACCAACCTCGTTTGACCTAGTTCATATCCTTACCCTGTTCAAGTACAGGATAACGTGTCACCCTGACCAGTGGGTCGTGCTATTTTCCTTACCGGGGAGACCTCATCCACTTCTCACCGGATAATCTGTTTCCACCAGTTGAGGAGAAAGACTTAGCTCCCACTGACTTCCCAGAACGAATTCAAGCGTTTTGTTGACTCTGTTGGAACAGAACGTCGTAAACCATTGCCTTACCAGGTGAGCTGGGTATAGACGAACTATTGTCCCCATCGTATTCCACTTGAACTGGTACTATACCTTATTTACATACTGTGTACAGAATGCCTCATTCCACAAGTTGCTGTCGCAGAGGAAACTGATCAATCAAATGCTCAATGATGGAGTTTATTGCACATAGCAATTCACCCTGGAATGCGCCCTTGATCCTAGGGCCCTAAGAATATGCAACTTTGCCGCCCGGTGATTGACTTAGAAAGTTAAACGCGAAAACCAATTCCAGATCGTTTCCCACTTCTTGTATTAGGTGACCTTTTACGCAATATCGGAGATAACAAAGTCTTCTCGACCCCTGGACTTGGACAAAGGGTTTTTGGCAAGTCCCTCTTCACGAGGACAGCCAAGAGTTTAACAGCTTGCTCCACTCCCACAGTCTTTATCATTTCCTCCGTATGGCATTTGGATAACGAATCGGTCCTCCTATCACCGTTCTCTAGACTCATGACTCCAATATTCTTTAGAGGACCTGAATAGGTAAAGCGACTTAGGGTGTACTTAGACGACGTAATCGCATGTCCGAAGACGTGGACCACACCATCTGAAAAGACTTGATACATGTGCTTTGGAAAGCTTGAAGAAGCAAATTTAAAGATCAAACTGTCCGTAAAAGTCAATTTTTCAGATCAGAATTAAGTTACTTGGTCAACGTAGTCACTCCTAAGAGGGTTACCCACTGGAAACCAATATAAAGTAACTGCATTACTAAATTTTCCAACTCCCAAAACCTGCTGATGCCGTAAGATCCTTTGTGTGCTTAGCAGGTTTTTTATAAGATCTTTTCATTGCTAATTTTTCTCCAGCTGCCTCCTCTAACTGAGTATGCTTAAGAAAGATGCTCCCTTTTGGTTGACCTTCCGTCAAGAAACGCATTCCAAACTCTAAAAGAAAGCTAACATCTGCTCCAATTTTTGAAATTTCCCAGATTTTTCTAAGCCCTTCCTATCTGACAAACTGATGCCTAGTTCAATTGGCATAGGTGCCATAACTACTCAGAAGACCTGATAGCAATACAACGCAGTTTGCATTTGGCTAGCCGAGTCCTTACGAAGGCTGAACGTAATTATACAGTAACGGAGCAAGAAGCTTTAGCAATAGTGTGGTCTTTAAAGCACTTCCGAGACATCATTTACCAGTACCCTGTTCATGTCTTGACAGATCATGCGCCACTGATACCTTTATTCCAGAACAAACAGCCTACTGGAAGGTTTTACCAGATGGACCTTGACTATCCAAGAGTTCAATCCCACCGCTGCCACCATTTATCGTGAAGGGTTCTTGAATGGAGATATCGTAGGTTGAAAGTAGACACACTTGTAGGATGGTAAATATATTGTCAGACTGAGATGAGGGATGGAGCCCCCATCTAGCCTTGGCCTGTCTACGCCTGGAACGTCCTGCCGCCGAGTAGGCGGACAGGGGCATAGCCCACCATCTATAACCCGTGACTCCACACAAAGGCCCACAGGCCTACAGGGATCTCGTGTCTAAAGCATATGGATATGCTACTGCTAAGCTATATATAACGGGAATACAGGTATTTCCGCAACTATGCTGACCCAACATATATAGTGTCACACAGGTGTTAGGTCACCAACATTATATTGTGTCACACAGGTGTTAGGTCACCAACATTATATTGTGTCACACAGGTGTTAGGTCACCAACATTATATGTGTCCCACACAGGTGTTAGTCACCAACAATATATGTCACACAAGTGGTTAGGTTACCAACATTTATAATTGTCACACCACATGTGTTCGTTTACGCAACCATTATATTGGTGTCACACAGGTTTTAGGTCCACCAACATTATATTGTGTCAACACAGGTGGTTAGGGTCACCAACATTATATTGTGTCACACAGGTGTTAGGTCACCAACATTTATATAGTTGTGTCACACAGGTGTTAGGTTTACCAACATTATATTGTGCAAACAGGTGTTAGGTCCACCAACATTATATTGTGTCACACAGGTGTTAGGTCACAACCATTATATTGTTGTCACACAGGTTTTAGTCACCAACTATATAGTGGTCCACACAGGTGTTAGTAGGTCACCAACATTATATAGTTTCACACAGGTTGATAGGTGTTACCAACATTATATTGTCACACAGGTGTTAGGTTTTACCAACCCATTATATTGTGTCACACAGGTGTTAGGTCACCAACCAATATATTGTCTCACGACAGGTGTTAGGTCCACCAACATTAATTGTGTTTTTCCCCACACAGGTTGTAAGTCCACCAAACATTATATTGTGTCACACGAGGTGTTAGCTACCACATTATATTGTGTTACACAGGTGGTTGTAGGTTACCAACATTATTTTGTGTCAACACAGGTGCTAGTCACCCAACATATATGTGTCACACAGGTTTAGGGTCACCAACATTATAATTTGTGTCACACAGGTGTTTAGGTCACCAACCTTTATATGTGTCACACAGGTGCTAGGTACCAACATTAATTGTGTCACACAGTGGTTAGGTCCCAACATTATTTGTGTCACAACAGGTGTTAGGTTTACCAACATTATATTGTGTCACACAGGTGTTAGGTCACCAACATTATATTGTGTCACACAGGTGTTAGGTCACCAACATTATATTGTGTCACACAGGTGTTAGGTCACCAACATTATATTGTGTCACACAGGTGTTAGGTCACCAACATTATATTGTGTCACACAGTGTTAGGTCAACCAACCATATATTGGGTCACACAGGTGTTAGGCACCAACATTGTATTGTGTCACACAGTGTTAGTCCACCAACAATATATGTTCACACAGGTGATAGGTCACCAACATTATATATGTCACACAAGGTGTTTAGGTCACCAACATTATATTGTGTCACACAGGTGTTAGGTCACCAACATTATATTGTGTCACACAGGTGTTAGGTTACCAACATTATATTGTGTCACACAGGTGTTAGGTCACCAACATTATATTGTGTCACACAGGTGTTAGGTCACCAACATTATATTGTGTCACACAGGTGTTAGGGTCACCAGACCATTTTAAATTGTGTCACACAGGTGTTTAGGTCACCAAACATTATATTGTGTCACACAGTGTTAGTCACCAACAATATAATTGTGTCACACAGGTGTTAGGTCCCACCAACATATAATTGGAGTCACACAGGTGTTAGGTCACCAACAATATTGTGTCACACAGGTGTTAGGTCACCAACATTATATTGTGTCACACAGGTGTTAGGAGTCACCAACAATATATTGTGTCACACAGGGTGTTAGGTCACCAACATTATATTGTCACACAGGTGTTAGGTTACCAACATTATATTCTGTCACACAGGTGTTAGGTTACCAACATTATATTGTGGTCACACAGGTGTTAGGACACCAACATTATAATTGGGTTGTCCACACAACCACAGGTGTTAGTGTCACCAACATTATATTGTGTCACACAGTGTTAGGTCACCATCATTATATTGGTGTCCACACAGGTGTTAGGTTACCAACATTATAATGGTGTCACACAGGTGTTAGGTCACCAACATATATTGTGTCACCCAGGTGTTTAGGTCACACCAACATTATATTGTGTCACACGGTTGTTAGGGTCACCCAACATTAATATTGAGTCACACAGGTGGTTAGGTTACCACATTATTATTGTGTCCACAGGTGTAGGTTACCAACATTTATATTGTGTCACACAGGTTGTTAGGTTACCAACATTATTTTGTGTCACACAAGGTTTAGGTCACCAACATTATATTGTTGTACACACAGGTGTTAGTTTACCAAACATTATATTGTGTTCCACACAGGTGTTAGTTCACCAACATTATATTGTTGTCCACACAGGTGTTAGGTCACCCCAACATTATATGGGACACAGGTGTCAGGGTCCACCAACAATTATATTGTGTCACACAGTGTTGGTGTCCACCAACATTTATATTGTGTCACACATGTTTAGGTCACCAACATTATAGTGTGTCACACAGTGTTAGGTCACCAACCATTAATTTTCACCACAGGTGTTAGGTCACCAACAATATAGTGTGTCACACAGGTGTTTGGTCACCAACATTATATTGTTTCACACAGTTGTTAGTCACCAACATTATCTTTGGTGCACACAGGTGTTAGGTCGACCAACATTATATTGTGTCACACAGGTGTTAGTTTTTACCAGTGGGGGGGGGGGGGCATTAATTGGTCACACAGGTGTTAGGTCACCAAACATTATGTTGTGTCACACAGGTGTTAGGTCACAAACATTATATTGTGTGACACAGGTGTTAGGTCACCAACATTATAGTGTGTCACACAGGTGTTAGGTACACCAACATTATATTGTGTACACAGGGTTTGGTCCACCAAATTATATTGTGTCACACGGTGTTAGGTCACCAACATTATATTGTGTGTCCCACACAGGGTGTAGGTCCAACAACAAATATTGTTGTCACACAGGTGTTAGGTTTAACAATCTATATTGTGTCACACAGGTGTTAGGTTACCAACATTAATTGTGTCACACAGGTGTTATGTCACCCAACATTATATTGTGTCACAACAGGTGTTAGTCCCACCAACATTATATTGTGGTCACACAGGGTGTTAGGTCAACCAACATTATATGTGGCCACACAGGTGTTAGGTCACCAACATTAAATTGTGTCACAAGGATGTTAGGTCACCAACATATATTGAGTCAACACAGGTTTAGGTTAGTTCCAACATATATTGTTTACACAGGTGTTTAGGTCCACCAACATTATATTGTCATCCAGTGGTTTAGGTCACCACATTATATTGTGTCAACACAGGTGTTAGGTCACCAACATTATATTGTGTCACACAGGGGTTTAGGTACCACATTATATTGGCACACAGGTTGTTAGGCTGTTACCAACTTTATAATTTGTCACACAGGTATTAGGTCACCAACATTATATTGTGTCACACAGGTGTTAGGTCACCAACATTATATTGCGTCACACAGGTGTTTAGGCCCCAACATCTATAATTAGTCACACAGGTGTTGGTCACCAACATTATATTGTGTCACACAGGTGTTAGGTCACCAACATTATATTGTGTCACACAGGTGTTAGGTTACCAACATTATATTGTGTCACACAAGGTGTTTAGTTTACCATACATTATATTTTGTTCACACAGGTGTTAGTCACCAACATTATATTTGTCACAGACAGGTGTTAGGTCCCACCAACATTATATTGTGTCACACAGGTGGTTAGGTCACCCAAACATTATATTGTGTCCACACAGTGTTAGGTCACCAACATTATATTGTGTCACACAGGTGGGTAGGTCACCAACATTATATGTGTCACACAGGTGTTAGTCACCAACTTATATTGTGTCACACAGGTGTTAGGTAACCAACATTAATATTGTGTACACAGGGTTAGTCTCCAAACATATAATTGTGTCACACAGGTGTTAGGTCACCAACATTATATTGTGTCACACAGGTGTTAGGTTACCAACATTATATTGTGTCACACAGGTGTTAGGTTACCAACTTTTATAATTTGTCCTCACAGGGTATTAGTCACAACATTATATTGTGTCCACAACAGGTGTTAGGTCACCAACATTATATTGCGTCACACAGGTGTTAGGTCACCAACATTATAATTTGTCACACAGGTGTTAGGTCACCAACATTATATTGTGTCACACAGGTGTTAGGTCCACCAACAGTTAATAAGTGTGTCCACACAGGTGTTAGGTTACCAACATTATATTGTGTCACACAGGTGTTAGGTTACCAACATTATATTGTGTCACACAGGTGTTAGGTCACCAACATTATATTGTGTCATCACAGGTGGGGGGTTAGGTCACCAACATTATATTGTGTCACACAGGTGTTAGGTCCCAAACATTAATAATGTGTCACCAGGGTGTTAGGTCCACCAACATTATATTGGTGTCACACAGGTGTTTAGGTCACCAACATATAATTGTGTCACCCCACAGGTGTTAGGTCACCTAAAAAGGGATAAAACAATTATATTGTGTCCCACACAGGTGTTAGGTCACCAAATTATATTTGTGTCCACACAGGTGTTAGGTTACCAACATTTATAATGTGTCACACAGGTGTTAGGGTCCACCAACATTATATTGTGTCACAAGGTTTTGAGGTCACCACATTATATTGTGGTCACACAGGTGGTTAGTCACCAACATTAATTTGTGTCACACAGGTGTTAGATCACCAACATTATATTGTGTCACACAGGTGTTAGGTCACCAACATTATATTGTGTCACACAGGTGTTAGGTCACCAACATTATATTGGTGTCCCACACAGGTGTAGTCCACCAACATTATATTGTGTCCACAGGTGTTAGGTTACCAACATATTTGTGTCACACAGTGTTAGGTCACCAACATATATTGTGTCCACACAGGTGTTAGGTTACCAACTTTATAATTTGTCACACAGGTATTAGGTCACCAACATTATATTGTGTCACACAGGTGTTAGGTCACCAACATTATATTGTGTCACACAGGTGTTAGGTCACCAACATTATAATGTGTCACACAGGTGTTAGGTCACCAACATTATATTGTGTCACACAGGTGTTAGGTCAACCAACCATATATAGTGTCACACAGGTGTTTAGGTCACCAACATTAAATTGTGTCAAACAGGTGTTAGGTTACCAACATTATATTGTTCACACAGGTGTTAGGTTTACTAACTTATATGTCACAAAGGTGTTAGTCACCAACATTATATTGTCACACAGTTTAGTCACCAACATTATATTGTGTCACACAGGTGTTAGGTTCACCAACATTATATTGTGTCACACAGGTGTTAGGTCACCAACATTATATTGTGTCACACAGGTGTTAGGTCCCACTCAACAATAATTGTTCACACAAGGTGTAAGGTTTTACCAACATTATATAGTGCATCACAGGTGTTAGGTCCCACCAACATTATATTGTGTCCACACAGTGGTTAGGTCACCAACATTATATGTGTCACCACGGTGTTTAGGTCACCACATTAATATTGTGTCACACAGGTGTTTAGATCACCAACATTATATGTGTCACACAGGTGTTAGGTCACCAACAATTTTATATTTGTGTCACACAGGTGTTTAGATCACCAACAATATATTTGTGTCACACAGTGTTGAAGGTCACCAACATTATATTGTGTCACACATGTGTTAGGTCACCAACATTTATATGTGTCCACACAGGTGTTAGGTCACACAACATTTATATTGTGTCACACATCTGTTAGGACACCAACATTATATTGTGTCCACGACAGGTGTTTTAGGTTACCAACATTATATTGTGTCACACAGGTGTTAGGTCACCAACATTATATTGTGTCACACAGGTGTTAGGTCACCAACATTATATTGTGTCACACAGGTGTTAGGTCACCAACATTATATTGTGTCACACAGGTGTTAGGTCACCAACATTATATTGTGTCACACAGGTGTTAGGTCACCAACATTATATTGTGTCACACAGGTGTTAGGTCACCAACATTATATTGTGTCACACAGGTGTTAGGTCATCACATTATTATTGGTCACACAGGTGTTAGGTCCACCAACATTATATTGTGTCACCCAAAAAAAAAAAGGTGTTAGGTCACCAACATTATATTGTGTCACACAGGTGTTAGGTCACCAACATTATATTGTGTCACACAGGTGTTAGGTCACCAACATTATATTGTGTCACACAGGTGTTAGGTCACCAACATTATATTGTGTCACACAGGTTGTTGGTCACCAACATTAGATTGTGTCACACAGTGTTTAGGTCACCCAACAATATATTGTGTCACGACAGGTGTTAGGTCACCAACATTATATTGTGTCACACAGGTGTTAGGTCACCAACATTATATTGTGTCACACAGGTGTTAGGTCACCAACATTAATTGTGTCACACAGGGTTAGTCACCAACCATTATATGTGTCCACACAGGTGTTAGTCACCAACATTATATTGTTGTCACACAGGTTTAGGTCACCATACATTAATTTTGTCACACAGGTGTTAGGTCACCATTATTATATTGTGGTCACACAGGTGTTAGGTCCACCAACATTATTTGTTCACACAGGTGTTAGTCACAAACATTATATTGTGTCCCACACTGGGTGTTGAGGTCACCAACATTAATTGTGTCACACAGGTGTATTAGTCACCAACATATAATTGTTTCACCACAGTGTTAGGTCACCAACATTATATTGTGTCACACAGTGTAGGTCACCAACATTATATTGTGTCACACAGGTGTTAGGTCACCAACATTTATTATTGTTGTCACACAGGTTTTTGTTAGGTTCACCAACATTAATTGTGTCACAAGGTGTTTAGATCACCAACATTATATTGTGTCACACCAGGTGATTGGTCCCAACATTATATTTGTGTCACACAGGTGTTAGGTCCCACCAACATTAATTGTGGTTCACACAGGTGGTTAGGTCACTACCAACATTAATATGTGTCCACACAGGTGTTTAGGTCACCAAAATTATATTGTGTCACACAAGGTGTTAGGTCACCAACATTATATTGAGTCACACAGTGTTAGAATCACCAAACCATTAATATTGTGTCACACGGTGTTAGGTCACCGAACATTATATTGTGTCAGACAGGTGGTTAGGTCTCCAAACATTTTAGTTTGGTGTCACACAGGTGTTAGGTCACCAACATTATATTGTGTCACACAGTTTAGCTCACCAACCTTAATTGTTCACACAGGTGTTAGTTCACCAACATCATATTGTGTCACACAGGTTTTAGGTCACCAACATTATATGTGTCACACTGGTGTTAGGTCACCACCAGTATATGTGTCACACATCTGTTCGGTCACCAAACATTATATTGTGTCACAACATGGTGTTTAGGTTACCAACATTAATGTGTCCCCCCACACAGGTGTGTAGGTCCACCGCAGACTTATATGGTGTCAACACAGGGTGTTAGGTCACCAACATTATATTGTTCACACAGGTTTAGGTCACCAACATTATATTGTGTCCCACACAGGTGTAGATCCCACATTATATTGGTGTCACACAGGTGTTAGGTCACCAACATTATATTGTGTCACACAGGTGGTTGGTCACCAACATTAATTATTGTGTCACACAGGTGTTTAGGTCATCAACATTATATTGGTGTCACACAGGTGTTAGGTCACCAACCATTATATTGTGTCACACAGGTGTTAGGTCACTCAAACATATATATTGTGTCACACAGGTGTTTTAAGTCCACCAACATTTATGTGTCCCAACAGGTGTTTAGGTCACAACAATTATATTGAGTCCCACACAGGTGTTAGGTCACCAACATTATATTGTGTCACAGGTTTAGATCACCAACATTATAATTGTGTCACACAGGTGTTTAGTTCACCAACATTGATATTGTGTCAACACAGGTGTTAGGTCACCTAAAAACATTATATTGTTGTCACACAGTGTTAGGTCCACCAACATTATATGTGGTCCACCACAGGTGTTAGATCACCACATTATATTGTGTCACACAGGTGTTAGGTCCACCAACATCATATTGTGTCACACGAGTGGTTAGGTCACCAACATTATATTGTGTCACACAGGTGTTAGGTCACCAACATTATATTGTGTCACACAGGTGTTAGATCACCAACATTATATTGTGTCACACAGGTGTTAGTTCACCAACCAGTTATATGTGTCCACCACAGGTGTTAGGTCACCAACATTTAAATTGTGTCCACCCAGGTGTTTTTAGGTCACCAACATTATATTTGTGTCACACAGGTGTTAGGTCCACCAACATTATATTGTGTCACCACAGGTTTAGACACCAACATTATATTGTGTCACACAGGTGTTAGGTCAACCACAATTAATATTGTTCCACACAGGTGTTAGGTTCACCAACAATTATATTGTTCCACACAGGTGTTAGGTCACCAACATTATATTGTGTCACACAGGTGTTAGGTCACCAACATTATATTGTGTCACACAGGTGTTAGGTCACCAACATTATATTGTGTCACACAGGTGTTAGGTCACCAACATTATATTGTGTCACACAGGTGTTAGGTCACCAACATATAGTTGTTGTCCACACAGGTGTTTAGATCACCAACATTATATTGTGTCACACAGTTTAGGTCCACCAACATTATATTGTGTCACACAGGTGTTAGGTCACCAACATTATATTGTGTCACACAGGTGTTAGGTCACCAACATTATATTGTGTCACACAGGTGTTAGGTCACCAACATTATATTGTGTCACACAGGTGTTAGGTCACCAACATTATATTGTGTCACACAGGTGTTAGGTCACCAACATTATATTGTGTCACACAGGTGTTAGGTCACCAACATTATATTGTGTCACACAGGTGTTAGGTCACCAACATTATATTGTGTCACACAGGTGTTAGGTCACCAACATTAATTGTGTCACACAGGTGTTAGTTACCACATTAAATTGTGTCACACAGTGGTTAGTCACCAACATATATGTGTCACACAGGTGGTTAGGTTACCAACATTATATTGTGTCACACAGGTGTTAGGTCACCAACATTATATTGTGTCACACAGGTGTTAGGTTACCAACATTATATTGTGTCACACAGGTGTTAGGTCACCAACATTATATTGTGTCACACAGGTGTTAGGTTACCAACATTATATTGTGTCACACAGGTGTTAGGTCACCAACATTATATTGTCACACAGGTGTTAGGTCACCAACATTATATTGTGTCACACAGGTGTTAGGTCACCACATATATTGTGTCACACAGGTGTTAGGTCACCAACATTATATTGTGTCACACAGGTGTTAGGTCACCAACATTATATTGTGTCACACAGGTGTTAGGTCACCAACATTATATTGTGTCACACAGGTGTTAGGTCACCAACATTATATTGTGTCACACAGGTGTTAGTCACCACATTATATGTGTGCCACACAGGTGTTAGGTCACCAACATTATATTGTGTCACACAGGTGTTAGGTCACCAACATTATATTGTGTCACACAGGTGTTAGGTCACCAACATTATATTGTGTCACACAGGTGTTAGGTCACCAACATTAATTTGTGTCACAAGGTTGTTAGTCACAACCATTATAATTGTGTCACACAGGTGTTAGGTCACCAACATTATATTGTGTCACACAGGTGTTAGGTCACCAACATTATATTGTGTCACACAGGTGTTAGGTTACCAACATTATATTGTGTCACACAGGTGTTAGGTCACCAACATTATTATTGTGTCCACACAAAGGTTTTGGTTGGTTACCAAACATTATATTGGTGTCACACAGGTGTTAGGTCACCAACATTATATAGTGTCACACAGGTAGTTATGTCCCCACCAACATTATATTGTGTCACACAGGTGTTAGGTCACCAACATTATATTGTGTCACACAGGTGTTAGGTCACCAACATTATATTGTGTCACACAGGTGTTAGGTCACCAACATTATATTGTGTCACACAGGTGTTAGGTCACCAACAATATATGGGTGTCACACAGGTGTTAGATCACCAACTTTATATTGTGTCACACAGTTGTTTAGGTACCAAACGATTATATTGTGTCCACACAGGTTGTTAGGTCCACCACATTATATTGTGGTCCACACAGGTGTTAGGTACCAACATTATATTGTGTCACACAGTGTGTTTAGGTCACCAACTATATAGTGTCACACAGGTGTTAGGTCACCAACATTTATAATTTTGTCCCACAGTGTTAGAATCACCAACATTATATTGTGTCACACAGGTGTTAGGTTACCAAACAGTAATTGTGTCACAACAGGTGTTAGGTCACCACATTATATTGTGTCACACAGGTGTTAGGTCACACATTATATTTGTGTCACACAGGTGTTAGGTCACCAACTTATAATTTGTGTCACACAGGTGTTTAGGTCACCAACATTATATAGTGTCCACACAGGTGTTAGTCTCCAAACATTCTTAGTTGTGGTCACGACATGGGTAGATGATGAGGGGTCCTCGGCTCAACATTGGATATTGGTGTCACCCCCAACCCCCCCCCCCCAGGGTTTTTTATTTGTTAGATCACCAAACATTATATGTGTCACACAGGTGTTAAGGTTAACAACATTATATTGTGTCACACAGGTGTTAGCGTCACCAAACATTATATTGTTCACACTGGTGTGGTCACCAACATTATATTGTGTCCATACACACAGAGTGTTAGGTCACCAACATTAATTGTGTCACACAGGTGTTAGGTCACCCCCCCCCGAAAACCCCCATTATATTGTGTCAACACAGTGGTTAGGTCCACCAACATTATATTGTGGTCACGCGGTGTTAGGTTTCACCAACTTATATTTGTGTCACACAGGTGTTAGCTCACCAACATTAATTATTTGTTTCACACAGGTGTTATGTCACAACATTATATTGTGCCACACAGGTGTTAGGTCCCAACATATATTTGTGTCTCACAGGTGTTAGGTTTTACCCAACATTATATTGTAGTCACACAGGTGTAGGTTACCAACATTATATAGTGCCACACAGGTGTTTAGGTTCACCAACATTATATTGTTCACACGTGTTAGGTTACCACATTTATATTGTGCCACACAGGTGTTAGGTTCACCAACATTTATATTGTGTCCACACCAGGTGTTAGGTCACCAAACATTAATAATGTGTCACACAGGAGTTAGGTCACAACATTATATTGTGTCACACAGGTGTTAGGTCACCAACATTATATTGTGTCACACAGGTGTTAGGTCACCAACATTATATTGTGTCACACAGGTGTTAGGTCACCAACATTATATTGTGTCACACAGGTGTTAGGTCACCAACATTATATTGTGTCACACAGGTGTTAGGTCACCAACATTATAATTGTGTCACACAGGTTTTAGGTCACAACATTATTTAATTGGTGTCCCACAGGTGGTTAGGTCAACCACATTAATATTGTGTCACACAGGTGTTAGGTCACCAATCATTATATTGTGTCACACAGTGTTTAGGTTACCAACATTTTTATGTGTCACACAGGTGTTAGGTTACCAACATTATATTGTGTCACACAGGTGTTAGGTCACCAACATTATATTGTGTCACACAGGTGTTAGGTTCCAACATTATATTGTGTATGGTTTAACTTAACACAAGTGCATGTTTTCACAACCCATTTAGATCTGTGTATTTTACTTCTTGATATTTAGTAAGATTCATAGTGGCAGTGTCTGGTTCATTTCTTAACATTCTAATACCAAGTACAGTGTTAATCTCAACAATCCTATCACTGATACTAGAAATACCTATCTCCTTCCTAATATTAAGAACCTTTGTAGATCTGGGACCCCCAAGTTGTAGCCAGCAACATTAGCACTAGTTTGGGGTTCTAGACCAGCAACATAAGCCACCATATTGGGGTTGTAGCCAGCAACATTTAGCACCAAGTTGGGTTGTAAGCCACAACATTAGCACCATAGTTGGGGTTGTAGCCAGCAAACATTTAGCACAAAGTTGGGTTTGTAGCCAGCATCCGATGGTCATATGCACCTATAGTTGGGGTTTGTAGCCAGCAACATTAGCACCATAGTTGGGGTTGTAGCCAGCAACATTAGCACCATAGTTGGGGTTGTAGCCAGCAACATTAGCACCATAGTTGGGGTTGTAGCCAGCAACATTAGCACCATAGCTGGGGCGTGTAGCCACAGCATTAGCACCATAGTTGGGTTTGTGAGCCAGCAACAATAGCACCATAGTTTGGGGTTTGTATCCAGCAACATATCACGATAGCTGGGGTTTGTAGCCAACATTAGCACCATAGTTTTGGGGTTGTAGCCCAGCAAACTTAGCACCATATTTTTGGTGTTGTAGCCAGCAACATTAGCAACCATAGTTGGGGTTGTAGCCAGCACATTACACCATAGTGGTTGTAGCCAGACAACATTAGCACAATAGTATGGGGTGTAGCCAGCAACATTAGTAACCATAGTTGGGGTTGTAGCCAGCAACATTAGCACCATAGTTGGGGTTGTAGCCAGGCAACATTAGCACCATAGTTGGGGTTGTAGCCAGCAACCATAGTACCATAGTTGGGGATTTAGCCAACAACATTAGCCCCATAGTTGGGGTTGTAGCCAGCAACATTAGCCACCTAGTTTTTGGGTTGTGTAGCCAGCAAAACATTAGCACCCAAGTTGGGGTTGTAGCCAGCAACATTAGCAACCATAGTTGGGGTTGTAGCCAGCAACATTAGCACCATAGTTGGGGTTGTAGCAGCAACATTTAGCACCATAGTTGGGTTGTAGCCAACAACAATTAGCAACATAGTTGGGATTTGTAGCCAGCATACCAATAGCACATTGTTTGGGGTTTTGTAGCCAGCAACATTACACCATAGTGGGTTGTAGCCAACAACATTAGCACCATAGTGGGATTGTAGCCAGCAACAGGCTTCGAGAGCATTTTAGGCCTAGCTTTGCATTTTCCTTATTTAGTTGTGGTATAGTGAGTTTTGTTAAAGGGTACATCTACCCCAAGATATCTTGTAAGTTTTAACGTAGCTAATGATTTTCACCCTGCCCAAATGAGAATGGGTGGGGGATGTCGTTTGCTTTTAATATCTTAGGTCAGAGGAAGATATTATGAGGCCTAGTCGATTACAAATTGCTTGAAACTTTCATTAAGAATGATATTCATCTCTTATGCCCTGTTGTATGGATCATGATATCATCAGCATAGTTATAGCTATATGTTTAGGTGAGGCAGGTAGAGCATTTAGGAGAGCAATTAATCAGAATAATAAATAGCTGGGACTAAGAAACTCCTCACCTGCGGTGTACCAAAGACGTTTCTATTAAATCACTTCTGAAAGCCTTGGTAAAGGACAGAGGATACTCTATTTGACAGGTATCCTATTATCCAGCAGAGTAAGCTACCACCAATATTCATTTTGGCTAGTTCATGTAGTATAACGGTTCTGTTTGCAGTATCAAATGCAGATTTTAGATCAAGAAAAGTGGTATAACTAGTAGAGGTGTGTGGCAGTGAGAAAGGTGGAAATACAGTTCTGCACACTTTTACCTTTCATGAACCCATAGAGGTAGGGGGAAAGTTGGTATCTGATTCTACAGTACAGTTTAAGTATCATTCTTAAAACTTTACAAAGACAACTAGCTAAGGAGATCGGTCTAAATGTATCAGGGCTGTTGGGGCTTAGGGATAGGCACAATGAGACTATTGGTCCAGGAAATAGGAAGAACTCATCAATGTAACTGAGATTATACAGTGGTAACAAGGGTTATCAGGGACCTTCTTAGGCTTCCATGCCGAGACTTACGCATTGTGGCTCGACCCGTACCGATGGCATGCCCAAATAGATGACTTATAAACGTTCCATCTGGGTTTTACCAGCTGGTATCAGAAATCTGTCCATACTGCTGCAGAGTATGATGTACGCATTAAGTCCTTACAAGCCAATGCATTTTTCTCCATAGCGTACCCAAGCGGTCAGTCACTGGGTAATTCTGTCAGTTCTCCCATCATGTCCCACCTATAAACCTTAAGACTTGCAGGATAGTGTTCCGTTTGCCTCAAGGTCCGAGGACACTCAGACACCTTGAGTGCACAGCCTATCCCATGCAATGACCTGCTAGTTTCGAGTAGTAGTTTCTCCACAGGAGAAATGCCTTGTCAGAAAAACGATTACTTGGAACTAGTAATGCCATCCTCTTGTTGATGTCACATGCCGTTTGCAGAAGACAGTCCTCTGTTGCGGCTAGTGCTCTCACTAGAAGTGTCTGTTGTTGTTCCTAATGTTCCAGATGGTGATAATGTCCTAGTTGACAGTGATTCCTGCAAGTCCAAAGGTTTTATTTGTTTGAACCTTCCTTACATATTGGTAAAGAGACAGAAGATCCATTTACTCCTTGCTAACACTTCGGGTCACAGTGTTCGTCTCAGAGCAAATACCAACCTCGTTTGACCTAGTTCATATCCTTACCCTGTTCAAGTACAGGATAACGTGTCACCCTGACCAGTGGGTCGTGCTATTTTCCTTACCGGGGAGACCTCATCCACTTCTCACCGGATAATCTGTTTCCACCAGTTGAGGAGAAAGACTTAGCTCCCACTGACTTCCCAGAACGAATTCAAGCGTTTTGTTGACTCTGTTGGAACAGAACGTCGTAAACCATTGCCTTACCAGGTGAGCTGGGTATAGACGAACTATTGTCCCCATCGTATTCCACTTGAACTGGTACTATACCTTATTTACATACTGTGTACAGAATGCCTCATTCCACAAGTTGCTGTCGCAGAGGAAACTGATCAATCAAATGCTCAATGATGGAGTTTATTGCACATAGCAATTCACCCTGGAATGCGCCCTTGATCCTAGGGCCCTAAGAATATGCAACTTTGCCGCCCGGTGATTGACTTAGAAAGTTAAACGCGAAAACCAATTCCAGATCGTTTCCCACTTCTTGTATTAGGTGACCTTTTACGCAATATCGGAGATAACAAAGTCTTCTCGACCCCTGGACTTGGACAAAGGGTTTTTGGCAAGTCCCTCTTCACGAGGACAGCCAAGAGTTTAACAGCTTGCTCCACTCCCACAGTCTTTATCATTTCCTCCGTATGGCATTTGGATAACGAATCGGTCCTCCTATCACCGTTCTCTAGACTCATGACTCCAATATTCTTTAGAGGACCTGAATAGGTAAAGCGACTTAGGGTGTACTTAGACGACGTAATCGCATGTCCGAAGACGTGGACCACACCATCTGAAAAGACTTGATACATGTGCTTTGGAAAGCTTGAAGAAGCAAATTTAAAGATCAAACTGTCCGTAAAAGTCAATTTTTCAGATCAGAATTAAGTTACTTGGTCAACGTAGTCACTCCTAAGAGGGTTACCCACTGGAAACCAATATAAAGTAACTGCATTACTAAATTTTCCAACTCCCAAAACCTGCTGATGCCGTAAGATCCTTTGTGTGCTTAGCAGGTTTTTTATAAGATCTTTTCATTGCTAATTTTTCTCCAGCTGCCTCCTCTAACTGAGTATGCTTAAGAAAGATGCTCCCTTTTGGTTGACCTTCCGTCAAGAAACGCATTCCAAACTCTAAAAGAAAGCTAACATCTGCTCCAATTTTTGAAATTTCCCAGATTTTTCTAAGCCCTTCCTATCTGACAAACTGATGCCTAGTTCAATTGGCATAGGTGCCATAACTACTCAGAAGACCTGATAGCAATACAACGCAGTTTGCATTTGGCTAGCCGAGGTCCTTACGAAGGCTGAACGTAATTATACAGTAACGAGCAATAAGCTTTTAGCAATATTGTGGTCTTTAAAGCACTTCCGAGACTCATTACCAGTACACTGTTCATGTCTTGACAGATCATGCGCCACTGAATGACTTTATTCCAGAACAAACAGCCTACTGGAAGGTTTTACCATATGGACCTTGACTACCAAGAGTTCAATCCCACCGCTGCCACCATTTATCGTGAAAGGGTTCTTGAATGGAGAATATCGTAGGTTTGAAAAGTAGACACACTTGTTAGGATGGTAAATATATTGTCAGACTGAGATGAGGGATGGAGCCCCCATCTAGCCTTGGCCTGTCTACGCCTGGAACGTCCTGCCGCCGAGTAGGCGGACAGGGGCATAGCCCACCATCTATAACCCGTGACTCCACACAAAGGCCCACAGGCCTACAGGGATCTCGTGTCTAAAGCATATGGATATGCTACTGCTAAGCTATATATAACGGGAATACAGGTATTTCCGCAACTATGCTGACCCAACATATATAGTGTCACACAGGTGTTAGGTCACCAACATTATATTGTGTCACACAGGTGTTAGGTCACCAACATTATATTGTGTCACACAGGTGTTAGGTCACCAACATTATATGTGTCCCACACAGGTGTTAGTCACCAACAATATATGTCACACAAGTGGTTAGGTTACCAACATTTATAATTGTCACACCACATGTGTTCGTTTACGCAACCATTATATTGGTGTCACACAGGTTTTAGGTCCACCAACATTATATTGTGTCAACACAGGTGGTTAGGGTCACCAACATTATATTGTGTCACACAGGTGTTAGGTCACCAACATTTATATAGTTGTGTCACACAGGTGTTAGGTTTACCAACATTATATTGTGCAAACAGGTGTTAGGTCCACCAACATTATATTGTGTCACACAGGTGTTAGGTCACAACCATTATATTGTTGTCACACAGGTTTTAGTCACCAACTATATAGTGGTCCACACAGGTGTTAGTAGGTCACCAACATTATATAGTTTCACACAGGTTGATAGGTGTTACCAACATTATATTGTCACACAGGTGTTAGGTTTTACCAACACACTTTCTCGACTGTGTCACCCTTGACACCCTTGTCTCTGCGACACTATCACTCGCATAGCGTCTTTCTTTCTTCAGAGGCCATTCACATGACACTATTCAATGTACATTACAATCCGATCTTCTTCAGTGTCACACGACACCCTTTTCTTATCAGTGTTCCACTACGGTCCTGTATCTTATTTCAGTGTTACACTCCGTCATACTTCCTTCAGTGTCACACTATGGTCCCAGCCCAGTTCAGTGTCACACTCCAACCTTTTCTTCATACAGTGTCACACTACAACAGCATCAGACGACTCGGCCCACAGTTGACCAGCGTAGGCGGTGAGTCCGCAGACATCATCTACAATTATACTCCCTGGTAGTCTTGTAAATACTCTCTAAGGCCAGTAGAAGTACACCGTAAGGTGGTCTGGCGAGTACTGTCTACCGCCTCCAAGACCAGTTGACACACCGCAAGGTGGTCCGGTTAATAGTACTTGCAGAGCACACTATGTTGCAAGTTCACTGAATGCGGCCGTCAAGTAACTGAGGCCATCAGACTCAGTGAGCTGCGGTGAGCGCTTCTAAAACTAGTAGGTATACCATAAGATGGTCAGAGGAATACTCTCTACTGCCAGTAGATGTAAACTGTAAGGTGTTCTGGTAATTACTGCTTCTAAGGTCGGCTCAGCAGTCCCCACATTGGGTTTGATGAGGTACCCTTGGTACTGCCGGCCGGCAGGTTAACCATTTAACCGCTAGTTTGGCAGGGGGCCATCACAGAGGGTATGCTGCTCAATTAGACCTACTGTACGTAACACAGACTGCATGGGTAGAGAGGGTGTGTGTGGTGGACTTGGTATATTAGGATCATTGGGCGGTATTCGTGGAATTGGGGTGGGATGAGTTGCCGAGGAGGTATCGGAGATATTGGAAATTGAATGTTAGGCTCCTTGAGGAAGGGGAGGGGAGAGAGGGGTTTGTGGGAATGTGGACGGGGTTATGGTCAAGGGTGGGAGATGTTGGGGATTTGTTGACATTGTGGGACGGATTGGCGAAGGGCAGGATCCAGGATTATTATGTTCGACATGGCAAGGGAGAGGCTCAGATGTCTTTTGGGCTTATATGGTATTTAGAGGGGCGTTTGGGGATTGTTAATGGAGAGGATTGTTAATGCGAGGTTTGATGCGGTGCAGGTGAGGAGTGGGTTGGAGGTGTAGTGGGGTGATAGACTGTCGGCGTGTGTCCTGTGAGGGAACATTTGTTAGTGCATGCAGAGATAGGAGGGTATTGTGTGGGGCAGGTGCTCTGTACGACGGAAGGGATGGGTCATTACATGGATGTAGGAGTGACTGGGGGGGGTTAGAGTGGTTGGAGGGGCAGGTGGCCAGTGTTCTGGGTAGGGGGGATTGACCGGCACTGGGAGGGGACACTGAAGAGCATAAGGTGTGGCGGGCATTATCAGGCATGAGTAGGAGCAAAGCGCCGGGTACCGACGGTCTGCCATGTGAGTTCTATTTACAGAATTGGGGAGTACTCAAGGGGTTCGTGGTGAAGCTGTTGAATACAGTCACGCATGGTGAGAGACTATAGGGTTATTTCTTTGCTATGTGCTGATTGTAAGATATTCACTAAAATATTAGGGAACTGGTTGAAATGCATGATAGATAGGATAGTTGCGAGGGGCCAATTTGGGGTGCTGGGCATGACAATGTTTGAGGGGCATGGGGTGATTCAGGGGTTTGTTGAGAGTGTGCAGGGAGCAGAGGGGGGAGGGGTGTTGGTCTTAGACTGGAGCGCGGCATATGATAGTATTGAGAGGGAGGCATTATGGTGGATCATGGGGAGGCAGGGGTTTGGGGATGAGATTGTGCAGTGGGTGCAGAAATTGTATCAAGGGGCAGGTGTCCAGGTGAATGGGAGGGTGGGGGAGTGGATTCTGCAGCAGATTCTGAGGAAGAGATGTCCTTTGTCCCAATTACTTTTTGCGTGTTTGTGGGACCTGTTTTCCAGGGCAGTAGGGGCATGTGTGGGGGTGGAGGAGTGGGTGGGGCAAGGTGTGCCGGGGATTATTGGTTACATAGATGGCACGATGATTCTTGTGCATGAGGGGGAAAGGTTTAGGTGAGGTGGGGGGATTGTGGATCTATTTGGAGAGGCTACAGGCATGTGGGTGAATGTGGAGAAGTCGAAGTTCATGAGGTTGAGGGATTGAGTGGAGAGGGTGGGAGGGGGGAGTAGTGAGTGTTGGGTGTCGTGGATCGTGTCAAGATTTGTGGGATTGGTTATATGAGGGATGCACAGCAAGCTAGGCTGGTTAATTCAGGGATTGTAGTGGCACAAGTGCTTGGAAGGTTGGATAGGTTGCGGCTGGATCATTTAACACTTCTTCAGCGGGTTATTGTAGTTAACGTTGTACTGTATAGTAAAATTTGGCATGTGGCGGCAATGTACCCGTTGTTGCAGTCGGATATCAGGACATTATTGAGGAAAGTCTTTTGGTTTATTTGGGGGTCGGGATGTGATTGGTTGCAGAGGGGGTTGTTATTCTCCCGGTTTGCAGAGGTGGGCTGGGATTAATTAATTTGAAGGGTAGAATTATGAGTGTATATGTGAAGAGGGGGTTCCTCCGAGTGTGGAAGTGTAAGGGAGGTGGGTTGCACCTCTTGTATGAGGATGTCAGAAGATGGTGGGGGGGGGAAGGACCTGCGTGTGTGTGAGGACATGTTGTGGGTGCTTCTGTATGCTAGGGATGCTGCTCATATGCGGGTGTTGGTCTCGAGAAAGCGGTGGGGGGGGAGGGAGGTGGCGACAGTGGAAAGAGTGTATCCCATGTATGTGTGGGGGAATATTTGAGGTAGGTTGTGTTGGCTATGCATATGACCATGGGAGAAGGAGGTTATATTCAGATTCCACCATGGTATCCTGCCATCGGGGATGGTTCTCAGAGACTGGAGAATATGGAAATAGGGTGTGTGTTGGGTTTGAGGGAGTGAGGACACGGCTTTTCATGTCGTGTATCTTTGCGAATGGTTGGGCGAAGTAAGGGAATGGACGGGGAAGGTGGTGTGATGGGTGGAGGGATGGGATTTCGGTTTTGCAGGCATTGAGTCTGGATGTGAGAGGGGTGGCTGTCCCTGTGCAGTGAGCTGTGGCTTACCTCATCCTGGATTTTGTGTTTGTGTCGTGGGTAATGAAGGGTCAGGCTGGGGTAGGGAGTGTGCAGAAAGGTGTTGACAGTGACCCTTTATTGTATACTGTGTCGAAATCGGGCTCTTTATGGGATATGGTGGGAACAGGATTTCCCTGTAGGTTATCATAGTTTAATGGTGGAGGGTTTATTGGGCATGTAAAGGAGGGAGGGGGGGTTCAGTGAATACGGCGGGCTGGCCTCTCCTGGGGGGGTTGGTGTATGTATATAGATCTTGTATGCGAGGTGAGGGGATGGTTGTTGAAGTACAGGTGAGGAATTCTTATGTGTGGTAGATGCCGGTCTTCTGTGGTGTTCTGGGGCATGACATTGTTTCCCATACATATCTGTTTCACGGAGCGCTGGCATGTGCTGTATTATGTTGCATCGGGTACGACAAATTGCCATATGTTCTGATGTGCACTGGGGCCCATTCCTGGGGGTAGGCACCCTTTTGCTTGGAGTTTTGTTACGGTTTAGGATTGGTGTGTGTGAGGCATCAGCTGTGACCTGCTGGTATCCTGGCCAGGTGCAGCTGGGATGGTGGGGTTTAGTGTGTTTTGTGTGGATGTTTCCTGTAGGGGTAGGGCATGGGTTGCCCCACAGTAGTCATAAATGGTACTTGTGCCTTAATTGTGACTAAGTTTTGTCTGCCATATGTGGGGTATATGCACGTCAGTGAGGACTGCCGAATGGAGATGGTATTTTGATGTTTGCTATGTGCTCCCCTAGGACATAATTTTTGTGTTTTGTAGCTGATGTTGGGAGCATGTTACATTACTGAAGTCGTTCACGAATGTGTAGGTTGATTAATGGTTCATCTCAGGTGGTGGTTTATATGATGTGTCTTAATATTGTTTGTATATGTATTTTATTTCCATATTTCACGCTGTGCACAAGTGATGGCTATGTTGAGACTTATAATAATATGTGATAATTTATGTTAAGACCTCTGTCATAACATAGTATTGGACGGATGGTGTCATACTCTATGGGAAGGTTGTGCACGTTTCTTTGTATTGTTTACTGTTGATGGATAATTGTATGTGATGCTATGTATGTTGTACATAATGTTTTTCCTGAAGCAAGTTTATTCTTTTGATAAATTAGACACATGTGCAACTTTTGGGTATCTTTATTGAAGAAAGGTTTCGCCACACAGTGGCTTCATCGGTTCTCTGAACCATTCATCTGCAATTCTGTCAGACACTGCAACTTCTTGGGATCTTAATACTTAGGAATTCTTCGCTTGCCTAATTCTTGGGCACGACCTACTTCCACATTGAACAAATGTGACACCACCTATGACTGCTGCACCTCTCCTGCCATACGGTTTATAAGCTGCTTCTCCGCTCATATGCCGTATTCTATTCAAGATTGATGGACTGACCACATCGACTCAAGGTTGAGGGACTGATTACGTCATTCTCCTCCTGTTCTTTAAAATTCTCCTTTGTATGGACTGATGAAGCCACTGTGTGGCGAAACGTTTCCTCAATAAAGATACCCAAGAGTTGCACATGTGTCTAATTTATCAACATGTCGGTTCTCTGAACCATTCATCTACAAATTTATTCTTTTCTCTGAAGATGAGGGTCCCCAGGACAGTTCTAGAGGTGGCACCTCCTATATTATATATATATATATATATATATATATATATATATATATATATATATATATATTTATATATATATATATATATATATTATATATATATAATATATATTTATTTATTTATTTATTTATTTATTTATGTTATGTCTTTGCAAACAGTACATTGAGATTTTATATATACAATAGTGGGTTGCAATACAAAGAGAGCCTCGATTATGCCTAGGTATTATGGGCCAACTTAACATTATTGTCTTACAGTCTACTTAATACTAAGGAATATATCATAGTTGTACAGTAGGACAGTAGATTATTACTTATAAGTGAATTAAATTTATATAAGACAAATGATATATTCATATAGTCTAAAATGCTTTTTGTGAAAACAATGGTTCAATTATATTCCTGTCAACAATGGATAAAAGGTTCAAAGTGATTGTTGAAGTTATAATGTGGGAGAACATAGGTGAGTAAATGTGTACTGAGTATTTAGCATTTAGTCTAGGGTGATTAAGTGACTTTTGAGAAGTCTTAAATTGATTTTCAGACTGGGTTACTTTAATATATTCTGGTAATGAATTCCATATTTTGGGCCCTTTATGTACATAGAGTTTTTACACAGTGTGATATAGACACGAGGTATATCAAAAAGAGATCTGTGTCTTGTGTTGTGGTTATGTGTCCTGTTTAGGTTGGTGAGGAGAAGTTTGAGTGGAGGGTTTATATTTGCGTGTATTGTTCTGTGTATGTAGTAGACACATGAATAAGTATGGATGTTCTTATTGGTAAGCAGATTCAGACTTTTGAAAATTGGTGGAGTATGCTGGCGGGAGTGGGAATTTGTTATCATTCTTACTGCTGCCTTTTGCTGGGTTATTAGGGGTTTTAGGTGATTGGATGTTGTTGATCCCCATGCACAAATTCCATATGTAAGATAAGAGTATATGAGTGAATGGTACAGTACCAGGAGAGCTGATTGTGGAACGTAGTACCTTATCTTTGATAGTATGCCTACAGTCTCGGAGATTTTCTTGGTGACTTGTTGTATGTGTGTCCGGAACTTAAGGCTACTGTCAAGGTGGATACCTAGGAATTTTCACTCTGTGAGTCTTGTGACTGATGATCCATTTAGCGTTATGTTAATCGGATCATTTGCAGCTTTGTTTCCAAACCGAATGAAATAGGTTTTATCAGTGTTCAGGGTAAGTTTATTAGTCATCGTCCAGGCAGATATTTTCTGTAATTCAACATTGACTGTGTTTGCTAGTATGACCATGTTTGGGTGAGAAAAGACATATGTAGTGTCATCTGCAAATAATATGGGTTTGAGTAGCTGTGATGCATTCGGTAGATCATTGATGTAGATGAGAAAGAGGAGTGGTCCAAGGACACTTCCTTGTGGGACTCCTACTGTGATTGGTTGGATGGAAGAGTTTGCATCATTTGCATACACATATTGAGTTCTGTTACTAAGGTATGACTTTAGGTAGTTGAGGGAGTGACTTCTGATACCATAGTGCATTAATTTGGAGTACAGTAGTTCATGGTCGACTGTATTGAAAGCTTTACGTAAATAATGAAAATGCCCAGCGGGACTTCTTTCTTTCAAGTGTGGTATATATTAGTTCTAGCATGTGTATGATAGCGTCATTTGTGCTTTTATTATTTCTGAATCCAAACTGACAAGTGTTTAATATGTTGTGTGAGACGAGGTAGGAATAGATCCGTCTATGAATTAATTTTTCAAAGATTTTAGAGAGCAGTGGTAGGTTAGATATTGGTCTATAGTTATTCAAGTCAGCTTGGTCACCTCCTTTATGAATCGGAGTGACCCTCGCTATTTTGAGGATTGTTGGGAAGGTAGATGATTCAATGGATTTGTTAAAGAGCATTGCAATAATTGGTGACAATACTTGAGAAGCTTTTTTGTACATAAAAGCAGGCAAGTTGTTTATGTCTCCTGCCTTGTTTTTAAGGATGTTTATTATGAGCGTAGCTTCTATGGGGTTGGTTGGAGGTAGGAATAGCGTATTTGGGTAGGTACCTATGACGTAGTCTGATGGACGGGTGTTTGTGCTTGGTATTTTGTTTGCTAGATTTTTAACTATGGTGGAGAAGAAAACATTGAGTCTGTTTGCTGTTTCAGTAGGTGTGAGTAGGTGTGAGTAGGTGTGAGTAGGTGTGAGTAGGTGTGAGTAGGTGTGTGAGTAGGTGTGAGTAGGGGTTCATCTGATTGTGTTAGTTTGATTGTTTTGTTTTTGGATAACTTTTTAGTTCCCAAAAAAATTTCAGATAGATTTTCCAAAGGGTTTTACCATATCACCCTTTAGTTATGTAATCTACTTTCATAATTTTCAATTATTAGATCTTCTTTTCAGGCTGGTAAATGCCCGCGAGTAACGTTTAGACTTTTTCTCTAGTTTTTTTTGACCTATTTTTATAGTTTTTCATATTTTGGGGCTTTGTGTTTTAATTTGGGTTTGAGGGTGCTTGGTGTTAAACCAGGGATTTTCAGTTCTTTTTCTGTTTAAATTTTTTAGTTTTTTTTGGGGCAATGTTATTATAGACTTTGGACTTTTTTTTAGAAAATTTTTTTATAGATTCAATTTTTGGGAGATGTTGCAGGGGTTTTTTGGTTTTTAGGGGTAGGTTACTTTAAAAAAAGTAAAAAATTTTTTACATGGTTTGTGAGGGTAAGTTAGAGTATGTAAAGGGAAAAAAGGAAAATTATTCCCAGTAAAAGTAGGGCCTTTTTTTTTGACAAGGGTGTGTGATGTTTACCCCGGGGTTTTTTAATTATTTATAGGTGGGGGGGTAAGAGAATAAATGCGAGGGTCTTGGGAAGGGCGGTAATTAAAGATAAAGAATCACAAAATAAAGGGGGGAGTTTCACCAAAATGCTCTTTGCCCGATGACACTGTGTCTTGGGGGATTTGAATGAAGTTGCAGAGATTGGGTGGAAAAGGGAAATTTTGGGAAGGGGGTGCAAAAGAAGAAAAAAATTTAAAAAAGAAAACAGGAAAGAGGGAAGGTTTTTTGGTAACAAAAAGATTAGGTGATGAAAGAATTGGGGTATCAAAATTGGAGGGGGAGGGGGTATGGAGGAAGTAATGGGATTCAGATATTTGGGGGAGTGTTTAAACGGATGGGTTTTTGAAAGTTAGGTGAATTATAAATTAAGAGGGGGAAAAGGGGTGGTGGGCACTTAGGAAATCTGGGAGACAAAAAAAACTTTGTCCCCTTTGGGGGCAAAGGGGGAAAAGTATGAGAGAAAAGTTTTTACGAACCTCTTATATGGGGGGAAGCTTGGGGGGGATTAATGTTTCAGCGAGGGGAAGGCTTTGGGGGCAGGGGGAGATGTCCCTGTCTGGGGGCAATGTGTGGGGGTTTAAATTTTTTTCAGGAAAATTTGAGTTTGGAGGGGGAAAAGGAGGTGCGGGGGTTACCAAAAAATTTTTGCCAAGGGCCCCGAGGAAGGGTTGTTTGGGTTTTCGGACATGTAGGAGAATGGGGCGAAAAAATTTTACTTCAATAAATGTAAACCGTGTGTAGTTGGGAAGGGAAAGGGGGGGTAGGGGGTCGGCCCAGGGGAAAAGGGTTGGGGAAAAGGGGGGTAAAAAGAGGTTTTGTGTGCGAGGGGGCTTGGGGCTTCCCGCAAACCCTGGGTGAGGTGTTTTTTAAAAGGATGAAAGGAAACCAAAAGGGTTTTTTTTACTTGACGTGCTGTTGGGTGGGAGCAAATAACCCTTTTTTAAAGGGGGTTCGGGGGAAAAAGGGAAAAGGGCCGGGGCTTTAGTCCTGGGGGATGGGAAGTTTAAAAGGGGCCTTCACTCTGAAGGAGGGGGGTTAATGTTTTCAGTTTTTAAAAAAGTAGTTAAAGCACCCTTCGGGCAAGACAGTGATGGATGAAAAGATGGGGAAAGTTTTTTTTTTTTTCGGGCCACCCTTTCCTTGGGGGGAATCGGCCAGGTGTAATAATAAAAAAAATTTATTTTATATATGTATTTTGTTTCGAGTCATTTTGCAATCGATGTTATTCATAGTGCTTTTAAATTGTTAACTGCTGTCTGGTTTGTAGTGTGAAGGTTTCTTTAGTGATGTCCCCTTTGGGGGGTTTGCCCGATTACTTTTGAGAAAGGGGTTTGGGGAGTGGGCGGAGTGTTGATAAATTAGACACATGTGGGAAAAATCTTTGGGTTTTCTTTAAATTTAGGAAAAATTTTTGCCACACATGCTTCATCAGTCCCAACCCCCCCCCGGGGAATCTTGAAAACAGGAGGGGGAATGAGGGGGAATCAGTTTCCCCCCCAAAACCCTTTTTCGATGTGGGTAGGGCCACCAAACTTGAATAGAAAAACGGCATACGTGCGGGAAGGAGCTTATAAAACCGTTGGCAGGGGAGGTGCAGCAGTCAGAGGCAGTGTAACATTTGTTCAATGTTGAAGTAGGTCGTGCCCAAGAATTAGGCAAGCGAAGAATTCCCAAGTATTAAGATCCCAAGAAGTTGCAGTGTCTGACAGGTTTGTAGATGAATGGTTTCAGAGAACCGACATGTTGATAAATTAGACACATGTGCAACTCTTGGGTATCCTTATTGAGGAAACGTTTCGCCACACAGTGGCTTCATCAGTCCATACAAAGGAGAATCTTGAAGAACAGGAGGAGAATGAGGTAATCAGTCCCTCAAACCTGTCAGACACTGCAACTTCTTGGGATCTTAATACTTGGGAATTCTTCGCTTGCCTAATTCTTGGGCACGACCTACTTCAACATTGAACAAGTGTTACACTGCCTCTGACTGCTGCACCTCTCCTGCCAACGGTTTATAAGCTCCTTCTCAGCACGTATGCCGTATTCTATTCAAGATTGATGGACTGACCACATCGACTCAAGGTTGAGGGACTGATTACCTCATTCTCCTCCTGTTCTTCAAGATTCTCCTTTGTATGGACTGAAGAAGCCACTGTGTGGCGAAACGTTTCCTCAATAAAGATACCCAAGAGTTGCACATGTGTCTAATTTATCAACATGTCGGTTCTCTGAACCATTCATCTACAAAGTCTGTAGTGTTGTCTGTGATTATGCCTAGTTTTAAAGGGGATATTGTGTTTGTCCAGATGTGGTCAATTAAGGAGATGCTTGTCTCGGAGATTCTTGTAGGTTTAGATATTGTTGGCAGCAACAGGCAGTTACTCATGGTGTTTGTAAATTCGGTTACTTGTGGGTCCTGGTCGTGTAGTATATTTATGTTCATATATATATAATATATATATATATATATATATATATATATATATATATAATATATATATATATATATATAAATATATATGTATATATTATATATATATATATTATATATATATATATATATATATATATATTATATATATATATATATATATATATATATATATATATATTATATATATATATATATATATATTATATATATAATATATATATATATATATATAATATATACATTATATATATAATCATATATATAATATATATATAATATATATATATTATATATATATATATATATATATATTATATATATATATGTATATATGTATGTATATTATATATATATGTGTGTATATATATGTGTATATATATATATTATATATATTATTATATATATATATATATATATATATATATATATATATATATATATGCAAAAAACCACTGTGTAAGAGTAGTGAAATTCCAAGCGCTTTCGTGGCTACTCACATTGTCAAGGAACTATCATAATTCCTTGACAATGTGAGTATTCAAGAAGTGCTTGGAATTTCACTACTCATTCACAGTGGTTGTTTTGCATATTTTAAAATCATCTGTTTACTGTGATCTCATTGCATATATATATATATATATATATATATATATATTAATATATATATATATATATATACATATGTGTGTGTGTGTGTGTGTATGTGTGTGTGTGTGTGTGTGTGTGTGTATGTGTGTGTGTGTGTGTGTGTGTGTGTATGTATGTGTGTGTGCGTGTGCATGTGCGTGAATGTGTATGTGTTTGTGTGTGTGTACTCACCTAATTGTGGTTGCAAGGGTCGATACTCAGCTCCTGGTCCCCCCTCTTCACTGATTGCTACTAAGTCCTCTCTCTCCCTGCTCCATGAGCTTTATCATACCTCATCTTAAATCTATGTATGGTTCCTGGTTCCACTACCTCACTTCCTAGGCTATTTCACTTCCTGAATACTCTATGACTGAAGAAATACTTCCTAACATCCCTTTGACTCATCTGGGTATTCAACTTCCAATTTTCACCCCATCTTTCTGTGTCCCCTCTCTGGAACATCCTGCATCTGTCCACCATGTCTATTTCACACAGTATTTTGTATGTCGTTATCATGTCTCCTGTAACCATCCTGTCCTCCAGTGTCGTCAGGCCGAATTCCCTTAACGTTTCTGCATAGGACATTCCCCTTACCTCTGGAACTAATCTTGTTGCAAACCTTTACACTTTCTCTAATTTCTTGACATGCTTGATCAAGTACAGGTTCCAAACAGGTGATGCATACTCCAGTATGGGCCTGATGTACACAGTGTACAGTGTCTTGAACGATTCCTTACTAAGGTATTGAAACGCTATTCTCAGGTTTGCCAGGCGCCCGTATGCTGCAGCAGTTATCTGGTTGATGTGTGCCTCCGGTGACATGCTCGGTGTTATATTCACCCCAAGATCTTTCTCCTTGAGTGAGGTTTGCAGTCTTTGGCCACCTAGCCTATACTCCGTCTGCGGTCTTCTTTGCCCTCCCCCGATCTCCATGACTTTGCATTTGGTGGGGTTAAATTCGAGAAGCCAGTTGCTGGACCAGGTGTCCAGTCTGTCCAGGTCTCTTTGCAGTCCTGCCTGATCCTCATCTGATTTAATTCCCCTCATCAGCTTCACATCATCTGCGAACAGGGACACTTCTGAGTCTAACCCTTCCATCATGTCATTCACATATACCAAATGTTACAAAAAACGCGATTTCTAATAAGCTTAGAGATCTCCAGTGAATACTAGAAAGGACTGCCCTTCTAGCATCCAGCCTGTTACTGGGTTTTCGTAACAAGTAGTCAGTATCCTTGTACAATTATCCATTAGAATTCAGTATTATTCAATAGTGCTTCAGGATTACAACTGGTAGGCTACTAACTAGAGAAATTAAAATTTAATAAATTTATTAAGTCTAGAGGTATATTATCAAATTAAATTAATCAATTCAAACAAATTAATAATAATAATCGCTTCTCTCGTATACAATAATATTGTGCTAAAAACACATAACACATTTATAATTCTTAAGTACCGTCTGGTACATTAACATTTAATAAGATATTACAAATATGTACAAGTAAGTTTGTGTGTATGTGTGTAAGTACTCTAACTAGTTCGCTATGTCTCAAGACTCGACTAGACTTAAACAAGTGACTGACAAAGTCCTCACATAAACTAACTTCTTGACCAACTGGCAATCAGAAAAAGTCTGCTTGAACAATAAAAAGAATGCTAAGCCCAATAGCAATATAACAAGCAACTGCGACACAGAATCAGTAACAAGGAGATAATATAACGACACTAAGTAGGGACCATCAGCAGATCCTCCACAAAAGTCACAAAACTCCCATACTACTGAATATAAGTTCAGCATAAGAAAATCCCCGACTGTGACAGTACACAGATACCAGTACAAGTTAGGTCAGAAGCTACAGCTCAGGACCTGAGTTACTCAGAGTGTCTATGAGACACACAACCTCAGTACAACGTCGAAAATCACTGTTCTGTGAACATAGTTCTACAGAACTAACAAGAATAATGAGACAGAAAATCTGTCCAACCACCAAGAGAGTCTAGACCAGACTGAATACTTCAGGGGAGGTGAGGACACCCCCCTCGATCACGTGACAGCTCCGTGGACAGCTGTAGCACAAACAGAAGCCGGCAGAGTAACAAGCAAAGAGCGATAATTACAGTAGTTAGACAATCAAGACTTGAACTGAGCACATAATATGTTACATCCTACCTAACCAAAGGAAGCTAAGTCAAATAACAATAAAACAATACATTTACGATTTAGCTATTATCGCAAATACAAGCAATATAAAATTATATGAAAAAGGTAAAATTATTTATATATATATATTAATATTGCAACCCTTCAGGGGTGGCAAACATTAGGTTAGGTTAGGTTAGATCAGGAGGTTAGCGGTTAGGTTTTGTTTATGGTTAGGTTAGGTTAGGTTGGTTAGGTTAGGTTAGGTGAGGTTAGGTTGGTTAGATCATGGTTAGGTTAGGTTAGCTTTTATGTTATGGGTTAGGTTAGGTTATGGTTAGGTTAGATCAGGTTAGGTTAGGTTAGATCAAGGTTTGGTTTGGTTAGGTTAAGGTTAAGGTTAGGTTAGATTCAGGTTAGGTTAGGTTAGATCAGGTTAGGTAGGGACATAAGGTTAGGTTAGGGTTAGATCAGGTTGTTAGGTTAGGTTAGGTTAGATCGCGTTAGGTTAGGTTAGATAGGTAGGTTAAGGTTAGGGTTTGAGTGAGTTAGGTTAGGCTAGGGCAGGTTAGGTTAGGTTAGGTTAGGTTCGGTTAGGGCTTGGTTAGGGTAGTTTGTTATAGCTGGTTAGGTTAGGTATAGGTTAGATTATATAAGGGTAGGTTAGGTTAGGTTATGGTTATATCAGGTTTGGTTTGGTTAGGTTAGATTATATCAGGGTAGGCTAGGATTAGGTTAGATTATATAGGTTACGTTAGGTTAGGTTAGGTTAGGTTAGGTTAGGTTAGGCTAGGTTAGGTTAGATAGAATTATATCAGGTTAGGTTTGGTTAGGGAGGTTATGTTAGGTTAGGTTAGGTTAGGTTAGGTGAGGTTAGGCTAGGTTTGGGTTAGGTTTATATCAGGTCTAGGTTTGGTTAGGTAGGTTAAGGTAGGTTAGGTGTGGTTAGTTAGGCTAGGTCAGGTTAGGTTAGCGTTAGGTTTGGTTAGGTTTGGTGAGGTTTTAGCGTTTGATCAGGTTAGGTTATGTGAGTTAGGTTAGGTAGGTGGTTAGTGAGGTTAGGTTAAGGTTAGGTTTGTGGTTAGGTTAGGTTAGATCAGGTTAGGTTTTTAGGTTAGGTTCTGTTAGGTTAGGTTAGGTTAGGTTAGGTTAGATCAGGGTTAGGTTAGTTAGGTTAGAGTTATGATTAGGTTAGGTTAGGTTAGGTTAGGTTCGAGACAGGTTTGGTTAGGTTAGATCAGGTTAGGTTAGTTATATCAGTTAGGTTAGGGTAGGTTAGATCAGGTTAGGTTAGGTTAGATCAGGTTAGGTTTAGGTTAGGTTAGGTTAGATCAGGTTAGGTTAGGTTTAGATCAGGTTAGGTTAGGTAAGTTAGGTTAGATCAGGTTAGGTTAGGTTAGATCAGGTTAGGTTAGGTTAGATCAGGTTAGGTTAGGTTAGTTAGAATCAGTGTTAGGTTTAGGTTAGATTCAGGTTAGGTTTGGTTAGATAGGTTAGGTTAGGTTCGTTAGGTTAGGTTAGGTTAGGTTAGATCAGGTTAGGTTAGGTTAGATCAGGTTAGGTTTGGTTATTTAAGGTTAGGTTATGTTAGGTTAGGTTAGGTTAGGTTAGGTTGGTTAGGTTAGGTTAGGTTAGATATGTTAGGTTAGGTTAGGTTAGGTTAGGTTAGATCAGGTTATGTTTAGGTTAGATCAGTTAGGTTTAGGTTAGATCAGGTTTGGTTAGGTTTAGATCAGGTTAGTTGGTTTTAGGTAAGGTTAGGTTATGTTAGGTTAGTTAGGTTAGGTTTAGGTTTAGGTTAGGTTAGGTTAGATCATGTTCGGTTTGAGTTAGGTTAGTTTAGGTTAGATCAGGTATAGGTTAGGTTTAAAATCTGGTGAGGTTAGGTTAGAATCAGGTTAGGTTAGGTTAGATCAGGTACGTTAGGTTAGGTTAGATCAGGTTAGGTTAGGTTTAGATCAGGTTAGGTTAGGTTTAGATCAGGTTAGGTTAGGTTAGGTTAGATCAGGTTAGGTTAGGTTAGATCAGGTTAGGTTAGTTAGATCAGGTTAGGTTAGGTTTAGGTTAGGTTAGGTTAAGGTTAGGTTAGATCAGGTTAGGGATAGGTTAGATCAGGTTAGGTCTAGGTTTAGTAAGGTTAGGATATGTTAGGTTAGGTTAGGTTAGGTTAGGTTAGGTTAGATCATGTTAGGTTTAGGTTATTCGGTTAGGTTAGTCAGGTTAGATTAGGTTAGGTTAGGTTAGGTTAGGTTAGATAGGTTAGGTTAGGTTAGATCAGGGTTAGGCTAGTAAGGTTAGGTTAGGCTAGGTTAGGTTAGGTTAGTTAGATCAGGTTAGGTATAGGTTAGTCTTGGATCAGTTAGGTTAGGTTAGATCAGTGTAGGTTCAGGTTAGGTTAGGTTAGATCAGGTTAGTTAGGTTAGGTTAGGTTAGGTTAGATCAGGTTAGGTTAGGTTCGGTTAGGTTAGATCGTTTAGGTTAGGTTATGATCAGGTTAGGTTTAGCTTAGGTTAAGTTAGATCAGGTTAGGTTAGGTTTAGATCAAGTTAGGTTAGGTTTACGTTAGGTTAGGTTAAATCAGGTTAGGTTAGGTTAGTTTTTAGGTTAGATCAGGTTAGGTTGGTTAGGTTAGGTTAGATAAGGTAAGGTTAGGTTAGATCAGGTTGGTTAGTTAGGTTTGGGTTAGGTTAGGTTAGGTTAGGTTAGGTTAGTGTAAGGTTTAGGTTAGGTAGGTTTAGATCAGGTTAGGTTAGGTTAGGTTAGATTAGGTGAGATAGGTTAGGTTAGGTTATGTAGGTTAGATCAGGTTAGGTTAGGTTAGGTTAGGTTAGGTTAGGTTAGATCAAGTTAGGTTAGGTTAGATTAGGTTAGGCTAGATCTGGTTAGGTTAGGTTAGATCAGGTTAGGTTAAGTTAGTTAGGTTAGGTTAGGTTAGGTTAGGTTAGGTATAGGCTAGGTCAGGTTAGGTTAGGTTAGGTTAGGTTCGGTTAGACTAGGTTATGGATAGATTATATGAGGTTAGGTTAGGTTAGGTTAGGTTAGGTTAGGTTAGGACTAGGTCAGGTTAGGTTAGGTTAGGTTAGGTTCGGATAGGCTAGGTTAGGTTTAGATTATATCAGGTCTAGGTTAGGTTAGGTAAGGTTAAGTTAGGTTAGGTTAGGTTTAGGTTAGTCTAGGTAGGTTAGATTAGGTTAGGTTAGTTAGTTTTGTTTACGGTTAGATAGGGTAGGTTAGGTTATGTTAGGTTAGGACAGGTTTAGGTTAGGTTAGATCAGGTTAGGTTTTAGGTCTAGGTTAGGATTAGGTTAGGTTAGGTTAGATTCAGGTTAGGTTAGGTTTGGTGAGGTTAGGTTAGGTTAGGTTAGGTTCGGTTTAGGATCGGGTTAGGTTAGGTTAGGTTAGGTTAGTTAGGTTAGGTTAGGTTAGGTTAGATCAGGTTAGGTTAGGTTAGGTCTAGGTTTAGGTTAGGTTAGGCTAGGTGAGGTTGGTTAGGTTAGGTCCTAAGGTTTAGATCAGGGTTAGGTTAGGTTAGGTTTAGGTAGGTTTAGTTAGGTTAGGTGAGGTTAGGTTAGGTTAGGTTAGATAGGTTAGGTTAGGTTAGGTTTAGGTTAGGTTAGGTTTGGTTAGTTAGATTAGATCAGGTTAGGTCTAGGTTTAGGTTAGGTTAGATACAGGTTAGGTTAGGTTAGGTTAGGTTAGGTTAGGTTAGGTTAAGATCAGGTTAGGTTAGGTTAGGTATAGGTTAGGTTAGGTTAAGGTTAGGTTAGGATCAGGTTAGGTTAGGTTAGGTATAGGTTAGGTTAGTTAGGTTAGATCAGGTTAGGTTAGGTTAGGTTAGGTTAGGTTAGGTTAGGTTAGATCAGTAAGGTTTTAGGTTAGGTAGGTTAGGTTAGGTTAGGTAGGTTAGATCAGGTGTAGTTTAGGTTAGGTTAGGTTAGGTTAGGTTAGGTTAGGTTAGGTTAGGTTGGTTAGATCAGGTTAGGTTTAGGTTAGGTTAGGTTAGGTTAGGTTAGGGTTAGGTTAGATTTGGTTTAGGTTAGGTTATGTTAGGTGAGGTTAGGTTAGGTTAGGTTAGGTTAGGTTAGATCAGGTTTAGGTTAGGTTAGGTTAGGTTAGGTTAGGTTAGTTAGGTTAGATCAGGTTAGGTAGTGGTTAGTTTAGGTTAGATCAGGTTAGGTTAGGTTTAGGTTTTAGATTCAGTGTTAGGTTAGGTAGGTTAGGTTAGGTTAGGTTAGGTTAGGTAGATCAGGTTAGGGTTAGGTTAGGTTAGGTAGGTTAGGTTTAGGTTATGTTTTAGGTTAGATCAGGTTTAGGTTAGGTCTTGGTTAGGTTAGATTCCAGGTTAGGATTAGGTTTGGTTAGGTTAGGTTAGTTAGATCAGGTTAGGTTAGTTAGGTTAGGTAGGTTAGGTTAGGTTAGATAGGTTTAGGTTAGTTAGGTTAGTTACGTTAGGTTAGGTTAGATCAGTTAGGTAGGTTAGGTTAGGTTAGGTTAGGTTAGGTTAGATCAGGTTAGTTAGAATCGGTTAGGTTAGGTTAGGTTAGGTTAGGATTAGGTTAGGTTCAGGTTAGGTTAGGTTAGGTTAAGATCAGGTTAGGTTAGGGTTAGGAAGGTTAGGTTAGTTAGAGTTAGGTTAGGTTAGGTTAGGTTAGATCAGGTTAGGTTATGTTACGGATGGTTAGATCAGGTTAGGTTAGGTTAGGTTAGGTTAGGTTAGGTTCGATCAGTTAGGTTAGGTTAGGTTAGGTTAGGTTTAGGTTAGGTTAGATCAGGTTAGGTTAGGTTAGGTTAGGTTAGGTTAGGGGTTAGGTTAGATCAGGTTAGGTTAGGTTAGTTAGATCAGGTTAGGTTAGTTAGGTTAGGTTAGGTTAGGTTAGAGTTAGGTTAGGTTAGGTTAGGTTAGGTTAGGTTTAGGTTAGGTTACGGGTTAGATTCAGGTTAGGTTAGGTTAGGTTAGGTTATGATCAGGATAGGTTAGGTAGGTTAGGTTAGGTTAGGTTAGGTTAGATCAGGTTAGGTTAGGTTAGGTCTAGGTTAGGTTAGGTTAGGGTTAGGTTAGGTTAGATAGGTTAGGTTAGGTTCAGGTTTAGGTTAGTTAGGTAGGTTGGGTTAGGTTAGGGTTTGGTTAGGTTTTTAGATCAGGTAAGGTTAGATCAGGTTAGGTTACGGTTAGGTTAGGTTAGGTTTGGTTAGGTTAGGTTAGATCAGCGTTAGGTTAGATCAGGTTAGGTTTGGTTAGGTTAGGTTAGGTTAGGTTAGGTTAGGTTAGGTTAGGTATAGGTTTAGAATCAGGTATAGGTTACTTTTTTGTTAGGTTAGGTTAGTTTAGGTTAGGTTAGGTTAGGTTAGGTTAGATCAGGTTTAGGTTAGGTGAGTTTAGGTTAGATCAGGTTAGTTAGGTTAGGTTTTGTTAGGGTTGGTTAGGTTAGATCAGGTTAGGTTAGGTTAGGTTTGGTTAGGTTAGTTAGTTTGGTTAGATCAGGTTAGGTTAGGTTAGGTTAGGTTTGTTAGGTTAGGTTAGGTTAAAGATCAGGTCTAGGTTTAGGTTAGGTTTTAGGTTTAGGTTAGGTTAGGTTAGGTTTAGGTTAGGTTAGTTAGATCGGTTTAGGTTAGGTTAGGTTAGGTTTATGTTAGGTTAGGTTAGGTTAGGGTTAGATCAGGTTCGGTTAGGTTAGGTTTAGGTTAGGTTAGCGTTAGGTGTAGTCAGGTTTAGGTTATGGTTGGTTTAGGTAAGTTAGGTTAGGTAGTTAGGTTAGGTTAGGTTTAGGTTAGGTTAGGTTAGGTTAGATCAGGTAGGTTAGGTTAGGTTAGGTTAGGGTTAGGTTAGGTTAGGTTAGATCAGGTTAGGTTAAGTTAGGTTAGGTTAGGTTAGGTTTAGGTTAGGTTAGGTTAGGTTAGATCAGGTCTAGGTTAGTGAGGTTAGGTTAGGTTGGTATTTAGATCAGGTTAGGTTAGGTTAGGTTAGGTAGGTTAGGAGGGTTTTTTTAGGTTAGATCAGGTTAGGTTAGGTTAGGTTAGGATCAGGTTAGGTAGGTTAGGTTAGGTTAGTTAGGTTAGGTTAGGTTTGATCAGGTTAGGGTATAGGTTAGGTTAGGTTAGGTTAGTTAGGTAGATAGGTTAGGTTTGGTAAGGTTAGGTTAGATCAGTTAGGGTTAGGTTAGGTTAGGTTAGGGTTAGAGTTAGGTTAGATCAGGTTAATGTTAGGTTAGGTTAGGTTGGTTAGGTTAGGTTAGGTTAGATCAGGTTTAGGTTAGGATTGGATAGGTTACCGTTAGGTTAGGTTAGTAGATCAGGTTAGGTTAGTTAGGTTTAGGTTAGGTTAGGTTAGGTTAGATTCAGGTTAGGTTAAGACTCAGGTTAGGTTAGGTTAGGTTAGGTTAGGTTAGGTTAGGTTAGGTTAGGTTAGGTTAGGTTAGATAGGTTAGGTTAGGTCTAGGGTTAGGTTAGGTTAGGTTAGGTTAGGTTAGGTTGATCCAGGTTAGGTTAGGGTTAGGTTAGGTTAGATCAGGTATAGGTTAGGTTAGGTTAGGTTAGGTTAGGTTTAGATCAGGTCTAGGTTAGTTAGGTTAGTTAGGTTGGTTAGAGTTAGATCAGGTTATGTTAGGTTAGGTTAGGTTAGGTTAGGGTTAGGTTAGGATAGGTTAGGTTAGGGTTAGGTAGATCAGGTTAGGGTTAGGTTAGGTTAGGTTAGGTTTAGGTTAGGTTGCGTTAGATCAGGTTAGGTTAGGTTTAGGTTAGGTTAGGTTAGGTTAGGTTAGGTTTAGATCAGGTTAGGTTTAGGTTTAAGGTTAGGTTAGATCAGGTTTAGGTTAGGTTAGGTTAGGTTAGGTTAGGTTAGGTTAAGATCAGGTTAGGTTTGTTAGGTTAGTTGGTTAGGTTAGGTTAGGTAGATCACGGTTAGGTTAGGTTAGGTTAGGTTACGTTAGGTTAGGTTAGATCAGGTTAGGTTAGGTTTAGGTTAGGTTAGGTTAGGTTTAGGTTAGATCAGGTTAGGTTAGATCAGGTTTGGTCTAGGTTAGTTAGGTTAGGTTAGGTTAGGTTAGGTTAGGTTAGGTTAGATCAGGTTAGGTTAGGTAGGTTAGGTTAGGTTAGTTAGTTTTGGTGAGGTTTAGATCAGGTTAGGTTAGGTTAGGTTAGATCAGGTTAGGTTTAGGTTAGGTTAGGTTAGGTTAGGTTAGCGTTAGGTTAGATCGGTTAGGTTAGTGTTAGGTTAGGTTAGGTTAGGTTAGGTTAGGTTAGATCAGGTTTTAGGTTAGGTCTAGGTTAGGTTAGGTTGGTTAGGTTTAGGTTAGATCAGGTTAGGTTTTAGGTTAGGTTAGGTTAGGTTAGGTTAGGTTTAGGTTAGGTTAGGTTAGATCAGGTTAGGTTATGTTAGTTAGATAAGGTTAGGTTAGGTAGGTTAGGTTAGGTTAGGTGTAGGTTAGATCAGGTTAGGTTAGGTTAGGTTAGGTTTAGGTTAGGTTAGGTTAGGTTTAGATTCAGGTTAGGTTAGGTTAGGTTAGGTTAGGTTAGGTTAGGTTAGGTTTAGGTTAGGTTGTTTAGGTAGGTTAGGTTAGATCAGGGTTTGGTTAGGTTAGGTTAGGTTAGGTTAGGTTAGGTTAGGTTAGGTTAGGTTAGGTTAGGTTTTAGATCAGGTTAGGTAAGGTTAGGTTGGTTAGGTTAGGTTAGGTTACGGTTAGATCAGGTTAGGATAGGTTAGGTTAGGTTAGGTTAGGTTAGGTTAGGTTAGGTTAGTTAGGTTAGATCAGGTTAGGTTTAGGTTAGGTTAGGTTAGGTTAGGTTAGTTAGGTTAGGTTAGGTTAGGTTTGGTCTAGGTTAGATCAGGTTAGGTTAGGTTTTAGGTTAGGTTAGGTTAGGTTTGTTAGGTTTTAGGTTAGGTTAGGTTAGGTTAGATCAGGTTAGATCAGGTTAGGTTAGGTTAGGTTAGATCAGGTTAGTCAGGTTAGGTAGGTTAGGTTAGTTAGTTAGGTAGGTTAGGTTAGGTTAGGTAGGTTAGGTTTAGATCAGGTTAGGTCAGGTTAGGTTAGGTTAGGTTAGGTTAGGTTAGGTTAGTTGGTTAGGTTAGATCAGGTTAGGTTAGGGTTGGTTTAGGTTATGTTAGGTTAGGTTAGATAGGTTAGTCTAGGTTAGTTAGGTTAGGTTAGGTTAGGTTAGTGTTAGGTTAGATCAGGTAGGTTAGGTTCAGGTTAGGTTAGGTTAGGTTAGGTTAGATCAGGTTTGGTTAGTTAGGTTAGGTTAGGTTATGGTTAGGTTAGGTTAGGGTAGGTTAGGTTCTTATGGTTAGTTAAGCGTTAGGTTAGGTTTGATCAGGTTAGGTTATGGTTAGGATAGACAGTTAGGTTAGTTAGGTTAGGTTAGGGTTAGGTTAGGTCTGGTTAGGTTAGGTTAGGTTAGATCAGGTTAGGGGTTAGTGTTCGGTAGATAAGGTTAGGTTAGGGTAGGTAGGTTCGGTAGGTTAGGTTAGGTAGGTTAGGTTAGGTTAGGTTTAGGTTAGGTTAGATCAGGTTTGAGGTTAGGTTAGGTTAGGTTAGGTTAGGTTAAGGTTAGATCAGGTTAGGTGTTAGGTGTAGGTTAGGTTTATCAGGAAACAGGACAAGTGTTTCCTGGCGCTGTCCTTAGTCAGATGATCGAGCCGCTACTGAGCTTTTGTAGTTGACTGAGGACTTCAGATGGTTTACCATTCTCACCACTTAAAAATTATATTGTTGTTAATCAAATACAAACCGATACAACAATGTATAATGTTAGTGACGCCGCCGCTTGTTGTGTTGAATGTATTGTGTGGTTACGTCTGTTGTATTATGTGGTTACGTCTGTTGTATTATTGGTAATATTACTATGTTATTGTAGTATTATTGGTAATATTACTATGTTATTGTAGTATTATTGGTAATATTACTGTGTTATTGTAATATTATTGGTAATATTACTATGTTATTGTAATATTATTGGTAATATTACTGTTATTGTAGTATTATTGGTAATATTACTGCGTTATTGTAATATTATTGGTAATATTACTATGTTATTGTAATATTATTGGTAATATTACTATGTTATTGTAATATTATTGGTAATATTACTATGTTATTGTAATATTATTGGTAATATTACTATGTTATTGTAATATTATTGGTAATATTACTGTGTTATTGTAATATTATTGGTAATATTACTTGTATGACTTGTAATTACCATCAATTATGTTTGATCAAGACGTTACCTAACGTAATTACATCATGTGTTATGAGTTAGATCATTTACAACACCCGAAATTACTTTATAATCCATGACTGCAGCTCGGTCGGTAGCGCACCTGGCTCACACACTGAGGTCCGTGGTTCGATCCCGGTACGGCTGGAGACATTAGGACGTGTTTTCCATCAGGCACTTGCTGTCCATGTTCACCTAGCAGTGAAATATGTACCTGGGTGTTAGTTACCTTAAACCTGCTGTCAATGTTCACCCATCAGTATAAATTGGGTACCTGGGTTCTATTGGACTGGTGTGGGTCGCATCCTGGGACAAAATTGACTAAATTTGTGGGAAATGCTCTGCATAACAAGGTACTTTCTATATAGTAGTATGTCATTGATGTCAACTATGATCTGTATACCTTGTACATGTACTTGTACAAATAAAGATATAATTATTATTATTATTATTATTATTATTATTATTATTATTATTATTAATATTATTATTATTATTATTATTATTATTATTATTATTATTATTATTATTATTATTATTATTAGAGTACACACCAACATGACGGAAATACAGGCACAGTATAATGCGAGCCTTTATTGACGACGTTTCGCCCACGTAGTTTAGGTTTTATCAAGACACAAACTGATCTACCCGAGAACAGACTGAGTATATTATATATTCTGAACATATCGACTCCAGACTGAGGGACTGATTACCTCATTATGCGCTTTATCTTTCACTGTCTTTCTGTGTATTGGACTGAAGAAGCCACTGGCGGGAGAAATGTTACGTCAATAAACATTTTGAAATCTTTGCACAAGTGTCTCAATCCTCAGCTTCTGGGTATATATAGTGACTCTCCACGTCACTATATATACTCGGGTAAACTCTACTCAGGTACTTTGTGACTTGATAAACCCAACTGTGTGGGCGAAACGTTGTCAATAAAGGATCACACTACAGTATACTGCATTTGTGTATATGTTACATTCGCTACCACCAGAAGCGATACGTTACCTGTAATAAACGTCCTGAACTACGCATTAGTGCGTTTTTCCACAACTGGTGAACAACTTTTGTCACTCTTAAATGGTCATGATAATGTGCACGTTGTACGTGACCTTGAACCAGCATAGCTATGGAGGTGTCCTTGGTGTGAGTCTTGGCGTCAGCATTACCTTCGCCAGCTGTGAGTCTTCCGTTGTGACAGATACATCATCACGTCATGTCCCAAGATTAACTTCACTCCATATTAACAACACTATCCATGATGCTATTCACGATACTATCCTTCATATTATCCATGATACTCTCCACGGTACTGTCCATGATGGTTTAGAAAGACACGTAAGCAAACACTACGACATATTTATTAGAAAACGTTTCAGTCCTGGGACCTTGATCACTTCTAACATACAGATGTATGTATGTATGTATAATGTTCGCCAAGACCATAGTCCTGGCACGGGTCCCAATCTTGCGATGACCCGTCTCTGGCTCCCGATGGAGAAAGGTCTCCACAATGATGCGACGCATGCCGCTCAAGCGCCCCTCTGGTCAGTTCAACTGGTGCATCTCATAAGCGACACCATATGTAACTATGGACACTAGCGAGGAGGAGGATATGTCATTATCACAGGTAACAGCTTGTCTGGTTCGTTGACCCCATGGTACACTAGTGTGGCCGCAGTCATCTCTGGGTCCTCTTCGGGAGGGAATATCACCCCTAGTTGCCTGCGGAGTGTCTCAGTAGCTTCGCACTCCAGAAGATAGTGTGTTAGGGGCCGCTGGACAGCGTGCTGACAGTACTGGCACATCTCCTCAGCCTTGTCTACCATCATCTTGGCTGTGGGAAAGCCCAAACGAAGCCGATGGATGGCGGTACACTGCGCTCTGGACCAGCTTCTATCATATGGAGGGGGTTCTCCCTGAGTCGCTGCTTGGTACCACTGTTGAGATGGGGTATCACCTAAGACCTCCCCATAAGTTTCGTGGCTCTGGCAGCCACCAGTTTGGTCTGTCGTAGGCTGATTGGGACAGTAATCCCAGCATGTGGATAGTCTGTTGCTGCCTTGGCTGCATCATCTGCCGCCTCATTTCCCCGGATGCCAGCATGGCTGGGGATCCAGTTCAATGTCGATCTATTACCCTGAACTTCTAAGGCTGTCATTATGCTCAGGATCGATGTGATGAGGTGAACATTATCCTGTGGTTGAGGATGGGAGAGGGCATTGATTGCAGAGGTGGAATCAACATGTATGACAAGTCGGAGTCGATGTCGTAGGGCATGTGACAATGCCTGCTGAATCGCCACCAGCTCAGCTTGAAGGATCGTGCAGTGGTTCTAACATACAGAAGTAGAAAGACATTATATATAGGCGGAGAGTGAGATGTGAGTGACTTATGGTGACCTGAAGAATGTCATGTTGGGATGAGGACGGGTAGACGATGAGATCATGTGACTCCTGTGGCCTCTTTAGCAATGTGTCGTTGCTTGTGATTATTCTGATTGCTTCCACTGTGTTACCTTCACATTTCTAGCAACCTTTGTACAAACTTTCTCATGGCTTCTGCCTCGGTAATTCGTGTGTTGCTGGCAATGAAGGATGCAGTTATCTGCTCGGTTCTCTGGTGACTGCTGTGGGTAGCGTTTTGCCGTCTTTTTCAGGCGTTGCTAAACAAACGTTGCCAAGCAGGAGGAGGTTGCCCTAAACCCCAGTGAAGCTTCAAGCTTCTAGGCTGTTAAAGCCTCCATTTGCCTCCTTGAGATGGCCTGTGAATTGTCTTGGGGATGTGAGACGGAGTCCTGCTTGCAGAAGATTTGAATGCCATTAGTAAGTCATCACTATTGACATGGTTACCGAAGGAGAGATCAGCAGCTTAGAGGGAATGTGGAATGCTCTCTGAGGGAGCCCATTGTGACCCAGCACACCCGTTGTGTGACCCAATAACCACCTCTAATGAGACCCAGCACACCCGTTGTGTGACCCAATAACCACCTCTAATGTGACCCAGCACACCCGTTGTGTGACCCAATATCTCCACTACTAATGCAACCCGTCCTCTTAACCTAAAACATCATGACACTTGTTAAACAGATTAACGAGTTAAACAGATTAACGAGTTAAACAGATTAACGAGTTAAACAGATTAACGAGTGACTGGTGAAATATAATTTTCATTACAGTCGTACAGTGACTGCCTTTATTCTGGTCCATGTGGCATATTTCCTTGTCACTTTTATCCGACAATCATAGTTTTTTAGCCAAACATAGCCTAACCTAATGTAACATAGGCTAACATAAGGTAATTTAAGCTAACATAACCTAAGATAACGTAATTTAACCTAACCTAACATAACATAGCCTAACCAAACCTAACGTACCATAATGTTACATTTTCTTCGACGTGTATAAGACACCCATATAGTCACGTCTCCCGACCAGTGAACCAGGTGCTGAGTATAACGAGTAGGGGGCTCCCCCCTCGTTATACTAGTTCCTTGGTTGAACCAGCCAATAACAAAGAAACCCACCAGAGCCCTGAAGCGATGTGGTACACTTGTCAATCAACATTGACAAACTTACCTCCAAGTCTGGTCGCAACTGTTCTGTCTCTGGCTTGTAAAATTTACATATCCCTGAGTGTTTGATGAAGGGAGTATCTAAGTATTTCCTCTGCTATCTTTTGCTTGTTTCTCGCTTCTACCTTCGTTATTGTGCTACAACCTGTGTTCGTAATATCCTAACATAGTCTAACCTAACCTAACATAGTCTAAGATAGCCTAACATAGCTTAACCTAACCTAACAAGGTGTGACCTAACTTAGAAATATGCTGTAAACCGTTGATGAGAAAATGACACAAGGAGGACGTGTGTGTGTGTGTGTGTACTCACCTAGTTGTACTCACCTAGTTGAGGTTGCAGGGGTCGAGTCCAAGCTCCTGGCCCCGCCTCTTCACTGGTCGCTACTAGGTCACTCTCCCTGAACCATGAGCTTTATCGTACCTCTGCTTAAAGCTATGTATGGATCCTGCCTCCACTACATCGCTTCCCAAACTATTCCACTTCCTGACTACTCTGTGGCTGAAGAAATACTTCCTAACATCCCTTTCATTCATCTGTGTCTTCAGCTTCCAACTGTGTCCCCGTGTTGCTGTGTCCAGTCTCTGGAACATCCTGTCTTTGTCAACCTTGTCAATTCCTCTCAGTATTTTGTAAGTCGTTATCATGTCCCCCCTATCTCTCCTGTCCTCCAGTGTCGTCAGGTTGATTTCCCTTAACCTCTCCTCATAGGACATACCTCTTAACTCTGGGACCAGTCTTGTTGCAAACCTTTGCACTTTCTCTAGTTTCTTTACATGCTTGGCTAGGTGTGGGTTCCAAACTGGTGCCGCATATTCCAATATGGGCCTAACGTACACGGTGTACAGGGTCCTGAACGATTCCTTATTAAGATGTCGGAATGCTGTTCTGAGGTTTGCCAGGCGCCCATATGCTGCAGCAGTTATTTGGTTGATGTGAGCTTCAGGAGATGTGCCTGGTGTTATACTCACCCCAAGATCTTTATCCTTGAGTGATGTTTGTAGTCTCTGGCCCCCTAGACTGTACTCTGCCTGCGGTCTTCTTTGCCCTTCCCCAATCCTCATGACTTTGCACTTGGTGGGATTGAACTCCAGGAGCCAGTTGCTGGACCAGGTCTGCAGCCTGTCCAGATCCCTTTGTAGTTCTGCCTGGTCTTCGATCGAGTGAATTCTTCTCATCAACTTCACGTCATCTGCAAACAGGGACACCTCAGAGTCTATTCTTTCCGTCATGTCGTTCACAAATACCAAAAACAGCACTGGTCCTAGGACTGACCCCTGTGGGACCCCGCTGGTCACAGGTGCCCACTCTGACACCTCGCCACGTACCATGACTCGCTGCTGTCTTCCTGACAAGTATTCCCTGATCCATTTTAGTGCCTTCCCTGTTATCCCTGCTTGGTCCTCCAGTTTTTGCATTAATCTCTTGAGTGGAACTGTGTCAAACGCCTTCTTGCAGTCCAAGAAAATGCATTCCACCCACCCCTCTCTCTCTCTTGTCTTACTGCTGTCACCATGTCATAGAACTCCAGGAGGTTTGTGACACAGGATTTCCCATCCTTGAAACCATGTTGGCTGCTGTTGATGAGATCATTCCTTTCTAGGTGTTCCACCACTCTTCTCCTGATAATCTTCTCCATGACCTTGCATACTATACATGTCAGTGACACTGGTCTGTAGTTTAATGCTTCATGTCTGTCTCCCTTTTTAAAGATTGGGACTACACTTGCTGTCTTCCATTCCCCCGGCAATCTCCCTGTTTTAATAGATGTATTGAATATTGTTGTTAGGGGTACACATAGCGCCTCTGCTCCCTCAATACCCATGGGGAGATGTTATCTGGCCCCATTGCCTTTGAGGTATCTAGCTCACTCAGAAGCCTCTTCACTTCTTCCTCGGTTGTGTGTACTGTGTCCAGCACTTGGTGGTGTGCCCCACCTCTCCGTCTTTCTGGAGCCCCTTCTGTCTCCTCTGTGAACACTTCTTTGAATCTCTTGTTGAGTTCCTCACATACTTCACGGTCATTTCTTGTTGTCTCTCCTCCTTCCTTCCTTAGCCTGATTACCTGGTCCTTGACTGTTGTTTTCCTCCTGATGTGGCTGTACAACAGTTTCGGGTCAGATTTGGCTTTCGCTGCTATGTCGTTTTCACATTGTCATTGGGCCTCCAATTACAATTGTGATTGGAGGGGTCGAGTTTTAGCTCCCGGGCCGACTTAACTCGTTGCTCCTAGGTCCACTCTCTCCCTGCTCCACGAGTTTTATCGTACCTCATAACATAAGAACATAAGAAAGAAGGAACACTGCAGATGGTCCATCACAATCCAACCCACTAACAGAATGTTCGCACAACCCCCTTCAGTGCTACCCAAACAATAAGCTTTGATAAATCAATTTACTCATGTGCAAGTCCCACTCAAATCCAAACCCCTCTCACTCATGTATTTTTCCAACCTAAATTTGGAACTACCCAACGTTTTAGCTTCAATAACCCTATACACAGACTGCTGTTGTAGCCTCTGTTATGTTACTGTAGATGGTGGTGGTGACCGGTTGTGACAGTGGTTGTTGTAGCCTCTGTTATGTTACTGTAGATGGTGGTGGTGACCGGTTGTGACAGTGGTTGTTGTAGCCTCTGTTATGTTACTGTAGATGATGGTGGTGACCGGTTGTGACAGTGGTTGTTGTAGCCTCTGTTATGTTACTGTAGATGGTGGTGGTGACCGGTTGTGACAGTGGTTACTGTAGCCTCTGTTATGTTACTGTAGATGGTGGTGGTGACCGGTTGTGACAGTGGTTGTTGTAGCCTCTGTTATGTTACTGTAGATGGTGGTGGTGACCGGTTGTGACAGTGGCTGTTGTAGCCTCTGTTATGTTACTGTTTACCTGGAGTTTACCTGGAGAGAGTTCCGGGGGTCAACGCCCCGGCGGCCCGGTCTGTGACCAGGCCTCCTGGTGGATCAGAGCCTGATCAACCAGGCTGTTGCTGCTGGCTGCGCGCAAACCAACGTACGAGCCACAGCCCGGCTTATCAGGAACTGGCTTTAGGTGCTTGTCCAGTGCCAGCTTGAAGACTGCCAGGGGTCTGTTGGTAATCCCCCTTATGTGTGTTGGGAGGCAGTTGAACAGTCTCGGGCCCCTGACACTTATTGTATGGTCTCTTAACGTGCTAGTGACACCCCTGCTTTTCATTGGGGGGATGGTGCATCGTCTGCCAAGTCTTTTGCTTTCGTAGTGAGTGATTTTCGTGTGCAAGTTCGGTACTAGTCCCTCTAGGATTTTCCAGGTGTATATAATCATGTATCTCTCCCTCCTGCGTTCCAGGGAATACAGGTTTAGGAACCTCAAGCGCTCCCAATAATTGAGGTGTTTTATCTCCGTTATGCGCGCCGTGAAAGTTCTCTGTACATTTTCTAGGTCGGCAATTTCACTTGCCTTGAAAGGTGCTGTTAGTGTGCAGCAATATTCCAGCCTAGATAGAACAAGTGACCTGAAGAGTGTCATCATGGGCTTGGCCTCCCTAGTTTTGAAGGTTCTCATTATCCATCCTGTCATTTTTCTAGCAGATGCGATCGATACAATGTTATGGTCCTTGAAGGTGAGATCCTCCGACATGATCACTCCCAGGTCTTTGACGTTGGTGTTTCGCTCTATTTTGTGGCCAGAATTTGTTTTGTACTCTGATGAAGATTTAATTTCCTCATGTTTACCATATCTGAGTAATTGAAATTTCTCATCGTTGAACTTCATATTGTTTTCTGCAGCCCACTGAAAGATTTGGTTGATGTCCGCCTGGAGCCTTGCAGTGTCTGCAATGGAAGACACTGTCATGCAGATTCGGGTGTCATCTGCAAAGGAAGACACGGTGCTGTGGCTGACATCCTTGTCTATGTCGGATATGAGGATGAGGAACAAGATGGGAGCAAGTACTGTGCCTTGTGGAACAGAGCTTTTCACCGTAGCTGCCTCGGACTTTACTCCGTTGACGACTACTCTCTGTGTTCTGTTAGTGAGGAAATTATAGATCCATCGACCGACTTTTTCCTGTTATTCCTTTTAGCACGCATTTTTGTGCGCTATTACGCCATGGTCACACTTGTCGAAGGCTTTTGCAAAGTCTGTATATATTACATCTGCATTCTTTTTGTCTTCTAGTGCATTTAGGACCTTGTCGTAGTGATCCAATAGTTGAGACAGACAGGAGCGACCTGTTCTAAACCCATGTTGCCCTGGGTTGTGTAACTGATGGGTTTCTAGATGGGTGGTGATCTTGCTTCTTAGGACCCTTTCAAAGATTTTTATGATATGGGATGTTAGTGCTATTGTTCTATAGTTCTTTGCTGTTGCTTTACTGCCCCCTTTGTGGAGTGGGGCTATGTCTGTTGTTTTTAGTAACTGTGGGACGACCCCCGTGTCCATGCTCCCTCTCCATAGGATGGAAAAGGCTCGTGATAGGGGCTTCTTGCAGTTCATGATGAACACAGAGTTCCATGAGTCTGGCCCTGGGGCAGAGTGCATAGGCATGTCCTTTATCGCCTGTTCGAAGTCATTTGGCGTCAGGATAACATCGGATAGGCTTGTGTTAATCAAATTTTGTGGCTCTCTCATAAAAAATTAATTTTGATCTTCGACTCTCAGTCTGGTAGATGGTGGTGGTGACCGGTTGTGACAGTGGTTGTTGTATGCTCTGTTATGTTACTGTAGATGGTGGTGGTGACTGGTTGTGACAGTGGTTGTTGTATGCTCTGTTATGTTACTGTAGATGGTGGTGGTGACCGGTTGTGACAAAGTAATCAGGGCGCCCACACTTACTTGGACATGTGTAACCGAACCAAAACTTAGTGTAGTGATGGATAATACAGCAGTGTTGTTACTTAGTGTAGTGATGGATAATACAACAGTGTTGTTACTTAGTCTAGTAGTGGATAATACAACAGTGTTGTTACTTAGTGTAGGGATGGATAATACAACAGTGTTGTTACTAAGTGTAGTGATGGATAATACAACAGTGTTGTTACTTAGTGTAGTGGTGGATAATACAACAGTGTTGTTACTTAGTGTAGTGGTGGATAATACAACAGTGTTGTTACTTAGTGTAGTGATGGATAATACAACAGTGTTGTTACTTAGTGTAGTAATGGATAATAAAACAGTGTTGTTACTTAGTGTAGTGATGGATAATACAACAGTGTTGTTACTTAGTGAAGTGGTGGATAATACAACAGTGTTGTTACTTAGTGTAGTGGTGGATAATACAGCAGTGTCTTGTTGTATATCGATTAGTGTAGTGGTGGATAATACAACAGTGTTGTTACTTAGTGTAGTGATGGATAATACAACAGTGTTGTTACTTAGTGTAGTGATGGATAATACAACAGTGTTGTTACTTAGTGTAGTGGTGGATAATACAACAGTGTGTTGTTACTTAGTGTAGTGATGGATAATACAACAGTGTTTTTCTAGTGTAGTGATGGATAATACAGCAGTGTTGTTACTTAGTGTAGTGAGGGATAATACAACAGTGTTGTTACTTTAGTGTAGTGGTGGATAAACAACGTGTTGTTATCTTAGTGTAGTGATGGATAATACAACAGTGTTGTTACTTAGTGTAGTGGTGGATAATACAACAGTGTTGTTATTTAGTGTAGTGGTGGATAATACAAGTGTTGTTACTTAGTTTAGTGATGGATAATACAACAGTGTTGTTACTTATTGTAGTGATGGATAATACAGCAGTGTTGTTACTTAGTGTAGTGATGGATAATACAACAGTGTTGTTACTTAGTGTAGTGGTGGATAATACAACAGTGTTGTTATTTAGTGTAGTGATGGATAATACAACAGTGTTGTTACTTAGTGTAGTGGTGGATAATACAACAGTGTTGTTATTTAGTGTAATGATGGATAATACAACAGTGTTGTTACTTAGTGTAGTGATGGATAATACAACAGTGTTGTTACTTAGTGTAGTGGTGGATAATACAACAGTGTTTGTAATTAGTGTAGTGGTGGATAATACACAGTGTTGTTACTTAGTGTAGTGTGGATAATACAGCAGTGTTGTTACTTAGTGTAGGGGTGGATAATACAACAGTGTTGTTACTTAGTGTAGGGTGATGATAATACACATGTGTTGTTACTTAGTGTAGTGGTGGATAATACAACAGTGTTGTTACTTAGTGTAGTGGTGGATAATACAACAGTGTTGTTACTTAGTGTAGTGATGGATAATACAACAGTGTTGTTACTTAGTGTAGTGGTGGATAATACAACAGTGTTGTTACTTAGTGTAGTGGTGGATAATACAACAATGTTGTTACTTAGTGTAGTGATGCATAATACAACAGTGTTGTTACTTAGTGTAGTGGTGGATAATACAACAGTGTTGTTACTTAGTGTAGTGGTGGATAATACAACAGTGTTGTTACTTAGTGCAGTGGTGGATAATACAACAGTGTTGTTACTTAGTGTAGTGATGGATAATACAGCAGTGTTGTTAGTGTAGTGATGGATAATACAACAGTGTTGTTACTTAGTGTAGTGATGCATAATACAACAGTGTTGTTATTTAGTGTAGTGATGGATAATACAACAGTGTTGTTATTTAGTGTAGTGGTGGATAATACAACAGTGTTGTTACTTAGTGTAGTGATGGATAATACAACAGTGTTGTTATTTAGTGTAGTGGTGGATAATACAACAGTGTTTTTAGTGTAGTGTGGATAATACAATAGTGTTGTTACTTAGTGTAGTGGTGGATAATACAACAGTGTTGTTATTTAGTGTAGTGGTGGATAATACAACAGTGTTGTTAGTGTAGTGATGGATAATACAGCAGTGTTGTTACTTAGTGTAGTGTGGATAATACAAGCAGTGTTGCTTATTTAGTGTAGTGTGGGATAATACAACAATGCTGTTTTTTACTTAGTGTAGTGATGGATAATACAACAGTGTTGTTATTTAGTGTAGTGGTGGATAATACAGCAGTGTTGTTATTTAGTGTAGTGATGGATAATACAACAGTGTTGTTATTTAGTGTAGTGGTGGATAATACAACAGTGTTGTTATTTAGTGTAGTGGTGGATAATACAACAGTGTTGTCACTTTGTGTAGTGGTGGATAATACAACAGTGTTGTTATTTAGTGTAGTGGTGGATAATACAACAGTGTTGTTACTTAGTGTAGGGGTGGATAATACAACAGTGTTGTTACTTAGTGTAGGGGTGGATAATACAACAGTGTTGTTATTTAGTGTAGTGGTGGATAATACAACAGTGTTGTTATTTAGTGTAGTGGTGGATAATACAACAGTGTTGTTACTTAGTGTAGGGGTGGATAATACAACAGTGTTGTTACTTAGTGTAGTGGTGGATAAAACAACAGTGTTGTTATATTAGTGTAGTGGTGGATTAATACAACAGTGTTGTTACTTAGTGTAGGGGTGGATAATACAACAGTGTTGTTACTTGTGTAGTGGTGGATAAAACAACAGTGTTGTTACTTAGTGTAGTGGTGGATAATACAACAGTGTTGTTACTTAGTGTAGTGGTGGATAATACAACAGTGTTGTTACTTTGTGTAGTGGTGGATAAAACAACAGTGTTGTTACTAAGTGTAGTGGTGGATAATACAACAGTGTTGTTACTTAGTGTAGTAAGGGATAATACAACAGTGTTGTTACTTAGTGTAGTGGTGGATAATACAACAGTGTTGTTACTTAGTGTAGTAAGGGATAATACAACAGTGTTGTTACTTAGTGTAGTGGTGGATAATACAACAGTGTTGTTACTTAGTGTAGTAAGGGATAATACAACAGTGTTGTTACTTAGTGTAATGATGGATAATACAAAAGTGTTGTTAATTAGTGTAGTGATGGATAATACAACAGTGTTGTTACTTAGTGTAGTGGTGGATAATACAACAGTGTTGTTATTTAGTGTAGTGGTGGATAATACAACAGTGTTGTTAACTTAGTGTAGGATGGATAATACAACAGTGTTGTTACTTGTGTAGTGGTGGATAAACAACAGTGTTGTTACTTTGTGTAGTGGTGGATAATACAACAGTGTTGTTACTTTGTGTAGTGGTGGATAATACAACAGTGTTGTTACTTTGTGTAGTGGTGGATAATACAACAGTGTTGTTACTAAGTGTAGTGGTGGATAATACAACAGTGTTGTTACTTAGTGTAGTAAGGGATAATACAACAGTGTGTTACTTAGTGTAGTGGTGGATAATACAACAGTGTTGTTACTTAGTGTAGTAAGGGATAATACAACAGTGTGTTACTTAGTGTAGTGGTGGATAATACAACAGTGTATGTTATATTAGTGTTAGGATTGGTTAATACAACATGTGTAGTTACTTAGTGTAATGATGGATTATACAAAAGTGTTGTTAATTAGTGTAGTGATGGATAATATAAACAGTGTTTTACTTTAGTGTAGTGGTGGATATACAAGTGTTGTACTTTGTGTAGTGGTGGATTATAAACAGTGTTTATACTTATATGTAGTGGTGGATATATACAGTTGTTGTTACTTTGTTAGTGGTGGATATACAACAGTGTTGTTACTTTCCTGTAGGGGTGGATAATACATACAGTGTTGTTACTATTGTAGTGGTGATAATACACAGTGTTGTTACTTTATGTAGTGGTGGATATACAACCAGTGTTTACTTTGTGTAGTGTACCACATTATATACAACCATGTTGTTACTTTGTGTAGTGGTGGATAATACAACAGTGTTTACTTTACATGTAGTGGTCCATTATACTACAGTCGTTTTACTTTGTGTACAGATTAATACAACAGTGTTGTTACTTTGTGTAGTGCGTGGATAAACCAAACATGTTGTACTTTGTGATCAGTGGTGGCTAATACCACACAGTGTTGTTACTTTGTGTAGTGCGGATAATACAACAGTTTGTTCACTTTTGTAGTGGTGGATAATACAACAGTGTATGCCACTTAGTGTAGTGGTGGATATACAACAATGTTGTTACTTATATTATGGCTGATAAACACAACAGTGTTGTTACTTCAGTGTAAGTGGTGGATAATACAACAGTGTTGTTACCTAAGTAGTGGTGGATAATACAACAGTTGATACTATAGTGTAGTGGTGATAATACTACACAGTGTGTTACTTAGTGTAGTGGTGGATAATACAACGTTGTTCCGTTACTTACGTTAGTGTGGATAATACAACAATTTCTACTTAGTGTATGGTGGACAAACAACAGTGTTGTTACCATTAGTGTAGCGACTGGATAAAACAACAGTGTTGGGTATAACCTAAACATTTTAAATATTATGCTAGACCATGGTGTCTACACACGAGCCCATCTTGACGCCTCATCAGCTAGTGTTTATTCATTACTTATTCATTATTATCTACACTACTTACATTATTATTACTTATTATTATTATTATTACATTATTATTACTAATATTATTATTATCTACTATTATCATTATATATTATTATATATTATTATTATATTATTATTATATTATTAAATCGTTATATACTACTTCCACTACAACTACTGCTATCACAACTTACTACCTCTACCAACATACTACTAACGACCTTATCACCTCACTGCTGCTACCACAATTACTGCTACTACTACTACCACCATTACTAACTACTACCACCACTTACTACTACTACCACCACCATTACTACTACTACTCACCACCATTACTATTACCCCAACTATCACCACTACTACTACTACTACCACCACCATTTACTACTATACTACAATTACTACCTACCATTAACATTACTACTACTTCTACCACCATTGCTGCTACCACCCAAACCATTACTACTACCACCACCACCATTACTACTACTACCATTATTACTACTACCACCAACACCATTACTACTACAACCACCATCATTACTACTACCGCCACCACCATTACTACTACAGACCACCACCATTTACTACTACTTATTGCTACCACCAACACCATTACTTTACTACCACCACCACCACATTAATACTACCCCACACCATTAATACTACCACCATTACTACTACCACCACCACCATTACTACTACACCTCTACACTACATTACTACTACTACCACCAACACCATTACTACTACCACCATAACCATTACTACTACCACCACACACCATTACTGCTACCACCCACCACCATTACTACTACCACCACCACCATTACTACTACTATATTACCATTACTCTACTACCACCACCACCATTACTACTACCGCCTACCACCATAACTACTACCACCACCACCATTACTACTACCACCCCACCATTACTGCACTACCACCACCACCATTACTACACCAGCCACCACCATTACTACTACCACCACCACCATTACTACTATAATACCATTACTACTACCCCACCACCATTACTACTACCACCACCACCACATTACTACTACCACCACCACCATTACTACTACTACTACCATTACTGTACTCACCAACACCATTACTACTACCACCCCACCATTACTACTACCGCCACCACCATTACTACTATCCACCACCACCATTACTACTACCACCACCACCATTTACTACTACTACCACCAACACCATTATGCTACTACCACCACCACCATTACTACTACCGCCACCACCATTACTACTACCACACCACCATTACTACTACCACCAACAACCATTACTACTACCACCACCACACATTACTACTACTACCACCACCACCCATTACTACTACTAATCACACCACCATTACTACTACCACCACCACCATTACTACTACCGACCCCACCATTACTGCTACTACCACCACCACCATTACTACTACCACCACCACCTTTCTACTACTACACACCAACCATTACTACTACCACCACCACATATACTACCACCACCACCATTATACCGACCACATTTTACACCACCACCATTACTACTACCACACCACCATTACTACTACACACCTACCATTACTACTCTACACACCATATACTACCACCACCACATTACTACACCACCACCATTACTACTACTACACCACACATTATACTACTACTCTACCACTATATATTTACTATTTCTATACAACCATTACTCTACCATACATCATTATACTACACCACACCATTATACTATACACTACCATTACTACTACACACCATTACCTATTACTACTACTACATTTTGCAAACACCACCATTACTACTTTATTACTGCACACCACCACATTTACTACTACTATTACCAACCAACCCATTACTACTACAGCCACACCATTACTACTACGCCACCACTATTATACTACCGCCACATCATTACTACTTACCACCACCACATTATACTAGTACTACTTACTATTACTACTACCACCACCACATTACGTACTACACCACACCACCATTACGACTATTACCTACACACCACCATTATATCTACTACTATTACCTTACTGTTATACACCACACATTACTATTACCACCTCACCATTCTCTATACTACTACCACACCACATTACTACTACTACACTTCCACCTATTACTGCTAATACCACCACTACCATTACTACTACCAGCTAACACTATTACTACTATACTACCACCACCATCTATAGTACTATTACCACTTACTACTACTCCACCACATTACCGCTACTACAACAACACCACCTCACTTACGACTACTTACTCACACCACATTACTACTACTATATTACACATTACTCTATACTATTACACACCACTTACATACTATTCACACTCCACCATTACTAGTACATACACACACACCAACATTATACTACTACTACCATCATTTATGCTACTACCACTACCCACATTATACTACCACCTCACGACATTTACCTACCTACTACCATACACCATTACTCTACAGCACCATACTATATTCACTAATACTACAGCCACACCATTATCACTACCACCACCACACTACTACAGTACTTACCACCACTCTAGCACCTATTATCACTACTACTAACTATTACACACTACATTACTAGCTACTAATATCACTACCACTACTGTACTTTACACACCACTACTATACTATTTATTACTATCACTACTATTACTTTATCACTATCACTACTATACTATTTTCACTACACTACTTACCACTACACCACCACACATACTATCTCACTACACAGCACCTAACCATTACTACTACACCAACTATCACTACCACACAACATTACTATCACACCATTTCAACACACCACACATTATCACCACTACTCATACTACCACCACACACCATTATACACCACATAGTACTATACACTACCACACAGTACTATTATCACTACCACTACTAGTACTACTACATACAACACTAGTAACTATTATCACTACATCGTACTATCACTAATTTTATCACTACTTATACTGTATATTACTATACTACTAGTACTAATTATCACTTCTACACTATTACTATATCATACCATATTACTATTATCACTATACTAGTACTATATCACTACCATACTATACTATTATCACTAACTATACTAGTCATTATCACTATCACTACTATTAATTTGGCAATTCATCTATTACTATTTATTACTCGTACTAACATACTGTTACAGTACTATTATTAATATAACCATATTACTACTATAGTACTATTACCTACTACTACTGTATACATTATCACAACCTAGTTATTATACTACTACTAGTACTTATTATCTACTATATATATCTACTACCACTAGTACTATTATACTCACTATACTTTACTCATACTATAGTACTATTTATACAACTCACTCAAATACTACTACTAGTACTATTATCACTACTACTTGCTATTAGTACTATTATCACTACATACTAGTACTATTATCATCTACTACTATAGTACTATTATCACTACTACTACTATTACTATTATCCATACTACTATGCTTAACTAGTATATCACTATCTATACTTAACTATCTAGTACTATTATCACTACTACTACTAGTACTATTATCACTACACTACTAGTACTATTATCACTACTACTTATACTAGTAACTATATACTACACTATATTTCACTACTACTACTAGTACTATTATCACTACTACTACTAGTACTATTATCACTACCACTACTAGTACTATTATCACTACTACTACTAGTACTATTATCACTACTACTACTAGTACTATTATCACTACTACTACTACTACTACTACTACTATTATCACTACTACTACTACTAGTATTATCACTACTACTACTAGTACTATTATCACTACTACTACTAGTACTATTATCACTACCACTACTAGTACTATTATCACTATCTACTACTAGTACTATTATCACTACTACTACTAGTACTATTATCACTACCACTACTAGTACTATTATCACTACCACTACTAGTACTATTATCACTATCACTACTAGTACTATTATCACTATCACTACTAGTACTATTATCACTAATACTACTAGTACTATTATCACTACTGCTACTACTAGTACTATTATCACTACTACTACTAGTACTATTATCACTACCACTACTAGCACTATTATCACTACTACTAGTACTATTATCACTACAACTACTAGTACTATTATCACTACTACTACTAGTACTATTATCACTACCACTACTAGTACTATTATCACTACTACTACTAGTACTATTATCACTACTACTACTAGTACTATTTCACTACTACTACTAGTATATTATCACTACCTACTACTAGTACTATTATCACTACTACTGCTACTAGTACCATTATCACTACTACTACTAGTACTATTATCACTACCACTACTAGTACTATTATCACTATCACTACTAGTACTATTATCAATACTACTACTACTAGCACTATTATCACTACTACTACTACTAGTACTATATACTACTACTACTACTACTTCTAGTACTATTATCACACTTTACTAAACTACTAGCATACTATTAGTACTACTACTCTACTACTAGTACTATTATCACTACCACTATAGTACTATTAAACTTTCACTACCACTACTAGTACTATTATCTATTATCACTACTACTTACTACTATTAATACACTACTACTTACTCTACTATATTATCACACTACTATCTATACTACTAGTACTATTATCACTACTACATACTAGTACTATTATCACTACACTATAGTACTATTATCACACTTACTATTACTTACTATAACTATTATCACTACACTACTATTATACTAACTATTATACATTACACTACTAGTCTATATCATACTACTACTAGTACTATT
>NC_069405.1:96579195-96706695 GCF_026875155.1 Cherax quadricarinatus | reverse complement strand
TAGTGTTGGAGTGGTTGGTATTTTTGTTTAATAAATGTATGGAAGAGGGGAAGGTACCTAGGGATTGGCAGAGAGCATGTATATAAAGGGAAGGGGGACATAAGAGATTGTAAAAATTATAGAGGAATTAGTTTACTAAGTATACCAGGAAAAGTGTACGGTAGGGTTATAATTGAAAGAATTAGAGGTAAGACGGAGTATAGGATTGCGGATGAGCAAGGAGGTTTCAGAGTGGGTAGGGGATGTGTAGATCAAGTGTTTACATTGAAGCATATATGTGAACAGTATTTAGATAAAGGTAGGGAAGTTTTTATTGCATTTATGGATTTAGAAAAGGCATATGATAGAGTGGATAGAGGAGCAATGTGGCAGATGTTGCAAGTATATGGAATAGGTGGTAAGTTACTAAATGCTGTAAAGAGCTTTTATGAGGATAGTGAGGCTCAGGTTAGGGTGTGTAGAAGAGAGGGAGACTACTTCCCGGTAAAAGTAGGTCTTAGACAGGGATGTGTAATGTCACCATGGTTGTTTAATATATTTATAGATGAGGTTGTAAAAGAAGTAAATGCTAGGGTGTTCGGGAGAGGGGTGGGATTAAATTATGGGGAATCAAATACAAAATGGGAATTGACACAGTTACTTTTTGCTGATGATACTGTGCGTATGGGAGATTCTAAAGAAAAATTGCAAAGGTTAGTGGACGAGTTTGGGAGTGTGTGTAAAGGTAGAAAGTTAAAAGTGAACATAGAAAAGAGTAAAGTGATGAGAGTATCAAATGATTTAGATAAAGAAAAATTGGATGTCACATTGGAGAGGAGGAGTATGGAAGAAGTGAATGTTTTCAGATACTTGGGATTTGATGTGTCAGCAGATGGATTTATGAAGGATGAGGTTAATCATAGAATTGATGAGGGAAAAAAGGTGAGTGGTTCGTTGAGGTATATGTGGAGACAAAAAACGTTATCAATAGAGGCAAAGAAGGGAATGTATGAAAGTATAGTAGTACCAACACTCTTATATGGGTGTGAAGCTTGGGTTGTAAATGCAGCAGCGAGGAGACGGTTGGAGGCAGTGGAGATGTCCTGTCTAAGGGCAATGTGTGGTGTAAATATTATGCAGAAAATTCGGAGTGTGGAAATTAGGAGAAGGTGTGGAGTTAATAAAAGTATTAGTCAGACGGCTGAAGAGGGTTTGTTGAGGTGGTTTGGTCATTTAGAGAGAATGGATCAAAGTAGAATGACATGGAGAACATTTAAATCTGTAGGGGAAGGAAGGCGGGGTAGGGGTCATCCTCGAAAAAGTTGGAGGGAGGGGGTAAAGGAGGTTTTGTGGGCGAGGGGCTTGGACTTCTAGCAAGTGTGCATGAGCGTGTTAGATAGGAGTGAATGAAGACGAATGGTATTTGGGACCTGACGATCTGTTGGAGTGTGAGCAGGGTAATATTTAGTGAAGGGATTCAGGGAAACCGGTTATTTTTATATAGCCGGACTTGAGTCCTGGAAATGGGAAGTACAATGCCTGCACTTTAAAGGAGGAGTTTGTGATATTTGCAGTTTGGTGGGATGTGTAATGGGACGGTATATATATAACTGGGGCCCTGATATTATATATGGAGTTTATTATATTATTTCAGGTCACTTTTTATATGTATCTTTGTATATGTTTCTAAACTGTTGTATTCTGGGCAAAAAGAGTGATTATGTGTGAGTGAGATGAAAGTGTTGAATGATAAAAGTATTTTCGTTTTGGGGATTTTCTTTCTTTTTGGGTCGCCCTGCCTCGGTGGGAGATGGCCGACTTGTTGAATATATATATTATATATATATATATATATATTATATATATATATATATATATATATATATATATATATATATATATATATATATATATATAATATATATATATATATATATAAGCATAGTTCCTTGATAATGTGAGTAGTCACGAAAGCGCTTGGAATTTCTCTATTTTTTCAGAGTGGTTGTTCTGCATATTCCGAAATCACCTGTTTACTGTGATCTTATTGCATATATATATATAAATATATATAACACATCAGCCGTTTCCCACCAAGGCAGGGTCACCAAGGCAGGGTGGCCCGAAAAAGAAAGACTTTCATCATTCACTCCATCACTGCCTTGCCAGAGGCATGCCTACACTACAGTTATAAAACTGCAACATTAACACTCCTCCTTCAGAGTGCCGACACTGTACTTCCCATCTCCAGGACTCAAGTCCGGCCTGCCGGTTTCCCTGAACCCCTTCATAAATGTTACCTTGATCACACTCCAACAGCACGTCAAGTCTTAAAACCGTTTGTCTCCATTCTCTCCAATCTAACACACTCATGCATGCTTGCTGGAAGTCCAAGCCTTTCGTACACAAAACCTCTGGTGGCTCTGGTGGCCTGGTGGTTAACGCTCTCGCTTCACACGGTGAGGGCCTGGGTTCGATTCCCAGCCAGAGTAGAAACATTGGACGTGTTTCTTTCCACCTGTTGTCTATGTTCCCCATCAGTAAAATGGGTACCTGGGTGTTAGTCGACTGGTGTGGGTCGCATCCTGGGACATTGACCTAAGGAGGCCTGGTCACAGACCGGGCCGCGGGGGCGTTGATCCCCGGAACTCTCTCCAGATAAACTCCAGATACCCCCTCCCTCCAACCTTTCCTAGTCCGACCCCTACCCCACCACCCCTCCACTACAGATTTATACACTCGAAGTCATTCAGTTTTGTTCCAGCCTCTCTACATGGCCAAACCATCTCATCAACCCCTTCTCAGCCCTCTGGATAATAGTTTTGGTAATCCCACACCTTCTCCTAATTTCCAAACTACGAATTCTCTGCATTATATTCACACCACACATTGCCCTCAGACATGACATCTCCACTGCCTCCAGCCTTCTCCTCGCTGCAACATTCATCACCCATGCTTCACACCCATATATGAGCATTGGTATAACTATACTCTCATACATTCCCCTCTTTACTTCCATGGACAAAGTTCTTTGTCTCCACAGACTCCTAAGTGCACCACTCACCTTTTTCCCCTCATCAATTCTGTGATTCACCTCATCTTTCATAGACCCATCCGCTGACACGTCCACTCCCAAATATCTGAATACATTCACCTCCTCCATACTCTCTCCCTCCAATCTGACATTCAATTTTTAATCACAATTTTTTGTTATACTCATCTCATTACTCTTTCCTATATTCACTTTTAATTTTCTTCTTTTGCACACCCTACCAAATTCATCCACCAATCTCTGCAACTTCTTTTTAAAATCTCCCAAGAGCACAGTGTCATCAGCAAAGAGCAACTGTGACAACTCCCACTTTATGTGTGATTCTTTATCTTTTAACTCCACATCACTTGCCAACAGTCAAGCATTCACTTCTCTTAAACTCCATCTATATATATATTAAACAACCATGGTGACATCACACATCCTTGTCTAAGGTCTATTTTTGCTGGGAAATAATCTCCCTCTCTCCTACATACTCTAACTTGAGCCTCAATATCCTCGTAAAACTCTTCACTGCTTTCAGTAACCTACCTCCTACACCATACACCTGCAACATCTGCCACATTGCCTCCCTGTCCACCCTGTCATACGCCTTTTCCAAATCCATAAATGCCACAAAAATCTCTTTAGCCTTATCTAAATACTGTTCACCTATATGTTTCACTGTAAACACCTATTCTACACACCCCTAGCTTTCCTGAAGCCTCCTTGTTCATCTGCTATCCTGCTCTCCGTCTTACTCTTAATTCTTTAATAATAATAATAATAATAATAATAATAATAATAATATCTTTATTTATTACAAGTACATGTACAAGGTAAACAGGCCTAGCTGACGTCAGTGACATACTACTATATAGAGAGCCCCTTGTTATGCTAAACATTTTGCATAAATTGGGTCAGTGTCCCAGGATGCAACCCACAACAGTCGACTAACACTCAGGTACCCATTTTACTGATGGGGAACATATACAACAGGAGGAAAGAAACACGCCCAATGTTTCTACTTTAGCTGGGAATCGAACCCAGGCCCTCCCTGTGTGAAGCAAGAGCTCTACCCACCAAGCCACCAGAGCCTGGTGGTTATGCTTAACAGTCATACTCAGAGTTATTCCCCTATCATTTTTGCACTCTCTCTTTTTATACTCAACAGACTTATTCCCCTATAATTTTTGTGGAAAATTAAATTTACCTGGATGAATCTCATTAGATACATACCAGTAAACGTTAACAAAGATAATTATTCTTTATCAAAGTTATAGAGACAAGTAGGAATTTTAGGACACCTAGGTCGCAAAAAAATGTCCCCCTTCGATACCTACTACAATCTATCTCTCCACAAGTCACTCTGGACCTATATTAATTTCAAATGAAATATACATCACCAGGAATTCTGGTAAAACATTAATATAAATGTGTGGACTGTATGTTAATTTTAATAAATGGCTACATATACATTGAAGGAGAATTTATCTTAATACCACTCACCAATTAGTCTGTGTTATACACAAACCCCTGCCTAAAATACGAAGAAAATACTGGCCAGAATTTCAACATAAATAGACATCGACTTAGCTGGGGTCCTTGACTGTCTTGTCCACTAGCCTAATGCTCACGTTATGCAGGACTGCAAATCCAACAATTTCTGCTCCTGTTTGGGAGGTTTCAACCACAATTTAACTTGCAGAGGAACGAAATTCATGCAGATTTCACTCGCATGCCTTCAGCCCAGTTCAAAACAATGGCGTCTCTTCCCCCAGTGACGCTAACCCACCATCGCTGGTTCATTTTCCTATTTACAAATTAATTTTTATTAACTACAATGTATTTCACTAATTTACATACAAAATACACTGTATTTTCGGAAAATATACAGTATTTTCCACAATTTTTGCACTCTCTTTTTCCACTCTCTTTTGTCTTTCTGCTAATCCCTAGGTACCTTACCCTCTTCCATACATTTATTAAATAAAACCACCAACCACTCCAAAACAATATCACCACCTGCTTTAAACATTTCTATCTTTATCTCATCAATCCCAGCTGCTTTACCCCTTTCATTCTACCCACTGCCCCACACACTTCCCTCACACTCACAGCTGGCTCTTCCTCACTCCTACAAAATGTTATTCCTCCTTGCCCTATACATGAAATCACAGCTTCCCTATCTTCATCAACATTTAACAATTCCTGAAAATATTCTCACCATCTTCCCGATACCTCTAACTCTCCATTTAATAACTCTCCTCTCCTATTTTTAACTGACAAATCCATTTGTTCTCTAGGCTTTCTTAACTTGTTAATCTCACTCCAAAACTTTTTTTTATTTTCAACAAAATTTGTTGATAACATCTCACCCACTCTCTCATTTGCTCTCTTTTTACATTGCTTCACCACTCTCTTAACCTCTCTCTTTTTCTCCATATACTCTTCCATCCTTGCATCACTTCTACTTTGTAAAAACTTCTCATATGCTAACTTTTTCTCCCTTACTACTCTCTTTACATCATCATTCCACCAAATGCTCTTCTTCCCTCCTGCACCCACTTTCTCGTAACCACAAACTTCTGCTGAACACTCTAACACTACATTCTTAAACCTACCCCATACCTCTTCGACCCCATTGCCTATGCTCTCATTAGCCCATCTATCCTCCAATAGTTGTTTATATCTTACCCTAACTGTCTCCTCCTTTAGCTTATAAACCTTAACATGTCTCTTACCCTTCCATTTTCCTTGTATCCCATCTACCTTTTACTCTCATTGTAGCTGCAACTAAAAAGTGATCTGATATATCTGTGGCCCCTCTATAAACAAATATATCCTGAAGTCGATTCAACAGTCTTTTATCTACCAGTACGTAGTCCAACAAACTACTGTCATTACGCCCTACGTCATATCTTGTATACTTATTTATCCTCTTTTTCTTAAAATATGTATTACCTATAATCAAACCCCTTTCTATACAAAGTTCAATCATAGGGCTTCCATTATCATTTACACCTGGCACCCCAGACTTACCTACCACACCCTCTCTAAATGTTTTTCCTACTTTTGCATTCAGGTCCCCTACCACAATTACTCTCTCACTTGGTTCAAAAGTTCCTACACATTCGCTTAACATCTACCAAAATCTCTCTCTCTCTCCTCTACACTCCTCTGTGGTCCAGGTGCATACACGCTTATTAATAATGCACTTTTAGCATCCAACCCTCATTTTAATCCACATAATCCTTGAATTTATACATGTATATTCCCTTTTCTCCGTCCATAACTGATCCTTCAACATTATTGCTACCCCTTCCTTAACTCTGTGTCAAATACTCCAGACTTAATCCCATATATTTCTCCCCACTGAAACCCACCTACCCACTTCAGCTTTGTTTTGCTTAGAGCTAGGACATCCAACTTCTTTTCATTTAAAACATTAGCAATCATCTCTTATCATCCACACTACATCAACACACATTCAAGCATCCCTGTTTTATAAAGTGTTTCTGCTTCACTTTTTTAGTATTTTCTGCAGGAGAAGGGTTACTAGCCCATTGCTCCTGACATTTAATTCGCCTCATACAACACACATGGCTTATGGAGGAAAGATTCTTTTCCACTTTCCCATGGAGAATAGAGAAAATAAAGAACAAGAACTATTAAGAAAGAAAAAAGAAGAAAGACCTAGATGTGTGTATGTACATATATGCAGGTGCGTGTCTGTGTAGTGTGTTCTAAGTGTAAGTAGAAGTAACAAGATGTACCGGTTATCTAGCGTGTTTATGAGACAGAAAAAGAACACAAGGTCTCCTACCATCGCGTAAAACATTTACAGGTTTCTGTTTCACTCTCACTTGACAGGACGTTAGTGCTGAATAAGAAAAACTTGCGATTTTGGCTTCAATAGCAATGCACTTCTTGCCGAATAGGGAAAGCAAAAATTTGTGTATGCAATAATTTCGTAAAAGTTATTCTGAAACTATCGAAAAATATATTTCATTGTGTTTGTTTATTATTAAATTATTGTAAACTTATATAAAATATATTTAGTTGGATTAGGCTAAATTAAATTGTGCTCGTTATAATAAGGTTAGGTAAGTTTTCTAAGGTTCTTTTGGTACAAAATCATTAATTTTTATTAATTTAATTTAATTAATTTTTATTATTAAAGATTCGTCGGTATTTCTCCGGCCCGGGCCTTTTCCAAGTGGTGGCCCGGCCTTGGCTCCCTCTTTAGGGAGTGTTTGAGACCTAAGTCTCCCATGGGAGGAGGCACAAGTACCCCCTCATCTTTGGGACCAACTGTTCCCAGGCCTAGCTTCTCGTAGGAAGAAGCTAGGCCTCTCTGGTGTGCCATCCCCGCCCCAAGGGGATTATTGGGAATGACAGTCTTGTGAGCTACAAGCTCCGGCCCAGGCACCTACCCTACCCTAGAAGGGCTGGGCATGGTGTTAATCAAAAATGAAAAAAGTATGTTTTTAAATATATTTAAGAAAATTATAGAAAAGACTTAATTTTAAACGAGTTCTTGCTAATTGACCAGTTTTACGTGTCCGGCACAACATATATATATATATATATATATATATATATATATGTATATATATATATAATATATATATATATATATTATATATATAATATATATATATATATATATATATATATATATATATATATATATATATATATATATATATAAATTTCTTACCGTTGATGTGCTGCTCTAGACGAGTGCCTGAAAGATGTGGAAAATGTTTTAGTTTGGGCTCAAAGTTAGTAGGGACACAAGGGAGACTTGCGCATGTTAGAGGTTTTAAAATAGTCAACCATCTTTTGGAGTTTAAGGGAGACTAAGTTAAAGTAAATATTAGTAGGGAAAAAGTGGGAGACTAGTATATTTGTTCAGGAATTTATATTAGTCACGCAAAAAGATCTTAAGTTGGTATATGTTTTAAAGGAAAACTTAAAGAAGGGATACAGGAGGGACTTGCACAAAGATAAGAGAATAAGGAATATAATTGTGTCACTCACACGGTGCTTTATTGGTTGACTAAACTAAAGGAGGTTAAGGGGGGAATAATTTACAGGGAAAGTACGTCTAAGACTGACTATGTAACTTGAATGTAATGGGAAGTTATTTAAGGGGAACTCAATTAAATGAGAAGTAGTATTTGCAAGGGGCACTAAATGAAACTAAGAAATTAGTGAATAAGAATAAATTTAAAGGTGAAGTATATTCTAATGGGTAACTAATCTAAATAAGAACATATTTACATGGACAATTATTGTATTCAGGAAATATTTTAAACTGAGAGGCACAGTAATAGGTAATGGGGAGTTGCATGCTGGGAAATAAGAAGTTCCCATTAATGAGGGAGAGAAATGCCCATTTATAAAGAAGAAAGTTCAACACTAACACGGCTGTAACAATACACAATTAACACAATACCTTGTTTCAAACTATTCACAACAGTCGCACACTAATATAGCTGGAACAAATCAAAGTTAATTTTTTAAAAAGAACAATTCTTTAGTAACTACAATACAGTAGCTGGAACAATTTTCAACTATAACACCATGGCTGGAACAATTTTCAACCAACTAACACCATGGCTGGAACAATTTTCAACCAACATAACACCATGGCTGGAACAATTTTCAACCAACATAACACCATGGCTGGAACAATTTTCAACCAACTAACACCATGACTGGAACAATTTTCAATCAACTAACACCATGGCTGGAACAATTTTCAACCAACTAACACCATGGCTGGAACAATTTTCAACCAACTAACACCATGGCTGGAACAATTTTCAACCAACTAATACAATGGCTGGAACAATTTTCAACCAACATAACACCATGTCTGGAACAATTTTCAACCAACTAACACCATGGCTGGAACAATTTTCAACCAACTAATACAATGGCTGGAACAATTTTCAACCAACTAATACAATGGCTGGAACAATTTTCAACCAACTAACACCATGGCTGGAACAATTTTCAACCAACTAACACCATGGCTGGAACAATTTTCAACCAACTAATACAATGGCTGGAACAATTTTCAACCAACTAATACAATGGCTGGAACAATTTTCAACCAACTAACACCATGGCTGGAACAATTTTCAACCAACTAACACCATGGCTGGAACAATTCACAACTTACACACGATATGGTAAGATTAACAATTTCCTACTAACCCACAATGCACTAGCTTAATTAACTTATAACTAACACTCAACTCACAACTGTCAGATATTTGAATCTACTCATTATAATTACTGTAAAGATTATTATTAATTATTATTACTTTCATATTTGTAGTTTGTACAATGCGACTTCATCATACAAATTTCCATCATATTTCTGTGTGTACGTCAATAACGATGTGACATGGGGGTATGTGATAGAATATAGCAGTAACGTACAGTTATTTACATACGTGGTCATGTGATTGTCATGTGAGCATAGGTATGACAGCATAGCTGGAGGCTGGACACTCTCAAGATCTTGACTCAAACCAATGTAAATCTTCTTTCTTTCAACACACCGGCTGTATCCCACCAAGGCAGGGTGGCCCAAAAAGAAAAACGAGAGTTTCTCTTTTAAATTTAGTAATTTATACGGGAGAAGGGGTTACTAGCCCCTTGCTCCCGGCATTTTTGTCGCCTCTTACAACACGCATGGCTTACGGAGGAAGAATTCTGTTCCACTTCCCCATGGAGATAAGAGTAAATAAACAAGAACAAGAACTAGAAAGAAAATAGAAGAATACCCAGAGGGGTGTATATATATATATATGCTTGTACATGTATGTGTAGTGTGACCTAAGTGCAAGTAGAAGTAGCAAGACATACCTGAAATCTTGCATGTTTATGAGACAGACAAAAGACACCAGCAATCCTACCATCATGTAAAACAATTACAGGTTTTCGTTGTACACTCACTTGGCAGGACGGTAGTACATTCCTGGGCGGTTGCTGTTTACCAACCTACTACCTAGAACCAATGTAAATGCTTATGTTAATTCGCTGATTGACTGGCAGGGAGAGTGGTTGTGCCAGCACCCCTCTACTGTTCATCCAAGTGAGCTAACTGGTAACAATATGGCGTTCAGTGTGAGACGACGTGTTAACACAGTTGGAATAGAGCTCCTCCGTTTGGCAGTAATGCTTACTTCGGCTCTGGGGTTACTCCCTGCTATCATAAGTGATACATATGGTATAGCAGACGAGGAATTGTATGGAGTGGCCTTAAATGGAGCTTACAGGATGTTTGTGAAATTGCTCTGCTACTGTGTATGAGTCGTTAGTGGCCTGTTTTCAAGATGTCAGTGTTGATGTCACACCAGCAGTGTGGATGAAGATGATTGACATTTTGCATCATTATACGTGGGTTAAACTGCACAATGTGCAATTTGAGGTGGATGAAGCTGACATCTGCAGCATCTTTGATAAGTATGGGGCTATCCATATGGCCCAATAAGGCAAGTGGGTGACTGGTGCTTATGTGGGTCTCCGGGAGGGAACTTTTACCCTCAAAATGACATTGCGTCACCCCATACCCTTGTATGTGTGCGTAGAGGAGTTCAAAATACAGGTCATGGTCTTGTATGCTGGGCAGTGGCGCATGTGCTGCCTGTGTGGGGCCTACGACCACATGGCCACCGAGTGCGGGAAGCAGAGACGCGTGTGGACCGGCAGGAGGAGAAGTACCTGTTTATGAGCGTGAGGTGATTGGTGGGGAACAACGTCAGTGTGGAGGGCATGGTAGTCAGTGGAGCAAGGAGGTGGAGGCTACCCACGTTGAGTCAGGGGAGGGCACAGAGCTCCAAGAGTCCAACGGCCCAACAACTTTACAGACGGCTAGTGGGGAGGTGCAGGTGTGCGCAGATGTGATGGCCATCAAGGTGGAGCTAGTGAAGGTGCTGCAATCCATGTGCCAGCTTGCAGAGGGGGTGGATCCCACCGAGCAGGTGGCTGGTGATGAGGTGGAGGATGTGATGAGTAAGCAGGAGGAGGACCATTTGGGGCCTAGGACTGACTGCGCAGATTTGTAACATGAAGTCGACTATCAGACAGAGTCCATTGTGCAGCCTCCAAGGACATTGACATGGAGAAGGAGGTTGCCACACGGAAGAGATGGCGCCGTCAGATTCGGACAATGTCCTGATGCCGGTGCAGTGACCCAGGAAGAAGGCATGGGTTGAAGAGGTTTGCCATGGCACCCATGGCAAGCAGCATAAGCAGGTGGTTGGGGCGGTGAGTGGTGAGCAGGGCAAAGGTGGTGCCCCAAGTCCAAGTGGGACTGGGAGGACTGTCATGGGGCAGAGGGGATGGAAACATTAAGTCAGGCCTCAGGTGTATGACTGTTAATGCCAATGGACTAACTTTAAGATTGGCTGTGTGTTGGTGGTGGATGAATGTCAGGCATTTGTACTGCTATCTGATCATTTGAAAGGGGGCATGAGGGTCTTGATCTGGGAGGTGAGTCTGTTTTGCATAGGAGTGAAGGAGGGGTGAGGGGTGGGTCATGTGTGTGTGTGGATGGGTGGTGGATGGGTGAGCGTGTTTCTTTTGTATGTACGTGTGTATGCACTGGCTGAAAGTGATGTGCGAGTGAAGACAGCATTTGTGTGTGAGGAACTCGTGTATTGTGTGTGGGTGAGGATTGGAATTGTGTTATCTGGTGTGCAGACATTGTGCCAAGGGGAGCGGGTTACTTTTCCACTGTATTAGTCGACCTTTTTTAGGGATATACAATTATGGGATGCATTTGGGGGAGGATCATGGGAGATGGAGCATACTTTCGTGAGGCAGGGATATGCTGCACACTTAAACAGACTGTATCTGTTGTGGTAGGTACTTCTTGTTGAGTCTCTCCATACCGTTGAAGTGGCATATTCGGATCATTGTGCAGTTGTGGTGGAGGTGGGGTGAGCGACGATGGCGAGAAGGCATGGGGGATATTGAAACTGAAGACGAGGGTTCTTGTGGATGACTGTATCTGTTGTGGTAGGTACTTCTTGTTGAGTCTCTCCATACCGTTGAAGTGGCATATTCGGATCATTGTGAGTGTGTGGTGGGGTGGTGGTGAGCGCGATGGCGAGAAGGCATGGGGGATATTGGAAACTGAAGACGAGGGTTCTTGTGGATGAGTAGGGGTTCGAGTGTTTTACAGCCTTATGGGAGCAGCTTTGGGAGGAGGGAAGGATGTGGTGGGTTGGTGGGATGGTGTGGCCAAGGTACTGATCCGTCAGTTTTACATGCAAGGGGGTAGCGCATTAATCAATTGTGGTATGGTCTAACAAATTACTTAGAGGATAGGTTAAGGGCTGTATAGGTGAAGGTGGTGGCAGGGACTTTCCGTGAGGGAATTGACATGGTTGAAGGGAGGATAGTGAGTTGCAGGAGGGCATTTTGAAGTGGTGTGGGGCAGGCGGGTGTGAAGGAGTTAACGGTGGACCGGCCATGCCTGAGTGCTGCGCAACCAGCAGCTGAGGCAGCAGGCCACTACTGTCCTATGCTTGGAAGTCCACTCTCCGGTGGGGAAATATCAAATGTGTCAGGTTTTGGGGACAACAGAGGGTCAGAGTGCATATGCGAATAGATGGTACTAGGAGTATTGGAAAAGTCGTGGGGTGGAGAGGATAGATTTAGGTGTGTGTGTGTGTGTGTGTGTGCATGCCATGCAATCTGGGGAAGAGTGGTGCTAGGAGGAGCCATTGAAGAGGAGAAAATCTGGAAGGCACTCATGGAGATGAGCAAGGGAAAGGCGCCGGGTATTGATGGTCTACCATGTGAATTTTATGTGCAGCATTGGGAGCTGCTGTGGGGATTTCTGGTTCGGTTGATGAATTTGATTAAAGAGCGGGTACATTGGGTGAGATGCAGGCCACAGCGGTTTTGGTGCTGGTGCCAAAGGGGAAACAGCAGCATACCCTTCTGGATTACCGAGCCATTTTGTTGTTGTGTACTGATTATAATCTGTCTGTGAAGGTCTTAAGGAAGTACCTCAAATGCGTCATGGGGAGGGTGGTGTCGGAAAGTCAATTTGGGCTGCCAGGCAGGTCGACGGTCACGAGGCACAGGACCCTTAATGGGTTCGTGGGAGAAATGGGAAGGGGGGAGGGGGGATGTTAGCGTTAGATTGGCAGGGGGTGTATGGTAGAGTGGAAAGGGGAGCTTTGAGGAGCATCCTCCTCTGACAGGGTTTCGGGGAGGAAATCATGGGGGGGGTTGAAATGTTGTACAGGGGGGCAAGGGCACAGGTGCAAATCAAGGGGTGTGTGGGTGCGGTGGTCGTTATTGAGCGGGGTCTTCGGCAGGGGTGTCCGATGTCGCAACTTTTGTTTCCATGTGTACAGGACCCCTTTTATAGGTTGGTTGAGGATCGTATATGTGGAGGAGGGAGGTGTAGGCAATGGGCCAATCTGGCCTGGTTTGGTGGGGTATGTTGATGACATGACTATCCTGGTGAGGGAGGGGATGCAATTGGGGGAGTTTGAGGAGGTTGTACTCATGTTTGGGAGTGCTACGGGCATAGAAGTCAATGATAATGGGGTTGGGAGAATGGATGGGAAAAGTGGGGATGTGCCGTAGTGCGGTGGCAGGCCAGAAGTTTAAAGATCTCTGGCTCATCTATGAGGGTGACCTGGGACCAGCGAGGTTGGCCAACTCGGTTTGGATGGTGCAACAGGTGGGGCACCGTTTGGGGGTGTTGCATCCTTACTATCTGACCTTCATACAACGAGCTATCGTGGTCAATGTCTTACTATTTTGCTAGGTCTGGTATGTAGCGGCAGTGTTTCCATTGACAGGGACGGCAATTACACATATTCTGAGGCAGGTGTTCAAATTCTTGTGGGATTTGGGGTGTGATTGGTTGCATAGAGAGGTAGTGACATTGGCGGTGCATCAGGGCGGGTTGGGTTTACTGGACCTGCATCGGCACGTCAAATGTGTGTTTATTCAGTGAGAGGTGTTGCATGTAGGTTTTCGTGGGGGGCAGATTGGCAGGGTGCATGACCGGCTGCGGCGCTTGTACAAGGGAGTGGAGCTGCGGGAGTGTGAGACAGTGTTACGTGGTTGGTGTTGGCTCAGGAGCCTGGAAAATTCAGGGTGGGGGTTTTGTGTAAAATGATTGTAGGTAGGGTAGTGACTCCGGTGGAGGGGATTTTCCCTATGTATACATGGGTGGACATATGGCAGTGTTTCAGCAAATTGCAGTTATGTCCCATGGCTCACGAGGTCATGTATATCGTTTCCTGCATAGTATTTTGCCGTTAGGAGCAGAATTTAGGGATAGACGGGTCATGGAGGGAGAGAGGTGTGTGTTATTGGGGGGGGGGAGGAGACAGTGTACCATGTGGTATCATTTACGGGAAACAGTGGGGAGCTTCGGAGGGTTATAGAGCCCTCACTGTAGGGGACTTACTGACCTTGTGAAAGAGGGGGTAGAGTGCAAGGGGTGTGTGTCTGCTGCAGTCTTGGGAGAATGGGGTTGTCAGGGGTTGTAATGGGTTCACCTCCTGGGGTGTGTGAGGTGTGGTACATGATCTTGTGTGAGCGGAGGTGTGTCGGTAATAGCTTCCGCTGTGAGTGGCCTGAGGACCGAATATTTCCCATTAATGGATGTTGTCACATGGTCTATTGTATTTACATGTCTGTACCATTTTTCTGACATGTTGCTTTTATCTTTCATTGTGATCATGTTAGGATGTGAGTAGGTGGATGAGTGGGGAACACAACTGGAGGGTGAGGGAGTTTACCCGCCCGTTTGTGCAGGTGTGAGTTTACGTTACAAGAGGTTTTCATACCTGCTGAGACTCAATTATGTGTGATTCAAATATTACCATGTTGTTTGTATTGTATTGATTTTAATGATATATACCCAAACCAAGAATGGTGGTTGAGGCTTGTGCCAGCCGTCTGTGACCGCATATTGGCCGACCGTGGATGGCATACTAACTGGACTGTTAATGTATATATGTAATCATTTATGACGGTTGTTTTTCACGATATTTTGTAAAACATGTCAGGTTTAGAGCAGGTGTATGGGTGGGGAGCAGGTGTATGGGTGGGGTAACAGGGGAGGGGTGTAGTTCCCACACACAGCTGTGCGTCTGCTGTGTTTTTAGGCAACAGACGGTTATTATACCTGTTGTAGGCCAGTTAATGTGGAATTTTATTTATTTTGATACATTGTAATGTTTTAAATTAAAAAAAAAATACTTAGGTGCCTGAGCACTGAGTGTTCCATTGCGGTGTTCAGTGTTCTACCGGACAGCTGATGGGGCAGAACTGTCTGATAATTGAATGAGGCTTAACTTACGTTCATCCTCTCTAATACTCATTATTATTTCGTTTATTATTTATTTACGTAATGTAATATTCGTTTAATGTTTGATTGGACTGATTGGAATGTTTGATTAGCAGGAGGGAGCATCTCTCTCTCCCTTGATGTTGGGAGAGTAACAGTCAAGGCAGGAGGGAGCATCTCTCTCTCCCTTGATGCTGGGAGAGTAACAGTCAAGGCAGGAGGGAGCATCTCTCTCTCCCTTGATGCTGGGAGAGTAACAATCAAGGCAGGAGGGAGCATCTCTCTCTCCCTTGATGCTGGGAGAGTAACAGTCAAGGCAGGAGGGAGCATCTCTCTCTCCCTTGATGCTGGGAGAGTAACAGTCAAGGCAGGAGGGAGCATCTCTCTCTCCCTTGATGCTGGGAGAGTAACAGTCAAGGCAGGAGGGAGCATCTCTCTCTCCCTTGATGCTGGGAGAGTAACAGTCAAGGCAGGAGGGAGCATCTCTCTCTCCCTTGATGCTGGGAGAGTAACAGTCAAGGCAGGAGGGAGCATCTCTCTCTCCCTTGATGCTGGGAGAGTAACAATCAAGGCAGGAGGGAGCATCTCTCTCCCTTGATGCTGGGAGAGTAACAATCAAGGCAGGAGGGAGCATCTCTCTCTCCCTTGATGCTGGGAGAGTAACAATCAAGGCAGGAGGGAGCATCTCTCTCTCCCTTGATGCTGGGAGAGTAACAATCAAGGCAGGAGGGAGCATCTCTCTCTCCCTTGATGCTGGGAGAGTAACAATCAAGGCAGGAGGGAGCATCTCTCTCTCCTTGATGCTGGAAGAGTAACAATCAAGGCAGGAGGGAGCATCTCTCTCTCCCTTGATGCTGGGAGAGTAACAATCAAGGCAGGAGGGAGCATCTCTCTCTCCCTTGATGCTGGGAGAGTAACAATCAAGGCAGGAGGGAGCATCTCTCTCTCCCTTGATGCTGGGAGAGTAACAATCAAGGCAGGAGGGAGCTTAGTTCCAGGTATTGAGTCAACTAGGATAAACTCTTTTAACATTTCTTAAACCCTTGATATCAATGTGGCAGTGATTTAAATATATATATATATATATATATATATAATATATATATAATATATATATATATATATATATGTTATACATCTTGTATCGAAGAAGCGATGCAAGATGCAAAACAACCACGGGGGAAGTTGAAGAATAGCTCTAGGCCTCTCGTGCTACAATCAATACATCATTAGCAGGTGTCAATGTTGCAGACAAGAGGAGACCCAAGCAAATATGATCACAGGGAACGCCTTTGTTCCAGCAAAGGCGCTCCCGGTCCAGCGGTGTCCAACTGAATATAATACCTAGTGGGATTATTTCCTCTAGGCCAGTTTATATCTAGCTATTCTGAGGCAGAGGCAGCGTATCATGCATATTATATACCGTCTTTAGACCTGTTTTGTTCTAGGTCTACTCTTGTTATGACACCAGTCTGAATATTTCATGTAATATACTGCCTAATGAATAAATTACTGACACTGGCTGGAGTCTACTGTCTAGTAGGCACTGTTCTAATCTCAGATTGTTTCTGGCACTGCCATGGTGTGAGCAGTGCCAACTGGATACTTCCCTAGGTTCACTGTATTTGTGATAACTCCTCGCATAGACCTATTATGTTGTACTTTATCAAACTTTAATCCTTTTCCCAAGGTCACTTTCCCCAGGGGGTCACTTTCCTCAGGGTCACTTTCCACAGGGTCACTTTCCACAGGGTCACTTTCCACAGGGTCACTTTCCCCAGGGGGTCACTTTCCTCAGGGTCACTTTCCTCAGGGTCACTTTCCACAGGGTCACTTTCCACAGGGTCACTTTCCTCAGGGTCACTTTCCCCAGGGGGTCACTTTCCTCAGGGTCACTTTCCACAGGGTCACTTTCCTCAGGGTCACTTTCCACAGGGTCACTTTCCACAGGGTCACTTTCCTCAGGGTCACTTTCCACAGGGTCACTTTCCCAAGGGTTGCTTTCACCAGTCATTTTTCCAAGGGTCACTTTTAACAGGGTTATTTTCCCAAGTCATTTTCCCCAGGGTCACTTCCAGCAGGGTCATTTTCCCTGGGTTCACTTTCCCCAGGGTCATTTTCCCCAGAGTCACTTTCCCTAGGGTCACTTTGCCAGGTTCACTTTTCCCAAGGTCACTTTCAACAGTCATTTTCCCAGGGTTTACTTTCACCAGGGTCACTTTCCCCAAGGTCGCTTTCAACGGGGTCATTTTTCCCAGGGTCACTTTCCCCAGGGTCACTTCCAGCAGGGTTATTTTCCCTGGGTTCACTATCCCCAAGGTCATTTTCCCCAGGGTCACTTTACCAGGGAGACTTTCCCAAGGTTACTTTCCGCAGGGTCACTTTCCACAGGGTAACTTTCCGCAGTGTCACTATCCACACAGAGTTACTTTGAAAAAAAAATAAATTTCCTAGGAGTCACTTTCCCCATAGACACTTTCCACAGGGTCACTTTCCCATGGATCACTTCCCATAAGGTTACTTTCCCCAGGGTCACTATCACAAATGTCACTTTCCCCTGGGACTCCTCCAGGGTCACTTTTTTCTTGGGTCACTCTCACCATAGGGTCACTTTCCCCAGAGTTACTTTCCTCACCGCCATTATCAATAGGGTCACTATCACCAGGATCACTATAACCAGGGTCAGTATAACCAGGGTCACGATAACCAGGGGTCACTATCACAAGAGGTCATTATAACAAAAGGTCACAAAGAGTTACTTTCATCAGGGGTCACTGTATATACAATGAAAGAACCTACAATTCACAACTAACCCACAATACCATGACAACAACAATTCACAACTCACAATTCTTGAGAACAATTACCAGAATTATTATTTTTATAACAATTATTATTATTTCATTTAAGATTATTATTAATTTACTACTAAAATTATTATTATTATTATTATTATTATTATTATTATTATTATTATTATTATTAACATTTTAATGCTTATTATTAACTTTATTATTATTGCAATAATGATTATAGTGAATTTCGTTATCATTATTATTATTATTATTATTATTATTATTATTATTATTATTATTATTATTACATATAAAGTGTACAAATCACAGTAGAGATGTTTCACTCGTAGGAGGCCCTGAGTTTTTGTTTACTGAAAACACAACACACTAACAAATGGTAGAAACTACGAGAGTACCAACACGGGTCCTCCTGGCAAGACAAACAAGATAGTAGTAACTACGAGAGTACCAACACAGGTCCTCCTGCCAGACAAACAAGATAGTAGTAACTACGAGAGTACCAACACAGGTCCTCCTGCCAGACAAACAAGATAGTAGTAACTACGGGAGTACCAACCCTGGTCCCCTGCCAGACAAACAAGATAGTAGTAACTACGGGAGTACCAACATGGGTCCTCCTGCCAGACAAACAAGATAGTAGTAACTACGGGAGTACCAACACAGGTCCTCCTGCCAGACAAACAAGATAGTAGTAACTACGGGAGTACCAACACGGGTCCTCCTGCCAGACAAACAAGATGGAAGTAACTACGGGAGTAAAAACACGGGTCCTCCTGCCAGACAAACAAGATAGTAGTAACTACGGGAGTATCAACACGGGTCCTCCTGCCAGACAAACAAGATAGTAGTAACTACGGGAGTACCAACATGGGTCCTCCTGCCAGACAAACAAGATAGTAGTAACTACGGGAGTACCAACATGGGTCCTCCTGCCAGACAAACAAGATAGTAGTAACTACGGGAGTACCAACACGGGTCCTCCTGCCAGACAAACAAGATAGTAACTACGGGAGTACCAACACGGGTCCTCCTGCCAGACAAACAAGATAGTAGTAACTACGGGAGTACCAACATGGGTCCTCCTGCCAGAAAAACAAGATAGTAGTAACTACGGGAGTATCAACACGGGTCCTCCTGCCAGACAAACCAGATAGTAGTAACTACGGGAGTACCAACATGGGTCCTCCTGCCAGACAAACAAGATAGTAGTAACTACGGGAGTACCAACACGGGTCCTCCTGCCAGACAAACAAGATAGTAGTAACTACGGGAGTACCAACACGGGTCCTCCTGCCAGACAAACAAGATATTAGTAACTACAGGTACCAACATGGGTCCTCCTGCCAGACAAACAAGATAGTAGTAACTACGGGAGTACCAACACGGGTCCTCCTGCCAGACAAACAAGATAGTAGTAACTACGGGAGTACCAACACGGGTTCTCCTGCCAGACAAACAAGATAGTAGTAACTACGGGAGTAACAACACGGGTCCTCCTGCCAGACAAATAAGATAGTAGTAACAACAGGAGTACCAACACGGGTCCTCCTGCCAGACAAACAAGATAGTAGTAACTACGGGAGTACCAACACGGGTCCTCCTGCCAGACAAACAAGATAGTAGTAACTACGGGAGTACCAACATGGGTCCTCCTGCCAGACAAACAAGACAGTAGTAACTACGGGAGTACCAACACGGGTCCTCCTGCAAGAAAAATAAGATAGTAGTAACTACGGGAGTACCAGCACGGGTCCTCCTGCCAGACAAATAAGATAGTCGTAACTGCGGGAATACCAACACGGGTCCTCCTGCCAGACAAACAAGACAGTAGTAACTACGGGAGTAGCAACACGGGTCCTCCTGCCAGACAAACAAGATAGTACTAAGTAACTACGGGAGTACCAACATGGGTCTTCCTGCCAGACAAACAAGATAGTAGTAACTACGGGAGTACCAACACGGGTCCTCCTGCCAGACAAACAAGATAGTAGTAACTACGAGAGTACCAACACGGGTCCGCCTGCCAGACAAGCAAGATAGTAGTAACTATGGGAGTACCAACATGGGTCCTCCTGCCAGACAAACAAGATGGTAGTAACTACGGGAGTACCAACACGGGTCCTCCTGCCAGACAAACAAGATAGTAGTAACTACGGGAGTACCAACATGGGTCCTCCTGCCAGACAAACAAGATAGTAGTAACTACGGGAGTACCAACACGGATCCTCCTGCCAGACAAACAAGATAGTAGTAACTATGGGAGTACCAACACGGGTCCTCCTGCCAGACAAACAAGATAGTAGTAACTACGGGAGTACCAACATGGGTCCTCCTGCCAGACAAAACAAGATAGTAGTAACTACGGGAGTACCAACACGGATCCTCCTGCCAGACAAACAAGATAGTAGTAACTACGGGAGTACCAACATGGGTCCTCCTGCCAGACAAACAAGAGAGTAGTAACTACGGGAGTACCAACACGGGGTCTCCTACCAGACAAACAAGATAGTAGTAACTACGGGAGTACCAACACAGGTCCTCCTGCCAGACAAACAAGATAGTAGTAACTACGGGAGTACCAACATGGGTCCTCCTGCCAGAGAAACAAGATAATAGTAACTACGGGAGTACCAACACGGATCCTCCTGCCAGACAAACAAGATAGTAGTAACTACGGGAGTACCAACACGGGTCCTCCTGCCAGACAAACAAGATAGTAGTAACTACGGGAGTACCAACATGGTTCCTCCTGCCAGACAAACAAGATGGTAGTAACTACGGGAGTACCAACACGGGTCCTCCTGCCAGACAAACAAGATAGTAGTAACTACGGGAATACCAACATGGGTCCTCCTGCCAGACAAACAAGATGGTAGTAACTACGGGAGTACCAACACGGGTCCTCCTGCCAGACATACAAGATAGTAGTAACTACGGGAGTACCAACATGGGTCCTCCTGCCAGACAAACAAGATAGTAGTAACTACGGGAGTACCAACACGGATCCTCCTGCCAGACAAACAAGATAGTAGTAACTATGGGAGTACCAACACGGGTCCTCCTGCCAGAAAAACAAGATAGTAGTAACTACGGGAGTACCAACATGGGTCCTCCTGCCAGACAAACAAGATAGTAGTAACTACGGGAGTACCAACACGGATCCTCCTGCCAGACAAACAAGATAGTAGTAACTACGAGAGTACCAACATGGGTCCTCCTGCCAGACAAACAAGAGAGTAGTAACTACGGGAGTACCAACACGGATCCTCCTGCCAGACAAACAAGATAGTAGTAACTACGGGAGTACCAACACAGGTCCTCCTGCCAGACAAACAAGATAGTAGTAACTACGGGAGTACCAACATGGGTCCTCCTGCCAGACAAACAAGATAATAGTAACTACGGGAGTACCAACACGGATCCTCCTGCCAGACAAACAAGATAGTAGTAACTACGGGAGTACCAACATGGGTCCTCCTGCCAGACAAACAAGATAGTAGTAACTACGGGAGTACCAACACGGATCCTCCTGCCAGACAAACAAGATAGTAGTAACTACGGGAGTACCAACACGGGTCCTCCTGCCAGACAAACAAGATAGTAGTAACTACGGGAGTACCAACACGGATCCTCCTGCCAGACAAACAAGATAGTAGTAACTACGGGAGTACCAACACGGGTCCTCCTGCCTGACAAACAAGATAGTAGTAACTACGGGAGTATCAACACGGATCCTCCTGCCAGACAAACAAGATAGTAGTAACTACGGGAGTACCAACACGGGTCCTCCTGCCAGACAAACAAGATAGTAGTAACTACGGGAGTACCAACACGGGTCCTCCTGCCAGACAAACAAGATAGTAGTAACTACGGGAGTACCAACATGGGTCCTCCTGCCAGACAAACAAGATAGTAGTAACTACGGGAGTACCAACATGGGTCCTCCTGCCAGACAAACAAGATAGTAGTAACTACGGGAGTACCAACATGGGTCCTCCTGCCAGACAAACAAGATAGTAGTAACTACAGGAGTACCAACATGGGTCCTCCTGGCAGACAAACAAGATAGTAGTAACTACGGGAGTACCAACACGGATCCTCCTGCCAGACAAACAAGATAGTAGTAACTACAGGAGTACCAACATGGGTCCTCCTGCCAGACAAATAACAATCTGGTGTCACCTGAAATTTTCGTTGTGCTGATAATTTTCAGACATGAAATTGTTTGGAAAACTTCTCCTGGGACAATAGCGGCTATTGTTTGCTTATTGTAAAACTTCTCCTGGGACAATAGCGGCTATCATTAGCTTATTGTAAAACTTCTCCTGGGACAATAGCGGCTATTGTTAGATCATTGTAAAACTTCTCCTGGGACAATAGCGGCTATTGTTAGCTCATCGTAAAACTTCTCCTGGGACAATAGCGGCTATTGTTAGCTTATTGTAAAACTTCTCCTGGGACAATAGCGGCTATTGTTAGCTTATTGTAAAACTTCTCCTGGGACAATAGCGGCTGTTGTTAGCTCATTGTAAAACTTCTCCTGGGACAATAGCGGCTGTTGTTAGCTCATTGTAAAACTTCTCCTGGGACAATAGCGGCTATTGTTAGCTTATTGTAAAACTTCTCCTGGGACAATAGCGGCTGTTGTTTGCTGATTGTAAAACTTCTCCTGGGACAATAGCGGCTGTTGTTTGCTTATTGTAAAACTTCTCCTGGGACAATAGCGGCTATTGTTAGCTTATTGTAAAACTTCTCCTGGGACAATAGCGGCTATTGTTAGCTCTTTGTAAAACTTCTCCTGGGACAATAGCGGCTACTGTTAGCTTATTGTAAAACTTCTCCTGGGACAATAGCAGCTGTTGTTTGCTTATTGTAAAACTTCTCCTGGGACAATAGCGGCTATTGTTAGCTTATTGTAAAACTTCTCCTGGGACAATAGCGGCTATTGTTAGCTTATTGTAAAACTTTTCCTGGGACAATAGCGGCTTTTGTTATCTTATTGTAAAACTTCTCCTGGGACAATAGCGGCTATTGTTAGCTTCTTGTAAAACTTCTCCTGGGACCATAGCGGCTATTGTTAGCTTATTATAAAACTTCTCCTGGGACAATAGCGGCTCTTGTTAGCTTATTGTAAAACTTCTCCTGGGACAATAGCGGCTATTGTTAGCTTATTGTAAAACTTCTCCTGGGACAATAGCGGCTATTGTAAGCTTATTGTAAAACTTCTCCTGGGACAATAGCGGCTATTGTTAGTTTATTGTAAAACTTCTCCTGGGACAATAGCGGCTATTGTTAGCTTATTGTAAAACTTCTCCTGGGACAATAGCGGCTATTGTTAGCTTATTGTAAAACTTCTCCTGGGAGAATAGCGGCTATTGTTAGCTCATTGTAAAACTTCTCCTGGGACAATAGCGGCTATTGTTAGCTTATTTTAAAACTTCTCCTGGGACAATAGCGGCTATTGTTAGCTCATTGTAAAACTTCTCCTGGGACAATAGCGGCTATTGTTAGCTTATTGTAAAACTTCTCCTGGGATAAAAGCAGCTGTTGTTAGCTTATTGTAAAACTTCTCCTGGGACAATAGCGGCTGTTGTTAGCTAATTGTAAAACTTCTCCTGGGACAATAGCGGCTATTGTTAGCTTATTGTAAAACTTCTCCTGGGATAATAGCGGCTATTGTTAGCTTATTGTAAAACTTCTCCTGGGACAATAGCGGCTATTGCTAGCTTATTGTAAAACTTCTCCTGGGACAATAGCTGCTATTGTTAGCTAATTGTAAAACTTCTCCTGGGACAATAGCGGCTATTTTTAGCTGATTGTAAAACTTCCCCTGGAACAATAGCGGCTATTGTTAGCTTTTCGTAAAACTTCTCCTGGGACAATAGCGGCTATTGTTAGCTTATTATAAAACTTCTCCTGGGACAATATCGGCTATTGTTAGCTTATTGTAAAACTTCTCCTGGGACAATAGCGGCTAGTGTTAGCTTATTGTAAAACTTTTCCTGGGACAATACGGCTATTGTTAGCTTATTGTAAAACTTCTCCTGGGACAATAGCGGCTGTTGTTAGCTCATTGTAAAACTTCTCCTGGGAGAATAGCGGCTATTGTTAGCTTATAAAACTTCTCCTGGGTCAATAGCGGCTGTTGTTAGCTTATTGTAAAACTTCTCCTGGGACAATAGCGGCTATTGTTTGCTTATTGTAAAACTTCTCCTGGGACAATAGCGGCTATTGTTTGCTTATTATAAAACTTCTCCTGGGTCAATAGCGGCTGTTGTTAGCTTATTGTAAAACTTCTCCTGGGACAATAGCGGCTATTGTTAGCTTATTATAAAACTTCTCCTGGGACAATAGCGGCTGTTGTTAGCTTATTGTAAAACTTCTCCTGGGACAATAGCGGCTATTGTTAGCTTATTATAAAACTTCTCCTGGATCAATAGCGGCTGTTGTTAGCTTATTGTAAAACTTCTCCTGGGACAATAGCGGCTATTGTTAGCTTATTGTAAAACTTCTCCTGGGACAATAGCGGCTGTTGTTAGCTTATTGTAAAACTTCTCCTGGGACAATAGCGGCTATTGTTAGCTTATTGTAAAACTTCTCCTGGGACAATAGCGGCTATTGTTAGCTTATTTTAAAACTTCTCCTGGGACAATAGCGGCTATTGTTAGCTTATTGTAAAACTTCTCCTGGGACAATAGCGGCTATTGTTAGCTTATTTTAAAACTTCTCCTGGGACAATAGCGGCTATTGTTAGCTCAATGTAAAACTTCTCCTGGGACAATAGCGGCTGTTGTTAGCTTATTGTAAAACTTCTCCTGGGACAATAGCGGCTATTGTTAGCTCATTGTAAAACTTCTCCTGGGACAATAGCGGCTATTGTTAGCTTATTGTAAAACTTCTGGGACAATAGCGGCTATTGTTAGCTCATTGTAAAACTTCTGGGACAATAGCGGCTATTGTTAGCTCATTGTAAAACTTCTCCTGGGACAATAGCGGCTATTGTTAGGTTATTGTAAAACTTCTGGGACAATAGCGGCTATTGTTAGCTCATTGTAAAACTTCTGGGACAATAGCGGCTATTGTTAGCTCATTGTAAAACTTCTCCTGGGACAATAGCCGCTATTGTTAGGTTATTGTAAAACTTCTGGGACAATAGCGGCTATTGTTAGCTCATTGTAAAACTTCTCCTGGGACAATAGCGGCTATTGTTAGCTCATTGTAAAACTTCTCCTGGGACAATAGCGGCTATTGTTAGCTCATTGTAAAACTTCTCCTGGGACAATAGCGGCTATTGTTAGCTCATTGTAAAACTTCTCCTGGGATAATAGCGGCTATTGTTAGCTTATTGTAAAAGAAAGCTATTTTTTGACCTAGTTACGTTACTTAACATGATACCATAACGTTGTGTGTTGATGTGATCGTTACTATCATGGTAACATGGTATCATTATAACTTAATTTCATGGTAACATAGCATCATGGTAACATGGCATCATAGTATCATGGTTACATGGTATCTTAGTAACATGGTATCATGGTAACATGGTATCATGGTATGATGGTAACATGGTATCATGGTATCATGAACATGGTATCATGGTAATATGGTATCATTGTTACATGGTATCATGATAACATGGTATCATAGCAACATGGTATCATGGTAATATGATATGGTATCATATTATCATGGTAATATAGTGTCATAGTAACATGGTATCATCGTACCATGGTAACATGGAACCATGATATCATGGTAACATGGTAATATGATATCATGATATAATGGTATTATTGTAACATGTTATCATGGTGTCATGGGAATATGCTATCATGGTATCATGGTAACTTGGTAACATATCATGGTATCATGACAGCATGGTATCACGGTATCATGGTAATATCGTAGCATGGTATCATGGTATCATGGTAGCATGGTAATATGGTATCATAGCATGATGGTAGCATGTTTTCATGGTGTCTTGGTAACATGGTTACATGGGATCATGGTAACATATCATAGTATCATGGTAACATGGTAACATGGTATCATGGTAACACGGTATCAAGGCAGCATACAAGGTAACGTGATATTTATGCATGGCCACAATCGGACCATTGACATCAGTCATCACAGTGTCGTAATGACTTATTAAGATCCTCGGTGCCAAAGGAACATTCCATCAGTGGCGCCGGACCTTCTCCAAGTGTTCACTGATAGAGCTAAGGTGCTTGAACTTACGTCTGAGTTGGTCGGACTGAAGGAACTTGGGATCTTCTAAGACATCACTCTCAAACATCAGAGTGACTTCTTCAAGACATTGTCCATATATCAAATGAGATGAACTTAGTATTTCTAGGTTATCTAGCTTCCGTTCACATCCTCAGTCACCATTTTCTTGAACTCTTCTAGATCAATCTGTTTATAATGGAGAATTTTCTTGAAGCACCGTTTTACGAGGCTGATAAGCCTCTTCTTAATTCTCCTTGTTAGGGAGGTTATGGTGTGGGTCACATCTTGCGCACAAAAGTGACCTAATTTGCATAACAAGGTGCTTTCAGTATACTAACATGTCATTTATTACAACCCAGGATTCCAAATGGCCTGTTACCCCGGGTGTAATGGGAGCAAATAAACACACTAGAAAAAGTTTAGACTTATATTATCCTTCACCAATTTAGAACAGCAATATGTACACTATGTACAGTGATAAGTATAGTGCACTCCACGGTAAGCAAGGCAGAAACAGAAGCCACAAGATAGCAGACCGTGCTTCAATCAGCTCTAGAATGGGAATGACAAGGGCAGACAGGAGAGTGGTACCCACATAACCTCTGCGATTGCCAAAACCATCTTCTTATTGGCTAGAACCTGGTCACTAGTTGAACGACGGGGTCCCATCACCAACTCTTAGCAACCTGGTTCACTGGTTGGGGGAGATAGCCTGTAAATGAGGGTGTGTACATGCGCCGAATAAAGGTTACGTACTCTTTGCATGCCACATCATTGATGTCAGCTAGACCTGTATGTGTACCTTGTTCATGTACTTGTAGAAATAAGGATATTATTATTATATTGTTATTATGTGTGTGACTAACGGCCGGCTGTAGGCCGACGGAACTCTGAGCATGTGCCTGGCATAGTGTTGCTAATGTATAGGCCTGGTATTTACAGTTTATACATAATACACTGCTTAAGTTACATTCTTAGCCTAGCTAGAGCTATGAAAATATCTAGATTAAGTATTAATTCACTAAATTAGCAGCACAATTAAGATGCAGGAAGCACAAAGTCTGGCAGCCTTGTAGGCCTACCAGTGTATCATGTTATAGACCTATCCTCTTTAACTCCTCATGGATCACCCCCGATCCCTCTGAGGATACAGATTGTCACATATTTTCCACAGATTAATAGAAAATGGTAAGCATAGACTCATAGAAAATGGGAAGTAGAGACTCACAGAAAATGGGAAGTAGAGACTCACAGAAAATGGTAAGCATAGACTCATAGAAAATGGAAAGTAGAGACTCATAGAAAATGGGAAGTAGAGACTCACAGAAAATGGGAAGTAGAGACTCACAGAAAATGGGAAGTAGAGACTCACAGAAAATGGTAAGCATAGACTCATAGAAAATGGAAAGTAGAGACTCATAGAAAATGGGAAGTAGAGACTCACAGAAAATGGGAAGTAGAGACTCACAGAAAATGGTAAGCAGAGACTCACAGAAAATGGGAAGTAGAGACTCACAGAAAATGGAAAGTAGAGACTCACAGAAAATGGGAAGTAGAGACTCATAGAAAATGGGAAGTAGAAACTCATAGAAAATGGGAAGTAGAGACTCACAGAAAATGGTAAGCATAGACTCATAGAAAATGGAAAGTAGAGACTCATAGAAAATGGGAAGTAGAGACTCACAGAAAATGGGAAGTAGAGACTCACAGAAAATGGTAAGCAGAGACTCACAGAAAATGGAAAGTAGAGACTCATAGAAAATGGGAAGTAGAGACTCACAGAAAATGGGAAGTAGAGACTCACAGAAAATGGTAAGCAGAGACTCACAGAAAATGGAAAGTAGAGACTCACAGAAAATGGGAAGTAGAGACTCATAGAAAATGGGAAGTAGAAACTCATAGAAAATGGGAAGTAGAAACTCATAGAAAATGGGAAGTAGAAACTCATAGAAAATGGGAAGTAGAAACTCATAGAAAATGGGAAGTAGAAACTCATAGAAAATGGGAAGTAGAAACTCATAGAAAATGGGAAGTAGAAACTCATAGAAAATGGGAAGTAGAAACTCATAGAAAATGGGAAGTAGAAACTCATAGAAAATGGGAAGTAGAAACTCATAGAAAATGGGAAGTAGAAACTCATAGAAAATGGGAAGTAGAAACTCATAGAAAATGGGAAGTAGAAACTCATAGAAAATGGGAAGTAGAGACTCACAGAAAATGGTAAGCATAGACTCATAGAAAATGGAAAGTAGAGACTCATAGAAAATGGGAAGTAGAGACTCACAGAAAATGGGAAGTAGAGACTCACAGAAAATGGTAAGCAGAGACTCACAGAAAATGGGAAGTAGAGACTCACAGAAAATGGGAAGTAGAGACTCACAGAAAATGGAAAGTAGAGACTCACAGAAAATGGGAAGTAGAAACTCATAGAAAATGGGAAGTAGAAACTCATAGAAAATGGGAAGTAGAAACTCATAGAAAATGGGAAGTAGAAACTCATAGAAAATGGGAAGTAGAAACTCATAGAAAATGGGTGTCATAATTATGAGACAAATACAACACATGTTAATAACAGTTATTACAATAACACATGTTTATATGACACATTAAGATAACACATGTTAAAAATAATACATATTAAGATAACATGTATTAAGATAACACATGTGAAAGATAACACATATTAAGATAAACACATATTAGGATAACACATATTAAGATAACATATATCAGGATAACACATGTAAAGATAACACATAATGAAGATAACACATAAAGATAACACATAACGAAGATAACACATAAAGATAACACATAACGAAGATAACACATAAAGATAACACATAACGAAGATAACACATAAAGATAACACATAACGAAGATAACACATAAAGATAACACATAACGAAGATAACACATAAAGATAACACATAACGAAGATAACACATAAAGATAACACATAACGAAGATAACACATAAAGATAACACACACATAACCGAAGATAACACATATTAAACATAACACATAACGAAGATAACACATATTAAAGATAACATATATCAGGATAACACATATTAAGATAACACATACTGAGATAACACATGTAAAGATAACACATAATAAGGATAATACATATAAAGATAACACATAACAGTTAAGATAACACATATTAGGATAACACATATTAAGATAACACATACTGAGATAACACATGTAAAGATAAGACATAACAGTTAAGATAACACAGTTAAAACGTTCGGTAAAACATAAATCTAAATGATCATTGTTAGAGAGGGAGAAGAGGAGGGTCAGTGGTGAGGGTTTAGCGCACATGCTTAAAACAGCACTTCAAGATCACACAGTGACCTTAGTAAATTCCAAGGAGCGACGGGATTCGAACTCTGGCTTTGGCGCTCCCAGTTTGTCGCCTGAGCCCAGGAGCTAGAGTCGTGTCGTCGACGTCAGAGAAACTTTTCAGAAAGTCAGTCAAGGACTTAAGTCATTTAAATTTTATGAGATGATTCCTTGGAGTCGAAAATCACACAAATAATGGACAATACACGACCTAGAAGGCTGTTTATCACTGCCTCAGCAACACTGCCCTTGTAGGAGGGCAGTTAGAGGCCAGCCTCAGAAAAGTAGGCCTAGACAAAACATATGGGGAGAAGGTTTTAAAGAGTCTAACGTCCAGAGGAAATGGGTTTACGGGAGGTTTTGCCAAACGTCCAATAAAATCACTTTTAATGGGTAACTCAAGTGTCCAATAAAACGTGTATTAAGGGGTAACTCAAGTGTCCAATAAAACGTGTATTAAGGGGTAACTCAAGTGTCCAATAAAACGTGTATTAAGGGGTAACTCAAGCGTCCAATCAAACGTATATTAAGGGGCAACTCAAGTGTCCAATCAAACGTGTATTAAGGGGTAACTCAGGCGTCCAATCAAACGTATATTAAGGGGTAACTTAAGCGTCCAATCAAACGTGCATTAAGGGGTAACTCAAGCGTCCAATCAAACGTGTATTAAGGGGTAACTTAAGCGTCCAATCAAACGTGTATTAAGGGGTAACTTAAGCGTCCAATCAAACGTGTATTAAGGGGTAACTTAGTGTCCAATCAAACGTGTATTAAGGGGTAACTTAAGTGTCCAATCAAATGTGTATTAAGGGGTAACTCAAGCGTCTAATCAAACGTGTATTAAGGGGTAACTCAAGTGTCCAATAAAACGTGTATTAAGGGGTAACTCAAGCGCCCAATAAAACGTGTATTAATGGGTAACTCCAGCGTCCAATAAAACATGTATTAAGGGGTAACTAAAGCGTCCAATCAAACGTGTATTAAGGGGTAACTCAAGTGTCCAATCAAACGTGTATTAAGGGGTAACTCAAGCGTCCAATAAAACGTGTATTAAGGGGTAACTCAAGCGTCCAATCAAACGTGTATTAAGGGGTAACTCAAGTGTCCAATCAAACGTGTATTAAGGGGTAACTCAAGCGTCCAATAAAACGTGTATTAAGGGGTAACTCAAGCGCCCAATAAAACGTGTATTAATGGGTAACTCCAGCGTCCAATAAAACATGTATTAAGGGGTAACTTAAGCGTCCACAGACAACGTGTATTAAGGGGTGACTTACACAGGGTGCTTGTAGGATTCTTTCTCTGACGGGTTTGTAAGGAGTTTCCTCATATCCGGATGGCTGAGACGAACACTGCTGAGGCGGAGTTGTGTTAGAAGACAGCCAAACAAAATGAAGGAAATCAATTACATAAATTAATTAGGCCTAGCTGAAGCAATCACCCACGAACAACAAAACCCGTACGGAAAAATTTTTTATTGCTCATTAGGGTTTTAACTTTTTATAACGTAATATTCCTGTACCTTAATCAGATGAATTTTTGCTTAAAAAACAGAAATGACCTATATTTCAATATCTTTTTAGAAAATGTCGCTACTAAATTAAAAAAAACGAATAACGAAAACAAGTAACTTGAATGCATATTGCATGTAAAACAGTTTACAGTATCATTGTTAAATGTTTGTACATATATTACTACTTATTGCTTAGAATAAACCAAAGTTGCAGTTTGTTTTTGTTTGTGCAGGCAACATACAGTTCCTGCATAACTTTGCACGTTCAACACTGATTACTTCTTGGTATATTAACTGCTGCCGGCTCCTGCTTCCAGTGATTTTTCAATGAGTTCAGTAATTTTTTTGTAAGGTTTCAATATTTCAGACAAATTCTTGAAGTCATCTTCATGGTACATCTGATCAATAAAGCAATAATGTGTCCAGGTGTAAGACATGATATTGCACATCTTCAAAAGTCTTCCGTCTTGTAGGTATAAGAATGACTGTAAGAATAACTAGAATGACTCTTAAATTCCACCTGGCATTGTTGATGTTTGAAATTTTCTGAAAGTTAATCAAAGGAGAGTGATTTTTTTCTTCAAAGACTTTAAACACTCATGTTATGTGGAGAAATTTTCTCCAGGAGGGGGATATCAGCCCCCTTCAGCCCCTTTCAGCCCCTTTCAGCCCTGAGGGGCCCAGCCCTCTCAGAAGGGGCAAATAGTTTGTTTACTGCTACAGCGAGTAATTGATCCCAGATGCAGTACCAGCATACGACCTGTGGTCAAGCAACCGCCGCTTCTTGCAGTCCAGTGTTGCAGAGTGTATTTTAATAAGAGACAGTACATCTCTTACCTTAGCAGGACAATTAAGAAAAATCCTGCTCCCACTTTATTACCATAGTAAAGATAGTGGACATTGTTGTCTATGCTTAAGACAGCAAGATCAAACATTCTGCTTTGCTTCATCGAGGAAGTGGTAAGGAAGTAAAAGTACTAGGTCAGCTTTTCCTTTGTGCCAGGGGAGTAACGGCGTGGGGCGCTGTGGCGTTTTCAGATTACTTTTGACTCTACTGAGAGTGACACTGACGCCAGGATAACCAACAAAGAACGATCTGTGCGTTAGTGTGAACAAAGTGTCTCATAAAACACAATAAACACTTAAGAGAAGTGTGATCAGCTTCTTTAGTGATAAGATTGTGAACAATAAAGACAAATCTTGTGGAACATAGTGTACCAGTGTGCGTATTCCTTGACTATGGAAGACGTGGACATCCAAGGACACTTCAGCTTCTATCAAGTCACCGATATCTGTCGAAGGTGTGAAGAACAATATAGCTCACGCTACAAGAGCAAAGTAAGTTACGAATTTCTTGTAGTACGGGGGACTGCGCAGTTCTTGAGTTGCAAGGAGTTTGTAATCAACCTATAGTTGGCAGTTAGGTGTGGACTTTTGAGTCCACACAAGTAAGTTTGTCAGCCATCAGTGAATGAAATATGCTGACATAACACCCCCTAGGGGTAATTTACTGTTTACAAATTATAACTCATTTCAGCCCGTTGAGAAGTGCCTTCGACAGCATCTGAAGACCTCGTCTGCAGAGGCGGCTGTGCAGGCGATGAGCTGTCTTTCTAAGTTAAGTTTCCCTATATTTAAACTTAGCTGGTAATGCCATTTCTCAACATTTTGGTCGTGCTCGAACCGGATAAAGGCCACACTGTGGTCCAAATATGTTGTACTACAATGTACAAATAACCTACGAGCCAAGGTCCTTCGAAAAAAGCTGTAAAACTAGTGTTTTACAATATAAATAAGTATAAATGAGTCCCTCCAGACTCAATCACAGAGAATGGGCAGCCAAAAGAAAACGGGCGCTCACCCAGCGTTCACCCAAAGAAAACGGGAGCTGGGTGAATCACCCAACAAGAAAACTGGGGATGGCACCCGGCATCCACTGCTCCAAGCTCGAAGAAGCGCTAAGACAACAACAACCCAAGTGATGTTCAGTTTGTCTGAGTGTATATATACACAGTGTTTATAATGTTTATAGACAGAAATTAAGAGACAAGATTGTGTTAAAGTTTGTTTCTTATAGATATACCTGTTATATTAAAGGAACTTATATATAAAGTGCAAGCTTTCAAATACATATTAGCAGTGACATTTATATTTGTGTAAGTAATATTCACGTGTGATTTACAGTTATACAGTGACATTTATAGTGTATAGTGAATGAAGTGTATAACGTTATTTACGATTAATCATCGTGGTCAGGCTGACACAGCAAACTCAAGCCATAAACACCAGCCACATGTACTGTGTACCCTTCATGGTCATTGACCCTGTGGTTAAGCTTAGTGGGTCAGTAGTGTCTGACTCGATTATTGCTGACTTAAGCATAACAAAAACTTAGCTGTTTATAGCAGTACAGTGTTTTTTAAACACTCTAAGTGTGGTGCTAGAATTTTCAGTATACCATTAAAATGGCTTGTTTGAAAACTCAGTTTCAGTCTTTACAGACTAAGATTACACAATTAGAAAATCTGATTTCAGTCTGTATAGGATTAACTCAAGATACAAACATAGATTTTGATGATCTTGAGGTCAAATTTGAATTACTTACTCAACGTCTGGAAATAATTAATTCAGACTATACACATTATGAAAATAAATTTCTTGAATCAGATCCATCTGAGGATGAAATTAAAAATGGTTTGGATACATTTAGTAACCAACAATTAAGGTGGACAGGAGTACAGGCTATCTGTCATAAAGCTCTGTCACAGAGACTTACTGTAACTAGTGGTCAAACACCTGTTACACCTGTAACAACAACAAGTGTCCCATTACCAAGCTTACCTACATTGTCATTACCTATTTTCCAAAGTCATAATTATGAAGAATTCATTAGTGGTTTTCAATCCATAGTAAATTCACAACTATGACATAGATGAGATTGCTAAGTTCAATTATCTTAAATGTCTTGTGAAGGGAGAACCCTATGAACTGATTAAGTCATTTCCGGTGGTCAAAGGCAATTATCAAATAGCCTTACGTGTCTTAGCAGACAATTACTTCGATGCTGACAAGGCCAGAGTTAGACATGCAGTCTTAATATCAAGCTTGAAGCCACCCAAACATTGTTTTTCAGACTTACAGGCATTTAGGGTCACGTTAGACAATAGTCTCAGATCTCTAGGTGCTAAATATGACCTAAGACAATGTGATTGGTTTATCAGTGGTATTGTACAGGATAAGTTGTCACCACAAACTATTGAACGATTAAATATTATGTTCAATAAACGCTATTTCACTTGTGAGGAAATTAGCAATGGTTTACAAACAATAGTTTCATGCATGCAAGCAACGAGACAAGATGAAAAATCCACAAATCCCGTGGATAATAAACCTTCAACTCAGTATAAAAAGAGTATAACTACTCCCACTAAACCACAGAATGGGAAATCCCATATAGGCATTTATCAAGCTGTGAATACAACAGACAGTAAACAAACTGTCACACATAAACGTACTCCAAAATGTGTACTTTGTGATGGAACACATTGGGCACAGTATTGTATTCAATACACCAATGGAGGCACGTAAACAACGTGTTCATCAGCTGAAAAGGTGCATCAAGTGTTTAGGTGAACACAAGGGAGGAAAATGCTCACTGAAGAAGTGTTTTAAATGCAAGGGTATGCATCATACAGCATTATGCCCAAATACTTTTGCTGAACAGCAGCAGACTTCCACAGAATCAGGAAGTCAACAAGCAACAGCATTAAATGTGAGAGATAAGTTTAAAGCAACTGCTCTCCCGATAGCTCGAGTTGAGTTATCTAATAAATTACACAAAACCAATGTGCTAACACTATTTGATCAAGGCTCACAAAGGTCCTTCATAAGAAGAACAGTGTTGCAGAAACTGAATAAACAACCCTATGCCAAAATACAGTTAGATATAGCTGGTTTTTTCCACAATTCTGGTAGACAGACATATGACCTAGCCAGAATCACTGTTGGTCTAGGAAACAGGAAAAAGACAGTAGAAGCTGTGGTAGTAGATGATTTGCCCAAGTCTGTGCAGATCCAGGGATTAAAAGAAACAGTCGCAGCACTGAAAGCAGCTAAGGTCAGTTAACCTGTCCTGACATACAGACGGACACAATTAGTCCAATTGATTTAATCATTGGAAGTGATTATTATCACTGTTTTGTGCAAAATATAGTAAGTAAACATGATGTTCACTTGCTGAAAACAGCAGGAGGCCACATGATATGTGGTCCCATTCCCTCTCAAAGTGGGAAAGAAGCTGATATTGATTCAGTGGAAAATGTACTAGTTACGAGAATAACCACTGATCATGTACCACAGCAAAAATTATCATTACTGGAAGAAATGAATGAACCAGTTGATAAGTTGTGGGATTTAGACGCGATAGGTATTGATGTAAATAAACCAAGCCCACAAGAGTCTCAGACTTATAACCAATATTAGGACACTGTCGAATATAAAGATGGACAGTATTGGGTTAGGTTACCATGGAAATTAAATCCACCACATCTGCCTAGCAATTATCGCATGGCTTTCGGACAGATGAAAGCACAAATACATGAGCTTAGGAAGAATCCAGAGCTACTGACTGTCTATGATAATATCATACAAGAACAGTTGGACAATAAATCCATTGAGGAAATAGTCGAAGATAAGTTGAAGACAGACGCTCATTATCTCCCGCACCATGGAGTCAGAAAGGATTCTGAAACCACTCCACTACGTGTTGTATATAATTGCAGCGCACGTGCAAATAAAGATGTAGCAAGTCTTAATGACTGTCTGATGACCGGACCCTCACTAACTGAGAAGCTTGGAGACGTGCTTATGAAAATTCGCACAAACCCATATGCCTACACGGCTGATATTTCCAAAGCTTTCTTAAGAGCAGGACTACAAGAAATAGATAGAGATTATACTCGATTCTTGTGGCCTGAAAATCCACATGATCCTCAAAGTCCTGTGAAAACTTATCGTTTCAAATCAGTATTATTTGGTGCAACATCCTCTCCATTCTTACTAGAAGCTACTCTAAATACACATTTGAAGAAATCTGAAAGTCCCTTCAAAGAAGTCTTAAAGAAAAGTTTCTATGTGGACAATCTTCAAGGTACTGTGAATAAAGAGGTGAATTTGAAATCCTTATACAGAGAAAGCTAACAAGGAGATGAAAGAAGCAAACATGCCTCTAAGGATGTGGAATACAAATTCAATGCAATTAAGGGAACTTATCAAAGAAGATTCCCCTGAAGCTGAAATTCCTGATTGCAACAATATGCTGGGACTTAATTGGAACACACAGGAAGATACTTTGAGTCTCAAAAAGATAAACAATAAATCATGCAGTACACTCACTAAACGTAGTTTACTGTCAGAGGTATCACAATGTTTTGATCCTTAGGACTCGTCTCTCACCAATTACCATAAAGGGTAAAAAATGCTTATGCAAGATGCATGGAAACCAAAATTGGATGGGATGAGAACTTGCCTCTAGAAATGAGTCAAGCATGGGATGAAATATCCAAGGAGTTTAAACAACTTCATCAAATTAAATTTCCCAGACAAATAGGTCAAGAGGGAAACAAGTACACATTACATGTGTTCTGTGATGCGTCAACCAGAGGTTATGGCGCTGTAGCTTACATGAGTAATGCTGAAGGAAGTACACTAATTACTTCAAAGGCCAGGGTAGCACCCTTGAAGGTCAGAACAGTACCACAATTGGAACTGACAACACTCTATGTAGGTACAAAATTAGCTGTCTATCTCAACAAAGTACTTGATCATCTCACTATTGAGAAAACCGTGATCTGGAGTGATAATGAAGCAGTTCTCCAGTGGTTAAGAAATAATAAGAGTAAGTTGGTCTATGTACAGAACAGAGTAGCAGAAATAAAAGAGATGCAGAGAGATTATCTCTTTCTCCACGTCTCTACCCAAGAGAATCCAGCTGACATGTTGTCACGTGGTGTCCCACTCAAGAAATTTGTGGATAATAAATTATGGCTCCACGGACCGAACTGGCTCTCTAATGAAAATAACTGGCCTCAGCAAAAAGCTCACATTATGCCAGAAGAAACAGTCTGCTTGAACACAGCAGAAATAAGTTGTGTAAATACTGCAGACACAACAGAAATAGTCATTGATGGATCTAAATACTCATCTTTGGGTAAACTCTTAAGAGTTACAGCTCTTGTCCATAAATTCATTAAAGGAATAAAACCTGATTATGAATATCTTGAACCCATTAAATACTGGGTGAAACTAATACAGCAAGATGTTTTCTCTACAGAATATAAATTTCTGGAAACACAAGATAAATTCCCAAAGAAACCTGTCATGATTAATTCTTTAGGACTTTATCTCGACTCAGAAAAGATTATAAGATGTCGAGGAAGAATTCATAATTCTTCACTACCTAAAGAAGCCATACATCCAATATTGATCCCCAAGAATCATTGGCTAACAAAACTGATTGTGCAAAACGCCCACAGTAACGTGTTACATGGTGGGGTAGCTGACACACTTTGTCATATACGACAATCCTACTGGATACCTCAAGGTCGACAAAGTGTGAAAAAACAAATAAAGGACTGTATTACTTGTCGTCACTACGATATGCGAGTATGTCAGTATCCAGGTCCACCTCCATATCCCTCTGAAAGAGTTTGTCATATCACTCCATTTGAGGTGACAGGTGTAGATTATACTGGACCAATAATTTTAACCAAAACAGTTGACAAAGTTCCCATCAAGGTGTACATCTGTTTGTCCACTTGTGCTACAACTAGAGCAGTACATCTAGAAGTAGCCACTGACATGTCTGCTGAAACCTTTATCAAATTATTCAGAAGGTTTGCAGCCAGAAGGGGATGTCCTAGACTGATGATTTCAGATAATGCAACGAACTTTGTTGCTGGTGCTGCTTATATAAGCAAGATCTTTGATCAACCATAAGTACAACAGATGCTGATCATGCAGATGTCGTTGGAGATACATTCCTCCTAAATCTCCATGGCACGGCGGATTTTATGAAAGAATGATCGGCATTGTAAAACGTTGTTTAAGGAAGACTCTTCATCGTCAAAGAATCGACTTAGAAGAATTCCGTACAGTTGTGACTGAAATAGAAAATCAGAGTCACAACAGACCTCTAACTTATGTTACCGATGATCTGGACAATTTAGAAGTGTTAAGTCCATCTCATTTACTCCATGGCAGAAGGCTCGAACCTGTTCCTCCCATGAATGATAAAGAAATCATAGAGGATCCTACTTATTTCGAACCTGAGCAACTCAGACGTAATTCAAACACCTTAATAAAGTGATTGAACGTTGGGAGAAAATTTGGCGAGAAGACTATTTCACCTCATTGAGAGAACACTTCTATGGAGCTGGTGTTCTTGAAAATCATAAGTCCTTAAGACCTGGTGACATAGTGATTATTGACAATGATGGTCCGAGGTCCCAATGGCCACTTGGAAAATTGTGACCATATATCCTGATGCAAATGGAATCATCAGGACAGTTGATGTTTTGAGCAAAGGTGTAGTGAATAAGCGGACAATAAATAAACTAGTGCCGTTAGAATTACACAGTGTTGAAAACAAAATTAGTGATTCTCCAGAAACCACACAGACTAAAGCTGTTCAGAAAAGACAAGCAGCAGTGGTGGCGAGTGAGAAAATCAAATTAATGTTAAGTGATGAATAGTTCACCTACAGCGAACCTCCGCCGCCCCCCAGTGTGGAGAAATTTTCTCCAGGAGGGGGATATCAGCCCCCTTCAGCCCCTTTCAGCCCTGAGGGGCCCAGCCCTCTCAGAAGGGGAAAATATTTTGTTTACTGCTACAGCGAGTAATTGATCCCAGATGCAGTACCAGTATACGACCTGTGGTCAAGCGACCGCCGCTCCTTGCAGTCCAGTGTTGCAGAGTGTATTTTAATAAGAGACAGTACATCTCTTACCTTAGCAGGACAATTAAGAAAAATCCTGCTCCCACTTTATTACCATAGTAAAGATAGTGGACATTGTTGTCTATGCTTAAGACAGCAAGATCAAACATTCTGCTTTACTTCATCGAGGAAGTGGCAAGGAAGTAAAAGTACTAGGTCAGCTTTTCCTTTGTGCTAGGGGAGTAACGGCATGGGGCGCTGTGGCGTCTTCAGATTACTTTTGACTCTACTGAGAGTGACACTGATGCCAGGATAACCAACAAGGAATGATCTGTGCGTTAGTGTGAACAAAGTGTCTCATAAAACACAATAAACACTTAAGAGAAGTGTGATCAGCTTCTTTAGTGATAAGATTGTGAACAATAAAGACAAATCTTGTGGAACATAGTGTAACAGTGTGCGTATTCCTTGACTATGGAAGACGTGGACATCCAAGGACACTTCAGCTTCTATCAAGTCACCGATATCTGTCGAAGGTGTGAAGAATACCATAGCTCACGCTACCAGAGCAAGGTAGTTTACGAATTTCTTGTAGTACGGGGGACTGCGCAGTTCTTGAGTCGCAAGGAGTTTGTAATCAACCTATAGTCGGCAGTTAGGTGTGGACTTTTGAGTCCACACAAGTAAGTTTGTCAGCCATCAGTGAATGAAATATGCTGACATAACACCCCCTAGGGGTAATTTATTGTTTACAAATTATAACTCATTTCAGCCCGTTGAGGAGTGCCTTCGATAGCATCTCAAGACAAGATAAGATAAGATTTCGTTCGGATTTTTAACCCCAGAGGGTTAGCCACCCAGGATAACCCAAGAAAGTCAGTGCATCATCGAGGACTGTCTAACTTATTTCCATTGGGGTCCTTAATCTTGTCCCCCAGGATGTGACCCACACCAGTCGACTAACACCCAGGTACCTATTTGCTGCTAGGTGAACAGGACAACAGGTGTAAGGAAACGTGTCGAAATGTTTCCACCCGCCGGGAATCGAACCCGGGCCCTCCGTGTGTGAAGCGGGAGCTTTAGCCACCAGGCCACCGGGCCACCTCCACCAGGCCACCAGGCCACCGGGCCACCTCGTCTGCAGGGGCGGCTGTGCAGGCGATGAGCTGTTTTTCTAAGTTAAGTTTCCCTATATTTAAACTTAGCTGGTAATGCCATTTCTCAACATGTTAGATGGTACAAAAACCTATTATCTCTCCATTCTGAGTTATGGAGGATCTCTTCTGTTCCATTAACAAACTGTGTCTTAAGTTCCTCATAATTCTTCACCAGTTGGGATACAAATGGATACTCCATGTTTGGAGAACCGGTTTTAACATCAAGATTTTCATCCATTACTAAACAGAGAATCCTGTCCAGAACGTGATGCTGACAACTGGTAAACTGTGGTGTGCTTAACCCCTTCTCGTAGTATGATACTGGTATCATCGATTATCTAGTATCATTCATTTTGGTATTTGGATAATCGATTATGATACTAGTATCATCAATTATGGTACTAGTATCATCACTTATGATACTATTATCATCAATTATGATACTATTATCATCAATTATGATACTAGTATAATAGATTATGATACTAGTATCATCGATTATGGTACTTGTATAATCAATTATGATACTAGTATCATCAATTATGATGCTAGTATCATCAATTATGATACTAGTATCATCAATTATGATGCTAGTATCATCAATTATGATACTCGTATAATAATTGATGATACTAGTAACATCAATTATGATACTAGTAACATCAATTATGATACTAGTAACATCAATTATGATGCTAGCATCAACCATTATGATACTAGTATAATCAATTATGTTACTAGAATCATTAATTATGAAACTTGTATAATCTATTATAATAATAGTATCATCAATTATAATACTAGTATCATCAATTATGATAGTAGCATCATCAATTATAATACTAGTATCATCAATTATGATACTAGTATCATCAGTTGTGATACTAGTATCATCAATTATGATACTAGTATCATCAATTATGATAGTAGCATCATCAATTATAATACTAGTATCATCAATTATGATACTAGTATCATCAGTTGTGATTACTAGTATCATCAATTATGATACTAGTATCATCAGTTGTGATACTAGTATCATCAATTATGATACTAGCATCATCAGTTGTGATACTAGTATCATCAATTATGATACTAGCATCATCAATTATGATACTAGTATCATCAATTATGATACTAGCATCATCAGTTGTGATACTAGTATCATCAATTATGATACTAGCATCATCAATTATGATACTAGTATCATCAGTTGTGATACTAGTATCATCAATTATGATACTAGTATCATCAGTTGTGATACTAGTATCATCAATTATGATACTAGTATCATCAGTTGTGATACTAGTATCATCAATTATGATACTAGTATCATCAGTTGTGATACTAGTATCATCAATTATGATACTAGCATCATCAGTTGTGATACTAGTGTCATCAATTATGATACTAGTATCATCAATTATGATACTAGCATCATCAGTTGTGATACTAGTATCATCAATTATGATACTAGCATCATCAGTTGTGATACTAGCATCATCAATTATAACTATTATATAATTAATTATAACACTTATAACATCAATTATGATACTTGTGTCATCATTTTTGATAGTTATGTCATCATTTTTGATAGTTATGTCATCAGTTATGATACTTATATTAGTTACGATACTTATAACATCATTAATTCAGTTATTGGAGTGAATATGCTACAACTCGCTGCTAAATAGCAAGCATCGAACTTAAGCTAAAGGAATCTTATAGGAGTCAGGAATCGCGGGAAGAACTAAAAGCCATAAATGAAATCGAAAGAAACCCAAAGTATTTCTTCTCCTATGCCAAATCAAAGTCGGGAACAACGTTCAGTATTGGGCCCCTACTTAAACAAGATGGGTCCTACACAGATGACACCAAGGAAATGAGTGAGCTACTCAAGTCCCAATATGACTCAGTTTTTAGCAAGCCGCTAACCAGACTGAGAGTCGAAGATCAAAATGAATTTTTTATGACAGAGCCACAAAATTTGGTTAACACAAGCCTATCCGATGTTATCCTGACGCCAAATGACTTCGAACAAGCGATAAATGACATGCCCATGCACTCTGCCCCAGGGCCAGACTCATGGAACTCTGTGTTCATCAAGAACTGCAAGAAGCCCCTATCATGAGCCTTTACCATCCTATGGAGAGGGAGCATGGACACGGGGGTCGTCCCACAGTTACTAAAAACAACAGACATAGCCCCACTCCACAAAGGGGGCAGTAAAGCAACAGCAAAGAACTACAGACTGATAGCACTAACATCCCATATCATAAAAATCTTTGAAAGAGTCCTAAGAAGCAAGATCACCACCCATCTAGAAACCCATCAGTTACTCAACCCAGGGCAACATGGGTTTAGAAGAGGTCGCTCCTGTCTGTCTCAACTATTGGATCACTACGACAAGGTCCTAGATGCACTAGAAGACAAAAAGAATGCAGATGTAATATATACAGACTTTGCAAAAGCCTTCGACAAGTGTGACCATGGCGTAATAGCGCACAAAATGCGTGCTAAAGGAATAACAGGAAAAGTCGGTCGATGGATCTATAATTTCCTCACTAACAGAACACAGAGAGTAGTAGTCAACAGAGTAAAGTCCGAGGGAGGCACGGTGAAAAGCTCTGTTCCACAAGGCACAGTACTCGCTCCCATCTTGTTCCTCATCCTCATATCCGACATAGACAAGGATGTCAGCCACAGCACCGTGTCTTCCTTTGCAGATGACACCCGAATCTGCATGACAGTGTCTTCCATTGCAGACACTGCAAGGCTCCAGGCGGACATCAACCAAATCTTTCAGTGGGCTGCAGAAAACAATATGAAGTTCAACGATGAGAAATTTCAATTACTCAGATATGGTAAACACGAGGAAATTAAATCTTCATCAGAGTACAAAACAAAATTCTGGCCACAAAATAGAGCGAAACACCAACGTCAAAGACCTGGGAGTGATCATGTCGGAGGATCTCACCTTCAAGGACCATAACATTGTATCGATCGCATCTGCTAGAGAAATGACAGGATGGATAATGAGAACCTTCAAAACGAGGGATGCCAAGCCCATGATGACACTCTTCAGGTCACTTGTTCTATCTAGGCTGGAATATTGCTGCACACTAACAGCACCTTTCAAGGCAGGTGAAATTGCTGACCTAGAAAATGTAGAGAGAACCTTCACGGCGCGCATAACGGGGATAAAACACCTCAATTACTGGGAGCGCTTGAGGTTCCTGAACCTGTATTCCCTGGAACGCAGGAGGGAGAGATACATGATTATATACACCTGGAAAATCCTAGAGGGACTAGTACCGAACTTGCACACGAAAATCACTCACTACGAAAGCAAAAGACTTGGCAGACGATGCAACATCCCCCCAATGAGAAGCAGGGGTGTCACTAGCACGTTAAGAGACCATACAATAAGTGTCAGGGGCTCGAGACTGTTCAACTGCCTCCCAGCATACATAAGGGGGATTACCAACAGACCCCTGGCAGTCTTCAAGCTGGCACTGGACAAGCACCTAAAGTCGGTTCCTGATCAGCCGGGCTGTGGCTCGTACGTTGGTTTGCGTGCAGCCAGCAGTAACAGCCTGGTTGATCAGGCTCTGATCCACCAGGAGGCCTGGTCACAGACCGGGCCGCGGGGGCGTTGACCCCCGGAACTCTCTCCAGGTAAACTCCAGGTAACTTACAAAACATCACTGGAACAGTTCAAGACTTGCTTACAATTCTTCTCTTGCAACATTTTACGTTTCACAAATGTCCACAATATCGTAGCATCAACAACTCGTAACTAACCCACAATATGGTTGGTTAATGGGGTTTAAAGTTCATTGACTACACCATTCTTGCATACTGTAATACATGTAACAGTCATGTAGCTTGTGGAGAAATTTTCTCCAGGAAGGGGGTATCAGCTCCTTTCAGCTCCTTTCAGCCCCCTGAGGGACTCAGCCCTCCAGAGGGGCTGATAGCTTCTAGCTTCCTGATAAGCAGTTTATTTATTAATTTGAACATGATACAGTGAAGTACAAAGGAATACAGTTATTACAGTGCAACATGCCAAAGCCCCTTGTATGCAGAGCATTATGAGCAGGCTTAAAATTAACTTAAGATTAACTAAGCAATGATATATTCAGTGGTAAACATTGTTGTAAACAGATAACAATTTAGCACAAATGAGTATTACAAAGACAGGTCATATGGTCATTTACTGTGTTGCTGAGCATTCAGTAGAATGGAGTATTCTGTTAGGTAATGTAATAAAAAATAACAAAGTTTGATTGGGTCACAGGTTAGACATTTATGAGATGCAATAATGAGATACTCAGTGGTCAGTCGTCAGTACTCAGTGGTCAGTCGTCACGTGAGGTCACAGACCCTGAGCTGCTTTGGGGATTAGTGTGGACGGTTACAAAGCATGGCTTGCTTCTGCAGTGTTTTAAAAATTGAGGTTGGAGAGTTGAAGGAGGAGGTCTTGCTTCTCCAGGAGGAGATTAGGAGGCTGAAGGTCCACCTCAATGGGTCTGGGAGAGAGTGTGGGGTGGTGGATTTGGGGGGGAATGAGGTTTCTAGCAGTGAGGGCAGCCCTTCTCTCGCTGTGGGGAGGTTAAAGCGGGGGAGGTAGCAAGGGCTCCCCCAGCAGTGAGGTGCATTCCACACCTGCAAACAATTGGCGGGGGGTTCAAAAGTAAGGAAGGCCATCAAAAGTAAAAAAAAGTTAAGAGTGAAGATCTGGGGTTTGGGAAAATTTCCCCCTTCTCTTTTTCTTCGGGAAATGAATGTACTTCAGGGGCCAGTAAAGGAAAGGGAAATTACTCCCCCCTGCAATGGGGGTTTAAGCGCTTTCCCCTTGTGGTTGGTGACTCTCAGGAAAGAAAAATTGACCGTGCTTTTTGTAATAGGAATAAGAAGAGAGAGACAAAAGGGGTGTTTCCCCTGGCGGTGTTGGGGGGGATTTTCAACGGGGCTGGATAATATAAACGTAGGAAAATGGGAACAAGCCCATTATCTTTTCTCAGTGCTGGTGGAAATGATTTTGGGAAGGGTGGGAGAAAATAGCTGCTAGATAATAAAAGGTCAGCAAATGTTTTCCCAAAAAGTCAAGGGGGGGACCCCTTTCATATGTAGCTTTTGCCTAGAAGGGGAAGTGGGGAAATAAAAGGGTTGTCTGGGGGCCAAATTTTTGAAAATTTGGGTTGCTAGACAATACTGAAAAGGAACTTGCAACCCCATTCTTTTGACAACGGGAAAAAATTTTTAGGGAAAACATGTTTATTTTCAAGGGTTTTGGGGTTCCATCTCCGGGGGCGGGGGGTGGTACACTTGCAGACTCGATTGAAAGGCCTTTGGGTGAAATGCCAAAGATTTTAAACTGATGGAAGTAGAGGTATGGGTGTGTGTGGAAAAAAAGGGCAGGTTGAAAAACATTGGGTTGGAAACAAAAAAATTTAAAAAAAGGAAATTCAGCATGAAGTTATAAAAAAAAACAATGGGATCGGGGTCAGCAAAAAAAAGGGGGGACAGCAGGGGCAGCAGGGACAACTCCCTTTAAGGGGTTTACTAAAAACTAATAGCAGGAGTGTAAGAAATAAGATAGAGGGCTAAGATTAATTGCAAGTGCAGGAAAATAGTTTATTTTTTCTATAACAGGGGAACCTGGCTTAATCTAAAAGTTAGAGAGATCCCCTCTGAATTTAAACATACAAGGCTAAAAATTTTTTCCAACACGGGACGGGGCAACAGGAAAGGGGGTTGGAAAGGTAGGGGTGTATGTCAAGAAAATTTTTAAAATTTTTGTGTTAGAAAGATATTAAATTGGGAAAGCGCCCAGCCACTGAATCTGTTTGGGTTTACAGTTTCCCTCGAGGCCGAGAAAAACAATTTTGGGGTGTAAATTTACGGGGCCCCAAATCTTGATAGGGGTGCAGAAAACCTTTTTGGGGACAAAATTAAAAAGGGCCCCATCTAATACGAAAATGTTTTGCTTGGGAGTTTTTCCAAACTATGGGACAGATTGACTGGAGCTTTTTTGAAGGGAAAAATTTAGAGTCAGGTGACTTTCTTGATACAAACCGGATTGTTTTTTAAAACGGGTTTGTGACAAAAAACCAATTTGGGGAAAAAAACCCCCCTTGATTTGGGTTCTTGCCAGTGGGGAAAAACACAAATTTAAATTTAACTTGAGGTTAATGAGGGCCTTGGGGAAAGTGATCAAAAATCACTCAGTTTTAATTTATCTTTGGGAATTTCCCCAAAAATGGCAATAAAGCCCTCCTTTCCCTGATTTTCGCTTGGCGTTTTTCATGGGGACAAAAAATTTTTACTTAGGGGGGGCTAAAATTTGGAATGCCCTGATTTAAGGGGTCAGGTAGGTGGTGATGGTTGCCGATATAATCTTTCCAGGGCTTTTTTCTAGTGCCAGTAAAAATTATTTTCCCAAAATTTGGGAAATCAGTTTCAAAAAAAAATAAACCCAAAATTGGTTTGAACAATAAAATTAAATATTTTTGGGTCAAAAGAGAGGCATATATAGGCAAATCAAAAAGGAGAGGGCAATTGAGAAATCGATATTTTCCCATTTAAAAAAGAAAAAATAAAAAAGGGAATTAGAAAAAGCAAAAAGAGATTAAAAGGGTTAAGTTAAAAGAGAATCAAAGACAAAACCCCAAAAGGATTTTTTTCCGGTATACAAAAAGTAAAATCGGGGACAAGATGGGCCCCACTAAAAATTTTCCTCGGGTCAGCTCACTGACAGTGAAAAGGGAAATGGGGAAAAATTTTTAAAAAAAAATTTCCTCTCAGTTTTTACAAAGGAAGGTTTCCAGCATTTTCCCAGTAATAAAATTATGTAAAAAAGGGGGAATTAATAAACGGCATTTTGGGTCACAAGTGGACATGGCCCCTTTAAGGCAAATAGAAAAATTTAAAAAACCTAACAAATCCCCGGGCCCCCTGATAAACCGTATGAAAGGGGTTTTCTAAAGGAAGGGAAAAAAAGGGGGTTAGCAAAACCTTTTTGGCCCTAATTTTTTTTTCAACATATCACCCAAACTGGCATGGTCCCAGATAAGTGGAAAATGGCAAATTTTGAAAACCTATTTTAAAAAACAGGTGACAGGCCCTTAGCTTCGAACTATAAACCAATAACCCCAAAACCTCCATAGGGGAAAAATTTTAGGGAAAATCAAAAATTTGCCGAGGCATTTCGTAGCCCCCTTTTAAAAAGCAAAAATTTAATCAACAAATCTCACCCAGGGTTTTTTAAAAAAGGGGGGTTTTCCTCCCTTTTCAATTTTTTAAACCCTTTTTTCACTAAGGTATTTGAGGAGGTAGACATGGTAATGAATATGATATTTTTTATATGGACTTCTTTTGGGTTTTTTGGGACGGGGTTCCCAATCAGAGACTATTGGGGGGAAAATTAAAGCACATGGAAAGGGGGGAAAAAATTTTTTTCCTGGATAGAGGCGGGTTTTTAAAACAAATAGGCAGCAGAGAGTTTGCAATAAAGGGGAGAAATCAGAGGGGGGAAGCGTCACGAGCGGGTTCCCCCCCCCCCCCCCCCAAGGGGTCAGTTTTGGGGCCCCCTGCTGTTCACTTTTTACATAAACGAATAGTGAGGGCATAAAGGGGCGCATGGGCAATTTTTCCCGATGACCCCAAAATAGGCCGTCAAATTTTCATTCGACGAGGACATTCGAGAAACCCCAAAAGGGTTTTTGAATAGACTGATGCAGTGGTGGGAAAGAAAGGGGCAGATGCAGTTTAATAAAACAAAGGGCAAAGTTCAAAATTTTGGGGGCCCAAGGCCCAAAAACCCTTTTGCCACATATAAACTAAATAATGTAGATTTTTAATATTACGGATTGCAAAAAAAGTTTTTGGAATTCGGGTTTAAAGCAGTAATCTAAACCAAGAAAACCCAGTGCAAAATTTTGTTCGAAATAAAGCTAATAGAACCCTTGGTTTTCATATAAAGGGAAGCATAAAATAATAGGAGTCCTCGGGTTGTTTTTCAACTTTTCACCCCTTGGTTGGGCCCCTCATTTAGATTTGCTGCACAGTTTTGGGCACCGTATTACAAAAAGGATATAAATTTCTCGGAAAATGTACAAAGGAGGGTGACAAATTTTGATCCCATGTATCAAAAACCCTTTCCCCAAATGAGGATAGACAAAGGGGCCCTGAAACTGAAACTCCTGAAAGACGTAGAATTAGGGGGGATAGTTTTGAGGAAAAAATTGGAAAAAGACAGGAAAATAAAGGGGGATTAAATAGGTGCTGAAAATATCAAACCCTAAAACGGGAAACTCGCACAATGGTTTTAATTTGGAAAAAATTCAGATTCGGGAAGGTTATAGGAAAGTACGGGTTTGGTAATAGGTTGTGGATAGGGAAAAAACTCCCAAATCCCTTTAATAGGGGGCCCAAAAACTTTTGTTTTGCTTTAAAATGGGGTTTGGTTAAAAAAAAAAAGGGAGTAATGTGGGGGGGTTTTGTGATTTAAACCCTGATAGCTTGTGCTACCAGGTGGGTTGCCGGGTTCCCCCCCTTAAGTCAATGTAAACCTGACCTACTGGGGTTGGGGGGCTTTGGGGTTTAAAGCCGGTAGGAGACTTGGCCCCTGCCTTGCATGGGCCAGTGGGCCTTCTGCAGTGTTCCTTCGTTCTTATTTTTTTTGGGTTCTTATATGAGATACAATTTATAGATAAAAATTATTCAGTATTTATTTGTTGTGGGTGAGAAAAGGTGATTTTTAAGAAGAAACTTGAATTTAAAAAACAGACGTGTTTTTTTTATTTTCACAGGTAATAAATTTCCCAGATTTTAGGCCCTTTTTATGTGCATTGAGTTTTTGCATAGTGTGAGATGGACCCGAGGGGAAAAACAAAGAGTGGGTCTGTGCCTTTGTTTTGGTCAGTGTTCTGTTGAGGTTTGGGAAAGGGGGACGGGTTTTAGGGGGGGGGGTTAAATTCCCGAGTTTTTGGGTTTTAAGTATGTAAAAAAGTTCAATAATAAGTAGGATGGGTTTTTATTTGGGGAGTAGGTTTAAATTTTTGAATATTGGGGGAGTGTGCTGTCTGTAGTGGGAAAATTTTTTATCATTCCGGGCTACAGCCTTTTTTTTGGGTAATTTGGTTGAATGGTTTATTGTTTGAAACCCCCGCCCCAAATTCCATAGGTAAATGGGGTAAAAAAAGGAGGGGATATTGGGCCAGGAGGGCTGACTGTGGAAAAATGGTACCCAAACTTCGATATTTGCCCCCACAGTTTGGAAATTTTTTTGGGAAAAATTTTTTGTATATGTGTTTGAAATTTTTAGTCTATTATTTTAAAAGGGGGATTTTTTAAGAATTTTCCCCTGTTAGCTTTGTTTTAGGGGATCCGTTTTTCCCTTATGTTTAAAAGGGGCATCTGTAGCCTGTTACCAAATGAATGAAAATAGGTTTTTTTCAATGTTTAGGAGTAAAATTTGTTAGTCCCCTTTCCCGGTAGATATTTTCTGTAATTTGGGGTTTACCTTTTTGGGTAGCATGAATGGGTCGGGTTTTGGGGGAAGGGCGTATGTGGGGGTCATCTGCAAATAGTGTGGGTTTGAGTATTTTCGGGTACATTTGGAGGTTTATTTTTGGGAAAAAGAAAAAGAGAAGAGGGGGGCCAAAAGGGGCACTTCCCGTGGGGCCCCCAAATGTAATTGGGGTGTGTGAAGAGTTTGCCCCATTTGCGTACACATTTGGCTTCTGTTTTGAGGTAAGACTTGAAAGGGGTTTAGGGGGGGTTTCCCTCTAATACCATTTGTGTGAAAAAAATTTTTCGTGGAGCAAGGGCAGGGGCAAATGTATAAAAACTTTAAGTAATCAAGAAAATCCCCCGTGGGACTTCCCCTTTTTTTCTAAATGCAAGGGGAAAATTTTTTATTTTTCTCAAAAAACTACCAAACAGGTTAAAATACAAATGTACTAAAGTACGCAAGAAAAAAAAGAAAAGACACCTTTAAATAAAATTTTGTAAGGGGGTGGGTGCATGATGGGGTGGGATGTACGTTATGTAAAGATGCCAGAATTTTAAATTTTGTTTTGTAAAAAAATGCACTTTGGGACTTACCCTTTAGCGGGGATGACTTGATTTAAACCCAAAATTTTTAAAACAAAGACCCATTGCCATAATTTATGAATTTTGATTTTTTTTTATGAAAAAAAGGGGTTTCCCTTTAAACATGTCCCAAATTCAAGATCACTTCTTTCCCAAAGGGCAGAGATTAGGATTTTTTTTAGCTAACAGGGCTGGCGACGAGGTAAAAAAAGAAGGTTTCAAAATAAAACTCTTGATAGGAAAAAGAAAGGGTGGTGGGTATGTGCCCCCCATTAAAATGACTTAGTTGCAACCCCAAAACCCGATTTAAATAACAATAAAGGAGATTCTATGGTTTGGAATGTTGCTTCCCAAGACCAAAACCCTCTTAAATAGAAAAATAACCGCCCTTTCCCACCCAGGACCCTTCTTTGAAAACTTTTTTCCCGAGTCTTGTCCGGGGTTGAAAAAAAATTGCGAGGGCAATAATTTCTGGGGGACTTTAATTTTTTTTTTTCAGCAGCAAAAAAACGGGCCCATGCAAAAGGGAAAAAGCAAATTTTAGGTTTTAAAAAAGTTACATCAACTAATTAATTCACCAACCCGGATCACACAGTTCTAAACCACCCCCAATTTTAAACCCCATACTTTGTAAAACCCCTCCCGAAACCCTTAATCGTCAGGGTTTTTACACAGGTTTTTAGTGATCAAATTTTACATTTTTCTGACCAGGAAAAATTCCCCTTGGGGGAAGGATAAAGGGCCCACACAGGACAATAAAAATGGGCAACCCAGAAAAATACAGTAAAAAGGAAAATGGTAAAATTTGGCAAAACAAAATTTCACGGACGTAAACGATGCCTGGGAAAAATTCAAAACAGTGTTCACTACCATCCTTAATAAAATTGCAAAACCCGTTAAAGAGGTTTGGGTTAAACGAAAAAATGAAACCCCGGGGTGAATACTGAGATATTAGATAATAAGAAATCCAGAGACCCAAACTGCTAAAAAGATTTTAAAACAAACAGACAAAGGAAAATTGCAGGGATAAATGGGAAATTCCCAAAAGGGGGAGGAACAGAGGTTTCAGAGACTTATAAAAGGAAACAAAAAAGGGGGAAAACACTTAAATTCTCAAAAATTGAAGAGTATAAACATTTAAACCCCCGAAAGCTTGGCAAAAAACAAAACATTGGGGTATTAAAACATAAACCAGTAGAAAAGGCTAACATAGTTTCTCACTATCGATAACGAGGTATGCCACGAAACATCTTTAAAGGGCAAATTGCTTTAAAATTTCCCAATACACATCTTTTTGCATCAAAAAAGTTTCCCAAAATAAATATACCCAAAAAAGGGGGGCACCCCAACCCTTTTTCAACTAGGGAAGGGGTTTTCTTTAGGGCTTTATTTAAAAAGAATTAAGCAGTTAAAACCCCAAATAAAAGCACGGCCCGGGAAAAATCCCGTCTAAGTTCCTAAAAGATTTGGGGGGGCCCTTTTTAAAATGTCAAACTCCACGGCTCACATAATAAATTGTCCACACCCCCTAATCCGTACCGGAGGGGTCAAGGAGGCCAGAGTTACTCTATCTTCAAGGAAAAAAAAGTAGGTCTGATTAAGGAAAATATAGGCTTGTTATAAAACTCAGTATAAAAATCCAAAATTTAAGAGAAGGGGGGTTTTACTGTCATAGGGAAAGGTAACCTTAGGGCTTGAAAAGGCCTTTTGATATGTCAACCACAATGTATTATGTAAGAAACTTTTTAAATATCGGTATAGGTTCTGTAGACTTTGGTTTTAAAATCCTACCTTAGCAAACCCGGAGACAAAATTTTTCAAAATCAACAAAACGGGAAACAGGGGCCCCTGCCGATAACATGTGGAGTTCCCCCAAAGGGAGTTTTGGGTCCCTTATTTTTTTGCTATGTTAACGAATGCCTGTCAGGTCAAGTGCAAAAACTCCTACTGATGTAGATGACAGTGTTCCGTTTTTTGTCAGGAAAGGGCCCCCAAGATATAACTAATGGTTTAACCCCTGGAAAAAGGGTGCTTTCAGCAAATGGTTAGTAGGGGAAAAAAACTATCCTTACACCTAGGGGGGAAATGAAAACCCTTCTCTTTGGGACGAAAAATAAAAAAGAAAGGGTAAATAAATTTTAAGTTCAGTGTAATGGGGAAACCCCTCACTTTCGTTTCATCAGTAAAATATCTGGAATCCCCTTTTATCCATGCATTCCGGAAATTGTAGGGAAAAAGTGTAGTAAAGAAAGCGAATGCCCCGACGAAGTTCCCGTATAGACAAGCACAGTGTCTACCCACCGGGCTCGAAAGGCCCCATGCTAGCCCTTATACAATGTCATTGGATTACGCTTGTCTTCAAAGGTAAAATCTGCTTTTTAAAAAAAAAAACTAAAGATTTGACTGCAAAATCCCCAGAAAAAAAATTTGTAAATTCATCCTGGGGGGTGGAACCAAAGAGAAAATGTTGGCCAGGGTGAATTACAGAGTTGGATATTCTGAATGTTGAAGCAGAGTAAAAAAAACTGAAGCTAAAAACAAAGTTTATAAAAAATTTTCTCACAAAAATGTCCCCCAATATCTTTCTGTCAAAATTTTTTCAAAATTTTTGAACCCCAAAGCAATCATAGTAAAGGGGGAGAGAGCACAACTTTGTAGTAACCCCCGTCATTTGGGGCCGGCTTCAAACACCTTTTTTTGTACAAATAATAAAAAAATGGAAAAAACTGCCGCACATGTCAAAAACCCCGTCATAAAACATGAACCAAGTTCAAAAAGGGCCAAAAATGTCTGGGTGAAATGTGCTACCCGAAGGAAGGGGGAAAGATTTTCTATTTTTTTTGCTTTAAAATACGTGTAAATTTTAGGTGTAATTTTAAAATTATTCCTGGGAAACCCTCGTATTGTAATAGTCCCCTTTAAAAGTATGATAAAAAATGATTAAACCCCCCCTTATAGAATAATTTAAAAAGAAAATTAAAAAACCTTTATATTATAATTTAAAAAGGGGAAAAGGACCACAAGGAAATAAGTCCCTGTCGCTTTGTTGGGGTTATCCCAGGTTTCCTCAACAAATGTGTTTTGTAAGATAAAATTTTAGTAAAAATGTTTTTTGTGTATTTCCTGAAAAATTACGACATGCGGTGTTTCAAATTTTCCAAAAGACTGAAGGATGTGTTTACATTCCCCAAAAGGGCATTGTTCCCTTTTGTCCCAAAACCCCCGGTACCCGGGGTTTTAAAATTTAAAGGGGCCTATAAAAAATTTCCCCCGTCACACTCCCACAAACCTTTTGGTCCTAAAAAAACATTTGTTTTCCATTCACTTTCCCATCTAAACAAAGCTCACGCCCGCCCTTTTTGGAATTTAAGGGAAGGGCCCCTTTGCCCCCCAAAACCCCCTTTTCCCCCCTTCCCTACAAAAATTTCGGGACGACCCCTAACCCAAACCCTTTCCCTTTTCCCCACCTATTTATTTCCCCTTTTCCATGTCATTCTTTCCTTTTATCCTTCTCTCTAAATGACCAAAAACCCCCTCAACAAACCCCCCTTCAGCCCTGCTGTTTTGGCCCCCCCTCAAAGGTGAGAGAAAACCGGGGTGGCGCTTTAGACCACACACCACACAAAACTTAAAAAAATGGTGCATCCAAACCAAGCTAAAATTTGTCCTTCGGTTGTGGGAACAACATCTAGCTTGGCTGGATGCACCATTACACCACATGAAGGACCAGAAACCCACACGAGGGACCAGAACCTCACAGGAGGGACCAGAACCTCACATGAGGGACCAGAACCCCACACGAGGGACCAGAACCCCACATGAGAGACCAGAACCCCACATGAGGGACCAGAACGTCACATGAGGGACAAGAACCTCACATGAGGGACCAGAGCCCCACATGAGGGACCAGAACCTCACATGAGGGACCAGAACCCCACATGAGGGTCCAGAACCTAACATGATGGACCAGAACCCCACGTGAGAGACCAGAACCTCACATGAGGGACCAGAACCCCACATGAGGGCCCAGAACCTCACATGAGGGACCAGAACCCCACGTGAGGGACCAGAACCTCACATGAGGGACCAGAACCTCACATGAGGGACCAGAACCCAACATCATCTCTAAGTTGATAGAGGGGATGAGAAAAACTATTGCATAGTCATCCAACCCAGGATAGAACCATGCAGTGCAGGGTAGAACCATGCAGTGCAGGGTAGAACCATGCAGTGCAGAGTAGAACCATGCAGTGCAGGGCAGAACCATGCAGTGCAGGGCAGAACCATGCAGTGCAGGATAGAACCATGCAGTGCAGGGTAGAACCATGCAGTACAGGGTAGAACCATGCAGTGCCGGGCAGAACCATGCAGTGCAGGATAGAACCATGCAGTGCAGGGTAGAACCATGCAGTACAGGGTAGAACCATGCAGTGCCGGGCAGAACCATGCAGTGCAGGGTAGAACCATGCAGTGCAGGGTAGAGCCATGCAGTGCAGGGCAGAACCATGCAGTGCAGGGCAGAACCATGCAGTGCGGGGCAGAATCATGCAGTGCAGGGTAGAACCATGCAGTGCAGGGTAGAACCTTGCAGTGCAGGGCAGAACCATGCAGTGCTGGGCAGAACCATGCAGTGCAGGTAGAACCATGCAGTGCAGGGTAGAATCATGCAGTGCAGGGCAGAACCATGCAGTTCAGGGTAGGACCATGCAGTGCAGGGTAGAACCATGCAGTGCAGGGTAGAACCATGCAGTGCAGGGTAGAACCATGAAGTGCAGGGTAGAACCATGCAGTGCAGGGCAGAACCATGCAGTGCAGGGTTGAACCATGCAGTGCAGGTAGAACCATGCAGTGCATGGTAGAACCATGCAGTGCAGGGTAGAACCATGCAGTGCAGGGTAGAACCATGCAGTGCAGGGCAGAACCATGCAGTGCAGGGTAGAACCATGCAGTGCAGGGTTAGAGCCATGCAGTGCAAGCAGGCAGAACCATACAGTGCAGGGCAGAACCATGCAGTGCTGGGCAGAACCATGCAGTACAGGGTAGAACCATGCAGTGCAGGGTAAAATCATGCAGTGCAGGGCAGAACCATGCAGTTCAGGGTAGAACCATGCAGTGCAGGGTAGAACCATGCAGTGCAGGGTAAGAACCATGCAGTGCAGGGTAGAACCATGAAGTGCAGGGTAAACCATGCAGTGCAGGGCAGAACCATGCAGTGCAGGGTAGAACCATGCAGTGCAGGGTAGAACCATGCAGTGCAGGGCAGAACCATGCAGTGTAGGGTAGAACCATGCAGTGCAGGCGGAACCATGCAGTGCAGGGTAGAGCCATGCAGTGCAGGGTAGAACCTTGCAGTGCAGGGCAGAACCATGCAGTGCAGGGTAGAACCATGCAGTGCAGGGCAGAACCATGCATGCAGGGCAGAACATGCATTTCAGGGCAGAACCATGCAGTTCAGGGTAGAACCAGGGAGTGCAGGGTAGAGCCATGCAGTGCAGGGTAGAACCTTGCAGTGCAGGCAGAACCATCAGTTTCAGGGTAGAACCATGCAGTGCAGGGTAGAACCATGCAGTGCAGGGTAGAACCATGCAGTGCAGGGTAGAACCATGAAGTGCAGGGTAGAACCATGCAGTGCAGGGCAGAACCATGCAGTGCAGGGTAGAACCATGCAGTGCAGGGTAGAACCATGCAGTGCAGGGCAGAACCATGCAGTGTAGGGTAGAACCATGCAGTGCAGGGCGGAACCATGCAGTGCAGGGTAGAGCCATGCAGTGCAGGGTAGAACCTTGCAGTGCAGGGCAGAACCATGCAGTGCAGGGTAGAACCATGCAGTGCAGGGCAGAACCATGCAGTGCAGGGCAGAACCATGCAGTGCAGGGCAGAACCATGCAGTTCAGGGTAGAACCATGCAGTGCAGGGTAGAACCATGCAGTGCAGGGTAGAACCATGCAGCGCAGGGTAGAACCATGCAGTGCAGGGTAGAATCATCCAACCCAGGGTATAACCATCCAGGCTAGGGTAGAACCCTCCAGCGACGGGTAGAACCATCTATCCCAGGGCAGAACCATCTAACCATGGGTAGAACTATCCAGCGAAGAGTAGAACCACCTATCCCAGGGTAGAACCATCCAACCAAGGGTAGAACCATCCAGCGAAGGGTAGAACCATCTATCCCAGGGTAGAACCATCCAACCAAGGGTAGAACCATCCAGCGAAGGATAGAACCATCTATCCCAAGGTAGAACCATCCAACCAAGGGTAGAACCATCTATCCCAGGGTAGAACCATCCAGTCCAGCTATTCCACTTCCTGACTACTCTATGACTGAAGAAATACTTCCTAACCTCCCTTTGACTCATCTGGGTCTTCAACTTCCAATTGTGACCTCTTGTTTCTGTGTCCCATCTCTCAAACATCCTGTCTCTGTCCACCTTGTCTATTCCACGCAGTATTTTGTATGTTGTTATCATGTCTTCCCTAACCCTCCTGTCCTCCAGTGTCGTCAGACCCATTCTCCTTAACCTTCATAAATAACAAAAAAAATAAATGAAGGAACACAAGGCAGAAGAAAGACAACCCAGAGGAGAAAAAGGAAAGAGGAAAGGGGAAGAGGGAGAAGAAGATAAAGGAGGAATCAGGTAACTTTGTAAATGGTCCAAGTCGGACCGAAACGTCGTCGTAAGCTCCTGTCTTCTATGTGAGGGTTAGTTGTGTATCCCATCGTAGGACATTCCCCTGAGCTCTGGAACTAACCTTGTCGCAAACCTTTGCACTTTCTCTAATCTCTTGACGTGTTTGATCAAGTGTGGGTTCCAAACAGGTGTGATGTATACTCCAATATGAGCTAGTAGCAGTGTGCTAGTGAGCTAGTGTGCTAGTAGCAGTGTGCTAGTAGCAGTGTGCTAGTGTGCTAGTAGCAGTGTGCTAGTAGCAGTGTGCTAGTGTGCTAGTAGCAGTGTGCTAGTGAACTATTGTGCTAGTGTGCTAGTAGCAGTGTGCTAGTGTGCTAGTAGCAGTGTGCTAGTGAACTATTGTGCTAGTGTGCTAGTAGCAGTGTGCTAGTGAGCTAGTGTGCTAGTAGCAGTGTGCTAGTGAGCTAGTGTGCTAGTGAGCTAGTGTGGTAGTGAGCTAGTGTGCTAGTAGCAGTGTGCTAGTGAGCTATTGTGCTAGTGAGCTAGTGTGCTAGTGAACTAGTGTGCTAGTGAGCTAGTGTGCTAGTGAGCTAGTGTGCTAGTGAACTAGTGTACTAGTGAGCTAGTGTGCTAGTGACCTAGTGTGCTAGTGAGCTAGTGTGCTAGTGAGCTAGTGTGCTAGTGAGCTAGTGTGCTAGTAGCAGTGTGCTAGTGAGCTATTGTGTTAGTGAGCTAGTGTGCTAGTGAGCTAGTGTGCTAGTGAGCTATTGTGCTAGTGAGCTAGTGCGCTAGTGAGCTAGTGTGCTAGTGTGCTAGTGTGCTAGTAGCAGTGTGCTAGTGAGCTATTGTACTAGTGAGCTAGTGTGCTAGTAGCAATGTGCTAGTGAGCTAGTGTGCTAGTGAGCTAGTGTGCTAGTAGCAGTGTACTAGTGAACTATTGTGCTAGTGTGCTAGTAGCAGTGTACTATTATGCTAGTAGCAGTGTACTATTATGCTAGTAGCAGTGTGCTAGTGTCCTAGTGAGCTAGTGAGCTAGAGTGAGTAAAGGAGTACTGGTGTGTGGGTTTGTTAGGTACAACAATAGGTTGTAGACTGTATGTCTTGATTTACAATTAATATATTATTGTATAATTGAGTCGTCGTGTCCTTCATAATACACTGACCATTTAAATTTATGCTTCATAATTTGCATAAAGGTACAAGTGATTTCTTTTTCTATTTTAAATAATATAAATGACCTAAACTAGGCAGGTCGTTTACCCTTTAGGAGCCACGACTCTTATTAACGTTACACAGCCAGAAGTCGTAGCACAGACCATTCCACTTCCTGACAACTCATGTCTGAAGAAATACTTCCTAACATCCCTCTGACTCATTAGTCTTCAGCTTCCATTTGTGACCCTTGTTTCTGTGTCCCATCTCTGGAACATCATGTCTCTGTCCACCCTGTCAATTCCTCGCAGTATCTTATATGTCGTTATCATGTCTCCCCTAACCCTCCTGTCTTCCAGTGTCGTGAGGCCGATTTCCCTTAATCTTTATTCAAAGGACATTCTCCTTAACTCTGGGACTAGTCTTCTTGCAAACCTTTGCACTTTCTCTAATTTCTTGACGTGCTTGATCAAGTGTGGGTTCCAGACTGTTGCTGCGTTCCTTATTGAAGTATCGGAAACACTGTTATTGTGTGTGTGTGTGTGTGTGTGTGTGTGTGTGTGTGTGTGTGTGTGTGTGTGTGTGTGTGTGTGTGTGTGTGTGTGTGTGGTGTGTGTGGTGTGTGTGTGTGTGTGTGTGTGTGTGTGTGTGTGTGTGTGTGTGTGTGTGTGGGTGTGTGTGTGTGTGTGTGTGTGTGTGTGTGTGTGTGTGTGTGTGTGTGTGTGTGTGTGTGTGTGTGTGTGTGTGTGTGTGTGTGTGTGTGTGTGTGTGTGTGTGTGTGTGTGTGTGTGTGTGGTGTGTGTGTGTGTGTGTGTGTGTGTGTGTGTGTGTGTGTGTGTGTACTCACCTAATTGTACACACCTAATTGTGGTTTCAGGAGTCGAGACTCAGCTCCTGGCCCCGCCTCTTCACTGATTGCTACTAGGTCCTCTCTCTCTCTCTGCTTCCTGAGCTTTATCATACCTCTTCTTAAAACTATGTATGGTTCCTGCCTCCACTACTTCACTTGCTAGGCTATTCCACTTGCTGACAACTCTATGACTGAAGAAATACTTCCTGACGTCCCTGTGACTCGTCTGAGTCTTCAGCTTCCAGTTGTGACCCCTTGTTCTTGTGTCCCCTCTCTGGAACATCTTATCTCTGTCCACCTTGTCTATTCCCCGCAGTATCTTGTATGTCGTTACCATGTCTCCCCTGACCCTTCTGTCTTCCAGTGTCGTCAGTCCGATTTCCCTCAACCTTTCCTTGCACGACATTCCCCTGAGCTCTGGGACTAGCCTTGTTGCAAACCTTTGTACTTTCTCTAACTTCTTGACGTGTTTGACCAGGTGTGGGTTCCAGACTGGTGTTGCATACTCCAGTATGGGCCTAACATACACAGTGTACAGTGTCTTGAACGATTCCTTATTAAGGTATCGGAACGCTATTCTCAGGTTTGCCAGGCGCCCGTATGCTGCAGCGGTTATTTGGTTGATGTGTGCCTCTGGTGATGTGCTTGGTGTTATGGCCACCCTGAGGTCTTTCTCCCTGAGTGAGGTCTGCAGTCTTTGTCCACCTAGCCTATACTCTGTCTGCGGTCTTCTTTGCCCCTCCCCAATCTTCATGACTTTGCATTTGGCTGGATTGAATTCGAGAAGCCAGTTTCTGGACCACATGTCCAGCCTGTCCAGGTCTCTTTGCAGTCCTGCCTCATCCTCGTCCGATTTAATTCTTCTCATCAACTTCACGTCATCTGCGAATAGGGACACTTCAGAGTCTATCCCTTCCATCATGTTGTTCGAATATATCAAAAATAGCACTGGTCCTAGAACTGACCCCTGTGGGACCCCGCTCGTCACAGGCGCCCACTGTGATACCTCTTCATGTACCGTGACTCGTTGCTGCCTCCCTGTCAGGTATTCCCTGATCCATTGCAGTGCCCTCCCTGTTACATGTGCCTGATCCTCCAGCTTCTGCACTAATCTCTTGTGGGGAACTGTGTCGAAGGCCTTCCTGCAGTCTAGGAAAACGCAATCTACCCAACCCTCTCTCTCGTGTCTTACTTCTGTTACCTTGTCATAAAACTTCAGGAGGTTTGTGATACAAGATTTGCCTTCCATGAACCCATGCTGGTTTTCATTTATAATCTTGTTCCTTTCCAGGTGTTCGACACTCTCCTCCTGATAATCTTCTCCATGACTTTGCACACAATACATGTCAGAGACACAGGTCTGTAGTTTAGTGCCTCGTTTCTGTTTCCTTTCTTAATATGGGGACTACATTAGCTGTCTTGTGTGTGTGTGTGGGTGTGTTGTGTGTGGTGCGTGTGTGTGTGTGTGTGTGTTGTGTGTGTGTGTGTGTGTGGTGTGTGTGTTGTGTGTATGTGTGTGTGTTGTGTGTGTTGTGTGTATGTGTGTTGTGTGTGTGTATGTGTGTGTGTATGTGTATGTGGTGTGTGTGTGTGTGTGTGTGTGTGTAGTGTGTGTGTGTTGTGTGTATGTGTTGTGTGTGTGTGTTGTGTGTGTGTATGTGTGTGTGTGTGTATGTGTGTGTGTGTGTGTGTGTGTGTGGTGTTATGTGTGTGTGTGTGTGTGTGTGTGTGTGTTGTGTTGTATTGTGTGTGTGAGGTTGTGTGTATGTGTGTATGTGTGTGGTGTATGTGTGTGTGTGTGTGTTAGTGTGTGTGTGTGTGTATGGTTGGTGTGTGTGTGGTGTGTGTGTATGTGTGGTGTGTGTGTTGTGTGTGTGATGTATGTGTGTTGTGTGTGCTGTGTGAGTGTTGTGTGTATGTGTGTGTGTAGTGTGTGTGTGTGTGTGTGATGTGGTGTGTGTGTGTGGGTGTGTGTGTGTGTGTGTGTGTGTGTGTGTGTATGTGTGTGTGTGTAGTGTGTGTTGTTGTGTGTGTGTGTGTGTGTTGTGTTGTGTGTTGTGTATGTGTGTGTTGTGTAGGTTGTGTGTGTGTGTGTGTTTGTGTTTTGTGTGTATTGTGTGTGTGTTGTGTGTGTTATGTGTGTGTGTATGTGTGTAGTGTGTGTGTGTGTGTTATGTGTGTTGTGTGTGTGTGTGTGTGTGTGGTGTGTGTGTTGTGTGTGTGTGTGTGTTGTGTGTGTGTGTTGTGTGTATGTGTGTGTGTGTGGTGTGTTGTGTGTGTGTGTGTGTGTGTGTGTGTGTGTGTGTGTGTGTGTTGTGTGTGTGTATGTGTGTGTGTGTGTTGTGGTGTGTGTTGTGGTGTTGATGGTGTGTTGTGTGTAGTGTGTAGTGTGTGTGTGGTGTGTGTGTTAGGTGAGTGTGGGGTGTGTGTGTGTGTGTATGGGTGTGTGTTTGGTGTGTGTGTGTGTGTTGTGATGTGGTGTTGTTGTATGGTGTGGTGGTGGTGGTGGTGTGTTGTGTTGGTGTGTGTGTGTGTACTGTGTGTGTGTATGTAGGTGTGTGGGAGTGGTGTGTGGTAGGGTGTGGAGGTGAGTGTGTGTGTGGTGTAAAGTGTGTGTGTGTGTGTGTTGTGTATGTGTGTGTGTGTGATGTGTGTGAGTTGTGTGTATGTTGGTTGTGTGTGTGTTGTGTGTGTAGTGTGTGTAGTTGTTGTTTGGTGTGTGTGTTGTTGTGTGTGTTGTGGGTGTGGGTTGTGGTGATGTGTGTGTGGTGTGTGTGTGATAGTGTGTGTGTGTGTGTGTGTGTATGTGTGTGTGTGTGTGGGGTGAGGTGTGTGTTGGTGTGTGTTGTATGTGGTGAGTGGTGTGTGGTGTGTGTTGTGTGTGAGTGTGTGTGTTGGTGTGTGTTGTGGTGTGGGGGGGGGGGTGGGTGGGGTTTTTGGGGGTGTGTGTGGTTGGGGTGTTTTTGGGGGGTGGGGGGGTTGGGGGGGGTTTTGGGGTTTTTTGGGGGGGGGTTTTTGTGGGGGGTGGGTGGGTTGGGTGGGGGGGTGGTGTGGGGGTGGTGTGTTGGGGTGGTGTATGGTGGGGGGTGGGGTTGTGTTTTGGGTGGTGTGGGGGGGTTTTGTGTGGTGGGGGGGTTGTGGGGGTGGGGGGGGGGGGGGTTGGGGGGGGTGGGGGGGGGGGGGGGGGGGGGTGGGGGGTGTGGGTTGGGGGGGGGGGTTTTTGTGGGGGGGGGTGGGTGGGGGGGGGGGGGTTTTTGGGGGGGGGGGGGGGGGGGGGGGGGGGGGGGGGGGGTGGGGGGGGGGGGGGGGGTTGGGGGGTGGGGGGGTGGGGGGGGGGGGTGGTTGGGGGGGGGGGGGGGGGTGTGGGTGGGGGTGGTGTGGGGTTGGGGGGTTTTGGGGGGGGTTGGGGGGGTTTTGGGTTTTTGGTGGGGGGGGTGTGGTGGGGGGGGGGGGTGGGTTTGGGGGTGGGGGGGGGTGGGGGGGGTGGGGGGGTTGTGGTGTGTTTGGTGTGTGGGGTTTTTTTTTGGGTTGGGGTGGGGGGGTTGTGGTGTGGGGGGGTTGTGGGGTTGGGTGGGGGTGGGGGGGGTTGTTTGGGTGGGGGTGTGGTGTGGTTGGTGGGGGGGGTGTGTTTTTTGGGGGGTTTTTTTGGGTGGGGTTTGTGTGTGTGTGTGGTTTTGCACAAAAAATTTTAAATTTAGGGTGGGGTGTTTGTTTTTTAAATAAAAAAAATTTCCCTTTTAATTCCTGATTGTGCCCGTTTTTCCTGGAGTTCATTAACTTTTTAACTTTTCCAGCTGTCAAAATTTGGGGCCCAGTCCCTGGGCCCCTTTTCCTCGTAATCCTTTTATACCACCCACAGGATGGGTCTGGGGGACTACCACCCCCGGGTGGGTCTAGGGTAAATACCCCCACAGGATGGGTTAGGGTGCTGCACCCACGGATGGGTCTGGGGGACTACCACCCACAGGGGGGTTAGGGGGACTAGCCCCACAGGATGGGTCTAGGGTGACTAAACCCCCCAGGATGGGTCTGGGGTACTACCCCCACAGGAGGGTTGGGTGCTGACCCCCGGGTGGGTTGGGGTGATACCACCCACAGGATGGGCGGGGGGGACTACCCCCCACAGGGTGGGTCTGGGGTGCACCCCCCACAGGGTGGGTCTGGGGTACATCCACCCACAGGTGGGTCTAGGGTGACTACACCCCCAGATGGGGCTGGGGGGTGACTACCGTCCCCTTACTGTACGGAAGTAACACTGTTGATGTAAAACGACATAATGTTAAAACTCTACGGGATGTAACCTGTACGGGGTTAACACTGTATAAAGTAACCCTGTACGTGATGTAACCTGTACGTGGAGTAACATGTACGTATAGCATACATTCAACGTTTCTTTTTGTGTGCACTCACCTATTTTTGATTGCAGGGGCGAGTCATAGCTCCTGGCCCTCCTCTTCACTGATCGCTACTAGTCCACTCTTCCCCTTTCCCCTTGGCTTTTTGTACCTTTTCTTCAGTGTGTATAGTCTTGCCTCCTTACCCTCCCAGATTTTTGCTATTCCGCATTTTACGGCGAAGAAGTCTTCCCAACATCTTTGGATTTATGATTTTTTATCTTTCGCTGGACCCTTTTTTTTGTGTAATCTCTGAAACTTCTTCCCTTCCACCTTGTCAATTATCTCAGTATTGTTATGTTGTTATCTGTCTTCCCTATCTCTCCTGTTCTCCGTGTTGTCATTTGAGTTCCCTTAACCTCTCCTGTAGGAGAGGTTAAGGGAAGTCTTGCTGCAAACTTTGCACTTTCTTTAATTTTGATGTTTTGACAGGGGGTTTGGGGTTTCCCTTGGGGCTGCTCTCCCCGTATGGGCCTGACGTCACAGTGACATGTCGTGAATGACTCCAACTTCTTTTCGAAAAGCTTTTTGAGGTTTGCTGGGCCCCATATGCGCAGCAGTTATGTAGTTTTGTGCGCCCCAGGGGATGTGCTCGGGATTTTTGTACCCCCCAAAATAATTTTTTTTTTTTTGGTTTGTTTTTTAAGTCTTTGACCTTTTAGGTTGTGGCCCTTGACAGGAACTCAGAGAGGTTGTCTAGGTTTAACAGTTAAATCCTTGTGATGGCCCTGGCTGAGTACCTAATTTTCTTGGCCGCTAAGAAAAATAATGCAGTGACTGGAACAGTACACAGATAACCTGCACACATGGGACTGAAACTTACGCTGCAATTCTTGCCCTTTGGGGAAGAATTGATTACCATGATATTTACATCCATCTGTAGCCTTGAACCTTCGTGGTGGGCTATCATGCATACATGTTATACGAACATGATTTACGTATTATTTTTATCTATGTTTGGCAACGTTACAGTCTTCCGTGTAGCCCAATTGCTCGTTAGGCTCCAGGTTGGCCAGTACAAGACATTCCTTGCAGAAGGATGTGAAGGTCTCTGTTCGATGCGGCCTAAGCGTTATTAAAATCCCAAGAGTGGTTCAGGAAACATTCACACAGTGGTGTTGGGGGAGGTTCATGAGAATATCTTGCACGGAGCAGTTGACGTAAAACCATAAATAAGATCTGGAGGTGGTTTAAACTGCTTAATAATACATTCCTTGATTTTTTCATGCGACCATTGGTTGAAGAGACATGAAATGTGTTTGCTTCTCTTAAGCAACTTTTATGATTAAGAGCTATGATGCTTACATGGAGTAATGTAACACCTACACTAGCCTTGACTACACAAGTGTAGTAGGTATGAACGGAAGGTGTGAGTAAAGTACACCACAAAGTTGTATACACGAAGCTGGATGACGGTAGAGTACTTGATCGTCCAGTCGTGAGTGGATAGAATCACCTCCTGGAACATCCAGATGCTGCTCGAACACACTAAGATAAGGTAAGATAAGATTTGTCTTGCTTCCATTGTGGTCCTTCAATCTTGTTGCCCAGGATGCCACCCACACCAGTCCACTAACACCCAGGTATCTACGTACTGCTAGTTGAACAGTGACAGCAGGTGTAAGGAAACAGGTCCATCGTTTCTACTCATGCCGGGGATTGAACCACGAACACTCAGTGTGAGGCGAGTGCGTTGTCAACGGAGCCACAGACTTAGACAGGTGTAATTTACCACACTTGTCAAAATTCAACCAATGTTGTGTTGTTTGTTGTGTGTCCCAGAAGTAACCTGGAATAGTGGTGGAGGTGAGGCTCAGTTGGCACTCCCGTGAGAGACAGTGGCACTCTACCTGGAGACCTGGAGTTTACCTGGAGAGAGTTCCGGGGGTCAACGCCCCCGCGGAACTCATATTGTTCTTGTTTCTTGTCCTATTTCCATTATGAAAACTTTAGCGGATAAGTAAACTGACTCAGAGAGGAATAATTACTGTTTTGACCAGTTTAGTTGGGCCGCCGTCTGAAAGTTTATCTTATTTTCCTATGTTTTTGAGGTTGAATATATCTGATCTTTTTTGAATAATTAAAGATTAATAAAAAAAAGGGTGAAACATTCTTATTTTATTACTATCACTAATTCAGGGCAGAAGACGGGAAGGTAAAACAGAAGAAACAGTAGTAACCTTACTGTCGAAAATTTTTCGACTCTTGTAAATTGCTTTCAGTAAAACGCCTTATTTTATATATATTTTGTAATTTTTTTTTGTTTTTTTATATATATTTTGTATACATTTTTTGTTTTTTTGTTTTTTTTATTTTATTTAAAATGTTTTTCCCAGATCCCGCTGCATCTCCTGCCAGAAGAAAATTCCGAACAGAAATTATGATGGCCGCCTCTCAGGACGGACTTGGAAGACAGAATTCAAGTAATTTGTAGATGCCCTCCTGACCTACCATGCTGTTGGTGGCAGCAAGTTAGCAGCTGAACTTGAAGACACTTTGACTGCTGACAAGCTATTACGAAGATACGGTAAATTATAATTAAATTTCCACCGATTCTTCCGAGAGAACGGCTGGGAGAGCATCCACATTACCAGCATCCCAAACTAAACTTAGATTGAGCCAACATTTAGGTGTTGATCTGTTGTCCTGTTGATAGTTCTGTGAACAAGTGACTATCACCAAGCAACTCCTTCACCAGTTCCAGAACGTTGCGCTTTCTGAAGCATTCAGGAACAAATTGACGCTTCTATAAGATGTGACAATCCTGACTAAACTCGCTGTTGGTGGTCGTGTCGCGAGTGTGATCACTGTCACTAATGAACTGAAATATTCGTGATGTTCCTAGTAGTATTTCGACGATGTCAGTCTGCTTCCTGAAGAGAAAAGAAACACACAGGACACCAAGTGAGGTGGTGTTGGCAGTGATGGATTAGAACAGCTCCCCAGGAAGGACGTGTTATCCTATGAAGGACTTCAATGAGGGCGTGTGCCGATGAAAGGAGCTGGACTTCAGGTGGAAGGAAATATTGGTTACCATCCCTACCATGAAGGACTATGTTATCCCATCCACCATCCCTACTATGAAGGACCGTGTTATCCCATCCACCATCCCTACCATGAAGGACTATGTTATCCCATCCACCATCCCTACTATGAAGGACCATGTTATCCCATCCACCATCCCTAACAACAAAGTCTCTGTTCAACAACCACAGAACATTTGTCGTGTGAAATAACACAACATTGCTGGATTAGCAATAGCATATTCTGTTAAAAGCACAGATTACAAGAGAGAGACCAGGAAGCACTTGTTCATGGTGCCCTGAAGTTCTTCTTAGGAATGATCATGTATGGACTATCCTCAGAGCAGACCTCTGAAAAAAACACTTTCAGCATTGACTAAAGTCTGTTGTTTCGTTGCAAATATAAAAAAAATAGCCAAGTACACTGACTCAGTGCATCTTGGACGTAGCAGCCACAGTCCAGCAGCAACCAACCAGCAGATGAGTAAGCCAGACTCGGGTCACGGGAACTATCATCGGGTTCACAAAATCGTAGTAACACTACTGCAAACAATCCAGGGAAGGGGTGGGGCTTGAACCCATGGCAAGTGAGTTCTTAAACTCACAGGCCGACCAGTTTCATGAATTATCCCGTGGTGCTGCACCTGGGTATTGTATACCCAGGTATACAAACGCTGCAGCACAACGGTATATTGGTACAGAGAATATTTTCAACAGCTTTATTGCCTAACCATTAGTTACAAGTGAGAGGAGTTCCATTTGAGAGGAACCTACCCAGCAGGTTTGCTTCACTGCCTCTCAATAATTACCTCCTAACTACTACAGGGGGGGCACCGCCTCTTCTGTCGTCAAGATTTTCTACGCCTCACCTTGACAGTATATAAGTCTCCATTGTATTTCAGCTTCACATTGTTCCAGAGTATGGAGCAGAACTCTCATCCAGGCTAAGGGACTAACCACCCCAAAACTACGTCTTCCAGGGTGATGGACTGATTACTTCATCTAAACATCTCTACTATTTCTATTGCGTGTGTATTCAACTGAAGAGGTCTACTGAGTAGGCGAAATGTCTCGCAATAAAAATACCTAACTGTTCCACATGTGCTTTAATTATCAAATCAAACCATGTGACTATAAAGCAATTTTTCCTGTGAGGAAGTTTCTCTACCCAGTCGTCTCAGGGATAATATACTGAGGGAGTGGTTGATAACATCAGTCGTAATCCATTCTTCACAACCTCTACATGACACTACTGTCTCACTATCAACAAGCATGCTTGTTGATATGTCCCATCGTTGAAAAATCCTTGTTGATTTGTCACATCTCAGAAACATCCTTGTTAATGTATCCTTACTTCCAAGAGGGTCACCTATTTCTAAAAGTAACCACATGGGAATCTTCCATCCTGATAACTATAACATCATCCTCCACTGACTCAGTCTCACTTGTCTTCTCCCTGGAGTGGGAGATAACTGTCCCTTGTTCACTCAAGGAGGAAGACTAACAAGACGGATATGAAACATAATCAACTCACTATGTTTCTCACAGTAATCAAGCAGTGTCATACCTTAGATAAAAGACAACAAGTGCACTTCTGTCTTTTACCTAACATATTGTCGGTAATTCTTCTAATATTAATACAGTGTCACACCTGTTGGGGCTGTTTTCCCTCATCAGTTACCCATCAACAAGTTAGCAGGAATGTCATATACCTAAATCCCAGTCAAATTCCTGTGATTACTAGAGATCAGCCAATGTTTGCAGTAATACACTGTAATGGTCCTGAAACAAGGTTGTGAGACTTGGCAGGTTCACATCGACTAACATGGATTGTTTGACGACTTATTGTAAGGCCCTGGATGGTCTTGTTACCCAGACAGAGGCAGGTATTTAATTGCCAGAGACAGCCATTGTCTCTCTCAAAACAACTCATCTGTTTAAGTCAAATACACACTGGTTGTTCTCGTCGCTCTCGTGATTGTATTTTGCAAGTCTCGTGCAAGGACCTGCAGCGTTCAAACAATAATTAAATATTCTGCCACGTTGCAATTATCTATAACAAGAAGCAATGGGGTGTACTCACCCTGAGGTCTGGTAATGTGATACATGACGCTTGCTGTATCCTCTTCCAGGTGGAATGGGTCCTCTCAGTGGGCCCCATTGACACCTCCCTATACTGGAAATTCACGGAAATGGCATACGTTCTTTTTCGATCACAATGCCATCCACAGAAGTTTTGACCATGTAAATCCCATATGAAATAGGGAAGATACAACTATTTTCTTTACATACCACCTCCCAGGAAGACCGGGCAGCCTCAGGGGGTGCTAATGGAGACACTTTGCCACCCGTGGGTTCGAAATAAGAGGTTTCCAAGGAGGAAAAGAAACCCGCCTGGCTAAATTCGTACAAGCAAGATAAATGGCAATGCTAATACCCCACCTCTGCCACTCTCACCACTACTGCACTACCCCCTACTTAATACACTGACTATGAACATAACTATGCTAAGCTTTACTTAGATTAACTTCAAGGCTTCCTATTGTGAAGGCTATACCGGGAGTATCAAAATCCTAGGTCGGGAACTCTGGGGAACGAAACCGGGGGAACGAAACCGGGGGAACGAAACCGGGGGAACGAAACCGGGGGAACGAAACCAGAGTTCGTTCTCCAGAGTTCCCGACCTAGAGTTCAGCTTGACCACCGTGAGATTTGACGTAACTAAGGAAACGTTTAAGGTGATTAGGGTAAAATTGAAGAAACCTACAAGGTATCATGTCTAGGCAAGGTTTAAACTAGTTGAGGTTGAGGGAGGACCTACCTGGGGTCTTCCCGCTGCTCGGGGTTGGTGTACATGGGACTTCTAACATCAGGTTGACTGAGGCGGGCAGAGCCGCCCATAGCAGCGCTTAACATGGTGGAGTATGCTCCTCCTCCACTGTCACTCTACCTGCATGGGAGAGACAGAGATGTCACTTCACCTGTACGTGCTGGCAATAGAGACGTCACTCAATAGAGGAGAGACAAAGAGACGTCACTATACATGAACAGTGATGTCATTCTACATGTAGATGAGAGTGACGTCATTCTACCTGTAGATGTCAGACAGTGATGTCATTCTACCTGTAAAGGTGAGACATTAATGTCATTCTACCTATAGAAGAGAGACAGTGACGTCATTCTACCTGTAGATGTGAGACAGTGATGTCATTCTACCTGTAGAAGAGAGACAGTGACGTCATTCTACCTGTAGATGAGAGACAGTGATGTCATTCTACCTGTAAAAGTGAGACAGTGATGCCATTCTACCTGTAGAGGAGAGACAGTGACGTCATTCTACCTGTAGATGAGAGACAGTGATGTCATTCTACCTGTAAAGGTGAGACAGTGATGTCATTCTACCTGTAGAAGAGAGACAGTGACGTCATTCTACCTGTAGATGAGAGACAGTGATGTCATTCTACCTGTAGATGAGAGACAGTGATGTCATTCTACCTGTACAGGAGAGACAGTGACGTCATTCTACCTGTAGATGAGAGACAGTGATGTCATTCTACCTGTAGATGAGAGACAGTGATGTCATTCTACCTGTAAAGGTGAGACATTGATGTCATTCTACCTGTAGAAGAGAGACAGTGACGTCATTCTACCTGTAGATGAGAGACAGTGATGTCATTCTACCTGTAGATGAGAGACAGTGATGTCATTCTACCTGTAGATGAGAGACAGTGATGTCATTCTACCTGTAACGGTGAGACAGTGATGTCATTCTACCTGTAGAAGAGAGACAGTGACGTCATTCTACCTGTAGATGAGAGACAGTGATGTCATTCTACCTGTAAAGGTGAGACAGTGATGTCATTCTACCTGTAGAAGAGAGACAGTGACGTCATTCTACCTGTAGATGAGAGACAGTGATGTCATTCTACCTGTACAGGAGAGACAGTGACGTCAACAAAGCTGTCTAACCTAAACTGGTCAAGGACATTACAAGGACATAACAAGGACAAGGCTTTTCAAGGACATTTGAAACAAAAACATCAAGATATTTCCCAGACATTTCACGAACACATAAAGAACACTTCAGACATTTCAAGGACATATCAAGAACATTTCACGGACAATTCCAGGAACTTTAAAGGCCTTCCAATGACATTTCAAGAATTCTTCAAGCCATTTGTTAGTGCATCTTGGGAACATTTAAAAGTCTTTTGGAAAAGAGTTCAAGGACATTATCAAGACATAAAACGTTTCAAGGACATACCAAGGACTTTAAAAAAACAATTAAATTTCAAGGACATTTAAAACTATCTACACACACACACACACACAGTTCAAGGTCATTTAGTGACATTTTAAGGCCATTTAGCAACATTTCAATGTTATTTTAGTGACGTCAAGGTCATTTTAGTGACATTTCAAGGTTATTTAATGACACTTCAAGGTAATTTAGTGACATTTCAAGGCCATTTAGTGACATTTCAGGGTAATTTAGTGACATTTCAAGGTCATTTTGTTACATTTCAAGGTCATTTAGCGACATTTCAAGGCCATTTAGCGACATTTCAAGGCCATTTAGCGACATTTCAAGGCCATTTAGCGACATTTCAAGGCCATTTAGTGACATTTCAGGGTAATTTAGTGACATTTCAAGGTCATTTTGTTACATTTCAAGGTCATTTAGCGACATTTCAAGGTCATTTAGTGACATTTCAAGGCCATTTAGCGACATTTCAAGGCCATTTAGCGACATTTCAAGGCCATTTAGTGACATTTCAGGGTAATTTAGTGACATTTCAAGGTCATTTTGTTACATTTCAAGGTCATTTAGCGACATTTCAAGGCCATTTAGCGACATTTCAAGGCCATTTAGCGACATTTCAAGGCCATTTAGTGACATTTCAGGGTAATTTAGTGACATTTCAAGGTCATTTTGTTACATTTCAAGGTCATTTAGCGACATTTCAAGGTCATTTAGTGACATTTCAAGGCCATTTAGCGACATTTCAAGGCCATTTAGCGACATTTCAAGGCCATTTAGTGACATTTCAGGGTAATTTAGTGACATTTCAAGGTCATTTTGTTACATTTCAAGGTCATTTAGCGACATTTCAAGGCCATTTAGCGACATTTCAATGCCATTTAGTGACATTTCAAGGCATTTAGTGACATTTCAAAGTCATTTTAGTGACATTTCAAGGTCGTTTAATTACATTTCAAGGCTATTTTGTGACATTTCAAGGTCATTTAGTTAGTTTTCATGGCCATTTAGTGACATTTCAAGGTAATTTAGTAACATTTCAATATCATTTAGTAACATTTTAAGGTCATTTAGCTACATTTCAAGGTCATTTAGTGACATTTCAAGGTCATTTAATGACATCTCAAGTAATTTAGTGACATTTCAAGGCCATTTTGTGACATTTCAAGGCCACTTAATTCATTTCAAGGTCATTTAATGACATTTCAAGAGAGTCTTCGACTCTCAGTCTGGTTAGCAGCTCACTAAAAGCAGTCATTTTGGGACTTAAGAAGTTCACTCGTTTCCTTGCTGTCATCTGTGTAGGATCCATCCCGTCTAAGTAGGGGCCCAATACGGGATGCTGTTCTCGACTTAAATTTGGCATACTAAAAGAAATATATTCTGGGTTTCTTTTAATTTCATTTAGGGGTTTTAGTTCTTCTCGCATTTCTTGACTCCTGTAAGATTCCTTTAGCTTAAGTTCGATGTTTGCTGTTTCTCTGACCAGTACCTCCCTTCGTATTACAGATATATTAGCCTCTTTTACCCGCTCTGTTATTCTTTGCCTTCGCCTGTACAGGGAGCGCCTTTCTATTTCTAGTTTACATCTTCTCTTCTAATGAAGACATTAGAGCACTCCAGGATGATTTAAATAGACTGATGCAATGGTCGGAGAAGTGGCAGATGCAGTTTAATATAGACAAATGCAAAGTTCTAAATGTTGGACAGGAAAATAACCATGCCACATATAAACTAAATAATGTAGATCTTAATACTACCGATTGCGAAAAGGATTTAGGAGTTCTGGTTAGTAGTAACCTAAAACCAAGACAACAGTGCATTAGTGTTCGCAATAAAGCTAACAGAATTCTTGGCTTCATATCTAGAAGTATAAATAATAGAAGTCCTCAGGTTGTTCTTCAACTCTATATATCCTTGGTTAGGCCTCATTTAGACTATGCTGCTCAGTTCTGGTCACCGTATTACAGAATGGATATAAATGCTCTGGAAAACGTACAGAGGAGGATGACAAAGATGATCCCATGTATCAGAAATCTTCCCTATTAGGATAGACTGAGGCCCTGAATCTGCACTCTCTCGAAAGGCGTAGAATTAGGGGGGATATGATCGAGGTGTATAAATGGAAAACAGGAATTTATAAAGGGAATGTAAATAGCGTGCTAAAAATATCTAACACAGACAGGACTCTCAGCAATGGCTTTAAATTGGAAAAATTCAGATTCAGGAAGGATATAGGAAAGCACTGGTTTGGTAATAAAGTTGTGGATGAGTGGAACAAACTCCCAAGTACAGTTATAGAGGCTAAAACGTTGTGTAGTTTTAAAAATAGGTTAGATAAATACATAAGTGGGTGTGGATGGGTGTGAGTTGGACCTGACTAGCTTGTGCTACTAGGTCGGATGCCGTGCTCCTCCCTTAAGTGACGTATCTGACCTCACTACGTCAAGGCATTGGCTTAAGCCGGTGGGAGAATTGGAGCTGCCTCACAAAGGCCAGTAGGCCTGTTGCAGTGTTCCTTCTTTCTTATGTTCTTATATTCTTAAAGGAATATGCCTTGAGCATACCTCGATTTGTTCTAGACATAGGTTTGGATCCGTGTTGCTAAGGATATCTTCCCAGTTTACAACGTTGAGGACCTGGTTGATTTGGTCCCACCTTATATTCTTGTTATTAAAGTTGAATTTGCCAAAAGCTCTCTCGTGACTGAGCACTAGGAGGCCTGGTCACAGACCGGGCCGCGGGGGCGTTGACCCCCGAAACTCTCTCCAGGTAAACTCCAGGTAAACATATTTTTGGTCTCGGGTCCAACACTTACATGTCTGAACCTCTATTATGTTGTGATTTAAGTATATTGTTTTTTATATGGTAATATTTCGTATCAGATCATCATTGTTAGTGAAGAAGAGGTCCAGTGTATTCTCCAGTCTTGTTGGCTCTAGTATTTGCTGCTTGAAGGTGAATTTGATGCAGAGATTTGAAATCTCGTGTGTGTGTGAGTTTCCATCTGAGCTGCCTCCTGGGGTTATCTCTGCTACAGCATTATTTGCTACAGCATTATTTGCTACAGCACTATTTGCTACAGCACTATTTGCTACAGCACTATTTGCTACAGCACTATTTGCTACAGCACTATTTGCTACAGCATTATTTGCTACAGCACTATTTGCTACAGCAAATTTTTTGCTACAGCACTATTTGCTACAGCAAATTTTTTTGCTACAGCACAATTGCTACCGCACTATTTGCTACAGCACTATTTGCTACAGCACTATTTGCTACAGCACTATTTGCTACAGCACTATTTGCTACAGCACTATTTGCTACAGCATTATTTGCTACAGCACTATTTGCTACAGCATTATTTGCTACAGCACTATTTGCTACAGCATTATTTGCTACAGCACCCATTTTGCTACAGCATTATTTGCTACAGCACTATTTTTTTTACAGCACTATTTGCTACAGCACATTTGCTAAAAGCATTAATTGCTGCAGCACTATTTGCTACAGCACTATTTGCTACAGCACTATTTGGGAACAGCACTATTTGCTACAGCACTATTTTCTACAGCACCCATTTGCTACAGCACTATTTGCTACAGCATTAAATTTTCTACAGCACTATTTGCTACAGCACTCTTGCTACAAACAATATTTGTCTACAGCACTATTTGCACAGCACTAAATTGCTACAGCATTATTTGCTACAGCACTATTTGCTACAGCACATTTGCTACAGCACTATTTGCTACAGCACATTTGCTAAGCACTATTTGCTACACACTATTGCTACAGCACTATTTGCTACAGCATTATTTGCTACAGCACATTTCTAACAGCACTATTTGCTACAGCACTATTTGCTACAGCACTATTTGCTACAAACACTATATGCTACAGCACTATTGCTACAGCACTATTTTCTACAGCACTATTTTGCTACAGCACTAATTTGCTACAGCATTATTTGCTACAGCACTATTTTGCACAGCACTATTTGCTACAGCACTATTTGCTACAGCACTATTTGCTACAGCATTATTTGCTACAGCACTATTTGCTACAGCACTATTTGCTACAGCACTATTTGCTACAGCACTATTTGCTACAGCACTATTTGCTACAGCACTATTTGCTACAGCATTATTTGCTACAGCAAATATTTGCTACAGCACTATTTGCTACAGCACTATTTGGGTACAGCACTATTTGCTACAGACTATTTGCTACAGCAAATTTAATTGCTACAGCATTATTTGCTACAGCACTATTGCTACAGCACTATTTGCTACAGCATTAATTTGCTACAGCATTATTTTTCTACAGCACTATTTTCTACAGCACTATTTGCAAAAGCACTATTGCTACAAACATTTTTTGCTACAGCATTATTTGCTACAGCACTATTTGCTACAGCACTATTTGCTACAGCACTATTTGCTACAGCATTATTTGCTACAGCATTATTTGCTACAGCACTATTTGCTACAGCACTATTTGCTACAGCATTATTTGCTACAGCATTATTTGCTACAGCACTAAATTGCTACAAACATTATTTGCTACAGCACTAATTGCTACAGCATTATTGCTACAGCATTATTTGCTACAGCACTATTTGCTACAGCACTATTTGCTACAGCATTATTTGCTACAGCATTATTTGCTACAGCATTATTTGCTACAGCATTATTTGCTACAGCACTATTTGCTACAGCATTATTTGCTACAGCACTATTTGCTACAGCATTATTTGCTACAGCATTATTTGCTACAGCACTATTTGCTACAGCATTATTTGCTACAGCATTATTTGCTACAGCAATTTTTTGCTACCCGCACTATTTGCTACAGCACTATTGCTACAGCACTATTTTTCTACAGCATTTTTTGCTACAGCACTATTTGCTACAAACATTATTTGCTAAAAGCACTATTTGCTACAGCACTATTTGCTACAGCATTATTTGCTACAGCACTATTTGCTACAGCACTATTTGCTACATTCCTCCATTTTAGGTGCCTTAGGCTGAAGTCCGCCAGGAGCAAGATGTTGGGGCAGGAGCTGGAAAATTTTCCAGACACTGGTCTATTTTCAAAAGCTGTTCCTGGTTATTCTTGCTTATCCTGAGTTATTCTTGCTTATCTTGGGTTATTCTTGCTAATCCTGGGTTATTCTTGCTTATCCTGGGTTAATCTTGCTTATCCTGGGTTATGCTTGCTTATCCTTGGTTATTCTTGCTTATCCTGGGTTATTTTTGCTTATCCTGGGTTATTCTTATTTATCCTGGGTTATTCTTGCTTATCCTGAGTTATTCTTGCTTATCTTGGGTTATTCTTACTTATCCTGGGTTATTCTTGCTTATCCAGGGTTATTCTTGCTTATCCTGGGTTATTCTTACTTATCCTGGGTTATTCCTGCTTATCCTGGGTTATTCTTGCTTATCCTGGATTATTCTTGCTTATCCTGGGTTATTCTTGCTTATCCTGGGTTATTCTTGCTTATACTGGGTTATCTTGCTTATCCTGGGTTATTCTTGCTTATCCTGGGTTAATCTTGCTTATCCTGGGTTATTCTGGCTTATCCTAGGTTATTCTGGCTTATCCTGGGTTATCTTGCTTATCCTGAGTTATTCTTGCTTATCCTGGGCTATTCTTACTTATCCTGAGTTATTCTTGCTTATCCAGGGTTATGCTTGCTTATTCTGGGTTATCTTGCTTATCCTGGATTATCTTGCTTATCCTGAATTATTCTTGCTTATCCTGGGTTATTCTTGCTTATCCTGGGTTATTCTTGCTTATCCTGAGTTATTCTTGCTTATCCTGGGTATTCTTGCTTATCCTGGGTTATCTTGCTTATCCTGGGTTATTCTTGCTTATCCTGAGTTATTCTTGCTTATCCTGGGTTATTCTTGCTTATCCTGAGTTATTCTTGCTTATCCTGGGTTATTCTTGCTTATGCTGGGTAATTCTTGCTGATCCTGGGTTATCTCCCTTATCCTGGGTTATCTTGCTTATCCTGGGTTATTCTTGCGTATAATGGGTTATTCTTGCTTATCCTGAGTTATTCTTGCTTATCCTGGGTTATTCTTGCTTATACTGGGTTATCTTGCTTATCCTGGGTTATCTTGCTTATCCTGGGTTATTCTTGCTTATCCTGGGTTATTCTTGCTTATGCTGGGTTATTCTTGCTGATCCTGGGTTATCTTCCTTATCCTGGGTTATCTTGCTTATCCTGTGTTATTCTTGCTTATCCTGAGTTATTCTTGCTTATCCTGGGTTACTCTTGCTTATGCTGGGTTATTCTTGCTGATCCTGGGTTATCTTGCTTATCCTGGGTTATCTTGCTTATCCTGGGTTATTCTTGCATATCCTGGGTTATTCTTGCTTATCCTGAGTTATTCTTGCTTATCCTGGGTTATTCTTGCTTATACTGGGTTATCTTGCTTATCCTGGGTTATCATGCTTATCCTGGGTTATTCTTACTTATCCTGGGTTATTCTTACTTATCGTGGATTATCTTGCTTATCCTGGGTTATCTTGCTTATCCTGGGTTATGTTGCTTATCCTGGGTTATTCTTATTTATCCTGGGTTATTCTTGCTTATCCTGAGTTATTCTTGCTTATCTTGGGTTATTCTTACTTATCCTGGGTTATTCTTGCTTATCCAGGGTTATTCTTGCTTATCCTGGGTTATTCTTACTTATCCTGGGTTATTCCTGCTTATCCTGGGTTATTCTTGCTTATCCTGGATTATTCTTGCTTATCCTGGGTTATTCTTGCTTATCCTGGGTTATTCTTGCTTATACTGGGTTATCTTGCTTATCCCGGGTTATTCTTGCTTATCCTGGGTTAATTTTTTGCTTATTTCCGGGTTTATCCTGGCTTAACCTAGGTATATCTGGCTTATCCTGGGTTTTTTCTTTCTTATCCTGAGTTATTCTTGCTTTATCCTGGCTATTCTTACTTATCCTGAGTTATTCTTTCTTATCCAGGGGTTTTGCTTCTTATTCTGGGTTATCTTGCTTATCCTGGATATCTTGCTTATCCTGAATTATTCTTGCTTATCCTGGTTATTCTTGCTTATCCTGGGTTATTCTTGCTTATTTTCCCGAGTTATTCTTTTCTTATCCTGGGTATTCTTGCTTATCCTGGGTTATCCCTTGCTTATCCCCGGGTTATTCTTGCTTTATCCTGAGTTATTCTTGCTTATCCTGGGGTTTTTCTTGCTTATCCTGAGTTATTCTTGGCTTATCCGGGTTATTTTCTTGCTTATGCTGGGTAATTCTTGCTGATCCTGGGTTATCTCCCTTATCCTGGGTTATCTTGCTTATCCTGGGTTATTCTTGCGTATAATGGGTTATTCTTGCTTATCCGAGTTTATTCCCTTTCTTATCCTGGTTATTCTTGCTTATACTGGGTTATCTTGCTTATCCTGGGTTATCTTGCTTATCCTGGGTTATTCTTGCTTATCCTGGGTTATTCTTGCTTATGCTGGGTTATTCTTGCTGATCCTGGGTTATCTTCCTTATCCTGGGTTATCTTTCTTATCCTGTGTTATTCTTGCTTATCCTGAGTTATTCTTGCTTATCCTGGGTTACTCTTGCTTATGCTGGGTTATTCTTGCTGATCCTGGGTTATCTTGCTTATCCTGGGTTATCTTGCTTATCCTGGGTTATTCTTGCATATCCTGGGTTATTCTTGCTTATCCTGAGTTATTCTTGCTTATCCTGGGTTATTCTTGCTTATACTGGGTTATCTTGCTTATCCTGGGTTATCATGCTTATCCTGGGTTATTCTTGCTTATCCTGGGTTATCTTGCTTATCCTGGATTATCTTGCTTATCCTGGGTTATTCTTGCTTATCCTGGGTTATTCTTACTTATCCTGGGTTATTCTTACTTATCGTGGATTATCTTGCTTATCCTGGGTTATCTTGCTTATCCTGGGTTATGTTGCTTATCCTGGGTTATTCTTACTTATCCTGGATTATCTTGCTTATCCTGGGTTATTCTTGCTTATCCTGAATTATCTTGCTTTTCCTGGGTTATTCTTTCTTATCCTGGATTATCTTGCTTATCCTGGGTTATTCTTGCTTATGCTGGGTTATTCTTGCTTATCCTGGGTTATCTTGCTTATCCTGGGTTATTCTTGCTTATCCTGGATTATCTTGCTTATCCTGGGTTATTCTTGCTTATGCTGGGTTATTCTTGCTTATCCTGGGTTATCTTGCTTATCCTGGGTTACTCTGCTTATCCTGGTTATTCTTGCTTATCCTGGGTTATTCTTGCTTATCCTGGGTTATCTTGCTTATCCTGGGTTATCTTGCTTATCCTGGGTTATTCTTGCTTATCCTGGGTTATTCTTGCTTATCCTGGGTTATCTTGCTTATCCTGGGTTATTCTTGCTTACCTGGTTATCTTGCTTTTTCCTGGGTTATTCTTGCTGATCCTGGGTTATCTTGCTTATCCTGGGTTATTCTTGCTTATCCTGGGTTATCTTGCTTATCCTGGGTTATTCTTGCTTATCCTGGGTTATTCTTGCTTATCCTGGGTTATTTTTGCTTATCCATTTTCTCCTAAAACTCTTGCTTCTTCTCCTCCACTTTCTCCTCCACTTTCTCCTCCACCTCTTGCTTCTTCTCCTCCACCTCTTGCTTCTCCTCCTCCACTTTCTCCCCCACCTTCTTGCTTCTTCTCCTCCCACTTCTCCTTTCCACCTCTTGCTTCTTCTCCTCCACTTTCTCCTCCACCTCTTGCTTCTTCTCCTCCACTTTCTCCTCCCACCTCTTGCTTCTGCCCCCACTTTCTCCTCCACCTCTTGCTTCCCTCCTCCCACTTTCTCCTCCACCTCTTGCTTCTTCTCCTCCACCTCTTTCCTTCTTCCTCCACTTTCCTCCTCCAACCTCTTGCTTCTTCTCCTCCACTTTCCTCCTCCACCTCTTGCTTTCCTTCTCCTCCACTTTCTCCTCCACCTCTTGCTTCTTCTCCTTTCCCCTTTCTCCTCCACCTCTTGCTTCTTCTCCTCCACTTTCCCCCTCCACCTCTTGCTTCTTCCCCCTCCACTTTCTCCTCCACCTTGCTTCTCCTCCTCCACTTTCTCCTCCACCTCTTGCTTCTCATCCTCCACTTTCTCCTCCACCTCTTGCTTCTTCTCCTCCACCTCTTGCTTCTTCTCCTCCACTTTCTCCTCCACCTCTGCTTCTCTCCTCCACTTTCTCCTCCACCCTTTCTTCTTCTCCTCCCACTTTCTCCTCCACCTCTTGCTTCTTCTCCTCCACTTTTCCCCCTCCACCTCTTGCTTCTCCTCCTCCACTTTCCCCCTCCACCTCTTGCTTCTCCCCTCCACTTTCTCCTCCACCTCTTGCTTCCTTCTCCTCCACCTCTTGCCCTTTTTCTCCTCCACTTTCTCCTCCACCTCTTGCTTCTTCTCCCTCCACTTTTTCCTTCCCCCACCTCTTGCTTCTTCTCCTCCACTTTCTCCTCCACCTCTTGCTTCTTCTCCTCCACTTTCTCCTCCACCTCTTGCTTCTTCTCCTCCACTTTCTCCTCCACCTCTTGCTTCTCCTCCTCACTTTCTCCTCCACCTCTTCTTCTCCTCCTCCACTTTCCCCTCACCTCTTGCTTCTTCTCCTCCACCTTGCTTTTTTCCTCCACTTTCTCCTCCACCCTTCTTCTTCTTCTCCTCCACTTCCCCAAACCCCCTTGCTTTTTCTCCTCCACTTCTCCTCCACCTCTTGGGTTCTCTCCCCCACTTTCCCCCCACCTCTTGCTTCTCTCCTCCAAATTTCTCCCCACCTCTTGCTTCTCCTTCCTTTCTTTTCCCCACCTCTTGCTTCTCCTCCTCCACTTCCTCCTCCACCTCCTTGCCTTCCTTCCCTCCACCTCTTGCTTCTTCTCTCCATTTTCCTCTCCTCCACCCCTTGCTTCTCTCCTCCACTTTCACTCCACGCTCTTGCTTCTTCTCCTCCACTTTCTCCTCACCCTTTTCTCTTTCTCCTCCACTTTCTCCTCCACCTCTTGCTTCCTCCCCTCCACTTTCCTTCCTCCACCTCATGCTTCTTCCTCCACTTTCCCTTCCACCCTTGCTTCTGCTCCTCGTAAACATTTAACCGGGGACAACAACTGCATATTTATTATAAACCAAGGGGGAAGGGTAAACCCGGAGGAATATACAGCGCCTGGGGGGGATAATGTGGAAGCATTCCGGCTTAATTCGGGGAACTGGACACAATCCAAATTCCCTAAATCAAAGCCCCTCACACAACATCAAGGAAACCTCCTTGAGGACAACAACTGCAGTAAAAGCCAGCTGGAAGTGAGTTCCTGCAGACCGCACGACACCTGGTGTTTGCGCGCACAGAATGCGAACTTTTCCCGCCAAAAATGCCACCCTTAAATAAAAACAGTTTTATCTGCGAAGTGCCAGTATGCCAGGTGCCAGGGTCCCAGGGTGCCAGGTGCCAGGGGCCTGGGGGGCCAGGATCCAGGGTGCCATTTAAAGCCAGGGTGCCAGGGTCCAAAGGTTGACATGCCCCAAGGTGCTAGGATAACAGGATGCCCGGGTGCCATGGTGCCAGGGGCAAGGAAGCCCCGGATTCAGGGTGCCTTATTCCAGGGTGCCACGAGCCAAGGGGCGAGAGCCCAAGGGGCTAGGGCAACAGGGGTCAGGGTGCCCGGGCCAGGGGCAAGGGAACCAGATGCAGGGGGCCATTTTTCCAGGGTCCAGTGCCCGAGTGCAGGTCCAAGGGCAGGACACAGTGCCAGGGGCCAGGGCCGGGCAAGGGAAGACAGGATGCAGGGTCCCTTAAACCGGGGCCAGGAGCCAGATGCAAGGATGCCAAGGGCCAAATGCAGGATGCCAATGTGCCAGGGTGCCCTAGCCAGGTCCCTATGCCCGGTGCCAGGGCCAAGGGGCCAGGGCTTTCCAGCACCCCCCTCCAGCTAGGGCCCCAGCTGCCGCCCTCCATTGGGTTTCCCCAAAACCCACACTCCAGCTAGATGCCCAGAAACCCACCCTTCAGCTAGGTCCCCAGCTGCCACCCTCCAGCTAGGTCCATAGTACCAAACCCTCCAGCTAGGTCCCCAGCTGTCACCCTCGTCCTAGAACCACAGAAACCCACCCTCCAGCTAGGTCCCCCGGGCACCCACCCTCCAGCTAGGTCCCCAGCATCCCACCCTCCAGCAAGGTCCCCAGCTGCCACCCTCCAGCTAGGTCCCCACACCCAAAACCCCACTAGGTCCCCAGCACCCACCCTCCACTAGTTCCCCAGAACCCACACCTCCACTTGTTTCCCAGCTGCCACCCTCAGTGGGTCCCCAGTATCCACCCTCCAGCTAGGTCCCCAAGCTGTCCCCCCAGCTAGGCCCCCAGCACCCACCCTCCACCCTAGGTCCCCAGCACCCACCCTCCAGCTAGGTCCCCAGCATCCACCTTCCAGCTAGGTCCCCAGCACCCACCCTCCACCTAGGTCCCAGCATCCTCCATCCAGTTAGGCCCCAGCATCTCCACCCTCCAGCTAGGACCCAGCACCCACCCTCTAGCTAGATCCCCAGCATCCCACCCTCCAGCTAGGTCCCTGGGCAATCCCCCTCCACTACCCCCCAGCATCCCCCTCTAAGCTGGGTCCCCAGCATCCACCCTCCAGTCGTCCCCAGTACCCACCCCCAGTCTAGGTCCCCAGCATCCACCCTCCAGCAAGGTCCAAAGCACCCACCCTCCAGCTAGGTCCCCAGGCATCCACCCATCCCAAGGCCCCAGCATCCATCCCCAGCTTGTCCACAGCACCCACCCTCCATTGGGTCCCCAGCACCCACCCTCCACCTAGGTCCCCAGCATCCACCCTCCAGCTAGGTCCCCAGCGCCCACCCTCCAGCTACTCCCCAGTATCCACCCTCCAGCTAGGTCCCCAGCTTCACCCTCCAGCAAGGTCCCCAGCACCCACCCTCCAGCTAGTCCCCAGCACCCACCCTCCAGCTAGGTCCCCAGCATCCTCCCTCCACTAGGACCCCATCATCCACCCTCCAGCTAGGTCCCCAGCATCCACCCTCCGGCTAGGTCCCCAGCATCCACCCTCCAGCTTGGTCCCCAGCACCCGCCCTCCACTAGGTCCCCAGCACCCACTCTTCAGCTAGGTCCCCAGCATCCACCCTGCAGCTAGGTCCCCAGCAACCCACCCCCCAGCTAGGTCCCCAGCATTCTCCCTCCAGCTAGGTCCCCAGCATCTCCCACACAGCTGGGTTCCCAGCATCCACCCTCCAGCTAGGTCCCCAGCATCCACCCTCCAGCTAGGTCCCCAGCATCCACCCTCCAGCCAAGTCCCCAGTACCCACCCTCCAGCTAGGTCCCCAGCATCCACCCTCCAGCAAGGTCCAAAGCACCCACCCTCCAGCTAGGTCCCCTGGCACCACCCTCCAGCTAGGTCCCCAGCATCCATCCTCCAGCTTGATCCCAGCACCCACCCTCCAGTTAGGTCCCAGCACCACCCTCCACCTGGGTCCCCAGCCCACCCCCCAGCTAGTCCCCACGCCCACCCTCCAGCTACGTCCCAGTATCCACCCTCCAGCTAGGTCCCCAGCATTCACCCCCAGCAAGTCCCCCATCCACCCTCCAGCTAGGTCCCCAGCACTCCACCCCTCCAGCTGGGTCCCCAGCATCCTCCCTCCACTAGGACCCCAGCATCCACCCGCAGCAAGGTCCCCAGCACCACCCTCCGGCTAGTCCCCAGCACCCGCCCTCCACTAGGTCCCCGCAACCCACCTCTTCAGCTAGGTCCCCAGCATCCATCCTCCAGCTTAAATCCACAGCACCCACCCTCCAGTTAGGTCCCCAGCACCCCACCCTCCACCTAGGTCCCCAGCATCCACCCTCCAGCTAGGTCCCCAGCGCCCACCCTCCAGCTACGTCCCCAGTATCCACCCTCCAGCTAGGTCCCCAGCATTCACCCTCCAGCAAGGTCCCCAGCATCCACCCTCCAGCTAGGTCCCCAGCACCCACCCTCCAGCTAGGTCCCCAGCATCCTCCCTCCAGCTAGGACCCCAGCATCCACCCTCCAGCTAGGTCCCCAGCATCCACCCTCCGGCTAGGTCCCCAGCATCCACCCTCCAGCTTGGTCCCCAGCACCCGCCCTCCAGCTAGGTCCCCAGCACCCACTCTTCAGCTAGGTCCCCAGCATCCACCCTGCAGCTAGGTCCCCAGCACCCACCCTCCAGCTAGGTCCCCAGCATTCTCCCTCCAGCTAGGTCCCCAGCATCTACCCACCAGCTAGGTCCCCAGCATCCACCCTCCAGCTAGGTCCCCAGCATTCTCCCTCCAGCTAGGTCCCCAGCATCTACCCACCAGCTAGGTCCCCAGCATCCACCCTCCAGCTAGGTTTCACCAGCATCCACCCTCCAGCTAGGCCCCCAGCATTCACTCTCTAGCTAGGTCCCCAGCACATACCCTCCAACTAGGTCCCCAGCATCCACCCTCCAGCTAGGTCCCCAGCATCCCCAGCATCCACATTCCAGCTAGGTCCCCAGCACCCACCCTCCAGCTAGGTGCCCAGCACCCACCCTCCAGCTTGGTTCCCAGCTGCCACCCTCCAGCTTGGTCCCCAGTATCCACCCTCCAGCTAGGTCCCCAGCTGTCACCCTCCAGCTAGGACCCCAGCACCCACCCTCCAGCTAGGTCCCCAGCACCCACCCTCCAGCTAGGTCCCCAGCATCCACCTTCCAGCTAGGTCCCCAGCACCCACCCTCCACCTAGGTCCCCAGCATCCTCCCTCCAGTTAGGACCCCAGCATCCACCCTCCAGCTAGGACCCCAGCACCCACCCTCTAGCTAGATCCCCAGCACCCACCCTCCAGCTAGGTCCCTGGCATCCACCCTCCAGCTACATCCCCAGCATCCCCCTCTAGCTGGGTCCCCAGCATCCACCCTCCAGCCAAGTCCCCAGTACCCACCCTCCAGCTAGGTCCCCAGCATCCACCCTCCAGCAAGGTCCAAAGCACCCACCCTCCAGCTAGGTCCCTGGCATCCACCCTCCAGCTAGGTCCCCAGCATCCATCCTCCAGCTTGATCCACAGCACCCACCCTCCAGTTAGGTCCCCAGCACCCACCCTCCACCTAGGTCCCCAGCATCCACCCTCCAGCTAGGTCCCCAGCGCCCACCCTCCAGCTACGTCCCCAGTATCCACCCTCCAGCTAGGTCCCCAGCATTCACCCTCCAGCAAGGTCCCCAGCATCCACCCTCCAGCTAGGTCCCCAGCACCCACCCTCCAGCTAGGTCCCCAGCATCCTCCCTCCAGCTAGGACCCCAGCATCCACCCTGCAGCTAGGTCCCCAGCATCCACCCTCCGGCTAGGTCCCCAGCACCCGCCCTCCAGCTAGGTCCCCAGCACCCACTCTTCAGCTAGGTCCCCAGCATCCACCCTGCAGCTAGGTCCCCAGCACCCACCCTCCAGCTAGGTCCCCAGCATTCTCCCTCCAGCTAGGTCCCCAGCATCCACCCACCAGCTAGGTCCCCAGCATCCACCCTCCAGCTAGGACCCCAGCACTCACCCTCCAGCTAGGTCCCCAGCATCCACCCTCCAGCTAGGTTTCACCAGCATCCACCCTCCAGCTAGGCCCCCAGCATTCACTCTCTAGCTAGGTCCCCAGCACATACCCTCCAACTAGGTCCCCAGCATCCACCCTCCAGCTAGGACCCCAGCATCCACCCTGCAGCTAGGTCCCCAGCATCCACCCTCCGGCTAGGTCCCCAGCACCCACCCTCCAGCTAGGTCCCCAGCATCCACCCTCCAGCTAGGTCCCCAGCATCCACCCTCCAGCTTGGTCCCCAGCACCCGCCCTCCAGCTAGGTCCCCAGCACCCACTCTCAGCTAGGTCTCCAGCATCCACCCTCCAGCTAGGTCCCCAGCGCCCACCCTCCAGCTACGGCCCCAGTATTCACCCTCCAGCTAGGTCCCCAGCATTCACCCTCCAGCTACGTCCCCAGCATCCACCCTCCAACTAGGTCCCCAGCATCCACCCTCCAGCCACGTCCCCAGCATCCACCCTCCAGCTAGGTCCCTAGCATCCATCCTCCAGCTAGGTCCCCAGCTGCCACCATCCAGCTTGGTCCCCAGCTGCCACCCTCCAGCTAGGTCTCCAGCACCCGCCCTCCAGCTAGGTCCCCAGCTGCCACCTTCCAGCTAGGTCCCCAGCACCCACCCTCCAGCTAGGTCCCCAGCTGCCACCCTCCAGCTAGGTCCCCAGCATCCACCCTCCAGCCAGGTCCCCAGCTGCCACCCTCCAGCTAGGACCCCAGCACCCACCCCCCAGCTAGGTCCCCAGCATCCTCCCACCAGCTAGGTCCCCAGCATCCACCCTCCAGCTAGGTCCCCAGCACCCACCTTCCAGCTAGGTCCCCAGCATCCACCCTCCAGCTAGGTCCCCAGCACCCACCCTCCAGCTAGGTCCCCAGTACCCACCCTCCAGCTAGGACACCAGCATCCACCCTCCAGCTAGGTCCCCAGCATCCACCCTCCAGCTAGGTCCGCAGCACGCACCCTCCAGCTAGGTCCCTAGCATCCACCCTCCAGCTAGGTCCCCAGCATCCACCCTGCAGCTAGGTCCCCAGCATCCACCCTCCAGCTAGGACCCCAGCACCCACCCTCCAGCTAGGTCCTCAGCATTCACCCTCCAGCTACGTCCTCAGCATCACCCTCCAGCTGGTTCCCCAGCATCCACCCTCCAGCTAGGTCCCCAGAATTCACCCTCCAGCTAGGTCCCCAGCATCCACCCTGCAGCTAGGTCCCCAGCATCCACCCTCCAGCTAGGTCCCAAGCATTCCCAGCATCCACCCTCCAGCTAGGTCCCCAGCACTCACCCTCGAGCTAGGTCCCCAGCATCCACCCTCCAGCTAGGTCCCCAGCACTCACCCTCCAGCTAGGTCCCCAGCATCCACCCTCCAGCTAGGTCCCTAACATCCACCCTCCAGCTTGGTCCCCAGCACCCACCCTCCAGCTAGGTCCCCAGCACCCACCCTCCAGCTAGGTCCCCAGCACCCACCCTCCAGCTACGTCCCCAGCATCCCCCTCCAGCTGGTTCCCCAGCATCTACCCTCCAGCTAGGTCCCCAGCACCCACCCTCCAGCTAGGTCCCCAGCATCCACCCTCCAGCTAGGTCCCCAGCATCCACTCTCCAGCTAAGTCCCCAGCACCCACTCTCCAGCTAGGTCCCCAGCATCCACCCTCCAGCTAGGTCCCTAGCATCCACCCTCCAGCTTGGTCCCCAGCACCCACCTTCCAGCTAGGTCCCCAGCACCCACCCTCTAGCTAGGTACCCAGCATCCACCCTCCAGCTAGGTCCCCAGCGCCCACCCTCCAGCTACGTCCCCAGTATCCACCCTCCAGCTAGGTCCCCAGCACATACCCTCCAGCTAGGTTCCCAGCATCCACCCTCCAGCTAGGTCCCCAGCATCCACCCTCCAGCTAGGTCCCCAGCATCCACCCTCCAGCTAGGTCCCCAGCATCCACCCTCCAGCTAGGTCCCCAGCATCCACCCTCCAGCAAGGTCCCCAGCATCCACTCTTCAGCTAGGTTCCCAGCTTTCCCAGCATCCACCCTCCAGCTAGGTTCCCAGCACCCACCCTAGAGCCAGGTCCGAGAATTCACCCTCCATGTAGGTCCCCAGCATCCACCCTGCAGCTAGATCCCCAGCACCCACCCTCCAGCTAGATCCCCAGCACCCACCCTCCAGCTAGGTCCCCAGCATCCACCCTCCAGCTAGGTCCCCAGCATCTACCCTCCAGCTAGGTCCCCAGCACCCACCTTCCAGCTAGGTCCCCAGCACCCACCCTCCAGCTAGGTCCCCAGCATCCAACCTCCAGCTAGGTCCCCAGCATCCACCCTCCAGCTAGGTCTCCAGCGCCCACCCTCCAGCTAGGTCCCCAGCATCCACCCTCCAGCTAGGTCCTCAGCACCCACCCTCCAGCTAGGTCCCCAGCATCCACCCTCCAGCTAGGTCCCCAGCATCCACCCTCCAGCTAGGTCCCCAGCACCCAACCTCCAGCTAGGTCTCCAGCATCCACCTTCCAGCTAGGTCCCCAGCATCCACCTTCCAGCTAGGTCCCCAGCATCCACCTTCCAGCTAGGTCCCCAGCATCCTCCTTCCAGCTAGGTCCCCAGCATCCTCCCTCCAGCTAGGTCCCCAGCATCTATCCGCTAGCTAGGGCAGTGTTCCTGCTGGAACACTGCCCTGCTGACTAGCAATGTGATCAGCAGCATCACACTGCTCAATTGTACATCGATGACATCAGTGCAACAAGCTGGTGTAATGATCACATCAGTGTAGATGTCAGGTATATTGATCACATTAGTGTAGTTTGCAGGTTTAAGATCATATCAGTGTTGCTGGCTGTTATAATGATCACATCAGTGCAGAAGACAAATGTAATGATCACTTCAAGGTAGTTGCCAGGTATAATATGATCACATCAGTATACCTGGCAGGTATAAAGATCACATTAGTGCTGCAGACAGGTATAATGTTGTTACATCAGTGTAACTGGCAGGTATAATGATCACATTAGTGTAGCTGACAAGTATAATGTCACATCAGTATAACTGGCAGGTTTAATGATCACATCAGTGTAGCTGACAGGTATAATGTTGTCACATCAGTATAACTGACAGGTATAATGATCATATTAGTGCAGCAGACCTGTGCAGAAATTTCTTACACCTACGTCGGCAGATGCTGTTCACTCCTTCATAGGCTTAGCCGGATTCTACCGCACCTCCATAACCGGCTTCTAAAGAAAGATGTGTCCTTCAATTGGACTTGCGACCAGGAAAGAGCCTTTGTTACATTTAAGAACAAATTAACGTCAACTCAAGTTCTTAGATTTCCTGATTTCATCAGAGTTTACTCTGACGAGGGATGTCAGCAAAGTTCGCATTGGTGAAGTCTTGTCGCAAGAGTCCAGTGGTAAGCAATAGCCAATGGCTGATGCTAGTAGTGTTCTTACCAAAGCTGAAGTCAATTACTTAGTGGAAGAACTAGAAGCCTCAGTCATTGTATGGGCTTTGAGGCATTTCCGAGACATTACTTGCCTCTATTGTCTCTCTGTAAATAAGAATCTCTCAGGAAAGCATTCTCGGTGGTCTCTCACTTTCTACGACTGTAACCCAGAAATCTTCAAAGTTCAGGGTAAACAAAATGTTGTTGGTGATGCCTTGTCAACGTATATCACTTTTGTTAGTGCAGATAACTCGGTCTCTGTTGAGGATCTAGAGAGAGCACAACGACAGGACAATGTGTGATCACCAGCCTGTCAATTCCTGATCAAGGAGGCTACTAACCTGCAGGTTGTCACTTGTACCGCTGAAGGACTTAGTGGTCAACCAAGGAGTGTTTTGCCAGGTGCAAAGCTGGCGGATCCGTACACCAGTTGGTGATACCAGAATCCCTAGATCCAGCAACTCTGTAAGTTGATTCACGATATCTCAGAAGCAGTGCACCCAGGTAAAGACCGCAGCATCAGACAGGCACGAATGAAATACTTCTGGCCTAAGATGGCAGAGGCAATTGCTAAGTACATGCACAAGTGTGTTGTTTGTCTCTAACACAAAGGTACCATCACCGGTCCTAATCCTATTCTCAAGTATCCCATTACATAGGAGTCATGGGAGAGAACTTCTGTCGACCTGTTGACGAATTTTTCGACTTAGGAGAGGGGTAATAAACACCCGCTTATAATGGTAGGTAACTTGATAGGGATACTGTGAGCTAGTACCCATCCCTGATAAAACCGCCGAGATGTTACAAATGCTTCTCGAGAACATGTTGTTCTCCATTATATTTTCCCACGTGTCTTTCTGTCGGACAATGTGTCTGAGATCATAAATGCCACAATGCAGGATCTTTGCTCTAGATTCAACATTCACCATGCGCCAGTAGCTCCACTCCATCCTGCGAGTAATGACCTTGCTGAACGTACAAATCGCAAAATCCTAGAGGTGCTCAGAGTGATCATCAGTCAAAGTTGTACCACATGAGACGAAGTCATTCCAGATGTCCAGTGTAATCTACAATCTTCACACAAAAGCTCCATTAGTGACACACCCCACTTAGCTTTGTATGGTTATGACAAGCGTTTGCCGTATGAAATTCTGTCTGCTCCGCCTCAGCCTGTATATGACACTGACGATGTCAGCATCAGCAAGATGAGGACTTCACAGGTTGTCTTTCTGAGAGTAGAGACAACCTTAAGAAAGCAACAGAGAACTTTATGTCTTATCGTACGATATTGCTAAGGGTCCTGCTAACCGGTTTCCCTGAATTCCTTTATATATGTTATATTATCACACTCCAACAGAATCTAAACCTTTGAAAACCAACTGTCTTAACTCATTTCACCCTAACACACAAGCATGTTACAGGTTTAGCTTCATCCACTCAAAACCTCCTTCCCACTCTCCCTCCAACTCTTCCTGGGACGATCCCTACCCCGTTTTCCTTGCATCATAATGGACACAGCCTCTCAGTCATGCCTACTGTTCCATCCTCATTAGTAACACCTCCTTAGGCCAACCAACTATGTGCTTGATTACATCCACTCGTCTAACATGGAGACAGAAATACAGAAGATTAATTGACCTGTATATTTAGATCATCTAGGATCGTCTTCAGCAGATACATAAGTGAAAAAACATGAATATATAGGGAAGGTTACACCTCGCCCCGTACCAGGGACTGGCACCTTGGGTCCTGTTTTCTTTACCCACTCACTACTCGACATGTCCTTCTACATGCCACTCCCTGGTACAGGACCCGGTGAAACCTTCCCTATATATCTGTGGATTTTTTTTATAATTTTTCTAAATGTGGAGCATATAAATTTAAATAGATGATGTGTGTAAAATTTCAAGTGAAGGTGTGCAGTGGGCGGGGAATAATTAACGGAGGAGAGACACTGACAATATGGAGATGTATCACTGGTAGTAATCATGATTCATTGAGGCCGAAAATTAGTTTATTGGCTGGAATCAAGGATTAGAAGTTTATTTAGTATCATCTGATGTGGTAAATGGACTAATAACATGTAAAACAGCTACAATATTGCTGAATGGGGAGAAATAAGAGGACCCCAAATCTTCAGTGCAGTCAATATCACATGTAATGTATGCTTACCCTTAATTAACAATATATATTGCCTTGGCCAATGCATGTATTCCGTAGGGTAGCATTAAGATGCAAGTTATCAACCATAATAAGTCTTTTATACAGAATGTTTATATAATTGGTGAATAAATGAAAATGTTACATAATATTAGAGAACGTGATAGACCCTGAGTCAGCTCATTATTTATTGTACATACAATTCACACTATCTTACAATATACCACCGTTACTAGTATTGATTTTTATATATTTTTAATATTCATAGGCCCAATTTTACTTGTGGGTAGGAAAGAGTTTGTGTGTCTGGAAGGAGAGGCAAGGTGCAGCCTGGTGCCTCTAAAATCCCACCTACCTCTGAGGTACAACTAACATTGGTAAATTCAATAAATTGATTCTTAGTTGTACCTCTTTAAATTATACAGATTAAATATTTCAGGAATTGTGGCATGCAAAGAGTACGTAACCTTTATTCGGCGCATGGACACACCCTCATTTACAGGCTATCTCCCCCAACCAGCGAACCAGGTTGCTAAGAGTTGGTGATGGGGCCCCGTCGTTCAACTAGTGACCAGGTTCTAGCCAATAAGAAGGTGGGATTGGCAATCGCAGAGGTTATGTGGGTACCGCTCTCCTGTCTGCCCTTGTCATTCCCATTCTAGAGCTGGTTGAGCACGGTCTGCTATCTTGTGGCTTCTATTTCTGCCTTGCTTACCGTGACGTGCACTATACTTATTACTGTACATAGTGTACATATTGCTGTTATAAATTGGTGAAGGATAATATAAGTCTAAACTTTTTCTACTGTGTTTATTTGCTCCCATTACACCTGGGATAACAGGCCTTTGAAATCCTAGGTTGTAATAGGAATGTATCTGAAACTCATCCCCATAATTTCCTATAATATTTCAATTCTCTTTTCACTAATGTATCCGCTGAAGAGGATCCCAGAAGGAGATTGAAATATACCGATCAATTAATCATCTGAGTTTCTGTCTCCGTGTAGGTTATTATTGAGCACTGACAAGTGTTCATTATACTTCAGTTACCCGGATATATTCCCGTGTTGTTTTAACTCAGTTCGTGGGAAGCTAGTCAAAATTCACGACGCTCGAAACCACTGGACCATACAATCCCACAAATAACATGAACCTAGCGAGCTAGGCTTACTTCAAGTTGCGAGGACATAAGATAAGATAAGATTTCGTTCGGATTTTTAACCCCGGGGGGGTTAGCCACCCAGGATAACCCAAGAAAGTCAGTGCGTCATCGAGGACTGTCTAACTTATTTCCATTGTGGTCCTTAATCTTGTCCCCCAGGATGCGACCCACACCAGTCGACTAACACCCAGGTACCTATTTGCTGCTGGGTGAACAGGACAACAGGTGTAAGGAAACGTGTCGAAATGTTTCCACCCGCCGGGAATCGAACCCGGGCCCTCCGTGTGTGAAGCGGGAGCTTTAGCCACCAGGCCACCGGGCCACGATGGTATGGTTGCCTCAGAGCTAATATATATATATATATATATATATATATATATATATATATAAATATATATATAATATATATATATATATATATATAATATATATATATATATATATATATAACATTATATGCAATAAGATCACAGTAAACAGGTGATTTCAGAATATGCACTGATCAAGTCCAACAAGTTAAAAATTCGACTTAATTTTTAAAAAAAAAATTTAAATTAACAAGTTGTGCCCAAGTGCCTTTTACCCAATATCATCCTTGACATGATCAATATCATCCTTGACATGAGAGATCGTCCTTTTGATGATTTTATGAGAATTATTCTTCAGAAACATATTGAAATAACTAAAATACAGGAGAAGGAAGCATTCAAAATATTGAGAAACAAAAAATACTCTTTTAATCAGGCCATTCCATCAGAATGGAAACACAGTATGTTGGATCATTGCTATAATAAACTCAGAAGAATTTGTAATGAACTCAAGAGCAAACTACAAAGAAAATTAGACATTTTAATTGAAAATAGTGATTGAACAAAGCATGCTAATAACAATTTTGTAATTAACTTATCAGATGAAATTTTAGACAAACATACAACTGCTGCTCTGGGTTTTGGCCTAAGTTTTGCAACTTCAAAAAAACTTAATAATGTTGAAATTGCAAAAGCCTTTTGTAACTTTGAAAAATTTTCTGATTTATCCTCTGATGAAATTAATATTAGTAAAGGAATGGTATATAACTCTATGTTAACTGGTATATAGCTCTATGTTAACTGGTATATAGCTCTATGTTAAAACCAAACATTCCCAATTGCCCTCAAAGATTCTTTAAGTCTTATGATACACTTAATAACAATAAATTTGCGCCTTACTAAAGCAGACAAAATAAATGCAATAGTAATTATGAAAGAAAATGATTACCAAGAAAAAATGAATAATCTCTTAGATGATACTGAAACCTATTCTAAACTTAGGAAAAATCCCCTAGAAACCGTTAACAGCAATTTCAATTTCAATAAAACAATAAAACTTCTACTGAAAGGCAAAGATGAATTAGTCAAACAATTTACTTCCACTAATCCATCTTTACCTTACATATATGGACTAATAAAAACACACAAACCAGGGAATCCAGTCAGACCAATTATTAGCTCCATAGGGTCAGTTTCATATAAATTATCCAAATGGCTTGTTGATATTTTGAGCCCTATTGTTGGCAAAATTTCTAACTTTAATGTTAAAAACAACATAGACTTAATTGATAAATTAAGCTCCTTGACAGACTTAAATGATTTTAACATGGTTAGTTTTGATGTTACTTCTTTGTTTACGAAAGTTCCTGTTGATGATTTATTAAGTTTCTTATCTGAAGAACTCGTTAACTATGATTTACCATTGCCAGTTCCTACTATCATTAAACTTATTAAACTTTGCATTGTTGATGCAAAATTTGTATTTAATGATAAGTTTTACACTCAGAAGTTTGGTATGGCAATGGGAAATCCTCTTTCACCTGTTCTTAGTAACCTATACATGGAATTTTTTGAAACAAGGTTGCTTAACACAATCCTCCCTAATAGAGCTAAATGGTTCAGATATGTTGATGATATTTTGTGTCTTATGCCCAAAAATGTAGATATACACCATTTCCTTGGAAAATTAAATAGCTTAGCCCATTCTATAAACTTTACTGTTGAGTTTGAAGAAAATAACTCATTGTCTTTTCTAGATGTTTTAATTATTAAGGGTAATAATGAATTCAAATTTAAAATTTACAGAAAACCTACAAATAACTGTTCCTATGTCCACTATTATTCTTCACATCAAGATAGAGTTAAACTGTCTGTTTTCTCATCAATGTTTTTGAGAGCTTCTATAAATTTATTAATTAACTGTTCAGCAATTATATCATTATATGCAGTTAACAGTTCGCGGAGCTGAGCCTTTAACTGTCCATATGCCATTCTGTAATTAGTGGGCAATTCTGGATGGTTCAGTCTCCACGGAAGTCGTACCCAGTATTGTCCAGATTCAAATTTTACATCTCTCAGGTATTGCTCCTGAGTAAAAGAATCGTCTGGAGTTTCTTCATTTACATTTATTCCAATGCTGTCTAATTCCCACAATTGATGCACTGGCTCAACACCATCCTCTATGGAAGAATTATACTGGGGCACGACTTCATGAGTAAGACACACAGTTATGGTATTTGTAGTTTCCTCTAGTCATGAATTATTATTACGAGGAATCCTACCATACATTACATGGCCTCCTGCAGTCTTCAAAAGGGTGACACCACATTTCTTTACCATACCCTTTACAACGGAGGCATAATAGTCACTACCTATCAAAATATTTATTGGGCCTACAGAATCATCACTTACACCAGAAGGTGCTAAATTTACATTATGTGAGAGTCTTTCTGTAGCTTTACTAAGCCCTACTGTAGATATTTTCTCTGGAAGTCTATCTACAATTACTGCATTAACACGTTTTTTCTCATTGTCCAACCTGACAGTTACATAAACAGTGTCATACAATTGAGATCTTTTATCCGAGAGAAAACCTGATAATTTTAAAGTTGTGGGATCTCCCATCTGTACTTTCATACCATCAAGACATTTACGTTTTATGAAAGTACGCTGGGATCCCTGGTCCAATAATGCAGTTACAATTTTGATTTATGCCTTTTACCATCAATTTTTACCTGTAACACAGGTAAGACTACTTCAGCAAAACCATCATTATTAACATTAGCAGCAATTTTTACATTAGCCACTGTTGTGTCAGGATTGTCAACATTATCATTATTATCAACATTATCATATAGACCTTTACACATGACTATATGGTGTCTTCCTTTGTGACATTGATAACAGAAGTTTAATTTGGCATAACAATCCTTTACATTGTGATTACCTAAACATCTGATACATCTGTCAAGTTCCTCCAATCTTTCAACTTTATCATTCCATGAATTGTATGCATTGCAATTCTTAGAAAAATGAGTACCCTTGCAGAAGAGACAATCTCTCTTTTCTCTGACTGGTTTCTTATTAACTGGGCTACTCTTAAGAGGGTACTTATTCTTCTTACCTTGTGGAGAATCATTATTTCTGATTCCTGCTCCTTGATATGCACCTATGCAACTATTTTTAGGAAATGAATTTTGATTATTACAATTGGGATAATTTTTCCCTTTGTGAAACTTGACAGATACCTCAGAGTTATTATGAGTTGCATCTTTAAAATGAGTTAGTTGGCTGGTCTGCAACTGAGCAATTAATTCTTGTAGACCTAGTCTTATTTCCTCCAGACCAAAATACCCTTGTGATATTTATTCGAGAGCCATTCAAGTGTTTTACAGCTTAATTTATTCTGTACAATGGCACTCAATAACCAGTCTGATTCCTTCAGATTATATTTATTACTTAAAGTTTTGAGAGTGCTCTCCAGTTTAACTCTAAACTGCTGTAAACCTTTGTAAGTGTGATCTGGAGATTTTAAATTAACAATGATATTCACTAGATCCAACCTACTTTGTTCTATATTACCATAAGTGACCTTCAACAAGTCATCTGCTTCCTTGTAAGAGTCATCTACATTGGGAAAGGCTTGTATGAGTATGTGAGCATCTCCTCTTACCTGTCCTTTGAGGTAAAATAATTTAGTTACACAGGCTAGGTCACTCCTGTCATGCACAGCTGCTTTAAAAATTGACCAAAATTCCTCCCAATTTTCTCCAGGATTAAATACAGGTAAACATAATTCTGGGAGTTTTGGCAAAGACATATTATTTGTTGGAGCAGACTGACCAACTGCCTGGTTTACACATTTTAATTTATTCAAGGCCTGACTTTTACAAGAAAGAATATTTTCCTCTAATTCATAATACTGATTAATCATAAGATCTACTTCAGTCTCATCTACACAGTTTACTAATAAATCTCCTTCATATTTGTTGTAACATAATTTGTATGAATCGTATCTATTACCTAAAGCATCTAAATACAATTTTAAATCATCAGTATTCACAGATCTTGATTCATTAATTCCAAATATTTATTGTATGCTTTTGTTACATGACCCTTTCTAGCTTGCAGTGATGCTTTCGTTGCTCTATATTCCATATGTTTGTCTTCTATATTAATTTCCTCATTTTCAGCCATGATGCAATGTATTAAATTCAACTTAATAACACTGATTATGTACTAAATTATGCACTTTATAAAGGTAAATAGTACAACTTACCTTTAAATAAATTCTAGCTACTTGAGCTTAGCAATTACATGTAAAAAATTGTAATATAAATTTTAAATACACATTAATAATGTTAGCTATACTTGAGCTTAGCAATTACACATGTAAGAAATTTATATATAAATTTTAAATGTACATTAATACAAACCTTTAGCCAGCCTTGGCTTATCAAAATTATTATACAAATTAATTTAAATCCTTGCCAGAATTTGGCATAGTAAAATTAATATTATTCACATTAATATAATTAGCAACACTTGCCTTATCAATTACACATACATTGATATAAATCTTGGCCAGAATTGTCTTATCAAATTAATATTGTAATAATTATAATCCACTACACATTAAGTAAAATTAATACTATACACATTAATATAATTAGCAACACCTTATCAATTACACGTACACTGAAATAAATCTTGGCCAGAATTGTCTTATCAAATTAATATTATACAAATTAATATAAACTTAGTCAGACTTGACTTATCAAAATTAATATTGTAATAATTATAATCCAATACACATTAAATAAATTTGTGAACTTAACATCCATCTCCTTCTGTCATTTCACATATAATTATTAAGTAATTAACTAATTAATGACTTCACTAATTACATCTGGTTTGAAGGACCAACGGGCAAATTAAATGTGGAAAATTGCATTTATCTGAATGTAACTAATTATGTACATAACAGTAAATGATAACAAAGATAATTATTATTTATCAATGTTACATAGACAAGTAGGAATTTGGGACACCTAGGTCGCAAAAATGTCCCCCTTCGATACCTACCACTGTCATAACCACAAGTTGCTCTGGACCTATTAATTAAATGAAATATACATACACCAGGAATACAGGTAAATATATAAATTTGTGGACTGTATATTAAAAATAATAAATGGTTATATATATATATATACACAATTACATAACAGAAGGAAAATATATCTTAATATCACTCACCAATTTGACTGGAGATTAATGTATATCATACTCAGAAAACCTCACTCTAACTAAATCTATGAAAATAATGCTGGCCAGAATTATACACAAATCTAGAGAGCTTATCTGAGGTTCCTGGAGCTGTCTTGTCCAGTCGTCTGATATCTCAAGTTATGCAGGAATGCATATCCACCAATTTCGCCTCCTATTTGAGAGGTGTCAACACAATTTTAACCTCTAGAGCACGAAAAATTCTTCCCATTACACCAACGTTTCTACAAAATTCAAAACCAAGATGGCAAGTCTCTTCTTTTTTTCGATAACATACTTCTTTTAAAAATACAATATAGGGCATCTATTTACCTATAAATTACCATATTTCCAGAAAATATATACAGTATTTTCCACAACACTATGACATCATTAATTTTATATATATAATTATATTGTCAGTGATGTAGAAGTCACTGGCATATGGAGTAGCCGACCATCAGAAAGCTGGTCCATTTAAAGGGATAAGAAAATGGAAACCTTTAAAGGGGAGGCTTCTGTAAGTTATACAAAGGAACTGGGACTCATTAAAATAAACTCAGGCATTGCATCTATAATTACAAGGAAGACAGCCACAGTTATTCATCCCACAGAATTCTGAAGCAAACTCTGGTTCAACCTTCAGAAAATACAGGAAAAATAGGCCCTAATACCTTGGTATGGCACTACATTTAAGACGGTCTACTGCATTCGTATAAGAGCCCAGTTTTTGATTGTGTACTATTGCCTCAGCTAAAAATGCATATAATTTGAATAACCCATCACTGATGTTGTTTAATAAATGCTTATCATGCTTATTACAAACTCTAATGTGGTTGAAAATCGTGTCTGACTCCTGTGCTATATGTATCAAATAGGAGTGTTGTGACATCCTAACTTCTAATGGTTTTCCCATCTGTCCCAAATAAGAGAGATTGCAGCTGTTGCAACCAATTCTGTAGATTCTTCCAGCACACTGTTGGGGTGAAATCTTTATTAGAATGCTTCTAACAGTCCGTGAATTTTTAAAAACTACTTGTATATTAAATCTTTTAAGGGCATTCAGCAGGATAGATAAATTCTCATTGTATGAGAGGACCAGCACATTCTTGGTCTGAAGTGTTATCCTAGGCTCTGTTCTATAGTATATTTTCTTAGGTGCCAGCAATGCAGATTCCATAAACACCCTAGGATACAGCAGTTTCATACCAATGTAAAATATTTTTCTAATTTCTTCATCTAGGAACTCCTGGCTGCATACTCTTAAACTCTCATCTCATAGTTAGAATAGTAGTGAATGTATGAGCACACATTGGTGGCCTTCCTGTATACTGCCAACTTAAACTTTCTATCAACACAGTTTTCTGCAACTTTGCAAGCTGATTATGTGTTGATTGCAACACAAAAGGCCTAGAGCTATGATTCTACTTCCCCTGTGGATGTTTTGCATCCTGTATTGCTTAGTTTGCGTTATTTGCATAATATGAATACTAGACCAGTCCAAAAACACACGTTAATTTTAAAACTTAAAAAGAAGTGCACTCCACAATGTAATTTTTATTCCACTATATGAACCTGTAATGTGTGCCAAAATTTGGACCATTTCATGCATATTTAAAGGCTGCACAAAACTTCTCCTTTGGTTTCTATCGCAGATGGCATCCTCAGCACCGACTACATGAAGTGCATCGGAATGGTGGTTCGTAGGGTTTCCCCTTGAGATTTTCTCAGCTGCCCGGCTTCCGACGCAAGGTGACGTACTTCACATGTCACAATTCTTTCACCTGAAGCAGAACCTACTCTCACTTTCTGTCGCCTTGATCTACGTCCGGTTCTGGAACAAGGCTCCATGTGACATGCAAGCCCCTCGCAATGACTTGGACTTTATCCAAACCCTTTGAGTATATCTGGACAAAGAGATCGTGAATGCTACTGACATCACCTTTGCACACCACCTCTGGTATCTGGCGGAGCACCTGGTTGGATTATCATGCTTCGATGAGGAAGTGGACATTGTGACAAAGCGCAAGATGGTGACCAACCTTGAGCGGGAAAAGAAACCAGCGTGACCCCATCGCTTGCAAGGTGTCCCAGAGATCAGAGTAGAGCTGGAGGAGTTCATGACTAAGAGAACACTGAAGATGTTTACCGTCACTGCTGAGCAGAGGAAGGGGAAGGAAAATTTCCCTTCATGAATGAAGACCCTGAAATGTGGGAGATGAACATGATGCTCCTGGAAATGAAGTCTGCGGGCTCTTTGAAGGCCATGAGCAACACAGCAGAAAGAGTTGTTTCCCTCGTTCAGACCTTCAACGCATCACAGACCAAGGAAGAGGAGCAGAAACAGTACCTTCTTTGCTTCATGGTGGATCACCGTCACCACTTCGCTGCTCCGACCACCAAGGAGAGGCTTATGAAGGAGAGTGATTGCTGAATTTTAGAGGGACAGATTGAAGTCCACCTTATTTCATTGTTTAAGTAGGCACGAGGAAGCATTACTATTATGAGTGAGCGAGCACAGCAAGCAGAGCGACGTCTTACTGGCAGTTGGTGTGACAAATGACCGACCCGATACGACCTGACCCGACCCTACACAATCAGATGCTTTTGATAGGCTAATAACTTTTACGGTTTACGGTATATAATAACGACAGGTTGGTAGGTAAGACACATGGGCAACAGTTGGGCAACTTAATTCCTTTTGAATCTGATAGTCTCGTGAAACAAATTATGTTATTAACCGTTTGTTTCGCTGACATTTCATGGGAACCCCCCAGAAAGCCACGGTATTTGAGGGGATGTTTGGCTAAATTTCGATGATTGTTCAACTTGAGAAGCGAATTGCGTGAGATTTTCTGTTGTGACAGAATTCGAAATAGAAAGATGGGAGAATACGATTAAGAATTTACATTAACGTTTTTTCATCTTTTAGTGGGAGAAATCAGCTGGGGAAAACATCCATTTTCAGTTATTTTTCAGTTGCATACAAAGTCCAGTGGTTGGCGAAGGTCGATCAAAACCGACGATCTCTCATCCAAGAATTCATAACAAACACGTTGCTATATTTAAATCAAGTGGAACCTTCTCTTCATGCACATATAACTGCTCGCTCATTTCACACTCAACAAAGCACTAAAAATTGGTTATTGATTCAGTCATTCTGCTTTCAGAGAAAATTGAAGCTACGCTATGCGAAAGAGAAACAAAAATTTAAATTTCTTCAGTTTGTCTTCTGTCGGCGAGAGACGCCTTTTTGCGCGACCCCTAAAATTGAACGAAATTTCCTAAAAATTGGTCTGAATGTTACTTAGGAACAGTGTAACAAAATAAAATTTGTGGAGCGAATAATTTCACAACTTTATTTTTTTGGACTGGTCTAATGAATACCACTTGACAAATTTTACCCCAGATCTCTAGACTTTTTCCTTCCTCTTCCTTTCTGTTTCCTCTTACAAATCTATGCTTCTTAAGGCCTGTTGCGGCCTTCTGTGGCTCGTACGTTGGATTGCGTGCAGCCAGCAGTAAAAGCCTGGTTGATCAGGCTCTGATCCACCAGGAGGCCTAGTCACAGACCGGGCCGCAGGGGCATTGACCCCCAGAACTCTTTCCAGGTAAACTCCAGGTAAACACCCAATGTTGTGGCTGTGGGCTGGCCTCCCTCAGTTCCTCGAAGGCTTCTGTAACCTGCGGGCCTCACACAGTCTGCTGTAGTTGCAGACTCAGTGACCTGTGGGTCTCTCTGGACTCAGTCTGCTGACCTCAGTTCCTCACAGGTTTATGCTTGCCTCAGTACTGGTCACTGTTACCATATACTGAGAGTCGTATGACATGACAAGTAGTGTGGTGGAACGTAAGGGTGTTATGTAAGCCGGTGAGTGTTGTAGTGTATGATGACATGGACAACAGGAAGTACGGAGACGGAGTGTTATGACACAGAGAAAGGCAGTGTTGTGGGTGTACGACAGAGAATGTGTGTCATGGAACACGAAGATGGAGTGTCATAACACGGGGATAAGGAAGTGTCATGTGACACGAAGAAGGCAGTGTCATGTGACACTAGACACTATAGGGTCATGACTATTTTATAATTGGTATTCGATACTGTGTAGTATCACAACATCTGCAAAGGCATGGTATACGAAGCTTTGCTCACACCTGTGGACCCGAACTGTCCTCAAAGATTTATTAAGTCGTACCATGAAATAAATAAAGATCTTAGACTTCATCTTACGGAGCAAATATGATGGTAGATGGTAGATTATAGCGGAAAAATGAACACATTATTAGAAGACAGAGATACTTAAGTACCCCTTAATAAGAAGACATTGCACCAGGTTAATAGTAAATTTAATAAACAACTTAGAACCTTACTGAGAGGTAATGAAGAATTAATTAAACGGTTTGATTAAACGGTTTGATTAAAACCTACAAGCCCGGTTTTCCAGCCAGACCTATAATTAGTTCTGCAGGATCAGCATCATATGTTTTGTCAAAATGGTTGGTAAAACTATTAACTCCTTTGCTTGGCAACATTTCTGAAGCCCACTTAAAAAAATATCGTTGGTCTCATCGACAAACTGCAAAATATCAACAAGTCTAATGATTTTACACTAGTAAGTTTTGATGTCACTGCGTTGTTCACGAGAGTCCTTGTGTCAAGTGGGTTTTCGATACGTGGATGGGTAAAAATACTCACGTAGGCTGGTAGTACGTATAATGTATATCGGGAAGTATGAGAAGCGCCAACAGCCGACCTGCCTCTCTCTGCTCCCTAACTTCGACTGACTCTCAAAGTGCCTACGGGTGATGGGTGTTTGAAATCCTGCTATGGTCAGCAGCAATATGAATACAGTCAATGATTCACACAGACGGTTGGTAGTGAGTCATCTACTGGTACACTGGTTACTGGTAACTGGTTGCTAGGAACTGGTACTACTACTGAGAGCTCGGCGATGCTAACGTATGTCGTCCCGACATACAACTAATACAAACTAGAGACGGCAGGTGTACGGCTTGGGCTGATTCTATACAATGTCAAAGTACACAACAATTGAACATTATAACATACATAAGTAGAATATTGGAATGGAAGCTTACGTAATTGAAACTGTAATAAAACTGTAATGCAATACATGGTATGATATAGCACAACTCATCGAATGAAACTCAACGTTGGGATTACACAATAGAAGTGATAAAAAAAATTGATCGATCGATCTGTATTCATGTGATCTACGGATTCTGAGGAAGGAATATATACAAAGAAAGAAGTGTTTAACAGAAAGGCAGATTCGGTGCACTCAAATCTAGACTGTTAACTCTCAGAATTCGGAGAGAGCGTGAACACAAAAAAAAAATTCTTGAATACCGATAAGTTGATACTGTAATTATTCATCTATACAGGTTATTTACATTTAACCCCAACTCTGCTAGGGTGAGATTGATATATGCAGAATGAGTGTCATCTCTGGGAGGATCAAACTCTGTTGCACTGGCTAACTCATGCTGTATTTGAGGCAAATCTGAATTGGTAGTTACAAATGATACTTGAGGATTTCTCAATACCTGTCGTGTACGTAGGGAATAACGACATTCAGGTTGATCGTCTGACTGAGTATCAGAGGTAGAGAGTACAGGATCAGGAGGATTGTCAGAGTCTGTCACATTAGTCTGGGTTGGAACATCATTATCATCACATACTAACTTCATATGATCTAAATGCGATTCTTTATACTGACCAGTACTAATTTCTCTAACCTTATACTTATTGCCAGTGATATGTTCAACTACTCGATAAGGACCAACAAACTTTTGATCAAGCTTAGGCATTGCAGACGTTTTGTTAAAGTTAGTCAACATAACTCTCGAACCTACTTTGATTTTGGATGGCTTTGCTCGAGTGTTTGCGACTCTTGTAAATTCTGCTGTTGATTTATGAAGTGTTTCACGGATTCTTCTAAAAACACTCGGCTGTTGGCGCTTCCCATACTTCCCGATATATATTATACGTACTACCAGCCTACGTGAGTATTTTTACCCATCCACGTATCGAAAACCCACTTGACGCTCACGAGAGTCCTTGTTCCTGACTTGCTATCTTATTTGGAAGAAGAATTAGGTGAGTACTCTTTGCCTTTTGATAAAAATTCCATTACTGAATTGATTAAGCTGTGTGTAGTTGATTGCAATTTTGAGTTTGAGGGGGAATTCTATGCTCAAAAACAGGGAATGGCGATGGGTAATCCGTTGTCCCCCTTATTGAGCAATCTATATATGGAATTTTTCGAGGCTAGACTGTTGAAAGATATCCTGCCATGTAGAGCTAAATGGCTCAGATATGTGGCTGACAACTTGTGTCTTTGGTAAATAATATGGCCCTGGATACATTTTTACCAAGACTTTACGCTCTAGTCCCGTCAATTAAATTCACCGTGGAGACAGAGGTGGACTGTCAACCTCCATTCTTAGATGTGTTGATACACCGGGTTCATAGTAAGTTTAAGTTTACAGTATATAGGAAGGCCACCAGTGTGTGCTCATACATTCACTTCTATTGCAGCCATGAGACTAGAGTCAAAAAGAATTTATTTGTTACTATGTTTCCGAAAACTTGTAAAGTATGCAGTCCGGAGTTCCTAGATGAAAAAATTAGGAAAATATTCTAAGATGTTTGTGGAATCTGCCTCGCTGGCAGCTAAGTAAACTTATTATAGAACAGAACCTAGGATAATACCTCAGACCAAGAATGTCACTTTAGAGGTTGTAATAACCTGGCAATTTGGCCGGAAGAGTCATCGTCCCTCTTTGTTCCTCTTGGCTTGAAATGAACATTGTAGAATCGGCAATTATTAAGCATGATAAGCATTCATTATGCAATATCAGTGACAGGTTGTTCAAATTAAATGCGATTTTAGTTGAGGCAATAGTACATAGTCAAAAACTGGGCTCTTATAAGAATGCATTAGATGTCTTAAATATAGTGCCACGCCGGGGAATTAGGACCTATTTTTTTCTGCATTTTCCGAAGGTTGAACCAGAGTTTGACTCAGAATTCTGTGTGATGAATAACTGATGCCTCCCTCTTTAAATGGGTTTATTTCAGTGAGTCCCAGTTCCTTCGTATAACTTATAGAAGCCTCCGCTTTAAATGTTCCCATTTTATTATCGCTTTAAATGGACCAGCTTTCTGATGGTCGGCTACTCCATAATTGCCAGTGACTTCTACATCACTGACAATATAATTATATATGTAAAATTAATAATATCATAGTGGAGTCCGACTGAAGTTTTGATAATTGTTGTGTTACTGTCTTTTAGGCTGCTACTACTGTATCAATGTTCGTGCGATTTTTCTAATGCTATGATATTCAACCTTCTGGCTGTGTGTGCTGGTATACCTGGGAATATTTCCTGTTCCTCTCTCTCTCTCTCTCTCTCTCTCTCTCTCTCTTCTCCTCTCTCTCTCTCTCTCTCTCTCTCTCTCTCTCTCTCTCTCTCTCTCTCTCTCTCATTCTAGTGAAGATGTCCATTGGAATCGCATTTGTTTAGACATCCTCTTTATTTTCTGCAACTTTGCCAGCTCCTGATGTGTTGATTGCAACACGAAAGGGCTAGGCCTTTCGCGTTGCAATCAACACATCACCAGGAGCTTGCAAAATTACAGAAAAGACGAGGGTTTCTATATGAATATGTTCCCAGAAGACCGCGTTTACTGGAGTGAGTGAGAAAGGAAGGGAGAGAGGAGAAGGTACCGGAAGTGCTCACAGGCACAAAAGCCAGAAGGATGAATATTATAGCATTAGAAAAATCCCACAAGCATTGATATTGTAATGTAAACGAAATTAACATGGCAATAATAATAAATTTAGTCATATTCCGCTATGACAGCATTAACTTTAAATACGTATATAAATATATTGTCTGTGACATAGATATCACTGGCAATTATATTGTACCCTTCACAGGACAATGTGTTCTTTAAATGACAAGAGAAAACCCTAACATATAGAGGGGAGACTTCTGAAAGTTACATAAAGGAAACAGGGCTCATTAGCATAAATACGGGGGAGAGGCATCTGCAATAACAAGATGGCCACAGATATTCATTCCACAGAGTTTGCCTCAGAATTATATGAGATGAATATCGGTGGGAAGGTGGGGAGCTCACAAGAAATGACCATGAAGTATGTGAGGAGCTCAACATGAGATTTAACCCTTTGACTGTCGCAACCCCCAATCCTGAGGTGTCTCCTGGTGTCGCAAAATTTAAAAAAAAAATTATTTTTTCTTATGAAATGATAGAGAATCTTTTCCCGATTGTAATGACACCATAAACACGAAATTTGATGGAAAACTGACGGAATTATGCTCTAGCGAAGTTAGTGACCTCGGCGCTGTTTACAAATCGGCGATTTCGCCCACTTTGAGCCCCATTTTCGGCAAATTCCATTGTTCCAGTCGCCCAAACTCATAGCTATTTCTTTAGAACTTCATTTTTTCTATCGATTGAGTACAAGAAACTGCCCATTTACTGATTTCAACTACCTAATAATGTGGTCAGAAATTTGCAATTTGGCCAATTTCACGAAAACTAAAAAATATGACAATTTCAAAATAAGGTCCAGAATGAACAATGCAGACATTCCAGGCTCTAAAATAACATTTTCTTTGCTCATCAGTCATGTCTCCAGGCCCCTCTGATATTACTCTTGCTTTCTATTATGAATTTTTATTCAAACAAAAAATATTAGACTTACTATTATGCAAACTACTGCAATGCTGTAATAACTGTATAAATAACATCAACCCATTCATGACTGCATATTAGAATGGCTAGTTGGACATTTATTGGACAATGGCATCATTTGTTTACTTTTGAACATTGGCAAAAATCAAACATTTCCCCTACTTTGAGCTCCATTTCTAGATTCTTTTTATAGTAAAGTCAATCAAAAACACCACTATTTCTGTAATATGTTTTCCATTCTATCAAATGAGACCAAGAAAACGAGAATACAACCATAAATACTATACGAAAATAGACCACAAAGTCGGCATTTTAATTAAAAAAAACGGTCGGAGTTTTTTTTTTTTCTCATTATGCACTGCGTGCTCCAGGATTTTTTTTATATGGTGCACACTGACCACACAGACCCATTCTCTCACATGTGGGCCTACCAGCTTTCTCCTGCTTGATTTGAAGCCGCTAGAATTTATGAGTATATATACGTCAAACACGGCACCTCGTAAAACGTATATATACGGCCGCGACAGTCAAAGGGTTAAGGGAGTATTTACAGTGGAGACAGAAAGGACTCTGGGAAGTCGAAATGGGGATGGGGGGGTAAAAAATACACACAACCGAGGAGGAGGTGAAGACGCTTCTAAGTGACCGTGATACCTAAAAAGCAGTGGGACCGGACATCTCTCTCTGGCTTCATAGAGAGGGAACAGAGATGCTGTGTGTGCCATTAACAACAATTCTCAACAAATCTATTGAAACTGGGCAATTACCGTATGGAAGACGGCAAATGTAGTTCCAAATTTTAAGAAAGGAGACAGACATGAAGCACTAAACTACAGACCAGTGTCACTGACGTGTATAGTATGCAAAGTCATGGAGAAGATCATCAGGAGGAGAGTTGTGGAACACCTGGAACGGAACAAGCTTATAAACGACAACCAGCACAGTTTCAGGGAAGGGAAATCCTGTGTCACGAACCAACTAGACTTTTATTACAGGGTAACAAAAGTACCACACGAGAGAGAGAGAGGTTAGTACATTGCGTTTTCTTGGACTGCAAGAAGGCTTTCGACACAGTTCCTCACAAGAGATCAGTGCAAAAGCTACAGTATCAGGCACAAATAACAGGAAAGGCATTGCAAAGGATCAGAGAATATCTGACAGGGAGGCAACAACGAGTCATGGTATGTGACGAGGTGTCAGAGTGTGTGCCTGTGACGAGCGGGGATCCACAAGGGTCAGTCCTAGGATCTGTGCTGTTTTTGGTATATGTGAATGACAGGACGGAAGGCAAAGACTCAGAAGTGTCCCTGTTTGCAAATGATGAGAAGTTAATGAGGAGAATTAAATCAGATGAGGATCAGGCAGGACTACAAAGGTATCTGGAAAGGCTGCAAGTCTGGTCCAGCAACTGGCTTTCGAATTTAGCCCCGCCAAATGCAAATTCGTGAAGATCGGGGAAGGGCAAAGAAGACCCCAGACAGAGTATAGGCTAGGTGGCCAAAGACTGCAAGCATCACACTAGGAAAAGGATCTTGGGGTGAGTATAATACCGATCACACCTCCTGAGGTGCACATCAACCAGATAACTGCTGCAACAAACGGGCGCCTGGAAAACCTAAGAATAGCGTTCTAATACCTCAATAAGAAATCATTCAAGACTCTGTACACCGTGTACGTCAGGCCCATACTGGAGTATGCAGCACCAGTTTGGAACCCACACCTGGTCAAGCACGTCAAGAAATTAAAGAAAGTGCAAAGGTTTGCAGCAAGACTAGTTCCAGAGCTAAGGGGAATGTCCTACTAATAAAGGTAAAGGGAAATTGGCCTGACGACACTGGAGAACAGGAGGGTCAGGGGAGACATGCAAAAAATTGACAAGGTGGACAGAAACAGGATGTTCCAGACATGGGACACAGAAACAAGAGGTCACAATTGGAAGTTGAAGACTCAGATGAGTCAGAGGGATGTTAGGGAGTATTTCTTCAGTCATAGAGTTGTCAGGAAGTGGAATAGTCTGAAAAGTGACGTAGTGGAGGAACCATACATAGTTTTAAGAGAAGGTATGATAAAGCACATGGAGCAGGGAGAGAATGAACCTAGTAGCGATCAGTGAAGAGGCGGGGCCAGGAGCTATGAATCGACCCCTGCAACCACAAACAGGTGAGCAGAAATAGGTAGGTACATACTCACACACAAACACAGAGCTTCACGTTAAGGTACTCACCAGAGAGTATGGTACTTGCTGACAGCTGGTATGATCCCCGAGTATCTTCCTCTCTGCTGCACCTTGGTACCTCACACAACACACACAACACACACACACAACACACAACAATCTCCTCTAAATTCTATTTAGACCGTGGGCTGGAGACGAGGCCCCTCAACAAGCCTTCTCACGCGATGTTTAGTAGGCAGGGGCCATTCAGCGAGCCTTACGCTCCGCCCACATGGCGCCCGTGAACAAGCTTCAGATGGAGTGCTTCCACTCAGGGGGCCACTCAGAGAGACTCACGCTCCGCCTAAATGGCGCCCGTGAACAAGCTTAACATAGAGTGTTTATCACTGAAAGGCCACTCAGTGAGCGTCACACCAGACTCAGGATACAAATACCACTCCATTGTTATTTAATGCGCATTATTTATACACGTAAAGATGTGTATATCTGTGTACATACTCTGAGAAGTGTATATTGCTCTTAATATACACACTGAGAAGTATGTATATATATATATATATATATATATATATATATATATTTTATATATATATATATATATATATATATTATATATATATATATATATATATATATATATATATTATCGTGCCGAATGGGTAAAACTGGTCAATTAGCAAGAACTCGGTTAAAATAAAGTCCTTTCTAAAATTTTCACTTACACATTTCAGAATATTTTTTTCATTTATCTTAATATAAAAATTAATAACATGGTACCAAAAGAACCTTAGGAAACTTACCTAACCTTATTGTAACAAAAGCAATTTAATTTAGTCTAATCCACCTAAATATATTTTAATAAATTAGCCACATGTGCAACACTTGGGTATCTTTATTATGGAAACGTTTCGCCACACAGTGGCTTCATCAGTCCATCCAAAGGAGAATGGTGAAGGTAATCGAGGTAATCAGTCCATCAGCCTGAAATCGATATAATCAGTCCACCAGTCTTGCAAAGAATACAGAATATGTGAGAAAAAGTGGATTACATACCGTATTTCGCCAATGTGTGCCGAAATAAAGGGAATTCTTCACCTGCCAAACCTTCAGTCATGACCTACTTCCACATTTGAATCTGTCAAATGTGATACCACCTGCTACTGCTGCACCTCACCTGTCTACAGTATATAAGTCACTTTGCACATATGCTGTATTCTTTTCAAGACTGATGGACTCATTACAACGACTCAAGGCTGAGGGACTGATTACCCCGAACTCCTTCTGTTCTTCACCATTCTCCGTTCTATAGACTGATGAAGCCATTGTGTGGCAGAACGTTTTTTCAAAGAAGATTAGCAAATGTTGTACATGTGTCTAATTTATCAACTTGTTGGTTCTGTGAACCATTACCTAAATATATTTTAGATAAGTTTACAATAATTTAATAATAAATAAACACAATGAAATATATTTTTCTCGTTAGATTCAGAAAGATTTTTGCGAAATTACTGCATACACAAATTTATGCTTGCCTTATTTGGCAAGAAGACCATTGCAATTTAAGCCTAAATCGCCTTTTCGGTACAATATATATATATATATATATATATATATATATATATATATATATATATATATATATATATATATATATATATATATATATATATATATATATATAAATATATATATATATATATGTATATATATATATATATATATATATATATATATATATATATATATATATATATATATATATATATTTTATATATATATATATATATATATATATATCGTGCCGAATATGTAAAACTGGTCAATTAGCAAGAACTCATTTAAAATTAAGTCCTTTCTAAAATTCTCTCTTATACGTTTAAAGATATATTTTTTTCATTAATGTTAATGTAAAAATTTATAATTTTGCACCAAAAGGAACTTAGAAAACTTACCTAACCTTATTATAACAAGAACAATTTATTATAGCCTAACTCAACTAAATATATTTTAGATTTGTTTACAATAATTTAATACTAAACAAACACAGTGAAATATACTTTTCTCGTTAGGTTCAGAATGATTTTGGCGAAATTATTGCATACACAAATTTTCACTTGTCCTATATGGCAAGATGAACGTTGCTATTTAAGCCAAGATCGCAAGTTCTGCCTATTCGGCACGACATATATATATATATATATATATATATATATATTATATATATATATATGTCGTGCCGAATATGTAAAACTGGTCATTTAGCAAGAACTCATTTAAAATTAAGTCCTTTCTAAAATTTTCTCTTATACGTTTAAAGATATATTTTTTTCATTAATGTTAATGTAAAAAAATTTAATTTTGCACCAAAAGAATCTTAGAAAACTTACCTAACCTTATTATAAGAAGAGCAATTTATTTTAGCCTAACGCAGTTAAATATATTTTAGATTTGTTTACAGTAATTTAATACTAAACAAACACAGTGAAATATATTTTTTTCGTTAGGTTTAGAGTGATTTCGGCGACATTATTGCATACACAAATTTTCACTTGTCCTATATGGCAAGATGAATGTTGCTATTTAAGCCAAGATGGCAAATTCTGCCTATTCGGCACGACATATATATATATATATATATATATATATATATATATATATATATATATATATATATATATATATATATATATAAATATATATATATATATATATATATATATATATTATATATATATATATATAATATATATATATATATATATATATATATATATATATATATATATATATATATATATATATATATATAGTGACTAGGAGAGTCAGGACCATCATGGTAGATTACAATATGAAAGCAGTAGTGGAGAATTTCCTGAAACATCACAAAATAGTAAGAGAAGTGATAAACGATTAATATAACTACAGTTATGAGTAACTATGGAGCGTCGCCCATCATGTGGCAACAAGTTCTGACTAACTGATGGGGATGGGAGTGGCCGAGTGACATATACGAGTAACAGCAAGCGGGAGTACAGGAATGACCTAAATAAAGAATACAAAGACACAATACCGTGACTGGAACAATACACAAATAACCCACACATAGGAGACACGAGCTTACCACGACGTTTTGGTTCGACTTGTACCATTTACAAGGTCACACTGTGATTTGTAAATGGTTCAAGTAGGACCGAAACGTCATTTTTTAAGGTTGTCTCTCCAACATGCGAGTTATCCGGGCAAGAGTTTCAGTACTATAATGAGAAATTCTCTGAGAGAAGCACAGTGGGAGAGAAAATCGGAAGATAAAACTGTACATGATAGAACGTAGGTAAAGTTATAGCACTAAGAAGGAAAAACAACTGACTCACGAAATCGTAATGACATAATTGTTGTAAGACTGTTGTAAAGCAACTGGAGGTAAAAGAGAAACAAAGAAAAAAAGAAATTCTTCATGATTTAGTTATGACTAGAGAGGAGAAGAAGAGAGGGAAGACTTGTAAGAAATATAAAGCCAATTAAAATATAGAAAAGTGGGAAAGAATCAGAGGAGTCAGAAACAAATAAAGCGATAAAAAGAAGAGACGAAGAGAAACAATTTAAAAATACTGGGAGCAGTAAAGACCAAAGTTAAATCAAACTTATTTTACACACACTTAAGAATAATGAAAAAAGTGAAGAACTAAGTGGTAAGATTGAGGGAGGGACGCTGCTGGAGGTCTTCACTGAAGAAAGTGGAGAGAGAGAGTATCCGGAAGGCATTTTAGTAGAGCAACGTAAACCACCAGTACAACAAAAGTGTTGAGACTATATTGCTAAATATGACGTAACAAAAGCCCTGAGATCAGGTAACATATCTCCCTGGTCACAGAGACAGAGCACAACCACTGTGTGACCCGACAATAACATTGTGCAAGCAATCTCTCCAGTCAGCCCAAGTGTCAGAAAACTGGAACAAGTCAAATCTGTACCCTGTAAGTATAAAAATATGGCCAGACAAGAAACAAGGACACACAGGCCAGTATCTCTAAATGCATATTATCAAAAGTTCTGGAGGAAACTGTAAGGAAAAAGAAACTGGAGAGTTTAGAGAGAAGAGTATTTTTAAAGAACACAATCACAGATTAAATGAGGGAAAACCCTGTCTTATAATTTTGCTGGGTGGACTGTGTTATGATGGGAAGCAGGAAAACATATGATAAACTACCACACTAGTTATTACTCCAGGTAAAGGTAAGGTTGATTGGTAGGTGAGGCAGAACCTGAATGAAAGAACGCAGAGAGTAACAGCAAAAAGTATGATAATGGTATACAATACCAACAGGTTAATAAGTTAGATACATGTGCAACAATAAGTATCTTTATTCCGAAACATTTCGCTTACACAGTAGGTTTCTTCAGTCGAAGACACAGGAGTCAGCCGAGTAAGGAGCAGAACTCTTCTCCAGGCTGAGGGACTGACAACCTCAAAACTATGTCATCCAGGGTGATAGACTGATTACAACGCCTTCACATCTCTACTGCTTCTGCTGCCTTCTCTGTATTCGACTGAAGAAGCCTACTCTATAGCGTAGGCTGTAACAGTACTGGATAGCACATCAGAATGAGATGAGTAACGAGGTTTCACAAGGAGCAGTCCTGGGATCGCCATTGTTCCTAGTATACAAGAGGACTGAGTCCTATGTGTCATTATTTGCGTATGATGTCTAAGTAATGAGGATAATATGAACCGAAAGAGAAGCAGAACAGGACCTGGGGGTGAGCATAACACCAAGCATATTGCCAGAAATACACTTGAAGTGTATAATGCAGCAGCAAATGCAGTATTAGCACACTTAATAATCACATTTGACCCAAGGCTTGGCTTCACCTAGCATGCAGGAACAAGCAAATACAACATTTCTAAGACAAACACCCTGAGGTCAACCTCAGAGAAAGATAGGTCACATGCGAGGTCATAAAAATTTGTTATCAGTACAGTTTAGGTATGCGAGGTCAGGTGTAAGTGAGGTTAGGTGTAGCCGAGGTCAGAAGTAGGTGAGGTCAGATGTAAGTGAGGTTAGGTGTAGGTGAGGTCAGATATAGGTAAGGTCAGGTATAGGTAAGGTCAAATGTAGGCGAGGTCAGATGTAGGTGAGGGCAGGTGTAGGTGAGGTCAGATGTAGGTGATGTTAGATGTATATGTGAGGTCAGGTGTGGGTGAGGTCAGATGTAGGTGAGGTCAGATGCAGGTAGGGGTCAGGTGTAGGTTAGGTCAGATGTAGGTGAGGACAGGTATACGTAAGGTCAGGTGTAGGTGAGATCTGATGTAGGTGGGGTCAGATGTAGGGGAGGTCTGATGCAGGTGAGATCAGATGTAGGTGAAGACAGGTATAGGTCTGGTCCTGGCGAGGTGGATTACTGATACTTCCAAGATTCACCGTCTGGTCCTGACGAGGTGAATCACTGATACTTCCAAGATTCGCCGTCTGGTCCTGACGAGGTGGATCACTGATACTTCCAAGATTCGCCGTCTGGTCCTGACGAGATGGATCACTGATACTTCCAAGATTCACAGTCTGGTCCTGACGAGGTGGATCACTGATGCTTCCAAGATTCACAGTCTGGTCCTGGCTAGGTGGATCACTGATACTTCCAAGATTCGCCGTCTGGTCCTGACGAGATGGATCACTGATACTTCCAAGATTCACAGTCTGGTCCTGACGAGGTGGATCCCTGATACTTCCAAGATTCACAGTCTGGTCCTGGCGAGGTGGATCACTGATACTTCCAAGATTCACAGTCTGGTCCTGGCGAGGTGGATCACTGATACTTCCAAGATTCACAGTCTGGTCATGGCGAGGTGGATCACTGATACTTCCAACATTCACAGTCTGGTCATGACGAGGTGGATCACTGATACTTCCAACATTCACAGTCTGGTCATGGCGAGGTGGATCACTGATACTTCCAACATTCACAGTCTGGTCATGACGAGGTGGATCACTGATACTTCCAACATTCACAGTCTGGTCATGGCGAGGTGGATCACTGATACTTCCAACATTCACAGTCTGGTCATGGCGAGGTGGATCACTGATACTTCTTTTTTCTTCTCCAGAACATGACGGTCATGTCGTCAGAGTAAATGATGCAATGTGGTGCTCATGTGGTATTAACAGTATCCCTCATGCAGGTATGGTTATGGTAGGAAAGTTGACGCTGATCCTTGACCAGGACTAATGTGGAAATCAGACACATGTCCAACATCTGGATATTTCTGTAATTGTTTTACATGATGGTAGGATTGCTGGTGTCCTTTGTCTGTCTGTGAAACAAAGGTGAAGGGGGTGGGAGAGTTTCAGTGGAGAGGAATAAATGGGATTAGGTCAGGGGTTTCAAATAGAGTTAGAGCTAAAGAAGGAGTAGCAATAATGTTGAAGGATAAGTTATGGCAGGAAAAGAGGGAGTATAAATGTATTAATTCAAGGATTATGAGGAGTAAAATAAAGGTTGGATGTGAAAAGTGGGTTATAGTAAGTGTATATGCACCTGGAGAAGAGAGAAGTGTAGAGGAGAGAGAGAGATTTTAGAAAATGTTGAGTAAGTGTGTGGGGAGTTTTGAACCACGTGTGAGAGTACTTGTGGTAGGGGATTTCAATGCTAAAGTGGGTAAAAATGTTGTGGAGGTAGTAGTAGGTAAACTTGGGGTGCCAGGGGTAAATGTAAATGGGATGCCTTTAATTGAGCTATGTGTAGAAAGAGGTTTGGTAATAAGTAATACATATTTTATGAAAAAGAGAATAAATAAATATACAAGGTATGATATAACACGTAATGAAAGTAGTTTGTTAGATTACGTATTGGTGGATAAAAGGTTGATGGGTAGGCTCCAGGATGTACATGTTTATAGAGGGGCAACTGATATATCTGATCATTATTTAGTTGTAGCTACAGTTAGAGTAAGAGGTAGATGGGAAAAAAGGAAAATGGCAACAACAAGTAAGACGGAGATGAAAGTGTATAAACTATAGGAGGAGGAAGTTCGGGTGAGATATAAGCAACTATTGGCAGAAAGATGAGCTGGTGCAGGTATGAGTAGTGGGGGGGGGGGGTTGAAGAGGGTTGGAACAGTTTTAAAAATGCAGTATTAGAAAAATTTGGAGTGAGATAAACAAGTTAAGAAAGCCTAGGGAACGAATGGATAAGTCAGTTAAAAACAGAGTAGGGGAGTTAGTAGATGGGGAGATGGAGGTATTGGGTAGATGGCGAGAATATTTTGAGGAACTTTTAAATGTCGACGAAGAAAGGGAGGCGGTAATTTCATGCACTGGACAGGGAGGTACACCATCTTTTAGGAGTGAAGAATAACAGGATGTGAGTGTGGGGGAGGTACGTGAGGCATTACGTAGAATGAAAAAGGGTAAAGCAGCTGGAATTGACGGGATCATGACAGAAATGTTAAAAGCAGGGGGGGATATAGTGTTGGAGTGGTTGGTACTTTTGTTTTATAAATGTATGAAAGAGGGGAAGGTACCTAGGGATTGGCGGAGAGCATGTAATATAAAGGGAAGGGGGACAAAAGAGATTGTAAAAATTATAGAACATAAGAACATAAGAAAGAAGGAACACTGCAACAGGCCTACTGACCCCCGCAGAGCAGGTCCATGTCTTCCCCTGGATTAGACCAATGACCCCCCCCCCCGGATTAGCCCAATGACCCACCCAGTCTGGTCACCTCCACTCAAGGATGGAGCACTGTACCAGACCCAGCAGCACAAGCTAGTCAGGTCCAACTCACACCCACCCACACCCACTCATGTATTTATCTAACCTATTTTTAAAACTGCACAACGTTTCAGCCTGAATAACTGTACTCGGGAGTTTGTTCTGCTCATCCACAACTCTATTACCAAACCAGCGCTTTCCTATATCCTTCCTGAATCTGAATTTTTCCAATTTAAAACCATTGCTGCGAGTCCTGTCTTGGCTGGAAATTTTCAGCACACTATTTACATTCCCTTCATTTATTCCTGTTTTCCATTTATACACCTCGATCATATCCATCCTAATTCTACGCCTTTCGAGAGAGTGCAGATTCAGGCCCTCAGTCTATCCTAATAGGGAAGATTTCTTTGTCATCCTCCTCTGTACGTTTTCCAGAGCATTTATATCCATTCTGTAATACGGTGACCAGAACTGAGCAGTATAGTCTAAATGAGGCCTAACCAAGGATATATAGAGTTGAAGAATAACCTGAGGACTTCTATTATTTATTCTTCTAGATATGAAGCCAAGAATTCTGTTAGCTTTATTGCGAACACTAATGCACTGTTGTCTTGGTTTTAGATTACTGCTAACCAGAACTCCTAAATCCTTTTCGCAATCGGTAGTATTAAGATCTACATTATTTAGTTTATATGTGGCATGGTTATTTAACTGTCCAACATTTAGAACTTTGCATCTGTCAATATTAAACTGCATCTGCCACTTCTCCGACCATTGCATCAGTCTGTTCAAATCATCCTGGAGTGCTCTAGTGTCCTCATTAGAATGAATTGGACGGCCTATTTTGGTGTCATCAGCAAATTTGCTTATGTCGCTATTTATTCCCTCATCTATGTCGTTTACGTAAATTGTGAACAACAACGGGCCTAACACTGACCCCTGAGGAACACCGCTTGTGACGTGTCCCCATTCTGATTTCTCCCCATTTATGCAACCTCTCTGCTGTCTATTTGTCAGCCATGCCTCTACCCAGGAAAAAATTTCTCCTCCTATTCCGTGTGCCTTAAGTTTCCTCAGTAACCTTTGAAGTCCATATACACAATATCATATTCATTACCATGATCTACCTCCTCAAACACCTTAGTGAAAAAAGTTAGTAAATTCGTAAGACAGGAACGCCCCTTTGTAAAACCGTGTTGAGATTCATTAATCAATTTATGTCTATCAAGATGGCTCCGAATTGCTTCGGCAATTATTGATTCCATAAATTTTATCACTATGGAGGTAAGGCTTACTGGTCTATAGTTCGAAGCCAAGGACCTGTCACCTGCCTTGTAAATAGGTATTACATTTGTCATTTTCCACTTATCAGGCACTATGCCAGTTTGTAATGATATGTTAAAAAGATTAGCCAAGGTATGCTAAGTTCCTCTTTACATTCCTTTAATACCCTTGCAAACAGTTCATCAGGACCTGGGAATTTGTTAGGTTTTAGTTTCTCTATTTGTCTGAGGACCATGTCACTAGTTACCACAATCGTGCATAGTTTATTATCCTCCTGTTCTACATAATCTATTATTTCTGGAATATCGCTAGTATTTTCCTGGGTGACAACTGAGAGGAAGTAGGTATTGAGAATTTCACACATATCTTTATCACTGTCAGTGACCTGACCAGAGTTACTCTTAAGTGGGCCAATCTTGTCCCTAATCTTACTTCTGTATACCTGAAAGAACCCTTTTGGGTTAGTCTTTGAATCCCTTGCGACCTTAGCCTAATAATCCCTTTTTGCTTTTCTTATTCCTTTCTTTATTTCTCTCTTTAATTGAATATATTGATTTCTTAACTGCCCATCCCCTCTTTTGATACGCCTATATATGCCTCTCTTTTGACCAATGAGATGTTTTAATCTATTGTTCATCCATTGGGATCATTTTTGTTAGATCTAATTTCCCTACTCGGAACAAAAGTTGTCTGGGCAGCTAGAACTATGCTCTGAAACCAAGATCACCTACCTGACCCATAGTCAGGACATCCCAATTTAGCCCACCCAGGTAATTTTTCAGTCCCATGAAGTCGGCCAAGCAAAAATCTGGGACAGAGATTTGATTGCAGTTATCTGGGTAATTCCATGATATATTGAAACTAAGTGATTTGTGATCACTTTCCCCAAGCTCATCATTAACCTCAAGATTATTAATTAGTGAATCTTTGTTGGCAAGAACCAAGTCAAGCAGATTGTTTCCTCTAGTTGGTTCTGTCACAACCTGTTCTAAAAAGCAATCCTGAACCGTATCAAGAAAATCATTAGACTCAAGATTTCCTGTCATTTTGTTCCAATATTTGTCTAAATTTAAAATCTCCCATTATCACAACATTTTCATATCTAGATGCATTTTGAATTTCGTCCCATAACAGCTTACTGCACTCCCTATCAAGGTTTGGGGGCCTATAAATCACACCCAAAATTAATTTGTCACGTCCCTCGAGAAGCTGTAGCCAAACAGATTCTGTGTTCAATGTTTCTAATCTTATATCATGTCTAAGACAGCAATTTAAATTTTCTCTGACATACATCGCCACAACACCACCATTTCTGTTGACCCTATCAGTGTGGAATAGTTTATAACCCTGTATGTTGCATTCAGAAGGCATTTCTCTATCTTTCAGGTTGTGTATCTCTGTTATACAAATAATATCTATATTACCTACACTTGCAAGTAATCTTAGCTCATCTATCTTATTTCTTAGACTCCTACTATTTGTATAGTAAACCTTAAGGGAGCTAGTCACTCGTTGCCCTCTACTATCTCTCTTTGTTTATTGATTAATTGATTTGCCATTACTAGCAACTTTATTTTGAATATTGTCTTTTAAACATATCCCTGAGGTATCCCGGTAATAACTGCTGTTTTTAGCCCTAATGCTGCAGCCTGATTGTTTCCCACAAACACCCATACCTTTATAATCTATCAGTTTAAATTCCTAGACAAGTCATCAATTACCCTCTCAATTGAACTGGCTAATGCAACCACTCCATCCCCAGAGAGATGAACCCCATCCCTTGCATACATATCACGTTTGCCAAAGAATAGGTCCCAGTTATCAATGAATGGGATTGCAAGTTCCTTGCAGTACCTGTCTAGCCAGCAATTTATACAATTGCTCTAGACACCATTAAATTGCCCACTCCCTTTCTGGGCAAGATGCTACATATGACTGGGATCCCTCCCTTAGCCCAAACTACTTCTATGGCAACCTGTACTTATCCAGCAGCTCCTCTCTCCTGCCCTTCCCAATGTCATTACCCCCAGCACTAAGACAGATAAGGGGCTTGTTCCCATTACCTGCCATAATTTTTCCAACCTGCTGACTATGTCGCCAACACCAGCTCCAGGAAGACACACTCTCTGTCTGACCTTTCTGTCTCTGTTACAAAATGCACGGTCCATATATCTTACCTGAGATCGCCTACTATTAAAATATTCTTACCTTGATTAGCAGGGGAATCAGGGGGTACCTTCAACCTCACTAACCACTGAAGTACACTCGTTTTGGAGAACAGAGAATCGATTTCCTACCTTCACATCTTCTCTATTAACTCTCCTCATCTTCCTTCTTCCTGAACTGTGAACCATTTTGTCACTTAAAGCGGCTGCCACTATTACTGCTGTGACCTTTTCCCCTCCTTACCAGCTAAATCCTTCTCACACTCACTCCAAAACCATCTAGGGCGAAGCTTCAGCCTCCTATTTTCCTCCTGAAGAAGTAGCATCCCCCTCTTCAACACTTGAACCTGAGTTTCCCTAAAGCACACAACAAGCCATGGTGCTTGGTAACAGCCCACGATAACTCCCAAGAGATTAGGCAGGTATGACTGCAGGTGACCACTGACCTCAGTGTACTGACCACTGACCTCAGCAGTATGAATACTTAGAAGTGGTGGCACACACACACACACACACACACACACACACACACACACACACACACACACACACCGGGAAAACAAGCGGTCAGGCACTTGTTAAAAGCTGTAGTACACACACACACACACACACATACACAGGATTTCACACCTTCCTGTTAACTGACTTGAAATCCCTCCCTCTAACATTCCACTATCCCCCTCTCTTTCTCTCTCTCTCGTTCTCTCTCAATACCTATCCCTCTACCTCTCTCTACCTATCTCCATCTCTACCTATTCTCTCTCTACCTCTACCTATCCCCTCTCTCACTACCTCTCTCTACCTCTCTCTCTACCTCTCTCTCACTACTATCTCTCTCTCTACCTATCTCTCTCTTTGCCTATCTCTCTCTCCCCCTCTCCCATCTCTCCCCTCTAACATTTCTTCCCTCTAACACCTCCCCCCCCTCTAACATCTCTCTCCCTCTAACATCTCTCTCCCTCTAACATCTCTCCCCCCTCTCCTTATCTCTCCCCTCTCCCATTTTCCATCTCTCTCTCTCTCCCCTCCCCTCTCTCTCCCCCTATCCTCTCTCGCCCCCTATCCCTCTCTCTCCCCTATCCTCTCTCTCCCTTCTCTCTTTTCCCATCTCCTCCCTCTCCCCCCCCTTCTCCCCTGTCTCTCCCCCTCTCTCCCCCCTCTCTTTGCCTCTCTCTCTCCTCTTCTCTCTCTCTCTCTCTCTCTCTCTCTCGTCCCTTTTCCCTTCTCACTCTCCCCCTATCTCCTACATTTCCCTTCTCTCTCTTTCCCTCTCTTTCTCTCACTTTCCCCTTCTCTCTCCTACTTTTCTCTTCTCTCTCTTTCTCTCTCTCTCTTTTCTCTTTATAAAAAGGAAAAAAAGGGGAAGAAGAGGGAAAAAGAAGGAAAAAAAAGAAAAAAGAAAAAAATGGTGGGGACTCGCAGGACCCAGGGATCAGATGAGAATGGTTCTGGTAGGGAGGAGTGGATGGAGGAGCAGTGGAAAAGGATGGAACAAGAGTGGGAGAGAAAATTAGGAGAGCTTTTTGAAAAAATGGAGACAGAGCTTTCTGTGAAATTAGAAAAGAGGTTGGAGAAGGAGAAGAAGAATTGAGAGGCACAAGTCGAAACTGCAGTAGCCAGGATAAGGGTCCTAGAAGATGAGGTAAACATAAGAACATAAGAACATAAGAAAGGAGGAACACTGCAGGAGGCCTGTTGGCCCATACTAGGCAGGTCCTTTACAATTCATCCCACTAACAAAACATTTGCCCAACACAATTTTCAATGCCACCCAAGAAATAAGCTCTGATGTGAAAGTCCCACTCAAATCCAACCCCTCCCACTCATGTACTTATCCAACCTAGATTTGAAACTACCCAAAGTCCCAGCCTCAATAACCCAACTAGGTAGACTGTTCCACTCATCAACTACCCTATTTCCAAACCAATACTTTCCTATGTCCTTTCTAAATCTAAACTTATCTAATTTAAATCCATTACTGCGGGTTCTCTCTTGGAGAGACATCCTCAAGACCTTATTAATATCCCCTTTATTAATACCTATCTTCCACTTATACACTTCGATCAGGTCTCCCCTCATTCTTCATCTAACAAGTGAATGTAACTTAAGAGTTACTTGCTAAAGCAAGTTACAGGGGCATTGACCAGAGAAGATACAGCATATGAAGCCGAGAGGCCGAACAGGAAGGAAGGAGATATGAATTATGCTAAGGTCATATCAACCTGCCAAGAAGGGCCAAGGAGTGAAAGGGGAGAGCAGCTGGGTGCAGGTGGAGAGGATGATAGGTCAAATGCAGAGGCACAACAATGCTACCAAGAGCCACTGGAAAAAACAAGGGAGAAAATGACCACGTACAGACAGGAAGCAGAGTCACAGAGGGAGAGGCAATGGGAGGTGGAAAGGGCAAAATCAGTGTTTATCCACAGGCTTCAGGAGAGAGAGGAAAGAACACACACTGAAAGACGGCAGGCAGAAAGAAAGGAGATTGAGAACATCATCACGGAAATAGGTGAAGAAGACATGGACGAGACTGTAAATTTTCAGAGAATAGGGGGGTACTTGAAGGGGAGAAAACGATTAATCAAGCTGATTCTCAGGACAGAAACAGTGTGGAACAGGATCCTCCAAGAGAAACCATGGTTGAAATACTCGGAAAAGTACAAGAGGGTGTTCCTAAACAGAGACAAAACACAAACAGAACGACAGCAGCTGAGGGAAAGGACAAAAAAGCGAAAGGAGCTAGGAAAGGAGACAAGGATGGAGCCAGCAGAGGTCAATCAGAGCAGAACAGAGCAGCAAGGGCAAGCACACACAGAACTATTATCAGAACACCATCCCAACACAAACTACAATCCACACTCACAGCTTCCACCCAACACCCAGCTATAGAATCCCACAGTATGCTACCAGCACTTCCACCCTCACAGGCCGCCAAATCACAGTGTTGGAAAGGAAACTGAAGGTATGGTACACAAACGCTGATGGAATAACAAATAAGTGGGAGGAGTGGCATGAAAAAGTCAAAGAGGCATCACCGGACATCATAGCTCTCACAGAAACCAAGCTTACAGGTATGATAACAGATGCCATCTTTCCAACGGGATACCAGATCCTGAGGAAAGACAGAGGTAACAGGGGGGTTGGAGGAGTGGCACTGTTGATCAAAAACCGATGGAATTTTGATGAGCTGGAGAGAGGAGACAACGGAGAAGCAAGTGATTACATAGCGGGAACACTTCACTCTGGAGGTCCCAAGGTGGTAATTGCAGTGATGTATAACCCCCCACAGAAAAGCAGGAGGCCAAGGCAAGAGATGACGAGAGCAATAGAGCGATGGTTGACACACTGGCTGTAGTGGCCAGAAACTCTGCATGCAGGGCAAAGCTCCTGATCATGGGTGACTTTAACCACAAGGAATCGATTGGGAGAACTAGGAGCCACATGGGGGCCGAGACACATGGAGGGCTAAGATGATGGAGGTGGTAAATGGAAAACTTCATGCACCAACACGTAAGGGACACTACAAGAGAGAGAGGAGAGGGTGAACCAGCAAGACTGGACTTAGTATTCACCTTGATAGTGCACATATTGAGGATATCACATATGAAAGACCCTTGGGGCCAGTGACCCTGTGGTTTTAAAACTTCGAATACACAGTAGAACACAAGTGGGGGGGGAAGCAGGAAGGCCAGGACGAATGAAGCCAAACTACAAGAAAGGGGACTACACGGGAATGAGGAACTTTCTGAACGGGGTTCAGTGGGACAGAGAACTGGCAGGGAAGCCAGATAATGAGATGATGGAATATGTAGCAACAATGTTCAAGGAGGCTGAGGAGAGGTTTGTACCCAAGGGTAACAGGATTAATGAAAAAGCCAGGATGAGCCCATGGTTCACCCAAAGGTGCAGGGAGGCAAAAACCAAGTGTGCTAGGGAATGGAAGGAATATAGAAGGCAAAGGACCCAGGAGAATAAGGAGAGCAGTCGTAGAGCCAGAAATGAAAATGCACAGATAAGAAGGGAGGCCCAACGACAATATGAAAAAGACATAGCAGCGAAAGCGAAATCTGACCCGAAGCTGTTATACAGACACATCAGGAGGAAAACAACAGTCAAGGACCAGGTAATCAGGCTAAGGAAGGAGGAGAGACAACAAGAAATGACCGTGAAGTATGTGAGGAACTCAACAAGAGATTTAAAGAAATGTTCACAGAGGAGACAGAAGGGGCTCCAGAAAGACGGAGAGGTGGGGCACACCACCAAGTGCTGGACACAGTACACACAACCGAGTAAGAAGTGAAGAGGCTTCTGAGTGAGCTAGATACCTCAAAGGCACTGGGGCTGGATAACATCTCTCCATGGGTCCTGAGAGAAGGAGCAGAGGCACCATGTGTACCCCTAACAACAACATTCAATACATCTATCGAAACAGGGAGATTGCCTGAGGCATGGAAGACAGCAAATGTAGTCCCAATCTTTAAAAAAGGAGACAAACATAAAGCACTAAACTACAGACCAGTGTCACTGACATGTATAGTATGCAAGGTCATGGAGAAGATTATCAGGAGAAGAGTGGTGGAACACCTAGAAAGGAATGATCTCATCAACAGCAGCCAACATGGTTTCAGGGATGGGAAATCCTGCATCACAAACCTACTGGAGATCTATGACATGGTGACAGCAGTAAAAACAAGAGAGAGAGGGGTGGGTGGATTGCATTTCTTGGACTGCAAGAAGGGCGTTTGACACAGTTCCCCCACAAGAGATTAGTGCAAAAACTGGAGGGCCAAGCAGGGATAACAGGGAAGGCACTACAATGGATCAGGGAATACTTGTCAGGAAGACAGCAGCGAGTCATGGTACGTGGCGAGGTGTCAGAGTGGGCACCTGTGACCAGCGGGGTCCCACAGGGGTCAGTCCTAGGACCATGCTGTTTCTGGTATTTGTTTAACGACAAAGACGGAAGGAATAGACTCCGAAGTGTCCCTGTTTGCAGATGACATGAAGTTGATGAGAAGAATTCATTCGATCGAAGACCAGGCAGAACTACAAAGGGATCTGGACAGGCTGCAGACCTGGTCCAGCAATTGGCTCCTGGAGCTCAACCCCACCAAGTGCAAAGTAATGAAGATTGGGGAAGGGAAAAGAAGATTACAGTCTAGGGGGCCAGAGACTACAAACCTCACTCAAGGAAAAAGATCTTAGAGTGAGTATAACACCAGGCACATCTCCTGAAGCGTACATCAACCAAATAACTGCTGCAGCATATGGGCGCCTAGCAAACCTCAGGACAGCATTCCGACATCTTAATAAAGAATAGTTCAGGACCCTGTACACCGTGTACGTTAGTCCCATATTGGAGTATGCAGCACCAGTTTGGAACCCACACCTAGCCAAGCACGTAAAGAAACTAGAGAAAGTGCAAAGGTTTGCAACAAGACTAGTCCCAGAGCTAAGAGGTATGTCCTACGAGGAGAGGTTAAGGGAAATCAACCTGACGACACTGGAGGACAGGAGAGATAGGGGGGACATGATAACGACATACAAAATACTGAGAGGAATTGACAAGGTGGACAAAGACAGGATGTTCCAGAGACTGGACACAGCAACACGGGGACACAGTTGGAAGCTGAAGACACAGATGAATCAAAGGGATGTTAGGAAGTATTTCTTAAGCCACAGAGTAGTCAGGAAGTGGAATAGTTTGGGAAGCGATGTAGTGGAGGCAGGATCCATACATAGCTTTAAGCAGAGGTACGATAAAGCTCATGGTTCAGGGAGAGTGACCTAGTAGCGACAGTGAAGAGGCGGGGCCAAGAGCTTGGACTCGACCCCTGCAACCTCAACTAGGTGAGTACAACTAGGTGAGTACATACACACACACATCACACACACACACACACACACACACACACACACACACACACACACACACACACACACACACACACACACACATACACACACACACACACACACACACACACAGGATGTTCCAGGAGGGGACACAGAAACAAGAGGCCACAATTGGAAGTTGAAGACACAAATGAGTCAGAGAGATAGTAGGAAGTATTTCTTCAGTCATAGAGTTGTAAGGCAGTGGAATAGCCTAGAAAATGACGTAGTGGAGGCAGGAACCATACACAGTTTTAAGACGAGTTTGATAAAGCTCATGGAGCGGGGAGAGAGAGGGCCTAGTAGCAACCGGTGAAGAGGCGGGGCCAGGAGCTAGGACTCGACCCCTGCAACCACAAATAGGTGAGTACAAATAGGTGAGTACACACACACACCACACACACACACACACACACACACACACACACACACACACCCACACACATACACACATACACACACACACATACACACACCCACACATACACACACACATATACACACACACACACACGTACTCACACACACACACACACACACACACACACACACACACACACACACACACACACACACACATACACACACACACACACACATACACACACACACATACACTACACTGAAAGAGAGGGTACAGAGACGCAAGAAGGAACGAGAAGCAACGAAAATGAGCAGGACCCAGACACAGGAGAAAGGGCAAACACACCCCACAGAATCTCCCACAAAAGACTCCAACCGCGACATTCCAACGCAACTGAGCAACCTATACTACAACCCACTCACTGTTCACTCTGCCACCAACCCCCATATCACAAACCTCACCCCAACAGCTGTCCCTTATGGGCATTCTGACCCCACCCCCATCAACACAAACCCCACCTACACCACAGCCCCATATAGGCCCCCACCAAGGCTCTCGCTCCCCCACCCCCAATATTCTTGCATGACCACAATGATAGAAAAGAAACTGAAGGTTTGGTACACAAACGCGGGATGGAATAACGAATAAACATGAGGAGTGGAACGAAAGAATCAGTGAAAAATCCCCAGACATCATAGCAGTCACAGAAACAAAACTCGCTGAGACAATAACAGACACAATCTTCCCAACAGGATATCAGATCCTGAGGAAAGATAGAAGGAGTAGAGGGGGAGGAGGGGTGCACTGCTCATAAACACCGATGGGGATTTGAGGAAATGGAAGGCATGGACATGATTGGAGAAAGAGACTACATTGTAGGTACAATTCAGTCCGGAGAACATAAAGTAGTCATTGGAGTGATGTATAACCCACCACAGAACTGCAGGAGGCCAAGAGAGGAGTACGAAGAAAACAACAGGGTGATGGTGGACACACTGGCTGAGGTGGCAAGAAGAGCTCACTCGAGCAGAGCAAAGTTACTGGTAATGGGCGATTTCAACCACAGGGAGATCGACTGGGAAAACTGGAGCCACATGGGGGTCCCGAAACATGGAGAGCCAAGATGATGGATGTGGTACTTGAAAACGTCATGCATCAACATGTCAGGGACACAACCAGAGAGAGAGGGGAGGATGAGCCAGCAAGACTGGATCTTGTGTTCACCCTGAACAGTTCAGACATTGAGGACATCACTTACGAGAGGCCCCTTGGAGCTAGCGATCACGTGGTTCTGAGTTTTGACTATATAGTAGAGTTACAAGTGGAGAAGGTAACAGGAACTGAAGGGGACAGGCCAAAACTATAAAAGGGGGGACTACACAGGTATGAGAAACTTCCTGCAGGAGGTTCAGTGGGACAGAGAAAATGGTAGGAAAATCGTAAACGAGATGATGGAATATGTGGCAACAAAGTGCAAAAGGGGGAGAGGAAAGTTTTGT
>NC_069405.1:96515117-96578695 GCF_026875155.1 Cherax quadricarinatus | reverse complement strand
AGGGGCCCCCCACTACTTCACTTGCTAGGCTATTCCCTTGTGACAACCTATGACGGGAAAAAAAATTTTTCCTAAGTCCCCTGTGATCGTCTGACTTTTCAGTTTCCCCGTTTGCCCCCTTGTCCCTGTGTCCCTCTCGGGAAATCCTATCCTGTCCACCTTGTGTATTCCCGCGTTCTTGTATGTGTTTCATTTTTCCCCCTGCCCCTTCTGTCCCCCATGCGTCAGCCGTTTCCCTTTAAACCCTTTCCCCGTACGACTTCCCTTTTGAGCTCTGGGACTACCTTTGTTGCAACCTTTGTACTTTCTCTAACTTTTTGGACTGCTTGAAGGTGTGGGTTCCGGGGAGGGTGCTGCAATCCAGTAGGGGGCCAAACATACACAGTGTCAGTGTCTTGAACGATTCCTTTTAAGGTATCGGAACCTATTCTCAGTTTCCAGGCGCCCGTTTGTGAGCAGTTTTTTGGGTTTGATGTGTGCCCCCGGTGGTGCTCGTGTTATGGTCCCCCCAAAGGCCCTTTTCTCCCTAGTGGGTCGTAGTCTTTTGTCACCTAGCCATATCTGTCTGGGGCTTCTTTCCCCCTCCCCAGTCTTCGACTTTGCTTTTTGGCTGGATTAAATTTCGAAAAGCCAGTTACTGGCCCACGCCACCCTGCCCGGGTTTTTGCGCCTGCCCATCCCGCCGTTTTATTCTTCTCATAAACTTCACGTCATCGCGAACAGGGACATTCAGAGTTTTTTCCTTCCTCAGCGTTCACATAATCAAAAAATAGCACTGGTCCTAGAACTGACCCCTTGGGACCCCGCTCGAAACAGGCGCCCGAAATACCTCTTCACGTACCAGATCGTTGCTGCCTCCCGTCAGGGACTCCCTTTTCCATTTCGTGCCCCCTTTTTCTGCGCCCGATCCTCCAGTTCTGCACTAATCTCTTTTGGGGAAAATTTTAAAAGGTGTGTGGGGTTTTGTTGTGTTGTGTTGTGTGCATGTGTGTGTGTGTGTGTTTGTGCGCATGTGTGTGTGTGGGGTGTGTTGTGTGTGTTGTGTGTGGTGTGTGTGTGTGTATCACATTGTACCCCCTAGTTTAGGTTGCAGGGGTCGAGTCCAAGCTCTGGCCCCCCCCTCTTCACTGGGCGCTACTAAGTCACTCTTCCTGAACCATGCGCTTTATCGTACTTGCTTAAAGCTAGTATGGATCATGCCTCCACGACATCGCTTCCCAAACTTATTCACTTACTGACTACTCTGTGGCTGAAGAAATACTTCCTACTTTACTTTGATCATTGTGTCTTTCAGCTTCCATACTGTGGTCTAGTGTTGTTGTGTCCAGTCTCTGGAACATCCTTGCTCTTTGTCCACCTTTGTCAATTCTCTCAGTATTTTGTAAGTCGTTAATAATGTCCCCCTATCTCTCCTGTCCTCAAGTGTGTCAGGTGATTTTCCCTTACACCTCTCCTCATAGGACATACTCTTAACTCTGGACTAGTCTTGTTGCAAACCTTTGCACTTTCTCTCTGTTTCTTTACAATGCTTGGCTTCGGTGGGGGTTCCAAATGGTGCGCATACTCCAATATGGGCTAAACGTACACGGTGTACAGGGGGTCCTGAACGATTCCTATTAAAGGTGTCGGATATGCTTGTTCTGTGGTTTGCTAGGCGCCCGTATGGATGCTCAGCAAGTTATTTGGTTGATGTGCGCTTCGCGAGATGTGCCGGTGTTATACTCACCCAGATCTTTTTCCTTGAGTGATGTTTGTAGGTCTCTGAACCCTAGACTGTACTCCGTCTGCGGCTTCTTCGGCCCTTCCCCAATCTTAATGGACTTTGAACTTGGTGGGGTTCAATCCAGGGAAGCCAAGTGCTGGACCCGGTCTGCAAGTGTACAGATCCCTTTGTAATTCTGCTGGTCTCGATCGAATGAATCTTCTCATCAACTTCACGTCATCTGCAAACAGGGAAACCTCAGGGAGTCTATTCCTTCCGTCATGTCGTTCACATATACCAGAACAGCAGGTCCTAGGAGTGACCGCTTTGGGACCCGATGGTTCACAGGTGGTCCACTCTGGACAACTCGCACGTACCATGTTCGCTGCTGTCTTCCTGAAAGTATTCCCTGATCCATTGTTTGCCTTCCCTGTTTTCCTGCTTTTGGGCCCCATTTTTGCACTAAACTCTTGTGTGGAACGGCAAAGCCTTCTTGCAGTCCAAAAAAATGCAGCCACCCACGCCTTCATCTTGCTTTTCTGCGTCACCATGTCATAGAACTCCGTAGGTTGTGACACAGGATTTTCCCCTCCCTGAAACCCTGTGGTGCTGTTTATGAGACGTTCCTTTCTAGGTTTTTTCCCCCCTTTCTCCTGATAATCTTCTCCCTGACTTTGCATACTATACAAATCTTTACATGGGTTGTAGTTTGTGCTTAGTGTGTGTGTGTGTTGTTGGGGTGTGTTGTGTGTGTTTGTGGTGTGTGTTGGTTTGTGTGTGTGTGTGTGTGGTGTGTATGTGTGTGCACTCGCCGGTATTTGTATCGTTCGTGTTCGGTTCGAGTCTCAGGGCCCCGCCTGGTTTTTTCTTTTGGGGGGGGTAGACCGTGAGATCTTTTTAACCCCTTTTTTGAAGCTAGTATGGATTTTCACTTCTTTTTATAACAGTCAGGTGGTTTAACTTCCCGACCCACCTAAAGCTAAAAAAAATATTTCCAAACATCTGTGTTTTTTTAAATTCCCGCTGTGCCTTGTGTAACCCGATTGCAGCTTTCATTCTTTTCCGCCAGTTAATTATCCCGGGTATTTTATCGTCGTAATCAGTTTCCCTTTGTCCCTTTTTTTCCCCAGTGTGTCAAGTTTAATTTCCTTAGCTTACCTCATAGTTCATAACCCTCAGCTCTGGGGCTGTTTTGTTGCAAACCTTTGGGGAATTTTTTTTAGAGGGTTGGCAAACTTTGACTTCTACAACACAAGTTAACTAAGATTATTAAGTTAACCCCGAATTAATGAAATATCCTGGACTTCACCTTACGAAACAAAGAAATGTATAATAATTAGGAAAGGTAGTTTTTAGTGGAAAAATAAATGTTATTAGAAAACGGGGAAGATATGGGAAAAGATGGACCAAAGTTGTAAAAAGTGCCGGGGGACATTTTCCACCTCGTCATTATTTTCACACCCCCGCTCATTTTTGTCACACCCGCGCATTATTGTCACACCCTTCATTATTTTCACACCCTGCGTCGTTATTGCACACCTTCGTCATTATTGTCACACCCTGGTCATTTTGTACACCTGCGTCATTATTTACCCCTGGTCATTTTTGTCACACCCTGCGCGTTTTTGCCACCTTGCGTCATTATTGTCCACCCTTTGGGCATTTTTTGTCACCCGGTCATTATTTTCACACCCTGGTCATTATTGTCACACCCTGCTTTGTATTTTCCACCTTGCGTCTTATTTTCACACCCTGCGTCATTATTGTCCACCCTGCGTCATTATTGTCACACCTTGCGTCATTATTGTCACACCCTGCGTCATTATTGTCACACCCTGCGTCATTATTGTCACACCCTGCGTCGTTATTGTCACACCTTGCGTCATTATTGGGCCCCCCCCACCGCGTCATTATTTTCACACCCCGCGTTTATTGTCACACCCCGTCATTATTGTCAACCCCGCGTCATTATTGTACCCCTCGTATTATTTCACACCGCGTATTTTGTACACCCTGCGTATTATTGTCACACCCTGCGTATTATTGTCACCCCTGCGTCTTATTGTACACCCTGCGCATTATTGTCAACCTTCGTCGTTATTGGGACCCCTGGCTTATTGTCACCCCTTTCGTCGTTATTGACACCCTGCGTCTTTGCACACCCTGCGCTTATTGCACCCCTGCGTCTTATTGTCACACCCTGCGTCATTATTGTCAACCTTTCTCATTTTTTCACACCCTTCGTATTATTTTCAACCTTGCTCATTATTGTCACACCTCGTCAAGTCCCACCCGCTCATTTTGTCACACCCTGCGTCATTATTGTCACACCCTGCGTATTTTTGCACACCCTGCGTCATTATTGTCAAACCCTGCTCATTTTGTAACCCCTGGTCATTATTGTCACCCTGCGTCATTTTTGTACACCCGGTCATTATTGTCAACCCCCGTCATTATTTTTACACCTGCGTCTTTTTTGTCACACCCGCGTCATTATTTCACACCTTTTCGTCATTATTGCACCCGCTTTTTTTTCATTATTGTTCACTTTTCCCGCGTATTTCATTTTTTCACCCTTGCACAATATTGCCCACCTTTTCGTCATTATTGTCAACCCTGCTCTTTTTTTCCAAAACCCTGCGTTTTGTCACCCCTGCGTCATTAGTCACACCTGCCAATTTTTTCAACCCTCGTCATTTTGTCACCCCTCGTCATTTTGTCACCCTGCGTAAATTTTTTTTTACACCCTGGTTTATTTTTGCACACCTGGTCATTATTTTCACACCCGGTCATTTTGTCACCCCGTCATTTTGTCACACCTGCGTTTATTGTCAACCTTTCCATATTGCCCCACCTTTTGTCATTATTCCCCACCCTTTCGTTTATTGCACCCTTGCCATATTGCACACCCGCCATATTGCCCCAAATGCGTCATGCACACCCTGCGTCATTATTGTCACCCCGCGTCATTAATTTGTCCACCTTTGCGTTATTATTGTCCACTTGCACGTATTGCCACACCCTTTCAAATATTGCCAACCCCTTTCGTCTTTTTTGCCACCCTTGGTTTTTGTCACACCCTGCGTCATTATTTCAACCTTGCGTTATTTTTGTCACACCTTGCACATATTGCCCACTTTACAATATTGCCACACCTTCGTCTTATTGCCCCCCTTTCGTTTATTGTCACACCTGCTCATTATTGTCCACACCTTGCTTTTTATTGAAAACCCTTTCCAAAATGCCACACCCCCAATATTGCACACTTGCGTCATTATTGCCCCCACCCCTTGCGTCATTATTGTCCACCTTGGTCAAGTCACACTTTCACAAATTTCCCCACCCTTTCGTCATTATTTCCACCCTGCTCATTTTTCCCCCCTTGCGTCATTATTGTCACACCTTGCACAATATTGCCCACCTTTCGTCTTTTTTGTCACACTTGCGTCCTTTTTTTGCACACCTTTCACAATATTGCCACACCTTGCGTCTTTTAATTGGGCCACATTGCGTAATTTTGTCACACCCGCACAAATTTCCCACCTTTCGTATTATTGTCAACCTTTCGTATTAAAAGTACACCTGCACAATATTGCCACAACCCCTTTTTTCCCAAATATTGCAACCCCTTTCACAATATTGCCACACCTTGCCATTTTGCACACCCTTGGTTTTTTTGTCACACCTTTCCAATATTTCCACACCTTGCACTATTGCCACACCTGCCAATTTGCCCACCCTTTCCAATATTGCCACACCTTTTGGCTTTTGACATTGCTTTATGAACTTGGCATTTTTCCCACCTTCGATTTTGACACCCCTTTTTTCCACATTTGGGCATTTGTACTATGGATAAAAATAAAGGAACTCACCCGTGTTTAAAAACACGGGGAAATTCCCCCAATGGTACATCCCCAGGGTACACACGTGGTACTCACGTGGTACTCACAGTGGTACATCACAGTGGTACATCACAGGGACATCACGTGGGAATCACAGTGGTACATCACGTGGGCATCACAGGGTACATCACAGTGGGACTCACAGGGGTACATCACAGTGGGAATCACAGTGGTACATCACAGTGGGACACACAGTGGTACATCCAGTGGGTTCATCCAAATGGTCATCAAGTGGTACATCACAGTGTACACACAGTGGTACATCACGTGGTACATCCATGGTCTCACGTGGTACATCACATGGTACACACAGGGACATACAGGGCACCATGGGTTTAACCATGGGGCATCACGGTTTTTTCCACAATTGTGACAAAATTATTACCTTTTTAAAAAAATACCCTGGACGGGTTTTTCGTATATTTTTGGAACATAAATAACTTTATTTGTAACCAATATTACTTTTAATGTTTTTAATCCCCGTCCTGGACCCTTTTTTGTCCTCGTAATGTTGAGTACAGCCCGGGCCCATTTGTACCTCTGTAATGTTGAGGTCGTCCTGGACCCTTTTGTACCTCTGTTAAAGTTGAGGGACGTCCCGGACCCATTATGTCCCGTATGTTAGGTACAGTCCCTGGACCCCTTAGTCCTTGTAAGTTAGGTAAGTTGGACCCATTTTTACCTCTGTAAGTTGAGGTACAATCCCTGGACCCATTATGTTTCCTCGAATGTTGGGTACAGTCCCGGGCCCCCTTTTGTACCTCGTAAAGTTGAGGTACGTCCCCGGGCCTTATGTTTCCCCTGTAATGTTGATTTCAGTCCCTGGACCCATTATGTACCTTGTGATGTTAGGTCAGTCCCTGGCCCTTATGTTTCCCCTGTAATGTTTTAGGTACAGTCCCTGGCCCCTTATGTATTCCCTTTTGTTGGGACAGTCCCCGGAAAAAAACCTTAGTCTCTGTAATGTTTGGGTAAGCCCCGGACCCATTAGTTCCCCTGGATGTTTAGGACAGTCCCGGGGCCCATTATGTCCTCTGTAATGGGGGTACAGTCCCTGGGCCATTTTGTACCCTGTAATTTTAGGTACATCCTGGACCCTTTTTTTCCCCTGTAAGTTGGGTACAGCCCTGGACCCAATTTTGCTCTTAAAGTTTGGGGACAGTCCCCGGACCCTTAGACCCCTTTAATGTTGGGTACGTCCCTGGCCCTTTTTTACCCTTTAAGTTTGGGCATCCCCGGACCCCTTTTTACCTCTTAAAATTTTTAGGTCAGTCCCTTTGGGCCCCATTTGTACCTCGTAATTGTTGGGTCAGTCCCGGCCCTTGAAACTGTAAAAGTTGAACAGCCTTGGACCCCTTTTTACTCTGTAAAATTTTTGGTACAGTCCCCGGGCCCATTTGTACCTTGTAATTTGGGTACAGTCCTTTGGGCCCTTTTTCCCCAAAAATTTTTAAAATGGCTTTTGTATTGTAGGGGGAGTCACCCTGGAAACCCCTTTGTACCTCTGTAATTTGGGTACAGTCCCTGGCCTTTTTGTACCTTGTAAAAATTGAGGTCCAGTCCCTGGACCCCTTATGTACCTCTGTAATGTTGAGATACAGTCCCTGGACCCATTATTTACCTCTGTAATGTTGAGGTACAGTCCCTGGACCCATTATGCACCTCTGTAATGTTGAGATACAGTCCCTGGACACATTATGTGCCTCTGTAATGTTGAGGTACAGTATCTGGACCCATTATGTACCTCTGTAATGTTGAGGTACAGTCCCTGGACCCATTATGTACCTCTGTAATGTTGAGGTACAGTCCCTGGACACATTATGTACCTCTGTAATGTTGAGGTACAGTCCTTGGACCCATTATGTACCTCTGTAATGTTGAGGTACAGTCCCTGGACCCATTATGTACCTCTGTAATGTTGAGGTACAGTCCTTGGACCCATTATGTACCTCTGTATTATTATTATTATAATCAAAAAGAAGCGCTAAGCCACAAGGACTATACAGCGCTGCAGGGCAGGAAGGAAGTGAGGGCATCAGGTGGCAAAAGGGAGATGGATGAGCAACAGGTTACGGATAACAGCGGGGCAGTGGATGGTGAAAGGGTAAAGGGCAGCAAGAGACTGAACCAGAAAGGGCTGAGGGGAGTGCGAAAAGTATCATCAGAGTTTGTGGAGTAAATCGGTCGTTGTCAAGAAGTCAATGAGAGAGTCAGGATTAAAGGAGGGTCCATCAGCAAGAAGGGAAGGTAAAGAGAGAGTAGTAGAACGAAGACGACGTTGGAGGTAAAATTCTGCGTGCTCGTTGATAGAGAGGGCAGTCTAACAGAATGGGCTAATCGATACTGGAACTTGACACTGCTCACAGAGAGGAACAGGGTGCCTCTCCATGAGATACCCATGAGTAAGACGAGTGTGGCCAATGCGAAGGGCGGGAGAGAGTGGTCTCCCAACTTCGGCACTGATGACAAGGAAGACGGCCAGTAACCTATGCTCGGTTTAATAGAATGAAGTTTGTTACCGAGCAGAGTTGACCAACGTTGTTGCCAACGGTGCGAAGGTGGGTAGCTATTGCAGCAAAATAGTCCAGAAATGGAACACCTCGATAGGAAATTGGTAGGTCATATACTGCTGACCGCGCAGCAGTGTCTGCCTGTTCATTGCCCTGTACGTCGACATGACCAGGGACCCAACAAAAAACAATATCTTTATGTTTGGTAGAGATACGGCGTAGCCAAAGTTGGATACGGAGAACTAGGGGAGAGATGTATCAAATTTTCGTATAGCCTGTAGAGTCACTAAGGGAGTCTGAGACTACTACAAATGATGACACAGGCATAGATGCAATACGAATAAGTGCTGCAAGAATGGCATACAGTTCAGCAGTAAAAATGCTAGCTGAAGATAGTAAATGCCCTCGTACGACGCTGTCCGGAAACACTGCTGCGAATCCGACGCCGTCTGAAGACTTAGAGCCATCTGTGTACACAGCGGTGGCATGAGAATGGGAGTGGAAGTGATCAAGAAAAAGAGAGCGGGAAGCCACCGTAGGCAGTTGAGCTTTCGAGCAAGGGAGTGAGAAAGAACAGACCCGAACAGCTGGAACTTCCCAGGGGGGCAGGGAAAAGTGAGATGCTACATGAACATATAAAGGTGGTAACTGAAGGGAAGACAAGAGTGAATGTAGGCGAAGAGAAAAGGGACGGAGCAAACAGGGGCGGCGAACGAATAAAGAATGTCTACTAATATCGGTGACCATTCTATAAATGGAAGGATTGTGTAGATCGTGAGAGCGTACATAGTAACGAAGGCAATGGGCATCACGGCGATCAGACAAGGATGGAACATTTGCTTCTGTATAGAGGCTCTCAACAGGGGAAGAGCGAAAGCACCAAGGCACAAACGTAAGCCTTGGTGATGGATAGAGTTAAGGCTAGAGAGAGTAGCAGGAGAGGCCGCGGAATAAATCTGGTCACCATAATCGAGTTTCGATAAAACGAGGGCTGAATGTAGGCGAAGCAGAGTTCGACGATCAGCTCCCCAGGAAAGATGAGCAAGGGTTTTTAAGAAGGTTTAGCCGGCTGTGACAAGTTGCCTTCAGAGAGGTAATGTGAGGTTTCCAGGATAACCGACGGTCAAAGAGAAGGCCTAGAAACCTGACTGTATCACGTTCGGGGATACGGGAGCCATAGAGATACAAAGGATGATCGGAGATAACAGAGCGTCTAGTGAAAGTAATTTGGTGAGTTTTGGTACTTGAAAATTTAAACCCATGTGTGGTGGCCCAAGTGGAAACACGGTCGACCGCATGCTGGAGAGAAACTGCAATAAGGTGACAGTCAGTGCCTGCACAAGCAATAGCGAAGTCATCAACATAGAGTGATGACCAAATATTGGGTGGAAGAACAGAGGCCAAATCATTTATAGCAAGGAGAAAAAGTGTTGTGCTTAGAACACATCCCTGAGGGACACCTTCAGCTTGGACGAAGTCCGGGGAAAGAACATTATTGACTCGAACACGGAAATGTCTGTCAGTTAAAAAGTTCTTAAGGAAGGATGGTAGATTGCCTCGGAGGCCTAAGGAATGGGCCTGGGCCAAAAATTTATACCTCCAAGTTGTGTCATATGCCTTCTCAAGGTCAAAAAATATGGCAATAACTGAGTGATTATTCGCAAAGGCATTACGAACATACGTATCCAAGCGTAGTAAGGGGTCTATGGTAGAACGACCCTTACGAAAGCCATATTGACTAGCGGAGAGGACTGTTGTGAGTCTCTAAATACCACATTAAACGTCGATTTACGAGGCGTTCCATCACTTTGCAAACTGCACTTGTAAGAGCGATGGGGCGATAGTGGGAGGCATCATGTCCTGTAGTACCCGGTTTGCGGAAAGGGAGAACAATGGCAGATTTCCACAGCTGGGGAAGAACTCCTTGTGCCCAATATAGATTGAAGAGGTGTAAGAGGACTACAAGGGCTGACCGATGTAAATGTTGTAACATACGAATATGAATGTCATCAGGCCCAGCTGCCGATGATCGGCAGGCTGAGAGCGTTGCCTCCAGTTCTTGAAGTGTAAAAGGCACATTATACTGTTCTTCTCCGAGAGAAGAAAAGTCCAAGGGTACTAACTCTCTGGCAGACTTTGAGGAAGAAACGAGGGGCATAGATGGAGCCCTCGGGAAATACGGACCAGATGTGTGCCAAGTTCAATGGCAACGTCGAGAGGGTTTGCTATAATCAACACCAGTGACCCGTAGAAACAGGAGGCCGGGTCAGGAGAGTATTTACCACTCAATTTCCTCACTTTTTTCCGACTGCACTCATAGAAGAAGCAGAGGTGATGGTGGAAACATAGTCTCGCCAACAAGTGCGTTTAGCTTCACGGATGACACGGCGAGCGATCGCACGCTTCTTGCTTAAAAATCAACAAGTCTCTCAGCGGTTCTATTGTACCGGTACCTGCCCATGCAGCACGTTTCAAACGTACTGCACGAGCACAAGCAGGAGACCACCAAGGCACGCACTTCTGAGAATGCCTGCCTGAGGTTTGGGGTATAGAATGAGAAGCTGCGGTATAAACTGATGTCGAGAAGATGTGTAGGAGCCATCAATGGAGGATGAAGAAGGAACCTCACAAAAGCAAGTGGAGGTGTGAGTAAAGATCCCAATTTGCCCGATCAAATTGCCACGGGGTTACGGGAAGGTGTGAATAGGAAGGAGAGTAAGAATGATCGGAAAATGATCGCTGTCATGTAAGTCTGGTAGAACAGACCAGGTGAAGTCTAGTGCAGTGGAGGAAGAGCAGACTGATAGATCGATGCAAGAGAGAGTATGAGTACGAGGATCAAAATGGGTGGGAGTACCCGTATTTAAAACATGGAGGGGGTGAGAGGCAAGAAAAGCCTCCAACTGAATGCCACGTGAGTCACAATGAGACCCCCCCCAGAGGAAATGGTGGGCATTAAATCACCAAGTAACAGAAGTGGTGTGGTAAGGATGAAACAAGAAAGGCAAAGTCTGGGATAGAAAATGCTCGAGAAGGAGAGAGATATAAAGAACATATTGTAAACCACTTATTCAAGTGGATACGGGCGCAGTGTAATGCAGCGAGGTATGGACAAATAGTTGACAGTACGGAATATCATTGCGTAGAAGAAGGGCACTTTCATTAAAGGTCCCATCTGAGAAAGGATCGAAGAATACAATAAATTATAGCCTAGAGATAGGTTGGAAAACAGCCGAGTGTAATGTTTGTTTTGTAAGCAAGCACAACAGGGGAAAACCTGGAAAGCACATCTGAGCTCACCCCGATTACCCCTGAGGCCGCGGATATTCCACTGTAAATAGGCCATGATTGGCGAGAAGAAAATATCAGGAATCTGTAGGTAAAGGCACCTACGGACTAGAGGGGTTAGAAAAGTCAACGTGTGGTGGCATTGGAAGATGTTCAAGTAGCGAAGGAAGGAGCGTTGCGAAGAATGGGGTTGTGAAGATGGAGGAGAGGGAAGAGAAGGAACAGGAAGTGAATCAGTGTCCATTGAAGGTTTAGTCTCTGCAATATATTCTGAAATGGCTTCAAGTGTTTCTGAATTCAAAGATGTATGGGAAACATATGGAGATAGGAGGAGGAGGGTGAGTAAAGATTGGGACAGTAATGGACTGTACCAAAGTAGAGGGGGAGGGAAAAGTGTAAGGGACTGGAGATGAAGTGTGGGGGGGGACAGAAGAGGTAGAAACCTGGGAGGTGACAGAAGAGGGAGAAACTTGGGAGGGGACGGGGGTGGAAGGCATAGTACGAGGAGGAGGGTGAATCTCCACACTTGTAATAGAGCCAGAGAGAGGGGAAGAACTAGGTACAGAGACTGGAAAGGTAACGTGTGGAGGTGGAAGAAGGGAAGGAAGGGGCAAAGAAGATTTGAGCAATGTGGATTTTTTGGACTTCTGAGTAGAGGGGCGATTGGTATTAGGTGTCGTACGAGGTCTTGTCGATACTGGGGCTTGTGAGGAAGGACGCGAAGATGTGAGAACAGACTGAGTTGTAGTCGGGACGTCAGAGCCAAGGACAGCAAAAGGATTAGATGCCGTAGTGGCTATGGGAGGGGTAACAACAGAGGAGGCTGCAGAAGATGGGACCCCAGAAGTGGGGGGACGTTTGGAAACACGAGAATAAGAAACACGGGGTAGTCTCCCTTGGAGGCGGAGATGAGTAACTGCCATAGCATAGGGAGACCTTCTGCCTCTTTGAGGCAAACGGATTTCACGTTCATTTAAGTAGACCTGGCAACGGCGGGAGTACGAAGGGTGAGCTTCATTACAATTAAGGCAAGATGGAGGTTGACTGCAAGATGTATTAGAATGGTTGTCGGCACCACAGACTGGGCATTCGGCCATAGATCTGCAATATTTCGCTGGGTGACCAAAACGCCAGCAATTTCTACATTGTTGCGGTGTAGGTATCACCTTTCGAACTTGTAACCGATGTCCTGCGACATATACAGAGGACGGGAGTTCTCGGCTGTCAAAGTTAAACGAGCCACATTGCAAGGGTAACGTCTCCGCCCCCGGGCAGGAAGGACATAAGTGTCTACTTTGAGGATTGGGAGATCCTGGAGTTCCAGCTGTTCAAAAATGTCATTGCCACATGACTGGAAATTCTGTTGGACTATGGTATGGGGCAGAATGACAGTACCACTACAAGAATTGAGAGAAAGATGTTTTCAATAGTGATAGAGAGTAGTATCGATATTCGAAAGGAGAGAAGATCATGAGCTTGGGTAGCATTCTGGACAGTGACGATGCGTTGTACCGCTCTTGAGAGCGTGAAATGAAATTATCTCTGCCAACATGACGCAGGAGCGCTTTGGCAATACTATGGTCAGAAAGGTAGGCAGAAGAAGAAGTTGTCTTAAAGTAAAGAATTTAGTCCATTGTGTGGTCCGAAACTGAGCGTGGAGGGAGTGCTTGACGGTGTCGGTCGTTTCCGAGTAGAATTGGGAAGGTAACGACGGAGCATCATCAGGAGATTGACGTTGGCGTTTAGGAGTAGGACCGGAGTTGGTCCGGCAGGAAATGGGTGGGCGATTCGAAAATTGCCGTACCTAGAGGGAGAAGCCGGAAGCATAGTCAAAGGAGAGCGGAGTTCAGACCAAATCGAAGGAGTCAGTCGAAGCCCCGGTACCTGAAGCGGGTGAGGAAACAGCACCAGCAAGAGGTACAGGACATCAGGAGTGTCCGAAGAGTGGTCTAAACACAAGGCAGGGTCAGAATGGGTGCGGTATCAAGAAGGGGCCCGGGGGTAGTGGTTTCATGGACTAGGGCTGCCATGGTTAGGTTACTCCTTTGCTTTTTGTTTTTAAGAAAAAAAAAGAAAGAAGAAAAGAAATAAAAATAAAAAAAAGAATAAAAAAAGGGGGGAGCGGGAGGAATAGTTCCCAGGAGGAATGAAAGGGCCGGAAATCCCCTCCGCGCCAAGAGGACTCGACACCGCTAGTAGCGCAGATGCAGCATGGAACCCGTGCCATACCCTACCCTTCATGCCAGTAAACCAGCAATCTGGGATAGCAACCTCACATCTGCCGAGCTACCTCGGTGGACAAAAGAGAGGGCGGCCGGATATCCGCCACAAAGCATACCTCCTTCAGCCACCACCCCCGGAATCCGAAAGGTGGCTTCCAGAGATACACCCGTCGCCCAAAAGACACCCAAAGCTATCCGGGATACCGGAGAGGGATCGGGACATCCCCAGGCAATCCAGATTCCACGGCAAACTACGCCACCGCCAAGAAACCTCAACGGAATGGGATGGACCCCGGTGTCCTTTCCCCTACCTAGGAACTAGTGCGCCTGTGGGAGAAATCACGAAGGCCAAGAAGAGGAAGGGCAAAAGGGAGGGGTGAGGAGGAGGAGGAGGAATGGAAAAAGGGGAGGATGGGGAGGATGGGATAGGGGAGGGGAGAATGGGGGGTAATTAGGTTCGGTCTGAGGAAGAAGACCGACAGGGCTAATTCCTCAGACCAAGAGCCTCTTCACCACGCCAAGGAGCCCCCCTTGAAGAGGATGTACCTCTGTAATGTTGAGATACAGTCCCTGGACACATTATGTACCTCTGTAATGTTGAGATACAGTCCCTGGACACATTATATACCTCTGTAATGTTGAGGTACAGTCCCTGGACCCATTATGTACCTCTGTAGTGTTGAGATACAGTCCCTGGACCCATTATGTACCTTTGTAATGTTGAGATACAGTCCCTGGACACATTATGTACCTCTGTAATGTTGAGATACAGTCCCTGGACCCATTATGTACCTCTGTAATGTTGAGGTACAGTCCCTGGACCCATTATGCACCTCTGTAATGTTGAGGTACAGTCCCTGGACACATTATGTACCTCTGTAATGTTGAGGTACAGTCCCTGGACACTTATGTACCTCTGTAATGTTGAGGTACAGTCCCTGGACCCATTATGTACCTCTGTAGTGTTGAGATACAGTCCCTGGACACATTATGTACCTCTGTAATGTTGAGGTACAGTCCCTGGACACATTATGTACCTCTGTAATGTTGAGGTACAGTCCCTGGACACATTATGTACCTCTGTAATGTTCAGATACAGTCCCTGGACCCATTATGTACCTCTGTAATGTTGAGGTACAGTCCCTGGACCCATTATGTACCTCTGTAATGTCGAGATACAGTCCCTGGACCCATTATGTACCTCTGTAATGTTGAGATACAGTCCCTGGACACATTATGTACCTCTGTAATGTTGAGATACAGTCCCTGGACCCATTATGTACCTCTGTAATGTTGAGGTTCAGTCCCTGGATCCATTATGTACCTCTGTAATGTTGAGGTGCAGTCCCTGGACACATTATGTACCTCTGTAATGTTCAGATACAGTCCCTGGACCCATTATGTACCTCTGTAATGTTGAGATACAGTCCCTGGACCCATTATGCACCTCTGAAATGTTGAATACAGCCCCTGGACCCATTTTTGTACCTCTGCAATGTTAATACAGCCCCTGGACACATTATTTTACCTCTGCAATTTTTCAAAATACAGTCCCTGGACCCATCATGTACCTCTGTAATGTTGAGATACAGTCCCTGGACCCATTTTGTACCTCTGTAATGTTGAGATACACGTCCCTGGACACATTATGTACCTCTGCAATGTTGAGATACAGTCCCTGGACCCATCATGTACCTCTGTAATGTTGAGATACAGTCACGGACCCATTATGTACCACTGTAATTTTTGAGTTTACCGTCCCTGGACACATTATGTACCTCTGCAATGTTGAGATACAGTCCCTGGACTCATCATGTACCTCTGTAATGTTGAGATACAGTCCCTGGACCCATTATGTACCTCTGTAATGTTGAGATACAGTCCCTGGACCCATTATGTACCTCTGTAATGTTGCGATACGGTCCCTGAACCCATTATGTACCTCTGTAATGTTGAGATACGGTCCCTGGACCATTATGTACCTCTGTAATGTTGAGATACAGTCCCTGGACCCATCATGTACCTCTGTAATGTTGAGATACAGTCCTTGGACCCATTATGTACCTCTGTAATGTTGAGATACAATCCCTGGACCCATTATGTACCTCTGTAATGTTGAGATACAGTCCCTGGACCCATTATGCTCCTCTGTAATGTTGAGATATAGCCCCTGGACCCATTTTGTACCTCTGTAATGTTGAGATACAGTCCCTGGACACATTATGTACCTCTGCAATGTTGAGATACAGTCCCTGGACCCATCATGTACCTCTGTAATGTTGAGATACAGTCCCTGGACACATTATGTACCTCTGTAATGTTGACATACAGTCCCTGGACCCATCATGTACCACTGTAATGTTGAGATACAGTCCCTGGACCCATTATGTACCTCTGTAATGTTGAGATACAGTTCCTGGACCCATTATGTACCTCTGTAATGTTGAGATACAGTTCCTGGACCCATTATGTACCTCTGTAATGTTGAGATACAGTCCCTGGACCCATTGTGTACTTCTGTAATGTTGAGATACAGTCCCTGGACCCATTGTGTACCTCTGTAATGTTGAGATACAGCTCCTGGACCCATTGTGTACCTCTGTGTTCCATTATTCTGTTGTTCCACTGTTCCATCGTTCTATTATTCCAGTGTTCTATTATTCTGTTGTTCCATTGCTCTTTCGCTCTGTTGTTCTATTGTTCCATCGTTCTGTTATTCAGGTGGTCCATAATTCTGTTGCTCCATTGTTCCATCGTTCTGTTATTGTAGTGTTCCAGCATTCTATTGTTCCATCGTTCTTTTGTTCAAATATTATATCGTTCTGTTGTAACATTGTTCCATCGTTCTGTTGTTCCATTGTTCCATCGTTCTGCTCCACTGATTCATAGTGGACCAAAAATCACGTGTTAATGGACCATGATGAACCACTACAGTTGTTAGTGAACCATGATGAACCACTACAGTTGTTAGTGAACCATGATGGACCACTACAGTTATTAGTGGACCGTGATGGACCACTACAGTTGTTAGTGAACCATGATGGACCACTACAGTTGTTAGTGGACCGTGATGGGCCACTACAGTTGTTAGTGGACCGTGATGGACCACTACAGTTGTTAGTGAACCACGATGGACCACTACAGTTGTTAGTGAACCATGATGGACCACTACAGTTGTTAGTGAAACCCTGAAGGACCACTACAGTTGTTAGTGAACCATTTAAGGGCCACTACATTTTTACTGAACCATGATGGAAAACCCCTACAGTTGTTTTGGGGAACCCTGATGGACCACTCAGTTAGTGGACCGTGATGGACTACTACAGTTGTTAGTGGAACATGATGGACCATTACAGTTGTTAGTGAACCATGATGGACCACTACAGTTGTTAGTGGACCGTGATGGACCACTACAGTTGTTAGTGGACCGTGATGGACCACTACAGTTGTTATTGAACCATGATGGACCACTACAGTTAGTGGACCGTGATGGACTACTACAGTTGTTAGTGGAACATGATGGACCATTACAGTTGTTAGTGAACCATGATGGACCACTACAGTTAGTGGACCGTGATGGACTACTACAGTTGTTAGTGGACCGTGATGGACCATTACAGTTGTTAGTGAACCATGATGGACCACTACAGTTGTTAGTGGACCATGATGGACCACTAAAGTTGTTAGTGGACCGTGATGGACCACTACAGTTGTTAGTGGAACATGATGGACCACTACAGTTGCTAGTGGACCATGGTGGACCACTACAGCTGTTAGTGGACCGCGATGGACCACTATAGTTGTTAGTGGACAATGGTGGACCGCTGTAGTTGCTAGTGGACCACGGTGGACCACTGCAGTTGTTAGTGGACCGTGATGAACCACTATAGTTGTTAGTGGACCATGGTATACTATTACAGTTGTTAGTGGACCATGGTAGACCGCTATATTTGTTAGTGGACCATGCTGGACCACTACAGTTGTTAGTGGACCATGGTGGACCACTATATTTGTTAGTGGACCATGGTGGACCACTACAGTTTTTAGTGGACCATGGTGGACCACTATATTTGTTAGTGGACCATGATGGACCACTACAGTTTTTAGTGGACCATGGTGGACCACTATATTTGTTAGTGGACCATGATGGACCACTAGATTTGTTAGTGGACCATGATGGACCACTATATTTGTTAGTGGACCATGATGGACCACTATATTTGTTAGTGGACCATGGTGGACCACTATATTTGTTAGTGGACCATGATGGACCACTATATTTGTTAGTGGACCATAGTGGACCACTATATTTGTTAGTGGACCATGATGGACCACTGTATTTGTTAGTGGACCGTGATGGACCACTATATTTGTTAGTTGACCATGATGGACCACTACAGTTTTTAGTGGACCATCGTGGACCACTATATTTGTTAGTGGACCATGGTGGACCACTACAGGTTTTAGTGGACCATGGTGGACCACTGTAGTCACTCGTTAAGTCACGATGGTGCTGAGCTTTTGATCCGAGAATCTGGAGCTCTCTGTCACCTTGGATCAAACTCGACTCTTACTTTAGTCTCTCCTCTTAAGTCCTCGTTTTCTTTTATTCTTTTTTATTTCCCATTTTCTAGCAACATTGAATTCTCTCCGTTTTCTGTGAAAGTTTGTACACAGTTGTTGCTGCATTGCAGCTGCAATGTGGCAATGGAGCCAGGCTCCAACCACTCTAATTTCCCTTAATTTTCGTACATTTAGTAGGTCTAAAATAGGCCTGAATCTCTCTCTGAAGGTTGGTCGTACGTGAGGCAGACGAGTGCGGAACAACTGTCTTACTCATGTGTGTGTTAATTGGTGGCTGCTGGAGGGTATATAAGTGTGTTAGCTCCTGCCAGGGGACATTTACTTTGTCTTTTGGCAACGGATCATTCCCACTGTTCGTTCTGGAATCCTGGAATACACTGGAATCAATACTGGAATCCTGGCGCCATCTGCACCCGCCTGCTGCCAGACGCGCGATCCCTCCCCCTTGCTAGCCCACTCTCCCCGGACAGGGGAAAAACAAATCCCCATCGCATCTATTCCCTAGCGCCCCTAAAAAGTATTTTTCCTAACTTTTTATCTGTGGGGATATCTAAAAAGCTTTTTTCATTCTTAGTGTTGGGTAACGGGATCGGCACGATATGTTTTCCCTGGAGGGGGTCGAGAGAGGAAGTTTGGAGTCAAAAAAAAAAGCTTCCCGGCGTGCGAGCAGGCAGGAGGGACGCAGGCGCCCCCGTGCCATGCAAACCCCTTTCCCAGGGGAACCCCTTAACCTAGCTAAACCTAGCCTATTTTAACCCCCCAGCACTCCCATCCCCACGCCAGGAAGGAATTAAATTTTTATGTCCTGTGATAATTTTTTCGACAGAAAGTGATAAATTTCACAATTTTCCCCCGTGTTTTCCAGAAAAAGAAGTGTTTTTTTTTTATTTTAAAATTTAAAGTTGGGTTATAATTCCATGAAAATTAAACCAAGGTTGGTTTCCAATTTCCCACAAGTATTTTCTTGGGGTTAAACCTACAAGGATCCCCTTTGGGGGGTCCTACAAGTAACCCCCCCGGGGTTTTCCTTTCAAATTACCTTGGGGGTTTTTCCCACAATTTTCCCCCTTTGGGTTTTTCCTACAAAGGGATCCCTTTTGGGTTTTTCCTACAAATATCTCTTGGGTTTTTCCCACAAGTATTTCCCCTTGGGGGTTCCCACAAAATATCCCCTTTGGGTTTTCCTACAAATAACCCCTTTGGGGTTTTCCTACAAAATATCTCTTGGGGTTTTTCCCCACAAGTTTCCCTTGGGTTTTTCCCACAAGAAACCCTTGGGTTTTCCTACAAGATCTCTTGGGGTTTTCCCCACAAGTATCCCTTTGGGTTTTTTTACAAGTACTCTTGGGATACCCACCCTTTGGGCATAAGTATACTTCAAGATTCCTTGGGGATATTTTTTCTTTTAAATATTCCCTTGGGGAAAAATACCCCATCCACAAGGATCCCCCTGGGATCCATCCTAAAAGTATCCCCTGGAAAACCTATCCCACAAATATCTTAATACCTATCCTACAAGACCCTGGGTTACCTAAACCTACAAATACCCCTGGGAAACCTATCCCACAAGTATCTCCTGGAATACCCCATTTCCCAAATTAAAAAAACCCCGGGATACCTATCCTACAAGTATACCCTGGAATACCTATCCTACAAGTATCCCCTTGAATACCTATCCTACAAGTATCCCCTGGGTTACCTATCCTACAAGTATTCCCTTGAATACCTATCCTACAAGTATACCCTGGGATACCTATCAATCCTACCAGGATTAATTCACCTCAATAATTCAAAATGAATTATTTTAGGCCTTTCTAATAATTAGATAATCCCATGATTATCAAAGTAATCCTCTCCTATCAGTATGTCATGGCTCCATATATAGAGTTATAATTCCACTTGTGATAATTCTGAGGCTACCAGTGATAATTCTGTAAAATAATCAAATATCCCATCCTATCCTTGCCTATCCTTACTTATCCTCCCAGGATTACTTTTACGTCATTTACAAAGAACAATTATCAAAACCGTACTGCGCTGTATAACCCTTGCGGTTTAGCGCTTCTTTTGATTATAATATCAAAACCGTACCGATAATTATATTACTAATTATAATTATATTTATACTCCCCATGATTATTATATTTATATTAATTACATTAATAATTATGGTGCTGGTAAGTGTTTACGCCAGTTACATTAATTATTATATTAATTAACGTTGATAATCGCTGTAGGCTTTTTGCGATTATTTAAATTTTAGAATTGTAGGGGTCAGGGTCGCTAGAGGCGACGTTACTGTGCTCAGCAACCAGAAACTAGACCTTAACGACCACTGTTTCCAGCCAGTTAATATTTCCACCCTAGTATGGTAGGTGTCCCCCTTCCCTGAGTCATGGTAGTGGTCCCTGAGCCATGTTAATGTTTCCTTAGTCATTGTATGGTCCTTGAGTCGCGGTAGTGGTCCCTGAGTCTTGGTAGTGATGGACCCGAGTGATGGTAGTGGTCCCTGAGTCATGGTAGTGATGGACCTGAGTGATGGTAGTGGTCCCTGAGCCATGGTAATGATTCCTTAGTTATTGTATGGTCCTTGAGTCACGGTAGTGGTCCCTGAGTCATGGTAGTGATGGACCTGAGTCATGGTAGTGGTCCCTGAGTCATGGTAGTGGTCCCTGAGCCATGGTAATGATTCCTTAGTCATTGTATGGTCCTTGAGTCGCGGTAGTGGTCCCTGAGTCTTGGTAGTGATGGACCCGAGTGATGGTAGTGGTCCCTGAGTCATGGTAGTGATGGACCTGAGTGATGGTAGTGGTCCCTGAGCCATGGTAATGATTCTTTAGTCATTGTATGGTCCTTGAGTCACGGTAGTGGTCCCTGAGTCATGGTAGTGATGGACCTGAGTCATGGTAGTGGTCCCTGAGTCATGGTAGTGGTCCCTAAGTTATGGTAGTGGTCCTTGTGTCATGGTAGTGGTCCCTGAGTCAAGGTAGTGATGGACCTGAGTGATGGTAGTGGTCCCTAAGTCATGGTAGTGGTGGTCCAGGGTCATGGTAGTGGTGGTCCTGAATCATAGTAGTTGTGGCCTTGAGTCATGGTAGTGGTCCCTGAATCATGGTAGTTGTGGCCCTGAGTCATAGTACTGGTCCATGAGGCATGGTAGTGGTGGTCAAGGTAGTGGTAGCCCTGAGTCATGGTAGTGTTTCCTCATTCATGGTAGTGGCCCTGAGTCATGGCAGTGGTTCCTGAGTCATGGTAGTGGTAGCCCTGAGTCATGATAGTGGTCCCTGCGTCATGGTAGTGTTCCCTGAGTCATAATAGTGGCCATGAGTCATGGTAGTGGTGGCCCTGTGTCATTGTAGTGGTCATGAGCCATGGTAGTGGCCCTGAGTCATGGTAGTGGTCCTTGAGTCATGATTGTGATCCTGAACCATGGTATTGGTCATAAATCATAGTTTAGGACGTGGTAATGGTCGTAAAGCATGGTGTTAGGTCATGGTATTGGTCATAAGTCATGGTTTAGGTCATGGTATTGGTCATAAGTTGTGGTTTAGGTCATGGTATTGGTCATAAGTCATGGTATTGGTTATAAGTCATGGTTTAGGTCATGGTATTGGTCATAAGTCATGGTTTAGGTCATGGTATTGGTCATAAGTTGTGGTTTAGGTCATGGTATTGGTCATAAGTCATGGTATTGGTTATAAGTCATGGTTTAGGTCATGGTATTGGTCATAAGTCATGGTTTAAGTCATGGTATTGGTCATAAGTTGTGGTTTAGGTCATGGTATTGGTCATAAGTCATGGTTATTGGTTATAAGTCATGTTTAAGTCATGGTATTGGTCATAAGTCATGGTTTAGGTCATGGTATTGGTCATAAGTCATGGTTTAGGTCATGGTATTGGTCATAAGTTTTACCAAAAATATTTTTACCAAAAATATATTCTCATTAACAGTCTCAGTGTCTTACTCAAATATTGCCCTTATCTTACCCTTATCTTCCCCTAGCATTGCCCTTATCTTACCCTAATATTCCCCTTATCTTACCCTGATATTCCCCTTATCTTACCCTAATATTCCCCTTATCTTTCCCTAATATTCCCCTTATCTTACCCTAATATTGCCCTTTAATACTGCCCTAAACTTATATCTGCCCTCGTTTCCCTTCCTGCACCCCCCTGGTCTGCCCCAGTTATCTGCCCTGCTCTTCCCTCTAAGACAACCACCTCCGTAACACTAAGTTATCTAATTCAAGGATCGTGTGTAATCCCTGATCTATGACTAGCTATAATCCCTAATCGTTCTCTGTGTAAGGTTGTATCCCAGATGTTTAATCCAAGGTCTAAACGTCTAGTACCTTCCTGGTTTACGGCACCAATCCCTGATTGTAGCCCTTGTCCTAATCGTTGGTTGACCTTACGACACTTGGTGTAACCGCTGATCATGTGTCCCTGAAGGCCAATAGCCTAGTCCCTGAACCATGTGATTCACTAATTGACGGCCATCGATTCCACTTGGGATAGATTTATTGATCACTTAAAGTAGGTTTAATGATCCTCTGGCCTTTTGGTCCCTTACCCTTTAGCCTTTGACCCTTTCCTCTCCCCCCCTTTTTTTTTTCTCCGCCTTGGATTTAGTCTTGATCCTGTGGTCCTGTGAGGGAAGAGTCACAGAATTGCTCGCCAGAGTTTTGCGTGTAGCGTTTGTGTGTGTGTGTGTGTCTTTCCAGCCGTGCTCTACAAGTAGACTACAGATTAGACTACAGTGTGTAGACCCAGCGGTGTGTAGACTGGTGTAGTGTGCATGTAGACGTGGTGTAGTACTGTGTATCTCTGTGTATCAGGCTTTACTCTAGGCCATCTATGTCCGTGTGCAGAAGACTTTAGCAAGATGTAGTATGCTGCTACCGCTGCTGTTGCTAGCTAAGCAATCCTCTCACTCTCTCCTGATTAATATATGTGTAATATATATATATAGAATCACCCCTAGAACACACACACTTATTCCTGTTCCGGCTCCGCTCAAAACCACAAGAAGTTAATGTTTATTTTTAACACCCTCCATAATAACTGTCCAATTCTACCTTTCAAAACACCCGGAAATAAAATTCTCAAAGAGATAGCAGAACAATTGTAGAATATAGAAATGGGCTATGAATGCATCACTCTAGATAGCCGTTATAGAGAACAGTTACCTGGAGATAGCAGAGGTCTATGAACATAAAACACTTCTCCCAGAACGAATACGCTGAAGTTGAAGAACAACCAGTTACTCTTTTCTTCAGCAAACTGTTTCAAGAAATGTTTCTTAAGAGGCATCAATAATTCCAGCACATCTTAGAGGTAGAGCCAGTAGGCCTACTATAGTTCTCCTGTGCTCTTCATTCAGGAGAAGAACTTTGCTAAGGATTTATAACTAAAGAAGAGGATCGTTGCAGAATCTTGAACGTGATTATACCATCCATAATCCGCTCGTCTACCAGCATTTAACATCTCTCAGCTACTACCAGTATCTGGAACTTGCAGAACACCCACTTCCCTAGCCTCAACCACCGAAATTGACCACCATGGACAACGTTACCGTCAATTCCTACGTGGAAAATGAAACGAAGAGCACTTTACTGGACACCGCCACCAGTGAACTTGACGTCCAGGTGACCGGCATCGTTTTAGACCCGCTGGGCTCCACAAACGAACCTGAAACCACCTCCATATACCGGTAGGCTCCTCTCCAGCTCCTCTTCCTTCTCGTTTCTCCCTCACTTCCTCTCTTTTTATTCCCTGTTCCTCTATCCCATCAGCACTTCACACAGCTTCTGGCTGCTATGTACCACCGTATGCTACCACCTCTGCTTTAGTTATTAAGTGTTCAAGCCTGTGTTCTGCTTTACAATAACCTTGTCCCATTTTGTACTACCAATATTCCTGTAGGCTTCTAATGGTATGGTTACATTATACATTTAGACACCTACCCTCCTCAATAGGCACCTTCACCTATTGCCTCCTTCGCCTTTGCCACCAATCATTGATGATGAAGGGCTTTTGATTTAAGAGATTGATGCTATGCTTAATTTTCTTGGATCATAAATTTCCGAAGTTACGCTCTCAGTACTTCTCTCTCTCACACGGAGAAAGCAGTATACACCAAGAGTTGTATATTTCTCATTGTATATATACAGAGAGGGATACACATCACTATATAAATATATATCTGTATATACATTAAGAGGTGTGTATCCCTGTGTATATCCACCGAGATGTTTATATCTCTTACACAGAGTTTGACTTAATCCTTGTATTAAGTATTTAAAGTATTTCAGTACCTTACCAGCAGTAGCCACACCCCGGTATATATCCGTAGTTGTCTTCCTGCAGTATACCTGACGCATGCCTGGGTATACTCTGCAGTATACCTGATGCATGCCTGAGTATACTCTCTCTTTCTCTTGTAGTTACCAGCTTGTGCTCTCAGAATGACCCCCATCGGTTTTAAGCCTAATGCAATTTTCCAATAGGCATTTTTGGGGATAAATGTCGCTTGCATGTTTTTTTTTTTGTAGGCATGATGGTCTTCGATTAGGCCTATTTTTTCCCGTCGTTTGAGGCGCTTATAATGAATAATTTTCATGTTTTCTGGAGGCCGTGCCAAGACTGGCGAACCACAAGAATTTTTGTCGAACGAAAATCTTGGAAAAATCTGTTTGAATTATTTATACAAATCCCTTTTTGAATTGTGTTTACGTTTGTAGTTACATACTGTGTAGAAATTTTTATAGAACCGGTTTTTTTTTTGGTTCTGGTTAATGACGTAGGTGTTTAGAAGGGTGAATATTGTGTTACACAATACCAGTAGGTCGTCTTTAGTATATTTCATCCTCTCCCTCCCTACCTACCTCCCTCCCTGCCTCCCTCTCTACCTCCCTCTCTCCCTCTCTACCTACCTCCCTCCCTGCCTCCCTCTCTACCACTCTCCCTCTCTCCCTCCCTGCCTGACTCCCTTCCTCCCTGCCTGCCTGACCCCCCCTGATCCCCTCTCCCTTCCAACTAGTCTCTCTTCTCCCTACCAGAGAGCATCCTCTCCCTACCTCCCCCCTCGCCCTCATTCACCCTCCCCCTCCACATATTCCTCATCCTCCTGTTCCTATCCTCTGGAGAGGAAGGGGATAGACTGTTGGCTGCTAGATACGCACATCTGCAGTAAGCACCACAGCCTTGGTCATCATGCAGTTCACAAGCAATTCCCATTGTTCGCAGATCACTGTACAATTCAACAATAATTCATATAAATCCCTTTCACTTTTAAAGTTTATGCAGCTGAATTTATTGTTATATATTTTTACAAGACTCCCACAATTCTCCAACTCATAAAAATGCATCACAATTCACATAAAACTCCCACAATTCACACAGAACTCTCACAATTCACACAAAACTCCCACAATTCACACAAAACTCCCACAATTCACACAGAACTCTCACAATTCACACAAAACTCCCACAATTCACACAGAACTCTCACAATTCACACAAAACTCCCACAATTCACACAAAACTCCCACAATTCACACAGAACTCTCACAATTCACACAAAACTCCCACAATTCACACAAAACTCCCACAATTCACACAGAACTCTCACAATTCACACAAAACTCCCACAATTCACACAGAACTCTCACAATTCACACAAAACTCCCACAATTCACACAAAACTCCCACAATTCACACAGAACTCTCACAATTCACACAAAACTCCCACAATTCACACAAAACTCCCACAATTCACACAAAACTCCCACAATTCACATAAAACTCCCACAATCCACACAAAACTCCCACAATTCACACAAAACTCCCACAATTCACACAAAACTCCCACAATTCACACAAAACTCCCACAATTCACACAAAACTCAAGGTTCCAGGAGAATCATCATAAAAATTACTAAGTAACAATATAACTCAGAATTTTGAAACAATTCTCACAATTCTGAAATTGTGTAAAATTTCTCACAATTGTGACAGATCATACACAATTTCAACATAATTCAATCCAGACTCACACAATTCTACAATAATTGACACAATTCTCTTTAAATTCTTACGTAGCAGAATTTGTCTAAAATAATATGTGATAACTTAAGTTAGGTGAGGTTACTAAGTTAGGTGAGGTTACTAAGTTAGGTGAGGTTACTAAGTTAGGTGAGGTTACTAAGTTAGGTGAGGTTACTAAGTTAGGTGAGGTTACTAAGTTAGGTGAGGTTACTAAGTTAGGTGAAGTTACTAAGTTAGGTGAGGTTACTAAATTAGGTGAGGTTACTAAGTTAGGTGAGGTTACTAAGTTAGGTGAGTTTGGTTAGGTGAAATTACTAAGTTAGATGAGCTAAGTTTGGTTAAGTGAGCTAAGTTTCGTTAGGTGAGGCTACTAAGTTAGGTGAGTTTGGTTAGGTGAGATTACTAAGTTACGTGAGGTTACTAAGATGGATGAGCTTACTAAGCTAAGTGAGGTTACTAAGTTGGATGAGCTTACTAAGTTAGGTAAGGTTATTAAGTTAGGTGAGCTTACTAAGTTTGTTTAGGTGAGGTTATTAAGCTAGGTGAGGTTACTAAGTTGGGTGAGCTTACTAAGTTTGGTAAGGTGAGGTTACTAAGGTAAGGTTACTAAGTTAGGTGAGATTACTAAGTTTGGTTAGGTTACTAAGTTAGATTAGGTGAGGTTATTAAGTTAGGTGAGATTACTAAGTTAGGCTAGGTTACCAAGTTAGGTTGCTAAGTTTGGTTAGGTGAGGTTATTACTAAGTCTGGTTAGGTGAGCGTACTAGGTTAGGTCAATTGATGTTTCTAAATTAGGTTGGGTTTTTAAGTTAGGTTAGCTAAGGTTTCTAAATTAAGTTTTTAAGTCATGTTAGGTTTCTAAGCTAGGTTAGCTGAGGTTTCTAAGCTACGTTAGGTTAGGTTAGGTTTCTAAGTTAGGTTAGCTGAGGTGTTTAAGTTAGGTTAGGTTAGGTTTCTAAGTTAGGTTAGCTGAGGCGTTTAAGTTAGGTTAGGTTTCTAAGTTAGGTTAGCTGAGGTGTTTAAGTTAGGTTAGGTTTCTAAGTTAGGTTAGCTGAGGCTTCTAAGTTAGCTGAGGCTTCTAAGTTAGCTGAGGCTTCTAAGTTAGCTGAGGCTTCTAAGTTAGCTGAGGCTTCTAAGTTAGCTGAGGCTTCTAAGTTAGCTGAGGCTTCTAAGTTAGCTGAGGCTTCTAAGTTAGGTTTGGTCCAATAAAACATTTTGTATCGTCAGTGAAAAAATATTCTGGTTCCGTAATTTTGTGAGATAATCGACGTATTGGCAAAGTTCGGCTTATTAGACGCACCACATATATGTTCAGAAAATTCACACAATTCAGAATATTTAAGTTTGACTCACACCTCAGATTTACAACACTTAATTAATACAATTTTTACACAACTAAACAGCTCACTCAACGAACGTGAACAAGTCATGTATATTTTGGAGAAGTGATGGTGTCAAGGACAACAGAAGTGTCAGTGTTACGACCACAGTGGTAGTGTGATGGTCCTGTTACACTGTGTCAGTGTTAAGACCGCAGTGGTAGTCTGATGGACCTGTTACACTGTGTCAGTGTTAAGACCACAGTGGTAGTCTGATGGACCTGTTATACTGTGTCAGTGTTACGACCACAGTGGTAGTCTGACGGACCTGTTATACTGTGTCAGTGTTACGACCACGGTGGTAGTCTGATGGACCTGTTATACTGTGTCAGTGTTACGACCACAGTGGTAGTCTGACGGACCTGTTACATTGTGTCAGTGTTACGACCACAGTGGTAGTCTGACGGACCTGTTACATTGTGTCAGTGTTACGACCACAGTGGTAGTCTGACGGACCTGTTACATTGTGTCAGTGTTACGACCACAGTGGTAGTCTGACGGACCTGTTATACTGTGTCAGTGTTACGACCACAGTGGTAGTCTGATGGACCTGTTACATTGTGTCAGTGTTACGACCACAGTGGTAGTCTGATGGACCTGTTATACTGTGTCAGTGTTACGACCACAGTGGTAGTCTGATGGACCTGTTACACTGTGTCAGTGTTACTACCACAGTGGTAGTCTGATGGACCTATTACACTGTGTTAGTGTTACAACCACAGTGGTAGTCTGATGGACCTGTTACACTGTGTCAGTGTTAAGACCACAGTGGTAGTCTGATGGACCTGTTACACTGTGTCAGTGTTACTACCACAGTGGTAGTCTGATGGACCTGTTATACTGTGTCAGTGTTAAGACCACAGTGGTAGTCTGATGGACCTGTTATACTGTGTCAGTGTTAAGACCACAGTGGTAGTCTGATGGACCTGTTACACTGTGTCAGTGTTAAGACCACAGTGGAAGTCTGATGGGCCTGTTACACTGTGTCAGTGTTACAACCACAGTGGTAGTCTGATGGACATGTTACACTGTGTCAGTGTTACAACCACAGTGGTAGTCTGATGGACCTGTTACACTGTGTCAATGTTACGACCACAGTGGTAGTCTGATGGACCTTTTACACTGTGTCAGTGTTGCGACCACAGACCTGTTACACTGTGTCAGTGTTACGACCACAGTGGTCTGATGGACCTGTTACACTGTGTCAGTGTTACGACCACAGTGGTAGTCTGATGGACCTGTTACACTGTGTCAGTGTTACGACCACAGTGGTAGTCTGATGGACCTGTTACACTGTGTCAGTGTTACGACCACAGTGGTAGTCTGATGTACCTGTTACACTGTGTCAGTGTTACAACCACAGTGGTAGTCTGATGGACCTGTTACACTGTGTCAGTGTTACGACCACAGTGGTAGTCTGATGGACCTGTAACACCTGATCGTAATTAAGTCAGTGATCTCTCACCTAGACAGCGTAGGTACAAGGCAAACCAGCAGCACTAAATTCCAATCCATGTAATCCTTCACTATATATATATATATATATATATATATATATTATATATATATATATATATATATATATATATATATATATATATATTATTATATTTACTGTGACCACGAACGAGTGGTATTGATCAATAACAACACCGCACTAGCCAAGGACTCGAATCCATGCTGCTTTTGACTGCCTCATGGTGGGCGAAAACACATGACACGACGCCCTAATCCACTGTACCGTACGATCCTTAAGAGTAGCGCATCCAGCGGCACTGAATGTTGTACTCGACTTATGTGTTTTCGCCCACCATGAGGCAGGCCAAAGCAGCATGGATTCCAGTCCTTGGCTAGTGCAGTGTTGTTATTGATCAATACCACTCGTTCGTGGTCACAGTTATATATAATATATATATAATATATATATATATATATATATATATATATATATATATATATATATATATATATATATATATATATATATATATATATATATATATATATATATGCAGAATAATCACTGTGAAAAAATAGAATTCGAAACGCTTTCGTGATTTCTCACATTATCAATGAACTATAAAAGAAGTTAAAGGGGAGTCATATAAGGGGAGACTACACCTCGCTGAAACCTGACAACACCTGACTTTTTATGTTGATGTAGGTAGTCAGTGATCGTGAAACACAGCTTATATTCTACCCCCAAAAAATTTTCAATGTACATTAAATTCTACCCAAATTTTAATTTGTCTAATGTATCTTAAATTCTTCCCAAGTTTTATTAATTATAAATGAATCCAGTTTGTATAACCCAAAAGAAATATTCATATTATTTTCAAATGTATTTTTTTTTTTTGAAACATGATTCTATTCGTGCCCTTGTGGCTTAGCGCTTCTTTTAGATTATAATATTATATTCGTTTCAACTTTGGTAATCTACACACATCCATAATCCCATCAGTTTTCATAACAAGGCTGCGCACACAACCACTGGCTGGACGACTCTTTCAACAATCCAGGTTGTAGGTACATAACTTCCTGCTGAAGTAGTTTCTGCTTCTCTGGACTGGCTCTGTAAGGAGAGTTTAATAGGTTTAGAGGAGCCCATATCATGGTAACCCAGGTTCCACACTTCTGGAACATCTGACAATGTCAGAATTGGTTTGCAGGAAGGTAGTGAGTGGTAATACTTGGACTTCTGTAAGTCCTGATGTTATAGTGAGAGTATCCTGAAGGATGACTGAGTTACGAAGTTCTGTTTAAACCTCAGGGATTGTGTAGAGTCTACATGGTGTATAGAAACCGAGAACAATGTCAGCATTGAGACCTGAGGTGGTTCAAAGAACTTTTCCATTTAATTTGGTTAATATTGTAGACTTTACCCAAGTTGGCTTTATGCAAAGGTGCTGTTATATAGTTAAGAATTTTTCTTTAAGCCTGCATAAAGTCCCTAAATCTCTCTTTTAAGGTGTGACCAGGCACAAGCTCCTGGACCAACACCTTGTCTCTTGGATCAAAGTAGCGAAATTTATCTCTTTTATCATACCTTTGTTTCGTGTACTGAGATGTTTTCAGGTTGTCCTTGACCAGCTGCCATGCCACGTGCAGTTTTGATTTAGGATCGTCAAGTGTCTTAACGATGTCTTCTCCCAAACATCCTTCCTTAAGAACGTATAGTGGGGACCTCTCACATGCTTAAAATTCGCCTCAAAGTAACTGTATCCTGTGGATTACTGGACCGTTTCTTGCACTGCAAATAACAGCAGAGGAAGTGATTCCAGTCTGTGGGAAAATGCATGCAATATGTTTGCATCATAGTTTTGAAGTTTGGTGCAACCTTCGTAATGCTCTTTGGGACCGAGGATGATAGACTGTGGAAAGTTTTTTAATTCCTAGCTTGTTTAAAGCTTCTCCGAATGCTTTTACAGTAAAGTTTGTGGATCGTGGATTTCCAATGTGATATATATATCTGATAAGGGCTTTAAGGATGGCTTTACTATTGATGCTACACATAGACACAGCCTCAGGATACCTAGATGTGTGGTCAACAATAGTAAATAGATATTAGTTACGTGACTTTCCCTTAAGCAAGGGGTCCCACAGATTCAATGATTAGGTCTGCAAATGGCTGTCCATCAGCAGGTATGGGAAGAAGTGGTGCAGGTTTAATGTAGTGTCCGGGTTTACCCGCTTGCTGACACTGAAGACAGGATCTGATGTAACTCCGAATATCTCGTCTTAAACCTTGCCAATCAAAATGCTGTGATACTTTATAGTGTCTTAGTGACACCCAAGTGTCCTCCTAAAGACGAATTATGAGACGCCTTCATAACCTGAAGTCTGAAATCCTTAAGTATTACAAGCCTATCAGGTCTGGATATTTCCCGTACCTCCTTACCAGTAGCTGGACGAAATATATATTTTTTTCATTACGTATTTAGCCGGGTGTATAAAGTCGACTTCAGGAGAAGCACTCCCTCCGTTGGCCTTCCTGGAAGGTGGGTCCCTCAGGTATGGAGACAGGAGCATCTGGCTATCCTGCTATCCACCAATGGGAGGAGCGTCTGGCTGTCCTGCTACCCAGCAATGGGAGGAGCGTCTGGCTATCCTGCTACCCAGCAATGGGAGGGCGTGATCATGGATATTTCACTAGATTTAAGAGTGCCTGGCCAGTTTTCCTCTTAAAACAATTTGTCTAACCCTTGATCCAAGCCCTTCAAAGGAAGGTCAGCAATTTCTTCAGATTTTCCACTTTGTATATTGTCCGAGCCATAGCCAGGACCGGAGAAGATGCTTCTGTGGTTACAAGAGGCTTCTTTGGTTACAAGAGGCTTCTGTGGTTACAAGAGGCTTCTGTGGTTACAAGAGGCTTCTGTGGTTACAAGAGGCTACTGCGGTTACAAGAGGCTGCTGCAGTTACAAGAGGCTGCTGCGGTTACAAGAGGCTGCTGCGGTTACAAGAGACTTCTGTGGTTACAAGAGGCTGCTGCGGTTACAAGAGGCTGCTGCGGTTACAAGAGGCTGCTGCGGTTACAAGAGGCTGCTGCGGTTACAAGAGGCTGCTGCGGTTACAAGAGGCTGCTGCGGTTACAAGAGGCTGCTGCGGTTACAAGAGGCTGCTGCGGTTACAAGAGGCTGCTGTGGTTACAAGAGGCTGTTGCGGTTACAAGAGGCTGCTGCGGTTACAAGAGACTTCTGTGGTTACAAGAGGCTGCTGCAGTTACAAGAGGCTGCTGCAGTTACAAGATGCTGCTGCGGTTACAAGATGCTGCTGCGGTTACAAGAGGCTGCTGCGGTTACAAGAGGCTGCTGCGCGTTACAAGAGCTGCTGCGGTTACAAGAGACTTCTGTGGTTACAAGAGGCTGCTGCGGTTACAAGAGGCTGCTGCGGTTACAAGAGGCTGCTGCGGTTACAAGAGGCTGCTGCGGTTACAAGAGGCTGCTGTGGTTACAAGAGGCTGCTGCGGTTACAAGAGGCTGCTGCGGTTACAAGAGGCTGCTGCAGTTACAAGAGGCTGCTGCAGTTACAAGAGACTTCTGTGATTACAAGAGGCTGCTGCGGTTACAAGAGGCTGCTGTGGTTACAAGAGGCTGCTGCGGTTACAAGAGGCTGCTGCGGTTACAAGAGACTTCTGTGATTACAAGAGGCTGCTGCGGTTACAAGAGGCTGCTGCGGTTACAAGAGGCTGCTGCGGTTACAAGAGGCTGCTGCAGTTACAAGAGACTTCTGTGGTTACAAGAGGCTGCTGCAGTTACAAGAGGCTGCTGCGGTTACAAGAGGCTGCTGCGGTTACAAGAGGCTGCTGCGGTTACAAGAGGCTGCTGCGGTTACAAGAGGCTGCTGCGGTTACAAGAGGCTGCTGCGGTTACAAGAGGCTGCTGCGGTTACAAGAGGCTGCTGCGGTTACAAGAGACTTCTGTGGTTGCAAGAGGCTGCTGCGGTTACAAGAGGCTGCTGCGGTTACAAGAGGCTGCTGCGGTTACAAGAGGCTGCTGCGGTTACAAGAGGCTGCTGCGGTTACAAGAGGCTGCTGCAGTTACAAGAGACTTCTGTGATTACAAGAGGCTGTTGCGGTTACAAGAGACTTCTGTGATTACAAGAGGTTTCTGTGGTTATGTGAAGACTCACTCAGCCCTGTAACAACTTCACACAGTATTACCAAGGCTGGCTCCTCCTCAGGAAAATTAATGAATAGAAAAAGAAATAACAGACAAACATAAACACTTATGTAGAAAATATAAAATATAAAACACTTAAATATGAAATATTAATCCTACATTAAAGAAAATGAAAAATGAAAAATATAAATGATAACTGAATTCAACGCTAATTTAAAACTTGGATGTCTGGTGTTGGTGACACTGTGTTGTTGAAATCGTAGCCGTTGCTGATGATGGGGGGGGGGGGTCGCAGGTGTTGGTTACCACCACTGGCTAGTTCTTCACAGATTATTCCCGTATTATATCCCGATGACAGGAAAGCAGGTTCTTTACCGCTGCAATGATGTGGGGTTACGTCCTGCACTTTCATACAGGTGCACAGGTAGTTCAGTACAAAATGGGGAAGTCTCTGGACGTTAGTCCTTCTCCTGTTCTGCTCGTTGACAGGTGACCCTCTCTGACATCCAAGCTGGAAAGATACAGGTTACCCACTGCTTAAATAATCACTCTCCATGGTAGTGTACATTACTCAAAAGACGTGGTGATTATTACAACAGTCAACCTAGAGCAAGACTGAAAAGACTAAGTTTATTATTGGTCAAAAGTGAAGCTTTTAACCAATAAATCCACTAGAATACAAGGCAGGCATGTACTTACAGTAGTGTTGGGAGCTGTGAGTCGAGTGATTTACTGTTTGACCAGAGCCCCACACGTCACCTTTCGGGGGGGGGAGAAGGAGGGGAAGGGATAGTGGGAGCTAGACTGACCCTACGTTAACAAACAGCCGGCAATCAAACTATCACTTTAGGGGTGGGGGAGAAAAGGCCGGAATAGCGGGAGCGTGACTTACCCTACCTTAACTAGTAGCCGGTAATGAAACTATTGTTACTATATTGCTACTCCTATCTATTGAACTTTTCCCTCACAAGTTACAAGAGGTTTCTGTGGTTACAAGAGGTTTCTGTGGTTACAAGAGGCTTCTGTGGTTACAAGAGGTTTCTGTGGTTACAAGAGGCTTCTGTGGTTACAAGAGGTTTCTGTGGTTACAAGAGGCTTCTGTGGTTTAAAGAGGCTTCTGTGGTTACAAGAGGCTTCTGTGGTTTAAAGAGGCTTCTGTGGTTACAAGAGGTTTCTGTGGTTACAAGAGGCTTCTGTGGTTACAAGAGGCTTGTGTGGTTACAAGAGGTTTCTGTGGTTACAAGAGGTTTCTGTGGTTACAAGAGGCTTCTGTGGTTACAAGAGGTTTCTGTGGGTACAAGAGGGTTCTGTGGTTACAAGAGGCTTCTGTGGTTACAAGAGGCTGCTGCAGTTACAAGAGGCTTCTGTGGTTACAAGAGGGTTCTGTGGGTACAAGAGGGTTCTGTGGTTACAAGAGGCTTCTGTGGTTACAAGAGGCTGCTGCGGTTACAAGAGGCTTCTGTGGTTACAAGAGGTTTCTGTGGTTACAAGAGGTTTCTGAGGTTACAAGAGGTTTCTGTAGTTACAAGAGGTTTCTGTGGTTACAAGAGGCTTCTGTGGTTACAAGAAGCTTCTGTGGTTACAAGAGGCTTCTGTGGTTACAAGAGGCTTGTGTGGTTACAAGAGGTTTCTGTGGTTACAAGAAGTTTCTGTGGTTACAAGAGGCTTCTGTGGTTACAAGAGGCTTCTGTGGTTTCAAGAGGCTTCTGTGGTTACAAGAGACTTCTGTGGTTACAAGAGGCTTCTGTGGTTACAAGAGGCATCTGTGGTTACAAGTGGCTTCTGTGGGTACAAGAGGGTTCTGTGGTTACAAGAGGCTTCTGTGGTTACAAGAGGCTGCTGCGGTTACAAGAGGCTTCTGTGGTTACAAGAGATTTCTGTGGTTACAAGAGGTTTCTGAGGTTACAAGAGGTTTCTGTGGTTACAAGAGGTTTCTGTGGTTACAAGAGGCTTCTGTGGTTACAAGAAACTTCTGTGGTTACAAGAGGCTTCTGTGGTTATAAGAGGGTTCTGTGGTTACAAGAGGCTTCTGTGGTTACAAGAGGCTTCTGTGGTTACAAGAGGTTTCTGAGGTTACAAGAGGCTTCTGTGGTTACAAGAGGCTTCTGTGGTTACAAGAGGTTTCTGTGGTTACAAGAGATTTCTGTGGTTACAAAAGGTTTCTGTGGTTACAAGAGGCTTCTGTGGTTACAAGAGGTTTCTGTGGTTACAAGTGGCTTCTGTGGTTACAAGAGGCTTCTGTGGTTACAAGAGGCTTCTGTGGTTACAAGAGGTTTCTGTGGTTACAAGTGGCTTCTGTGGTTACAAGAGGCTTCTGTGGTTTCAAGAGGCTTGTGTGGTTACAAGAGGCTTCTGTGGTTACAAGAGGTTTCTGTGGTTACAAGAGGCTTCTGTGGTTACAAGAGGCTTCTGTGGTTACAAGAGGTTTCTGTGGTTACAAGAGGCTTCTGTGGTTACAAGAGGTTTCTGTGGTTACAAGAGGCTTGTGTGGTTACAAGAGATTTCTGTGGTTACAAAAGGTTTCTGTGGTTACAAGAGGCTTCTGTGGTTTCAAAAGGCTTCTCTGGTTACAAGAGGCTTGTGTGGTTACAAGAGGTTTCTGTGGTTACAAGAGGTTTCCGTGGTTACAAGAGGCTTGTGTGGTTACAAGAGGTTTCTGTGGTTACAAGAGGTTTCTGTGGTTACAAGAGGTTTCTGTGGTTACAAGAGGTTTCTGTGATTGCAAGAGGTTTCTGTGGTTACAAGAGGCTCAGGACACAATCTACAACAAAGAATGTTGTTACTAAGCAACAAGCAACTGTCCTGGTGAAACCCCCAGATGCATCTACAGATAAATAACCAATATAATAATGTTTTTTAATGAAAATCCTATGCAGAGGAACACAAAAAACTGCCCTACATAAGCTTGTAGTGAGACTGAGGACTTGAAGACGTCTTAACAGAAATTGGGAGTAAACTCTGTCATAAGAGGGAGCAATAAGCCCTTGTATCCCTGCAGGTGGATATTTCTCTGGGGCGCAGTGCTGCATGACCCTATTGGGGTCATGCAGTTCCACTCCTTCAGGAAGATTTGACTGGCACTATAGAAAGGTGTTATACACACATCTGCCTCATTCTCATTATTTGTATCATTAACTTAATGCTGCCCAAAGGTTGTGATACAATGGACTTACCTCTGGCAGCAGACCTTTGTAAATTAGGGCACATGGCCTTGATGTGGCCAGGCTTACGACAGTAGTAGCAGGTTATGGACTCTGGAATCTTGTCTCGAGCACCTTTCTGGTCTTGAGATGGACATCGTGTCTAACTCCAGCTTCCATCCTCGGACGAAGTCCTGACGTCCTTCCTCGACGATGTCTGTCCATACCAAGCTGGTGGGAAGCAAGTTGAAGGTATCGCTCGCCCAACAAGCAGTTTGCTTCAAGAGTTTTTGCAAGCTTGGCCGATTCCATACAGGTCCTACTGACTGGCCTAAGAAGACCCTTACCTCCTGACCCACTGACTCAGACGTTATCCATTATAGCTAATTGTAAATATTCACTGAAGTTCGAAACATCAGCTGCTCTTTACCATTTGGTGAAGATCTTGGTTTGTAGCCGGACAAAGTCAACATTAGACTGGCCGGACTAGCGCCAATTTCACTTAAACTCTGATATTTGGCAGGAATACACTGATATGCCTCTACCACAGCCACCTTCACAACCTTGTAATCACAGAATGATTCAGGAGGTTTAGCACTTTTGATTATAATCCTCTCGTATTATATTCCCCCTTAGCAGGGACGTGCTCTTCCTTAGCAGGGACGTGCTCTTCCTTAGCAGGGACGTGCTCTTCCTTAGCAGGGACGTGCTCTTCCTTAGCAGGGACGTGCTCTTCCTTAGCAGGGACGTGCTCTTCCTTAGCAGGGACGTGCTCTTCCTTAGCAGGGACATGCTCTTCCTTAGCAGGGACGTGCTCTTCCTTAGCAGGGGCGTGCTCTTCCTTAGCAGGGGCGTGCTCTTCCTTAGCAGGGGCGTGCTCTTCCTTAGCAGGGACGTGCTCTTCCTTAGCAGGGGCGTGCTCTTCCTTAGCAGGGACGTGCTCTTCCTTAGCAGGGACGTGCTCTTCCTTAGCAGGGACGTGCTCTTCCTTAGCAGGGGCGTGCTCTTCCTTAGCAGGGGCGTGCTCTTCCTTAGCAGGGACGTGCTCTTCCTTAGCAGGGGCGTGCTCTTCCTTAGCAGGGGCGTGCTCTTCCGTAGCAGGGACGTGCTCTTCCTTAGCAGGGACGTGCTCTTCCTTAGCAGGGGCGTGCTCTTCCTTAGCAGGGACGTGCTCTTCCTTAGCAGGGACGTGCTCTTCCTTAGCAGGGACGTGCTCATCCTTAGCAGGGACGTGCTCTTCCTTAGCAGGGACGTGCTCTTCCTTAGCAGGGACGTGCTCTTCCTTAGCAGGGACGTGCTCTTCCTTAGCAGGGACGTGCTCTTCCTTAGCAGGGGCGTGCTCTTCCTTAGCAGGGACGTGCTCTTCCTTAGCAGGGACGTGCTCTTCCTTAGCAGGGATGTGCTCTTCCTTAGCAGGGACGTGCTCTTCCTTAGCAGGGACGTGCTCTTCCTTAGCAGGGACGTGCTCTTCCTTAGCAGGGACGTGCTCTTCCTTAGCAGGGACGTGCTCTTCCTCAGCAGGGGCGTGCTCTTCCTTAGCAGGGACGTGCTCTTCCTTAGCAGGGACGTGCTCTTCCTTAGCAGGGACGTGCTCTTCCTTAGCAGGGACGTGCTCTTTCTTAGCAGGGACGTGCTCTTCCTTAGCAAGGGCGTGCTCTTCCTCAGCAGGGGCGTGCTCTTCCTCAGCAGGGACATGCTCTTCCTTAGCAAGGGCGTGCTCCTCAGCAGGGGCGTGCTCTTCCTCAGCAGGGACATGCTCTTCCTTAGCAAGGGCGTGCTCTTCCTTAGCAGGGGCGTGCTCTTCCTTAGCAGGGACGTGCTCTTCCTTAGCAAGGGCGTGCTCTTCCTCAGCAGGGGCGTGCTCTTCCTCAGCAGGGGCGTGCTCTTCCTCAGCAGGGTCGTGCTCTTCCTTAGCAGGGACGTGCTCTTCCTTAGCAGGTACGTGCTCTTCCTCAGCAGGGTCGTGCTCTTCCTTAACAGGGACGTGCTCTTCCTCACCAGGGGCGTGCTCTTCCTCAGCAGGGTCGTGCTCTTCCTCAGCAGGGACGTGCTCTTCCTCAGCAGGGGCGTGCTCTTCCTCAGCAGGGTCGTGCTCTTCCTTAGCAGGGACGTGCTCTTCCTTAGCAGGGACGTGCTCTTCCTTAGCAGGGACGTGCTCTTCCTCACCAGGGGCGTGCTCTTCCTCAGCAGGGTCGTGCTCTTCCTCAGCAGGGACGTGCTCTTCCTCAGCAGGGGCGTGCTCTTCCTTAGCAGGGACGTGCTCTTCCTCACCAGGGGCGTGCTCTTCCTCAGCAGGGACGTGCTCTTCCTCAGCAGGGACGTGCTCTTCCTTAGCAGGGGCGTGCTCTTCCTCAGCAGGGACGTGCTCTTCCTCAGCAGGGACGTGCTCTTCCTTAGCAGGGGCGTGCTCTTCCTTAGCAGGGACGTGCTCTTAGCAGGGGCGTGCTCTTAGCAGGGGCGTGCTCTTAGCAGGGACGTGCTCTTCCTTAGCAGGGGCGTGCTCTTCCTTAGCAGGGGCGTGCTCTTAGCAGGGGCGTGCTCTTAGCAGGGACGTGCTCTTCCTTAGCAGGGGCGTGCTCTTCCTTAGCAGGGGCGTGCTCTTAGCAGGGACGTGCTCTTCCTTAGCAGGGGCGTGCTCTTACTCAGCAGGGGCGTGCTCTTCCTCAGCAGGGGCGTGCTCTTCCTTAGCAGGGGCGTGCTCTTCCTTAGCAGGGACGTGCTCTTCCTCAGCAGGGGCGTGCTCTTCCTTAGCAGGGGCGTGCTCTTCCTTAGCAGGGACGTGCTCTTCCTTAGCAGGGACGTGCTCTTCCTTAGCAGGGGCGTGCTCTTCCTTAGCAGGGACGTGCTCTTCCTTAGCAGGGGCGTGCTCTTCCTTAGCAGGGGCGTGGTCTTCCTTAGCAGGGGCGTGCTCTTCCTTAGCAGGGACGTGCTCTTCCTTAAGAGGGGCGTGCTCTTCCTTAACAGGGGCGTGCTCTTCCTTAGCAGGGGCCTGCTCTTCCTTAGCAGGGACGTGCTCTTCCTTAGCAGGGACGTGCTCTTCCTTAGCAGGGGCCTGCTCTTCCTTAGCAGGGGCGTGCTCTTCCTTAGCAGGGGCGTGCTCTTCCTTAGCAGGGGCGTGCTCTTCCTTAGCAGGGACGTGCTCTTCCTTAACGGGGGCGTGCTCTTCCTTAACAGGGGCGTGCTCTTCCTTAGCAGGGGCGTGCTCTTAGTAGGGACCTGCTCTTCCTTAGCAGGGACGTGCTCTTCCTTAACAGGGGCGTGCTCTTCCTTAACAGGGGCGTGCTCTTAGTAGGGACGTGCTCTTCCTTAGCAGGGGCGCGCTCTTCCTTAGCAGGGACGTGCTCTTCGTTAGCAGGGGCGTGCTCTTAGCAGGGGCGTGCTCTTAGCAGGGGCGTGCTCTTAGCAGGGGCGTGCTCTTCCTTAGCAGGGACGTGCTCTTCCTTAGCAGTGACGTGCTCTTCCTTAGCAGGGACGTGCTCTTCCTTAGCAGGGACGTGCTCTTCCTTAGCAGGTGCGTGATATTCCTCAGGGGCGTGCTCTTCCTTAGCAGGGGCGTGCTCTTCCTTAGCAGGGATGTGCTCTTAGCAGGGGCGTGCTCTTCCTTAGCAGGGACGTGTTCTTCCTTAGCAGGGACGTGCTCTTCCTTAGCAGGGACGTGCTCTTCCTTAGCAGGGACGTGCTCTTCCTTAGCAGGGACGTGCTCTTCCTTAGCAGGTGCGTGATATTCTTCAGGGGCGTGCTCTTCCTTAGCAGGGATGTGCTCTTAGCAGGGGCGTGCTCTTCCTTAGCAGGGACGTGCTCTTCCTTAGCAGGGACGTGCTCTTCCTTAGCAGGGACGTGCTCTTCCTCAGCAGGGACGTGCTCTTCCTTAGCAGGGACGTGCTCTTCCTTAGCAGGGACGTGCTCTTCCTTAGCAGGGACGTGCTCTTCCTTAGCAGGGACGTGCTCTTCCTTAGCAGGGACGTGCTCTTCCTTAGCAGGTGCGTGATATTCTTCAGGGGCGTGCTCTTCCTTAGCAGGGGCGTGCTCTTCCTTAGCAGGGGCGTGCTCTTCCTTAGCAGGGATGTGCTCTTAGCAGGGACGTGCTCTTCCTTAGCAGGGACGTGCTCTTCCTTAGCAGGGACATGCTCTTCCTTAGCAGGGACGTGCTCTTCCTTAGCAGGTGCGTGATATTCTTCAGGGGCGTGCTCTTCCTCAGCAGGGACGTGCTCTTCCTTAGCAGGGACGTGCTCTTCCTTAGCAGGGGCGTGCTCTTCCTTAGCAGGGATGTGCTCTTAGCAGGGACGTGCTCTTCCTTAGCAGGGACGTGCTCTTCCTTAGCAGGGACGTGCTCTTCCTTAGCAGGGACGTGCTCTTCCTTAGCAGGGACGTGCTCTTCCTTAGCAGGGACGTGCTCTTCCTTAGCAGGGACGTGCTCTTCCTTAGCAGGGGCGTGCTCTTCCTTAGCAGGGGCGTGCTCTTCCTTAGCAGGGATGTGCTCTTAGCAGGGACGTGCTCTTCCTTAGCAGGGACGTGCTCTTCCTTAGCAGGGGCGTGCTCTTCCTTAGCAGGGACGTGCTCTTCCTTAGCAGGGACGTGCTCTTCCTTAGCAGGGGCGTGCTCTTACGAGGGGCGTGCTCTTGCTAAGTTTGTACAAGAGTCAGTGTTTGGTAGCCGAAGCGTTAACGAGGCTGAGTGACCCTGAGACCAACTTGGGTCACACCAGTATTAGGTCATCTGGCATATGTTCAGGAGGTTGTCATGCTTCATTATGAACAGGAAATCGAAGCTGAGAGAGGCGATGAGTTTCTGTAGCAGCTGAAGTACCTGGTTGGAGCGTCATACAGTACGAGTCACACCTTAGTTACTTATACACTCACGAAGCCGTGTATCAGTGACAGTTCCTTGATATTCTGTGGCAGTTGAACGATTGTTTCTCCAGCACTTCTGTGGAGATAGTCCTTCAGTGTCAGAAATCACGTAAGCGCTTGGAATTTCACTATTTTTTCACAGTGGTCGTTCTACAGGCATATATATATATATATATATATATATATATATATATATATATATATATATATATATATATATATATATATATATATATATATATACTCGGAGAAGTGGATAAAAAGGCTTCAAGGAAAAATATTTGGATTTCTTCCTGAAGCCGTTTTGTATATATTATATATAATTATATATATATATATTATATATATATATATAATATATATATATATATATATATATATATATATATATAATTATATAGGGAGGTACCACCTCTAGAACTGTTATAGGGACCCTCATCCTCAGAGAAAAGAATAAACTTGCTTCAGGGAAAACTCAAGGTTCTCCCTGAAGCTGTTTGAGAATTTTCTCCTACCACCCCCTATATTTTATGTATATTTTATTTAAAGACAAAATACATTGACAAAACATTCACAAAAATACGATAGAAAGTAAAACAACATATGTGACTTAGAGCTACATCTCGAATACTTCGTCCAGCTCCCCGGTGGTATGCCGCGTGCCCAGAATGCTGCAGGCATTTCCTCTCTGGATTGCAACACTGAGTCTCTGAAAGAGGAAGCTGGTCGCCCTGTGGTCCTTGGTTTCTATGATGAGCTTTTCACCCAGCTCTATTAGGTACTTTAGAGCACACTTGCCCCATGCTCCAAGGGTCTCCGACCCTATTGGGATAAAGTTATAGTAAGGGGGAAGGTCTTCATATTTGCGGATCTTCTGGGTCTCCCTGTGGCTGGCAGCTCCACCCCCTTCCACTACGGAGTATGGCAAGTAGGTGTCTGCCAATGTGGCGGCACATGTGTAGTCCCAGGCAATCTGCTTTCCATCCTTCCAAGGTAGCATAGTGGCTCCATCAGGACGCTTTTGACTTCCGTCAGACCTCTGCACTTGGGGTTCCCGTTGAGCTGGGCAACGGGCTGTGGCGAGGCTTCTCTTTATGATGTCATTGACCTCCTTATGCCTGGCATACTTCCCTTCTGTTGTGTGACACACGAGACCATGAAGTCCGAATTGATCAGCTGTCGCCCTGCCGCAAATACACCTATGTTCGGTGAGGGTGGGGGCGGCTAGGCGAAGAGCAACACCAATCCGAATGGCCTGTGGGTCTAGTCGAGTGCCCAAGGAGGAATTGGGAACAGCTAACAGGAAATCTCTTGAGTGTGGTGCCTTCACTGCCAGGAGACGAGCTTTGTCCTTTCCTGAGGCACTGGAGAGCATTGTGTTGGCGATTTTTTCCATGATCGGTTTGTCCCAGTGGGACTGTTTGTGTTCTTTGGGAGGACCTGGTCTACTGGAGGAATCTGTAAGGGTGTCCCACCGAATCGCTGCTTCAGTAAACCTGGGGTCTTGAGTTCCTACCACGTCTCTCAAGTGTTCGGGAACAATCTTCTTGACTAATGCACTGGAAGCCAAACACGAAGATAGAAAAGCAGGTAAAGCAACATGCGTTGCTTTGCGCACCCCTATACCTCCCAGTCGTACTGGGAGGGTTGCCTTCTTAAGGGTTGACCTCAGGTGTGCGTCATATTCGTCAAGTGTTGGGTTGTCAAAAGAGGGTGCACACCTCAGGAAGTAAGTGAGTCTTGGAATAGCAAGGCACCTTGTGAGGAGATACAGAGCATCATGGGCATCAAGATTGCTTATTCTCTCCTCCATTCTCATCAGGTCATTCAATTTGTCCTTGAGGACTGTGTCGATGGCCTGGTGACCCAGCAGTGCTCCCAGGAGGGTACTGTTGGACGGAGTGGTAGTAGAGACTTCTGGGAGGATTCTTCGCACAGCATTGATTATTTCCTGGTTCGCTGTGATGATTTCACACTTGGAGGGATTGAGGATGAGTCCCAAGTCTTCTCCCTGTGTTTTCACCAGTTGTAGGTCCCCTACGAGGGACTCTTCAGTACCTGCCAGAGTGCCATCATCCAGGTACCAGATGTTGAGCTCGCTGCGTAGGCTGGAAGTTAGTTCTCTTACTGCCAAGCAGAAGAGAAGCAGAGCTAGTGGATCACCCTGCTGAACACCTTCTGATGATTGAATTTCATGTTCTCCAAACAAAAGAATTGAGGGTTTGCTGTAGCCAGCTGAGATGAAGGGAAAAAGACTGGGGAAGCAATCCCGAACAGCTGGCAAGACAGCATCTCTCTTTACCATATTAAAGGCATTTCTAAAATCAATTTTGACTACAGCCTTGTCTTCTGGTAGGTCCCTGATGTAGGCCCTTGCCGCATGAGCTGCAGTTTCACTGCCTTGAGGGACCCCAAAGCCCAGTTGGTGTGCTGGTGGAGTAAAATGGCAGCTTCTAGGCGAATGTTTCTTACTGCTGCTTTGGCCACGAGACGGCGAAGAGTGTTTCCAACCGCAATGGGTCTGATTCCCCCATCCTTCTTCTTCAACGCACACAGTGAGGCTCCGAAAAAGAAAGGTTTAACTTCTGGGATTCGCCCAGCCAGGCAGTTGTTGACGAAAGTTGTTAACTCGGTGAGAAGAAGTGATGCAGATGCACCGAGTACTGGATTTACCATCTCCTTGAGGTGCTGAGGTCGAATTCCAGTGTAACCTCCTGCAGATCCTGCAGGAAATGACACGATCGCCTTATAGACTCCCGATTCAGGCAAAATTAATTGTTCAGTGATGGGGTCTTCCTCAGGGTTGTTGTTGATGGTTATGGTGTCCCTGGTTGGATGCTTGTCTCTTAGTGCTTGAGCTGTGGTCTCATCTTTGGGGGCTACAGTGTCGTCACTTGTAATTATTCGGATTGCTCCCACTGTGCTACCTTCTTCAATTTTTTTGCTAACCTGTGCGCAAATTTTCTCGTTTTCAGTGGGGCTTTTCTTGGGTCTACCTTTGTGATTCCTGCGATGATGGGGCAGAGGGACACAATTATCCGTTCTTGGGTAGTTGCGCACTGCCTTGATAACTGACGTGGTTAGCAGTTTGCCTCGTCTTTCAAGAACTGCAAGACAGACATTGCCGAACAAGAGCAGGTTGCGCCATGCTTGGATGGTGCCTCGGGCTTCTAAGTTGGTGGAACCTCCATTCACCTGCTTAAGAAGGTCTGTGAATTTCCCTGCTGCATATGGGCGAGCCGCTTTAGGGATGTGGGATAGGGTACTGTTAGCAGTGGATTTGAATGCCAAGAGAAGGTTATCGCAACTGAGGAGGTTGCCATTGGAATTGTCATCTGCCTGTGGAGGCTGTGGCTGCTCTGCTGGGGGCATATGTGATCCCGCACACCCATTGTGTGCACGAATGCGACCATTCCTGTTGCGTGCTCGAAACTCTCCGCACACCTGACATGTGCCTCTTCTTTCATTGTTGGGTGCACTGTTTCCCTGGCTTTGTGGCTGGCTGGCTTCATCATCTGCCATACCTCAAACTGTGTGGTAAGCCCAGGCTGAAGAGAAAATGGCGCATGGCACATACCGCATATAGTTCATGGTGGTGGTAGGGGGAGGAGAGGGGTCTCCCCTCCTTGTGGTGGGCGGTGGAGGAAAGGGAGGGGTGGAAGATGTGTGACTGAGGCGAGAGTAGGGCACTCACTCCCTCCCAGGACAAGTCACTATACACCTCAATGCTCTGTGTACCTGTTACTATACGCCACTATTCTCTGTGCACCTGTTACTATACACCACTATGCTTTGTTAGATTATATATATATATATATATTAATATATATATTATATATAATATAATATTATATATATATATATATAAATATATATATATATATATATATATATTTATATGTCGTGCCGAATAGGCAGAACTTGCGATCTTGGCTTAATTAGCAACGCTCATCTTGCCATATAGGACAAGCGAAAATTTGTGTATGCAATAATTTCGCCAAAATCATTCTGAACCTAACGAAAAAAATATATTTCACTGTGTTTGTTTAGTATTAAATTATTGTAAACAAATCTAAAATATATTTAGTTGGGTTAGGCTAAAATAAATTGCTCTTGTTATAATAAGGTTAGGTAAGTTTTCTAAGATTCTTTTGGTGCAAAATTAAATTTTTTTACATTAACCTTAATGAAAAAAATATATCTGCAAGCGTATAAGAAATTTTTTTAGAAAGGACTTAATTTTAAATGAGTTCTTGCTAATTGACCAGTTTTACATATTCGGCCACGACATATATATATATATATATATATATATATATATTAATATATATATATTATATATATATATATAAATATATATATATTGTGACGGGCTGGGCCAGTGTTTCCCACAAGGGAGGCTCTTTGATGTTGGTGAGGGGCTCTTGATCTTGGGTATTGGATCTTTGTTCCAATTCTCTGAATTAAGGCTTAATACCTACCCTCCCCCCACAGGCGCAGTATAATCCCTGTAGGTCTAGCGTTCCCTCATGATAATACTACTGGACCAATGTTGTGGACCAGTGTGACGTGACCAGTGTGACATGGACAAGTGTGACGTGGGCCAGTGTGACATGGACAAGTGTGACGTGGACCAGCATAACGTGGACCAGTGTACCGTGGGCCAGTGTGACGGTCCAGTGTTCCTTCATGTTATATCTCTCGCTGTAATCAACGACTCCCATAACAGTAGATACAGTCTACTGTCTGTCACGGGTGGCCCGTGGCCTGGTAGGAAAAGCTTTCGCTTCACACCCTGGGTGAGAACCCTGGGTGTGTTTCCTTACACCGGTTGTCCATGTTCACCCATCTGTAAAATGGGTACCAGGGTGTTAGTGGAGTGATGTGGGTCGCATCCTGGGACAAAACTGACCCAATCTGCGGGAAATGCTCAGCACAACAAGTGATTTTGTCACTGATGTCAGCTCTGGTCTGTACACCTTGTACATGTACTTGTAGATATAAAGATATTATTATTATTATTTGTTGGTGGAGGGAGGGAGAGAGAGAAAGAGAGAGAGAGAGAGAGCAAGAAAGAGAAAGAGCGAAAGAGAGATTAAATATTAAGTATCTTAATTTCTCTGAGATGATAGTCATTACTTGGCTTATGTTAATTACTGGTTGTCAAGGTTACTTGTTCATAGTATGTGACTTTCTTATATATATATATATATATATATATATATATATATATATATATATATATATATATATATATATATATTATATATGAAGGAGGGTGTTAATGTTGCAGTTTAAAAACTGTAGTGTAAAGCACCCTTCTGGCAAGACAGTGATGGAGTGAATGATGGTGAAAGTTTTTCTTTTTCGGGCCACCCTGCCTTGGTGGGAATCGGCCAGTGTGATAATAAAAATAAAAATATATATATATATATATATATAATATATATATATATATATATATATATATATATATATATATATATATAATATATATATATATATATATATATATATATATATATATATATATATATATATATATATATATATAAAGTATACAAGATTAAAGAGATAAATGCTATTATTTGTATGTTGAATATTTACATAAGAAGCTACAACCTGGTATTATTAAAACAACTTTGGTTACTGGAGTATTTTTTTTAAATTGTATATTATACCAATTAACAGTATTCTTTAAGACATTATGTAGACCAAAATTATGTTAATTTGAGTAGATATACCTGGAGTATACCTGAAGTATACCTGGAGAGGGTATCGGGGCTCAACGCCCCCCCAGCCCGGCCTGAGACCAGGCTTATGACTGGTGTAGGATTTTCAACCACCTATTATCAGTCATAATATTTCTCTTATAATATATTCGGTCACCTTTCCAAATAATTTTTATATTTTTATAATAATGGACATAATATCTGAACGGAAATAAATTCTCGTATACATTCATAAATCTGTTTTTATATAGATGCATAAGAAGTACCGGCAGTTAATTTTGTCAACCAATCAACATCGTCGTTACAAGCTGTGTTAATTCATTCATAAAAATGGTCTATACTCCAGTGTTTACTACGTCTGAGTTGCCAGGTACTTCTGCCCAGGAGAAACTGTCCAGGAACTTTTTTCCTCACCTGTACATACGTACAGAAAGTATTTACAAACGTTATGTAGGAGGAAGAGTTACTGTAAAAACAGTGTCTGCAATCAGAGTTGTGGACAATCTGTCAATTCTGCTCTATAAGTTGAAGATATCACTTCACAGAATTAGCAAGCTTTCACTTGATTGGCTATTCAACTACCAGTTATGATAGCAGTGAGGCCTAGACCTGCGACACACTTAACTGCTCGTTCACTGGTCTGGTGGGCGTCTCAGGATACGGATATAACTTACTGCAAATAAAATATAACATATCCGCGGATCATTATATGGCTAAGACTCGCGTCAGGAAACACTTGTCCTGTTTCCTGACAAACCTTACCTGACCCCGCATGACACAGTCAGCAACCAGTAAGTCAGGAGGAGGGGGGGGAAGTGATGGTCCAGAACCAAGAATTTAATTTAGAATAATTAAGGATGACTCCTGATCTCAAGAGCAGTAATTATCTCTGATAATCACCAGTGTGATAACTTAGCATTATAATCATTCTCTGATAATCACCAGATAATGTAGCGTCATAATTATCTCTGATAATCATCCGTGTGATAACGTAGAGTCATGATTATCTCTGATAATCGTCCGTGTGATAACGTAGCGTCATAATTATCTCAGATAATCATCAGAGTGATAACGTAGCATTATAATTATCTCTGATAATCATCAGAGTGATAACGTAGCATTATAATTATCTCTGATAATCGTCCGTGTGATAACGTAGCATTATAATTATCTCTGATAATCGTCCGTGTGATAACTTAGCATTATAATCATTCTCTGATAATCACCAGATAACGTAGCATTATAATTATCTCTGATAATCGTCCGTGTGATAACGTAGAGTCATGATTATCTCTGATAATCGTCCGTGTGATAACGTAGCATTATAATTATCTCTGATAATCGTCCGTGTGATAACGTAGCATTATAATTATCTCTGATAATCGTCCGTGTGATAACGTAGCATTATAATTATCTCTGATAATCGTCCGTGTGATAACGTAGCATTATAATTCATGCAGTTAATAACTAAATATATTTAAATTATTTTTAAAATATTTAATGCTGTAAATTGACCAGTAAAAACTATTAATGGAGGGGTCTGGATGCTGATGAGGGACTCTTGATCCAAGGTATCGGAATGACCTTCCATCTCCCAAGCACATTATACTGTGTATAAGGTATTCTGAATATTACACTGAGCTGTCAACACTGTACTGATAATACACATCAGTATAGTACTCTTACGGTGCGTTACTCTAGTGAAAAGTACTCGGAAGTACATGTATATGTGTGTGTACTCACCTATATGTGGCTACAGGGATCGAATTACAGCTCCTGGACCCCGCCTCATCGCTAGTTTCTACTACTTCACTCTCCACATTGTTTCACTTCCTGACATCTCTAGTGCTGAAGAAATACTTCCTAACATCTTTGTAACCTATCTGAATTTTTAACTTCCAGTTGTGACTCCATGTTGCTGTGTCACATCTCAAACATTACAGCTCTGACCATCTTAGCAATTCCTTTCAGTATTTTATATATCCTTATTATGTCCTTCCTATCCCTCTCGTCCTCCAGTGTGGTCAGGTTGAGTTTCCTTTACTTCTCTCCGTAGGTCATACCCCTTTACTCCAGGACTAATCTTGTTGCAAATTTCTTGACTTGCTTGACCAGTTGTGGGTTCCATACTGGTGCTGCATACTCCAGTATGGGCCTGACGTACACGGTGTACAGCGTGGTGAATGACTCCTTAGAGGTTGAAATCTATTCTAAGGTTTGCCAAGCGCCCAGGTGCTACAACAGTTATTTGGCTTATGTGCTCCTCAGGAGATATGCTCGGTATGATGCTCACCCAAAATTTCTTTTTCCTTGCGTGAGGCCTGCAGTCTTTGACATTTGTCCTTCTGTCCTTCTCAAATTTTCATAATTTCCGGGAGCCATTGTTGGATCAAACTTGCAACCTGTTCAGATCCCTTTGTAGTCTTACCTGATCCTCCTTCGCTTGACTTCTCATTAGTTTCACATCTTCTTCAAACAGGTACATCTTTGAATCTATTCCTTCCCTCATGTTACTCATAACAGAAACAGCACCGACCCTAGGACTGACTCTTGTGGAACCCCACTCGACACATGCACCCACTCTGACACCTCGTCACGTACCAACACAAGTTACTTTCTTCCTACCAGGTATTCCCTGATCCGTTGCAGTACTCAACTTGTGTGACTGGTTAGACAAGATCCTAGATAAGCTAACTCGTGAGCCTCTGTGTCAACACAACAGCCTGCTAGAACAGCAGGGAGACTAACTCACCAAACAGCAACACTGCATGAAGCAGCCGTCACCACCACCGAGTATTATAACAATCACTAAGCGCTAAACCCACAAGGTCACACAGTGTATTACCGAGCCTGAGCTCAGTAACTTCAGGTACCGACTACCACAGTGTGTAGGTGACTAGCACCCAGGTACCTACTTAATGATAGATGAACAGTGGCAGTAGGTGTAAGGACACATGCTCAGCGTTTACCCTCGCCCAGTCTTTGAACCCGGGTGCTTCAGTTGTGTCCAAAATCAAATTTTCGCGGGAAATTCAAATATCAGAGTATGGCCAAATTTTTGGCGGGAAATTAATGTCAAAATTTGGCTGAAAAATATATTTTTTTTATTATTAAGAATAATTAAATTTTTTTCTGGTAAATGTTTAGTCAAACGTTTCTTAAACATCAGAAAAACTACGATATAAAACGTTTTTAATGTCAAATTCAAAATAAAAGTTTATGGAAAAGTAATATGAATTTTCATATTTTTTTTTGTCAAAAAACAATGACTACGACGCAGAAAAAAATATATTAAGCATGTCAGCAATAAGTTAGAAACGTTGCCAACATTTCGCCAGAGAAACATCGACAACAATGGCTGTTTTAAGCACTTTTTATTTTTGGCGGGAAACTCCAGCTGTGTTTTGTAAACAAATGGATGAAATTTTGGCGCGTAAATGTGACATTTGTTGCATGATGTGACCTCTGTGTGAGGGGTCACTGTGACTAGGTGATGTGATCTTTCTGTGAGGGTTCACTGTGACTTCGGGTGTGACCTGTATGTGAGGGGTCACTGTGACTTTAGGTGACCTCTGTGTGAGGGATCACTGAGACTAGGTGAAGTGACCTCTGAGGGTCACTCTGACTTTAGTAGCTAGTGTGACCTGTGTGAGGGTCACTGACTTTAGGTGATGTGTCCTCTGTGTGAGGGGCCACTGTGACTTTAGTAGATGATGTGACCTGTGTGTGAGGGGTCACTGCGACTTTAGTAGGTGATGTGACCTCTGAGGGTCACTCTAGAAGCTAATGTGACTTCTCTGTGAAGGTCACTGTGACTTTAGGTAATGTGATCTTTCTGTGAGGGTTCACTGTGACTTTAGGTGTGACCTGTATGTGAGGGTCACTAACTTTAGTTGGAGATGTGACCTCTGTATGAGGGTCACTGTGACTTTAGTAGGTGATGTGACCTCTGAGGGTCACTGACTTTAGGTGGTGTGACCTGTATTTGAGGGTCACTGTGACTTTAGTAGGTGATGTGACTTGTGTGTGAAGGTCACTGTGACTAGGTGGTGTGACTTGTATGTGAGGATCACTGTGACTTTAGGTGGTGTGACCCGTATGTGAGGGTCACCGTGACTTTAGGTGGTGTGACGTGTATGTGTGGGTCGCTGTGACTTTAGGTGGTGTGACCTGTATGTGACGGTCACCGTGACTTTAGGTGGTGTGACGTGTATGTGTGGGTCACTGTGACTTTAGTAGATGTGACCTCTGTGTGAGGGTTACTATGACAGGTGATATGACCTCTGTGTGAGTCACTGTGACTTTAGCTAATGTGATCTCTGAAGGTCACTGTGACTTTAGGTAATGTGACCTCTTTGTGACTTCTGCTTTAATGCTTTGTAAGTCAAACCATACCCCGGCTGGGATTGAACCCGCGGTCATAGAGTCTCAAAACTCCAGACCGTCGCGTTAGCCACTAGACCAGCTAGCCACAATAAGATTCATCCAACTAGGTATATTTCTACACCATAGGAAAGTTAGCACAGGCACCTCTGTGACCACAAATGCAAGTTTTTACAGACGAATCTCCAGCTAGCGTGGCCGTGACGAACTCTAGCTCAAGTCCCTTCACTGCCGTCAACATGACTCAAGAAATCGTAATGACACGATTGCAATCGTGTCATTACGATTTCGTGAGTCTTTGTAAGTGGAGAGAGAGAGAGAGAGAGAGAGAGAGAGAGAGAGAGAGAGAGAGAGAGAGAGAGAGAGAGAGAGAGAGAGAGAGAGAGAGAGAGAGAGAGAGAGAGTGTCACAAAACAGTACCATCTTAATATCCTGTTTAACGTCTCAATGATGTATACACACGTTATCAACACAAGTTTACTGTAACTAAACTGCTGACCCAGCCTTTCTCACGGCAGATGACAACCCTGGGTGTTGAACCCTGAGTGGTCAGTACCCTGGGTACTGAACCCTGGGTGTTGAACCCTGGGTACTGGACCCTGGGTGGTCAGTACCCTGGGTACTGAACCCTGGGTGTTGAACCCTGGGTACTGAACCCTGGGTGTTGAACCCTGGGTACTGAACCCTGGGTGTTGAACCCTGGGTACTGAACCCTGGGTGTTGAACCCTGGGTACTGAACCCTGGGTGTTGAACCCTGGGTGTTGAACCCTGAGTGGTCAGTACCCTGGGTACTGAACCCTGGGTGTTGAACCCTGGGTGTTGAACCCTGGGTGGTCAGTACCCTGGGTACTGAACCCTGGGTGTTGAACCCTGGGTACTGAACCCTGGGTGTTGAACCCTGGGTACTGAACCCTGGGTGTTGAACCCTGGGTACTGAACCCTGGGTGTTTGAACCCTGGGTACTGAACCCTGGGTGTTGAACCCTGGGTACTGAACCCTGGGTGTTGAACCCTGGGTGTTGAACCCTGGGTGTTCAGTACCCTGGGTGTTAAGTACCCTGGGTACTGGACCCTGGGTGTTCAGTACCCTGGGTACTGAACCCTGGGTGTTCAGTACCCTGGATACTGAACCCTGAGTGTTGAACCCTAGGTGTTCAGTACCCTGGGTACTGGACCCTGGGTGTTGAACCCTGGGTGTTGAGCCCTGAGTGTTCAGTACCCTGGGTACTGAACCCTGGGTGTTCAGTACCCTGGGTACTGGACCCTGGGTGTTCAGTACCCTGGGTACTGGACCCCTGGATGTTCAGTACCCTGGGTACTGGACCCTGGGTGTTGAACCCTGGATACTGAACCCTGGGTGTTGAACCCTGGGTGTTCAGTACCCTGCGTACTGAACCCTGGGTGTTGAACCCTGGGTGTTCAGTACCCTGGGTACTGGCCCCTGGGTGTGAATCCTGGGTGTTCAGTACCCTGGGTACTGGACCCTGGGTGTTGAACCCTGGGTGTTGAACCCTGGGTGTTCAGTACCCTGGGTACTGAACCCTGGGTGTTGAACCCTGGGTACTGAACCCTGGGTGTTGAACCCTGGGTACTGAACCCTGGGTGTTGAACCCTGGGTACTGAACCCTGGGTGTTGAACCCTGGGTACTGAACCCTGGGTGTTGAACCCTGGGTACTGAACCCTGGATACTGAACCATGGGTGTTGAACCCTGGGTATTAAACACTGGGTACTGAGCCCTGGGTGTTGAACCCTGGGTACTGAACTCTGGGTGTTGAACCCTTGGTACTGAACCCTTGGTGTTGAACCCTGGGTGTTGGACTCTGGATGTTGAACCCTGGGTGTCGAACCCTGGCTGCTGAACCCTGCGTGTTGAATCCTGGGTGCTGACCCCTGGGTGTCGAACCCTGGGTGTTGAACCCTGGGTGTTGGACTCTGGATGTTGAACCCTGGGTGTCGAACCCTGGCTGCTGAACCCTGCGTGTTGACCCCTGGGTGCTGAACCCTTCGTGTCGAACCCTTCGTATCGAACCTAGAGTGTTGAACCCTGGGTGTTGAACCCTGGTTGTCGTACCCTGGATGCCGAACCTTGGGTGTTGAAACCTGGGTGTCGAACCCTGGGTGTTGAACCCTGGGTGTCGAAGGCTGGAAGTCGAGCCCTGGGTGTTGAACCCTGGGTGTTAAACCCTGGGTGTTGAACCCTGGGTGTCGAAGGCTGGGAGTCGAACCCTGGGTGTTGAACCCTGAGTGTTGAACCCTGGATGTCGAACCCTGGGTGTCGAAGGCTGGTAGTCGAGCCCTGGGTGTTGAACCCTGGGTGCCGAACCCTGGGTGTCGAAGGCTGGTAGTCGAGCCCTGGGTGTCGAACCCTGGGTGTCGAACCCTGGGTGTCGAAGGCTGGTAGTCGAGCCCTGGGTGTTGAACCCTGGGTGTTAAACCCTGGGTGTTGAACCCTGAGTGTTGAACTCTGGGTGTCGAGCCCTGGGTGTTGAACCCTGGGTGTGGTGGGCAGGTCTCCCCTCACCCTGGCAACACTGACATTACCAGCAATGCTCCAGGTAATAAGGTTGTTTTTCCTATTGCAACTGCTGCGGAGAATCGTCCATTTCGTCTTTTCTCTCTCTCTGCAAATTGCACTGAAAATTCCCTTCCCCAAATGAGTTGTGTCTGGTAGCGAGATCAGTGTTGGTGTTCTTAACGACACTGATGATGGTATCAAATTTCAAGACGAAATCGAACACCTGAACTACCGCGTCACGATTTTTAGTCACTGCATAATACATAATTACAAGAATTGTTTACAAATCTAGTTCCTTCAGAATTTACAACATTAGTTACGTAATGACTCGTCAGAAAGTTCTTCACTGTTATAGAGGCTTAACAATGTTTCAAGAACATTAGGCAACATATTCTTACTGGAAGTTGAGAATGTTTAGAAATGTTTGAAGCATTTGGCTTCATGTTGGTATTAACAGTGTTGTGTCTGTGAGGACAACAGTAGTCCACCATCATGTTGGTATTAACAGTGTTGTGTCTGTGAGGACAACAGTAGTCCACCATCATGTTGGTATTAACAGTGTTGTGTCTGTGAGGACAACAGTAGTCCACCATCATGTTGGTATTAACAGTGTTGTGTCTGTGAGGACAACAATAGTCCACCATCATGTTGGTATTAACAGTGTTGTGTCTGTGAGGACAACAATAGTCCACCATCATGTTGGTATTAACAGTGTTGTGTCTGTGAGGACAACAATAGTCCACCATCATGTTGGTATTAACAGTGTTGTGTCTGTGAAGGCAACAGTAGTCCACCATCATGTTGGTATTAACAGTGTTGTGTCTGTGAGGACAACAGTAGTCCACCATCATGTTGGTATTAACAGTGTTGTGTCTGTGAGGACAACAGTAGTCCACCATCATGTTGGTATTAACAGTGTTGTGTCTGTGAAGGCAACAGTAGTCCGCCATCATGTTGGTATTAACAGTGTTGTGTCTGTGAAGGCAACAGTAGTCCACCATCATGTTGGTATTAACAGTGTTGTGTCTGTGAGGACAACAGTAGTCCACCATCATGTTGGTATTAACAGTGTTGTGTCTGTGAGGACAACAGTAGTCCACCATCATGTTGGTATTAACAGTGTTGTGTCTGTGAAGGCAACAGTAGTCCGCCATCATGTTGGTATTAACAGTGTTGTGTCTGTGAAGGCAACAGTAGTCCACCATCATGTTGGTATTAACAGTGTTGTGTCTGTGAGGACAACAGTAGTCCACCATCATGTTGGTATTAACAGTGTTGTGTCTGTGAGGACAACAGTAGTCCACCATCATGTTGGTATTAACAGTGTTGTGTCTGTGAGGACAACAGTAGTCCACCATCATGTTGGTATTAACAGTGTTGTGTCTGTGAGGACAACAGTAGTCCACCATCATGTTGGTATTAACAGTGTTGTGTCTGTGAGGACAACAGTAGTCCACAATCATGTTGGTATTAACAGTGTTGTGTCTGTGAGGACAACAGTAGTCCACCATCATGTTGGTATTAACAGTGTTGTGTCTGTGAGGACAACAGTAGTCCACCATCATGTTGGTATTAACAGTGTTGTGTCTGTGAGGACAACAGTAGTCCACCATCATGTTGGTATTAACAGTGTTGTGTCTGTGAAGACAACAGTAGTCCACCATCATGTTGGTATTAACAGTGTTGTGTCTGTGAAGACAACAGTAGTCCACCATCATGTTGGTATTAACAGTGTTGTGTCTGTGAGGACAACAGTAGTCCACCATCATGTTGGTATTAACAGTGTTGTGTCTGTGAGGACAACAGTAGTCCACCATCATGTTGGTATTAACAGTGTTGTGTCTGTGAAGGCAACAGTAGTCCACCATCATGTTGGTATTAACAGTGTTGTGTCTGTGAGGACAACAGTAGTCCACCATCATGTTGGTATTAACAGTGTTGTGTCTGTGAGGACAACAGTAGTCCACCATCATGTTGGTATTAACAGTGTTGTGTCTGTGAAGACAACAGTAGTCCACCATCATGTTGGTATTAACAGTGTTGTGTCTGTGAGGACAACAGTAGTCCACCATCATGTTTGTATTAACAGTGTTGTGTCTGTGAAGACAACAGTAGTCCACCATCATGTTGGTATTAACAGTGTTGTGTCTGTGAAGACAACAGTAGTCCACCATCATGTTGGTATTAACCGTGTTGTGTCTGTGAGGACAACAGTAGTCCACCATCATGTTGGTATTAACAGTGTTGTGTCTGTGAGGACAACAACAGTAGTCCACCATCATGTTGGTATTAACAGTGTTGTGTCTGTGAAGACAACAGTAGTCCATCATCATGTTGGTATTAACAGTGTTGTGTCTGTGAACGCAACAGTAGTCCACCATCATGTTGGTATTAACAGTGTTGTGTCTGTGAAGGCAACAGTAGTCCACCATCATGTTGGTATTAACAGTGTTGTGTCTGTGAAGGCAACAGTAGTCCACCATCATGTTGGTATTAACAGTGTTGTGTCTGTGAAGACAACAGTAGTCCACCATCATGTTGGTATTAACAGTGTTGTGTCTGTGAAGACAACAGTAGTCCACCATCATGTTGGTATTAACAGTGTTGTGTCTGTGAAGGCAACAGTAGTCCACCATCATGTTGGTATTAACAGTGTTGTGTCTGTGAAGGCAACAGTAGTCCGCCATCATGTTGGTATTAACAGTGTTGTGTCTGTGAAGGCAACAGTAGTCCACCATTATGTTGGTATTAATAGTGTTGTGTCTGTGAGGACAACAACAGTAGTCCACCATCATGTTGGTATTAACAGTGTTGTGTTTGTGAGGACAACAGTAGTCCACCATCATGTTGGTATTAACAGTGTTGTGTCTGTGAGGACAACAGTAGTCCACCATCATGTTGGTATTAACAGTGTTGTGTCTGTGAGGACAACAACAGTAGTCCACCATCATGTTGAGACTAAACCCCCCTTGTTACCGTACCTCCATATACCTCCTAATACCACCTAAGGTGTCACTAACGTCAAAACTGAAGTGACGTCAAGGTGGGATTGAAAAAAACAGTGTTTCTAGGGACACAGTTATTACAACCCAGGAGTCCAAATGGCCTGTTATCCTGGGTGTAAAGGGAGCAAAATAAACACAGCAGAAAACTTTTGACTTATATTATCCTTCACCAGTTTAGAACAGAAGTATGTACACTATATACACTATGTACAGCAATAGGTATTAGTGCACTCCACGGTAAGCAAGGCAGAATAGAAGTCACTAGAGAGCAGACCGTGCTTCAACCAGCTCTAGAATGGGAATGACAAGGCAGACAGGAGAGTGGTACCCACATAACCTCTGCGATTGCCAAAACCATCTTCTCATTGGCTGGAACCTGGGTACGACGGGGCCCCATCGTCAACCCTCAGTCAACTGGTTCGTTGGTTGGGGGAGATAGCCTGTAAATGAGGGTGTGTACATGCGCCGAATAAAGGTTACGTACTCTTTGCGTGCCACAACAGTGTTTCCAGGGAAATTGTTTCCAGGTATACAGTGTTTCCAGGTATACAGTGTTTCCAGAGACACATTGTTTCCAGGTACACAGTGTTTCCAAGGACACACTGTTGCCAGGGACACAGTTTTACTAGGGACACAGTGTTTCCAGAGACACAGTGTTTCCAAGTACACAGTGTTTCCAAGTACACAGTGTTTCCAAGTACACAGTGTTTCCAAGGACACAGTGTTTCCAGGTACACATGTTAACACAGTGCTCTTGAAGCCTTGATCATGTTTGGTACTAACTCGGCATAATTATCTGTTCTCTACCTTCCTGGGAAGTTCTGTACAACCCGTCTGACACCTGCCATGGAGTCAGCAACATTTAGGTCAGACTTGACATGAAGACAGAGGTCGGCTACCAGTTCACGTATTTGTGGCCTTCAGTCTTGCGCCAGTTAAAACTCCAGCTTTTTTCATTTACGTAAGAAATCCTGCACCGTCACCATCCATAACCTTTACAAAGTTTTTCATTAGGCCTAATTTTATACGTAATCCCCACATATATTCCACTTGTGGTCGTTGTATTTTGAGTAGAATATCTGTGGACTGGTGCGAGTCCTTTAATCCCACAACTTGAGTCACTGGTACAAGTGGATTTTCATTATGAAGGAAACCATACACGGGTGGGGTTAGAACCCGCGATCAGAGAGTCATAAAACTCCAGACCGACGCGTTAGCCACTGAACCAGCTGACTACAAATGCATTTGTGGTCACAGAGGTGCCTGTGCTAACTTTCCTATGGTGTATAAATATACCTAGTTGGATGAATCTTATTGTAGCCAGCTGGCCTAGTGGCTAACGCGTCGGTCTGGAGTTTCATGACTCTCTGATCGCGGGTTCTAACCCCACCCGTTGTATGGTTTGTTTGCAATCGTGTCATTAAGATTTCGTAAGTCATTATGAAGTATGACTACATTCAGAGTGATCTTGCAGGAGTCAGTGAATTACCTTCCATACATCGGGATGATTTTCATAGCCCAGTTCTTTCATAAGATCATTCACATCAGTGCTGAAAAGCACATCATTCTTCCTTCAATAGAATGTCACCAAACTAGTACGACGTGCGTGCCAATAATATATTTTTGTTCTCTCTGCTTAAATGTTCCACTCTTGTAAGAGCGACTTTAAGGGTGATGGACTGATTACATCGTCTTCAAGTATCTTCTGCTTCTATCAACTTTTCTGTATTTGACTGAAGAAGCCTACTGTGTAGGCGAAACGTTTCATAATAAAGATACCTAACTGTTGCATATGTGTCTTACCTAACAAGAGCGACCCAAACAATACTGTCTTCTTCTGTGATTGCTTAAGGTCTCTGACAAGGTCACTTAACTCCTGTAGAGAGTTAAGTGAGGCTGTTTATAGTTCATAAAGACCAGTGTTATCAGTCTCTTTACTATCAAGTTCTGTGTCATAAGCAACAGCTGGAACAGGTGTAGCAGTGATGGTAGTCATACCAGATCATGGAGCTGAACTCTTCTCCAGGCTGAGGGACTGACCACCTCAAACTATTTCTCCAAGGTTGATGGACTGTTTACATCATGTTTACTTCTCCACTACTGCTGTCTACAATCCATTCTCTATATTTCACTGAAAAAGCCTACCACATAGGCGGAACGTTTCAACAATTAAGATCCCCCAGCTGTTGCACATGTCTTAATCATCAATATATTATGTGTGTGTAGCCCTATCTTGAACCCCAGTAGTGCTTGTCTGCAATATTGATTCTATCATGTTTTCTCGTTGATCCTGAGGTTCATAGTTGACACATACATACCAGAAACTCTCTGTATTGTGCTGGCATCCTCGTCTGTCCATCTTCGCCTGAAATAGAGATTTACTACAAAAGTACAGAAAATGTAAAGCAAACATGGATATGTGTAAGTGACAGAGATTGGAAATTTAAGTAACATAAACACCAGTATACTCAAAGAATTGTAACCTTTTTATTACTGTGTGAACACTTGTACGACCAGAGCACGACTGATACCAAGTCTTCCTGAAAAAACAGGATATGTACCGTGCACATGTGTTCTTATATTTAACATGTTGTGTGGTAAATTAGATACATGTGCAACTCTTGGGTATCTTTATTGAGGAAACGTTTCGCCACACAGTGGTTTCATCAGTCCATACAAAGGAGAATCTTGAAGAACAGGAGGAGAATGAGGTAATCAGTCCCTCAACCTTGAGTCGATGTGGTCAGTCCATCAATCTACTCAAGATTGATGGATTGACCACATGTGTCTAATTTATCAACATGTCGGTTCTCTGAACCATTCATCTACAAACATGATGCGTACCATTCACGTTGATATATGTAAGCAGACACCCACATGACTTTCCACACAGGTGTATTGAAGTTTATACAAGTGACATAAAAGCAGGAGTGTTGCCAGTATCTTCCGTCAGGGGTTAATTCTGCCTTCAGGTTAGTCTCACCATCAAAATAATTACCTTAAAAAATTTCTTTAATAAATGTAACAATTCCTTTGTTGTTATTGTTCATTGTTATTAATTTCGTGATAATTTTGAGCGTTGTTGAAGATGGTATTATTATTAACCAAGTTGTTCTTGGGGAGTTAAGCAAGTCTCCTGGTCCCTCTGTTAACTTCAGTGATTGGTAGTCTCCTGGTCCCTCTGTTAACTTCAGTGATTGGTAGTCTCCTGGTCCCTCTGTTAACTTCAGTGATTGGTAGTCTCCTGGTCCCTCTGTTAACTTCAGTGATTGGTAGTCTCCTGGTCCCTCTGTTAACTTCAGTGATTGGTAGTCTCCTGGTCCCTCTGTTAACTTCAGTGATTGGTAGTCTCCTGGTCCCTCTGTTAACTTCAGTGATTGGTAGTCTCCTGGTCCCTCTGTTAACTTCAGTGATTGGTAGTCTCCTGGTCCCTCTTAACTTCAGTGATTGGTAGTCTCCTGGTCCCTCTGTTAACTTCAGTGATTGGTAGTCTCCTGGTCCCTCTGTTAACTTCAGTGATTGGTAGTCTCCTGGTCCCTCTGTTAACTTTAGTGATTGGTAGTCTCCTGGTCCCTCTGTTAACTTTAGTGATTGGTAGTCCTCCCTGGTCCCTCTGTTAACTTCAGTGATTGGTAGTCTCCTGGGCCCTCTGTTAACTTTAGTGATTGGTAGTCTCCTGGTCCCTCTGTTAACTTCAGTGATTGGTAGTCTCCTGGTCCCTCTGTTAACTTCAGTGATTGGTAGTCTCCTGGTCCCTCTTAACTTCAGTGATTGGTAGTCTCCTGGTCCCTCTTAACTTCAGTGATTGGTAGTCTCCTGGTCCCTCTGTCAACTTCAGTGATTGGTAGTCTCCTGGTCCCTATGTTAACTCAGTGATTGGTAGTCTCCTGGTCCCTCTGTCAACTTCAGTGATTGGTAGTCTCCTGGTCCCTCTGTTAACTTCAGTGATTGGTAGTCTCCTGGTCCCTCTGTTAACTTCAGTGATTGTAGTCTCCGGTCCCTCTGTAACTTCAGTGATTGGTAGTCTCCTGGTCCCTCTTAACTTCAGTGATTGGTAGTCTCCTGGTCCCTCTGTAACTTCAGTGATTGGTAGTCTCCTGGTCCCTCTGTCAACTTCAGTGATTGGTAGTCTCCTGGTCCCTCTGTTAACTTCAGTGATTGGTAGTCTCCTGGTCCCTCTGTCTAACTTCAGTGATTGGTAGTCTCCTGGTCCCTCTTAACTTCAGTGATTGGTAGTCTCCTGGTCCCTCTGTCAACTTCAGTGATTGGTAGTCTCCTGGTCCCTCTGTAACTTCAGTGATTGGTAGTCTCCTGGTCCCTCTGTTAACTTCAGTGATTGGTAGTCTCCTGGTCCCTCTGTTAACTTCAGTGATTGGTAGTCTCCTGGTCCCTCTGTAACTTCAGTGATTGGTAGTCTCCTGGTCCCTCTGTTAACTTCAGTGATTGGTAGTCTCCTGGTCCCTCTTAACTTCAGTGATTGGTAGTCTCCTGGTCCCTCTTAACTTCAGTGATTGGTAGTCTCCTGGTCCCTCTTAACTTCAGTGATTGGTAGTCTCCTGGTCCCTCTTAACTTCAGTGATTGTAGTCTCCTGTCCTCTGTAACTTCAGTGATTGGTAGTCTCCTGGTCCCTCTTAACTTCAGTGATTGGTAGTCTCCTGGTCCCTCTGTCAACTTCAGTGATTGGTAGTCTCCTGGTCCCTCTGTTAACTTCAGTGATTGGTAGTCTCCTGGTCCCTCTGTAACTTCAGTGATTGGTAGTCTCCTGGTCCCTCTGTATAACTTCAGTGATTGGTAGTCTCCTGGTCCCTCTGTTAACTTCAGTGATTGGTAGTCTCCTGGTCCCTCTTAACTTCAGTGATTGGTAGTCTCCGGTCCCTCTTAACTTCAGTGATTGGTAGTCTCCTGGTCCCTCTGTAACTTCAGTGATTGGTAGTCTCCTGGTCCTCTGTCAACTTCAGTGATTGGTAGTCTCCTGGTCCCTCTGTTAACTTCAGTGATTGGTAGTCTCCTGGTCCCTCTTAACTTCAGTGATTGGTAGTCTCCTGGTCCCTCTTAACTTCAGTGATTGGTAGTCTCCTGGTCTCTCTGTCAACTTCAGTGATTGGTAGTCTCTGCCTCTGTCAACTCATTGGTATCTCTGTCCCTTTAACTTCAGTGATTGGTAGTCTCCTGGTCCCTCTGTTAACTTCAGTGATTGGTAGTCTCCTGGTCCCTCTTAACTTCAGTGATTGGTAGTCTCCTGGTCCCTCTTAACTTCAGTGATTGGTAGTCTCCTGGTCCCCTCTGTTAACTTCAGTGATTGGTAGTCTCCTGGTCCTCTCTGTAACTTCAGTGATTGGTAGTCTCCTGGTCCCTCTTAACTTCAGTGATTGGTAGTCTCCTGGTCCCTCTGTCAACTTCAGTGATTGGTAGTCTCCTGGTCCCTCTTAACTTCAGTGATTGGTAGTCTCCTGGTCCCTCTGTAACTTCAGTGATTGGTAGTCTCCTGGTCCCTCTTAACTTCAGTGATTGGTAGTCTCCTGGTCCCTCTTAACTTCAGTGATTGGTAGTCTCCTGGTCCCTCTGTTAACTTCAGTGATTGGTAGTCTCCTGGTCCCTCTGTTAACTTCAGTGATTGGTAGTCTCCTGGTCCCTCTGTAACTTCAGTGATTGGTAGTCTCCTGGTCCCTCTTAACTTCAGTGATTGGTAGTCTCCTGGTCCCTCTGTCAACTTCAGTGATTGGTAGTCTCCCGGACCCTGTTAACTTCAGTGATTGGTAGTCTCCTGGTCCCTCTGTTAACTTCAGTGATTGGTAGTCTCCTGGTCCCTCTGTTAACTTCAGTGATTGGTAGTCTCCTGGTCCCTCTGTTAACTTCAGTGATTGGTAGTCTCCTGGTCCCTCTGTTACTTCAGTGATTGGTAGTCTCCTGGTCCCTCTGTAACTTCAGTGATTGGTAGTCTCCTGTCCTCTCTGTAACTTCAGTGATTGTAGTCTCCTGGTCCCTCTTAACTTCAGTGATTGGTAGTCTCCTGGTCCCTCTTAACTTCAGTGATTGGTAGTCTCCTGGTCCCTCTTAACTTCAGTGATTGGTAGTCTCCTGGTCCCTCTGTCAACTTCAGTGATTGGTAGTCTCCTGGTCCCTCTGTTAACTTCAGTGATTGGTAGTCTCCTGGTCCCTCTGTTAACTTCAGTGATTGGTAGTCTCCTGGTCCCTCTGTCAACTTCAGTGATTGGTAGTCTCCTGGTCCCTCTGTCAACTTCAGTGATTGGTAGTCTCCTGGTCCCTCTTAACTTCAGTGATTGGTAGTCTCCTGGTCTCTCTGTCAACTTCAGTGATTGGTAGTCTCCTGGTCCCTCTGTCAACTTCAGTGATTGGTAGTCTCCTGGTCCCTCTGTCAACTTCAGTGATTGGTAGTCTCCTGGTCCCTCTGTTAACTTCAGTGATTGGTAGTCTCCTGGTCCCTCTGTTAACTTCAGTGATTGGTAGTCTCCTGGTCTCTCTGTCAACTTCAGTGATTGGTAGTCTCCTGTCCCCTCTGTTAACTTCATGATTGGTAGTCTCCTGGGCCCTCTGTTAACTTCAGTGAGTGTAGTCTCCTGTCCCTCTTACTTTAGTGATTGGTAGTCCTCCTGGTCCCTCTGTAACTCGTGATTGGTAGTCTTCCTGGTCCCTCATAACTCAGTGATTGGTGTCTCCCGGTCCCTCTTAACTTT
>NC_069405.1:96479639-96514617 GCF_026875155.1 Cherax quadricarinatus | reverse complement strand
TTTGAAAAAAAGGGTTTTTGAAAAAATTTTGGGGAAAAAACATTTTTTAAGGGGGGGTTTTGGGAAGGGGAAGGAAGGAAGGTTAGTATGGCGGTAAAGGGTGAACAATCAGTTGGAACAGACAGCACAATATATACATACATATACTAAACTATATAGAATTATAACATAAAATTAGAAGGGACTTGCATCAGCAGACTTAAAGATGAGTGAATCGAATTATGAGGTAATTAATGTGACATTGCCTGAGGAGTTGGAATCAAAAGACATTATCACGACATGCTGGAACGTACTGAATAGTCCCATCCTCTTATAGTGTATCATATACAAAACCTGAAATCAGCAGACATTATACGATCATTTCCTGAACGACCTGCATCACAGAACATTATACGATCATTCCTGAACGACCTGCATCAGCAGACTTTTATAACGATCATTCCTGACGACCTGCATCAGCAGTCATTATACGATCATTCCTGAACGACCTGTATCAGCAGCCCATTATACGATCATTCCTGGAACGACCTGCATCAGCAGTCATTATACGATCATTCCTGAACGACCTGCATCAGCAGACATTATACGATCATTCCTGAACGACCTGCATCAGCAGACATTATACGATCATTCCTGAACGACCTGCATCAGCATACATTATACGATCATTCCTGAACGACCTGCATCAGCAGACATTATACGATCATTCCTGAACGACCTGCATCAGCAGACATTATACGATCATTCCTAACGACCTGCATCAGCAGACATTATACGATCATTCCTGAACGACCTGCATCAGCAGACCATTAATACGATCATTCCTGAACGACCTGCATCAGCAGACATTATACGATCATTCCTGAACGACCTGCATCAGCAGACATTTACACGATCATTCCTGAACGACCTGCATCAGCAGACATTATACGATCATTCCTGAACGACCTGCATCAGCAGACATTATACGATCATTCCCTGAACGACCTGCATCAGCAGACATTATACGATCATTCCTGAACGACCTCATCAGCAGACATTACACGATCATTCCTGAACGACCTGCATCAGCAGACATTATACGATCATTCCTGAACGACCTGCATCAGCAGACATTACACGATCATTCCTGAACGACCTGCATCAGCAGACATTATACGATCATTCCTGAACGACCTGCATCAGCAGACATTACACGATCATTCCTGAACGACCTGCATCAGCAGACATTATACGATCATTCCTGAAACGACCTGCATCAGCAGACATTATACGATCATTCCTGAACGACCTGCATCAGCAGACATTACACGATCATTCCTGAACGACCTGCATCAGCAGACATTACACGATCATTCCTGAACGACCTGCATCAGCAGACATTATACGATCATTCCTGAACGACCTGCATCAGCAGACATTATACGATCATTCCTGAACGACCTGCATCAGCAGACATTATACGATCATTCCTGAACGACCTGCATCAGCAGACATTATACGATCATTCCTGAACGACCTGCATCAGCAGACATTATACGATCATTCCTGAACGACCTGCATCAGCAGACATTACACGATCATTCCTGAACGACCTGCATCAGCAGACATTATACGATCATTCCTGAACGACCTGCATCAGCAGACATTATACGATCATTCCTGAACAACCTGCATCAGCAGACATTATACCATTACTCTTAGACAATGTTTATATCATCAAGCATTGTACCACTGTCCTGGATCAGCAGGTATTGTACCACTGTCCTGGATCACCAGATATTGTACCACTGTCCTGGATCACCAGATATTGTACCACTGTCCTGGATCAGCAGGTATTGTACCACTGTCCTGGATCAGCAGGTATTGTACCACTGTCCTGGATCACCAGATATTGTACCACTGTCCTGGATCACCAGATATTGTACCACTGTCCTGGATCAGCAGGTATTGTACCACTGTCCTTGATCAGCAGATATTGTCCCACTGTCCTGGATCACCAGATATTGTACCACTGTCCTGGATCACCAGATATTGTACCACTGTCCTGGATCAGCAGGTATTGTACCACTGTCCTGGATCAGCAGGCATTGTACCACTGTCCTGGATCACCAGACATTGCACCACTGTCCTGGATCAGCAGATATTGTACCACTGTCCTGGATCAGCAGATATTGTCCCACGGGCCTGGTTTCACCAGATATTGTACCACTGTCCTGGATCACCAGATATTGAACCACTGTCCTGGATCACCAGATATTGTCCCACTGTCCTGGATCACCAGATATTGTACCACTGTCCTGGATCACCAGATATTGTACCACTGTCCTGGATCACCAGATATTGAACCACTGTCCTGGATCACCAGATATTGTACCGCTGTCCTGGATCACCAGATATTGCACCACTGTCCTGGATCAGCAGATATTGTACCACTGTCCTGGATCAGCAGGCATTGTACCTCTGTCCTGGATCACGAGACATTGTACCACTGTCCTGGATCAGCAGATATTGTACCACTGTCCTGGATCAGCAGGCATTGTACCACTGTCCTGGATCACCAGACATTGTACCACTGTCCTGGATCAGCAGATATTGTACCACTGTCCTGGATCAGCAGATATTGTCCCACTGTCCTGGATCAGCAGATATTGTACCACTGTCCTGGATCACCAGATATTGTCCCACTGTCCTGGATCACCAGATATTGTCCCACTGTCCTGGATCACCAGATATTGTACCACTGTCCTGGATCACCAGATATTGTACCACTGTCCTGGATCACCAGATATTGCACCACTGTCCTGGATCAGCAGATATTGTACCACTGTCCTGGATCAGCAGGCATTGTACCACTGTCCTGGATCACCAGACATTGTACCACTGTCCTGGATCAGCAGATATTGTACCACTGTCCTGGATCAGCAGGCATTGTACCACTATCCTGGATCACCAGACATTGTACCACTGTCCTGGATCAGCAGATATTGTACCACTGTCCTGGATCAGCAGATATTGTACCACTGTCCTGGATCAGCAGATATTGTACCACTGTCCTGGATCAGCAGATATTGTACCACTGTCCTGGATCGGGCAGAATTGTACCATTTGTCCTGGATCAGCAACATTGTACCACTGTCCTGGATCAGCAGATATTTTAACCACTGTCCTGGATCACAGATATTGTACCACTGTCCGGGATCAGCAGATATTGTACCACTGTCCTGGATCAGCAGGCATTGTACCGCTGTCGTGGATCAGCAGACATTGCATCATTGTTCTGGAACAAAACACTTGCATTAACAGACATGGTAACTTCGTTCCTGAATAACAGAAGACCATATCCGTGTATCTGAATTTTTTTGGGTTATCCTGGAGGTTCTCTTCACTATGCTGCTGTGTATGATAATTCTATGTAACTGTATTTGTGTATACCTGAATAAACTTACTTTCTTGCTTACTTACTTACTTATAGGAAAATTGCAGTGGAACAAACCGTTTTCTACGGTGTTGAGAGAGGGAGGAGTGAGGGGTGGCTATCATATTTCTGGCAGTGTCTCCCACAGCTGTGAGTTGTGCACTCCGTGTTCCTAACCCTCTCTCGTGTGCACTTGTGTACGTATTAGTGTCTGTGTGCACACAGTGTGATCTGGTGTACGCATTTTGCTGGCTAAAGAGTGTATGTTTGTATGACTTCGTATTTGTGTGTGTGTGTGTACTTGATGTGGGTGTACATCAAGTACATACATCCCTTGCATACATGTGTACATCTAGAAGTACTCTTCATCATTCAATAGAGCCGTGTGTACATCCATATCCGTGCATCCAAAACATACATGTACACCTTCCGTACATGTGAGGGAACTGTCTTGTAACGTCCTAGTAATGTACGAGAGTGTTGTAGAAACACGCTAGAGACGTGTTTGGGACATGTTCTCCACGTTACAGACCCATCAGATGTACTACGAACAACACCACAACCACAGACCCGGGTGAGTGACCTCTCTCTCTCTCTCTCTCTCTCTCTCTCTCTCTCTCTCCCCCTCTCTCTCTCTCTCCTCTCTCTCCCCTCTCCCCCTCTCTCTCTCTCTCTCTCCTCTCTCTCCTCTCTCTCTCTCTCTCTCCCTTATCCCTTTTTTCTTTCACTTATTCTTTGATTAATTTTGATAATTAAAATTTGTTTATTAATTTTTTTGGCCCTTATTGTTATATAATTATGAATTGTTATTATTATTAAGATTTTTTTATTATCATTATTATGAATTGTCATTATTATTATTAAATTATTGTCCTTTATTTAAACATTTATTATGATCATTATAAATTTTTACATTTATTCATTTTTGGTCATTTTATTCTTATTATATAATTATCTTAATTTTAAATCATTTTAGAAATTTATAATCATTTAGAATTTTTATTATCACATTATTATATAGTCTAAAAGCAAAGGAGCCACAAAGGCTTACCTTGGCAATGGAGGTCCATTACCCTTTGGTGAGGAGCCCTGGTTGCCGGGGCAGCCAAGGTGTTTATGCTTTCATGCTAGCTATTTCCCACTGTATTCCCAGGCTACAATATATACGTCTGGGTGTATAATAATACCCGCGATAAAAACACTCTGCCAAGAACTCCCCACTGGGGAGATAACCTTGGAGGTTGTCTTTTTTATCTGGGGATACGTGTATTTTTCACTTTTATGAAGGGGTTAGTTGGATAACAAGAGGAAGTATTAGGTTATAAGGGGAAGGGGGAAGCTTAGTTATCTGTTTGATAACGCTGGGTTTACAGAGGAATGGTAACTTTTTTACAAGGAAAGACAACCCGGTTATCAGAAGGAATGATTCCCCTGGTTTTCAGGGGAATGATAACCCTGTTATCGGGGAATGACAACCCTGGTTATCAGAAGAATGATCACCCTGGTTTACAAAGGAATGTAACCCTGGTTTCAGTGGAATGATAACCCAGGGTTTTCAGGATTGACAACCCTGCTTATCAGAGGAATGTAACCCTTTTTTATCAGAGGAATGAAACCCCTGGTTATCAGAGAGAATGATAGCCCTGGTTTCAGTGGAATGATAACCCTGGTTATCAGAAGAATGATAAAATTGGTTATCAGAGTTATAATAACCCTGGTTATCAATCCTCTGATAACCCTGGTTATCATAGGTAAAATATCCCTGGTTAACAAAGGAATTATAACCCTGCTTAACAGAGGTAAGATAACTCTGGTTATCAGAAGAATGATAACCCAGTTTATCAGAAGAAGGATAACCCTGGTTACCAGGTTTATCCTACCTGATAACCAGGTAGGATAACACTGGTTATCAGAAGAATGATAACACTGGTTATCAGAGAAACGATGACCCTGGTTATCATAGGTAGGATAACAGTGGTCATCAGAAGAATGATAACCCTGGTTATCAGAGAAATGATAACCCTGGTTATCTGAAGAATGATAACCCAGGTTACCAGAGGAATGATAACCCTGCTTATCAGAGGAATGATAACCCTGCTTGTCAGAGGAATGATAACCATGGTTATCAAAGGAATAATAACTCTGGTTATGAGAGGAATGGTAACCCTGGTTATCATCGGAATGATAAACCTGGTTTCGGAGGAATGATAACCCTGGTTATCAGAGGAATGATAACCCTGGTTTCAGAGGTAGGAACATAAGAACATAAGAAAGAAGGAACACTGCAGGAGGTCTACTGATCCATGCGAAGCATGTCCATGTCACCCCCCCGGCTTAGACCAATGTCCCACCTAGTCGGGTCACTTCCACTTAAGGAAGGAGCACATCATCAGACCTAGTAGCACAAGCTAGTCAGGTCCAACTCACACCCACCCACACCCACTCGAGTATTTATCTAACCTATTTTTAAAACTGCACAACGTTTTAGCCTCTATAACTGTACTCGGGAGTTTGTTCCACACATCCACAACTCTATTACCAAACCAGTACTTTCCTATATCCTTCCTGAATGTGAATTTTTCCAACTTGAAACCATTGCTGCGAGTCCTGTCTTGGCTGGAAATTTTCAGCACGCTATTTACAACCCCTTTATTTATTCCTGTTTTCCATTTATACACCTCGATCATATCCCTCCTAATTCTACGCCTTTCGAGAGAGTGCAGATTCAGTGCCTCAGTCTATCCTCATAGGGAAGATTTCTGATACATGGGATCAACTTTGTCATCCTCCTTTGCACGTTTTCCAGAGCATTTATATCCATTCTGTAATACGGTAACCAGAACTGAGCAGCATAGTCTAAATGAGGCCAAACCCCAAGGATTGTTAAGCCAACCAAGGATATATAATTAAGAAAACCGGGGAATTCTTTATTTTATTCAAATGGCCATTTGTTTGGTTTATTGCAAACCATAGTGACCTTGTTGGTTTAAGGTTTGTAAAAGAAAAATTGGAAATTTTAAATAAAAATTTGTTGGGGAACTTTGCAGAAAATAACCGGTATATAAACCCTTTTGGACGGAGAAGGATAACCAGGTTATCATCTGATAAAGGGGGGGGGGGACAAAAACCTGGTTATCAGATGAATGATAACCCTGGTTATCAGATGAATGATAACCCTGATAAATTAGACACATGTGCAACTCTTGGGTATCTTTATTGAGGAAACGTTTCGCCACACAGTGGCTTCATCAGTCCATACGTAGGAGAAACTTGAAGAACAGGAGGAGAATGAGGTAATCAGTCCCTCAACCTTGAGTCGATGTGTTCAGTCCATCAATCTTGAATAGAATACGGCATATGAGCGGAGAAGCAGCTTATAAACCGTATGGCAGGAGAGGTGCAGCAGTCATAGGTCGTGTCACATTTGTTCAATGTGGAAGTAGGTCGTGCCCAAGAATTAGGCAAGCGAAGAATTCCTAAGTATTAACATCCCAAGAAGTTGAAGGTGTACAGGGTCCTGAATGATTCCTTATTAAGATGTCGGAATGCTGTTCTGGGGTTTGCTAGGCGCCCATATGCTGCAGCAGTTATTTGGTTGATGTGCGCTTCAGGAGATGTGCCTGGTGTTATACTCACCCCAAGATCTTTTTCCTTGAGTGAGGTTTGTATCTCTGGCCCCCTAGACTGTACTCCGTCTGCGGTCTTCTTTGCCCTTCCCCAATCTTCATGACTTTGCACTTGGTGGGATTGAACTCCAGGAGCCAATTGCTGGACCAGGTCTGCAGCCTGTCCAGATCCCTTTGTAGTTCTTCTGCCTGGTCTTCGATCGAGTGAATTCTTCTCATCAACTTCACGTCATCGGCAAACAGGGGAAAACCTCGGAGTCTATTCCTTCCGTCATGTCGTTCACAACTACCAGAAAACAGCACAGGTCCCAGACTGGAACCCCTGCGGGACCCCGCTGGTCACGGTGCCCACTCTGACACCTCGCCCGTGTGTGTGTGTGTGTGTGTGTGTGTGTGTGTGTGGTGTGTGTGTGTGTGTGGTGTGGTGTGTGTGTGTGTGTGTGTGTATGTATGTGGGGTGTGTGTGTGTATGTGTGTGTGTATGCGTGTGTACTCACCTAGTTGTACTCACCTAGTTGAGGTTGCGGGGGTCGAGTCCGAGCTCCTGGCCCCGCCTCTTCACTGATCGCAAACTAGGTCACTCTCCCTGAGCCGTGAGCTTTATCATACCTCTGCTTAAAGCTATGTATGGATCCTGCCTCCACTACATCGCTTCCCAAACTATTCCACTTACTGACTAATCTGTGGCTGAAGAAATACTTCCTAACATCCCTGTGATTCATCTGTGTCTTCAGCTTCCAACTGTGTTCCCTTGTTACTGTGTCCAATCTCTGGAACACCCTGTCTTTGTCCACCTTGCCAATTCCTCTCAGTATTTTGTATGTCGTTATCATGTCCCCCCTATCTCTCCTGTCCTCCAGTGTCGTCAGGTTGATTTCCCTTAACATCTCCTCGTAGGACATACCTCTTAGCTCTGGGACTAGTCTTGTTGCAAACCTTTGCACTTTCTCTAGTTTCTTTACGTGCTTGGCTAGGTGTGGGTTCCAAACTGGTGCTGCATAGTCCAATATGTACTCACCTATTTGTACTCACCTATTTTTGGTTGCAGGGGTCGATTCACAGCTCCTGGCCCCGCCTCTTCACTGATTGCTACTAGGTCCTCTCTCTCCCTGCCCCATGAGCTCTATCATACCTCGCCTTAAAACTATGTATGGTTCCCGCTTCCACTACTTCACTTTCTAGGCTATTCCACGGCCTGACTACTCTATGACTGAAAAAATACTTCCTAACATCCCTTTGATTCATCCGAGTCTTCAACTTCCAATTGTGTCCTCTTGTGTCTGTGTCCCTTCTCTGGAACATCCCGTCTTTGTCCACCTTGTCTATTCCGCGCAGTATTTTATATGCCGTTATCATGTCTCCCCTGACCCTCCTGTCCTCCAGTGTCGTCAGGCCGATTTCTCTCAACCTTTCTTCGTAGGACAATCCCCGTAGCTCTGGCACTAGTCTTGTTGCAAACCTTTGCACTTTCTCTAATTTCTTGACGTGCTTGACTAGGTGTGGATTCCAAACTGGTGCTGCATACTCCAGTATGGGCCTGACGTAAATGGTATACAGAGTCTTAAACGAATCCTTACTGAGGTATCGGAACGCTATCCGTAGGTTTGCCAGGCGCCCGTATGCTGCAGCAGTTATCTGATTGATGTGCGCCTCAGGAGATATGCTCGGTGTTATACTCACCCCCAAATCTTTTTCCTTGAGTGAGGTTTGCAGTCTTTGGCCATCTAAACTATACTGTGTCTGCGGTCTTCTTTGCCCTTCCCCAATCTTCATGACTTTGCATTTGGCAGGGTTAAATTCAAGGAGCCATTTGCTGGACCAGACTTGTAGCCTGTCCAGGTCTCTTTGTAGTCCTGCCTGATCCTCATCCGATTTGATTCTTCTCATTAACTTCGCATCATCTGCAAACAAGGACACTTCTGAGTCTATCCCTTCCGTTATGTCGTTCACATATACCAGAACAGCACAGGTCCTAGGACTGACCCCTGTGGAACCCCGCTTGTCACAGGCGCCCACTCTGACACCTCGTCGCGTACCATGACTCGTTGTTGCCTCCCTGTCTGGTATTCTCTGATCCATTGCAGTGCCTTTCCTGTTATGTGTGCCTGATCTTCTAGCTTTTGCAGTAACCTCTTGTGAGGAACTGTGTCGAAGGCCTTCTTGCAGTCCAAAAATATGCAGTCGATCCACCCCTCTCTCTCTTGTCTTACTTCTGTCACCTTTTCATAAAACTCTAGTAGGTTTGTGATGCAGGATTTTCCTTCCCTGAAACCGTGCTGGTTGTCAATTATACACTTGTTTCTTTCCAGGTGCCCCACCACTCTCCTCCTGACGATCTTCTCCATGACCTTGCATACTATACACGTTAGTGATACAGGTCTGTAGTTTAGTGCCTCATGTCTGTCTCCCTTTTTAAAAATTGGGACTACATTTGCCATTTTCCATACTCAGGGAGTTGCCCAGTTTCAAATGATGTGTTGAAGACTTTGTTAATGGCTCACACAGTATCTCTGCTCCCCTCTTTAAGGCCCCATGGAGAGATGTTTCTGGTCCCACCGCCTTTGAGGTGTCAAGTTCGCATAGCGCTTCTTCAACTCCTCCTTGGTTATATGTACCTCATCCAGCACTTGCTGGTGTGCCCCGCTGTTCTGATTTCCTGGAGTCCTACTGGTTTCCACTGTAATACTTCTTTAAATCTTGTGTTGAGCTCCTGACATACCTCTTGGTCGTTTCTTGTGAATTCCCCATCACCCTTCCTCAGTCTGATTACCTGGTCCTTGACTGTTGTTTTCCTCCTGATGTGGCTGTACAACAGCTTCGGGTCAGTCTTTACTTTTGATGCTATGTCATTTTCATATTGTCTCTGAGCCTCCCTTCTTATCTGTGCATATTCGTTTCTGGCTCTTCGGCTGATTTCTTTATTTTCCTGAGTTCTCTGTCTTCTGTACCTTTTCCATTCTCTAGTACACCTAGTTTTTGCCTCCCTACACCTTTGGGTGAACCAAGGACTCGTTCTGTTCTTCCCATTATTTCTGTTTCCCTTGGGAACAAACCTCTCCTCTGCCTCCTTGCATTTTGTTGCTACATAGTCCATCATTTCTTGTACTGGTTTTCCTGTCAGTTCCCTCTCCCACTGATTGTCTTGAAGGAAGTTCCTCATGCCTGAGTAGTTCCCCCTTTTGTAGTTTGGTTTTTCCCAGCCTATTCCTGCTACTCTCTCCACTTGGAGCTCAACTATGTAGTCGAAGCACAGAACCACATGATCACTAGCTCCCAGGGGCCTTTCATACATGATACCCTCGATGTCCGAACTACTCATGGTGAATACAAGGTCCAACCTTGCTGGTTCATCCTCTCCTCTCTCTCTGGTAGTGTCTCTAACATGTTGATGCATGAGGTTTACCAGTACCACATCCATCATCTTGGTTCTCCATGTTTCGGGACCCCCATGGGGCTCCAGGTTTTCCTAGTCAATCTCCTTGTGATTGAAATCACCCATAACTAGTAACTTTGCTCCCCCCATGTGTGCTCTCCTGGCCACCTCGGCTAGTGTGTCGATCATTGCTCTGTTGCTCTCATCGTATTCTTCTCTTGGCCTCCTGCAGTTCTGTGGTGGGTTGTACATTACTGCAATTATCACCTTATGTCCCTGAGACTGGATTGTTCCTACTAAGTAGTCCCTTTCGCCCGTGCCATCCATTCCTTCCATTTTCTCAAAATCCCACTGGTTTTTAATGAGCAGTGCAACTCCTCCTCCCCCTCTCCTCCCTCTGTCTTTCCTGAGGATTTGGTATCTGGATGGAAAGATTGAATCTGTTATTATTCTGGTGAGTTTTGTTTCTGTGAGTGCTATTATGTCTGGGGATGTCTCTTTGATTCTTTCGTGCCACTCCTCATATTTGTTTGTTATTCCATCTGCATTTGTATACCACACCTTCAACTTCTTTTCTAAGACTGTGGTCTGGGAGGTATATTGGGGTTGGGGAAGTGGGAGACCTGGTAAGGAATTATGGGCTGTTGTTGTGGGGGTGGAGTTTGTAATGTAGTGGGTGGGGGCATTGGATGTGGCATGGGTGTTTTGAATTAGTGTTTGGTTGCACTGGGGTTGACCTGGTTGGGAGGCTTCTATAGGAAGTTGTGAGGGAGGCTGTATTTGATCTTCTTCCTGAGTCTGGGATCTCCTGTCTGTCTTCTCCATCCCCTCTCTTTCCTCCTTTCGCCTTTGTACCATCTCTCTCAGTTTCTGCCTTTCTTCTTGTGTTCTGTCGCGGCCGAGATACACCTTCCTGTATGCCGGCATGTCCCTTAATCGTGCTTTCTCCTGCAGGATCCTGGTCCAAGTCGCTTCTGCCTTGAAGGTCACTTTCACTGGCCGGGTTCTTTTTTTTACAAACCCCCCTATTCTCCGAAAATTTTCCAGCTGGGTTATGTCGTCTTCTCCTATTGCTTTCATGATGCTTTCAATTGCTTTTTTTCCCCTTGTTTTCTTGCTTCATATGTTTCCCCCTTCAACTTCCTGGAGCCCATACACAAAGACTGACCTGTGTGTGTGTGTGTGTGTGTGTGTGTGTGTGTGTGTGTGTGTGTGTGTGTGTGTGTGTGTGTGTGTGTGTGTGTGTTTTGTGTGTGTATGTGTGTGTGTGTGTGTGTGTGTGTTGTGTGTGTGTGTGTATGTGTGTGTGTGTGTGTGTGTGTGTGTGTGTGTGTGTGTGTGTGTGTGCGTGTGTATATGTGTGTGTGTGTGTGTGTTTATACTAACCTAGTATTCATCTTGTAGCGCTTGCAGGGGTCGAGTCATAGCTCCTTGCCCCTCTTCTTCGCTGGTCGCTACTGGGTCCACTCACTCCTTTCCCAATGAGCTTTATCATACTTCTTCTTAAAGCTGTGTATGAAATTTTGCCTCCACTCCATCACTCTCCAAACTTTTCCATTTTCTGACAAATACATGACTAAAGAAACACTTCCTAACATCCCTGTGACTCATCTGAGTTCTTAACTTCCAGTTGTAACCCTTTGTTGCTGTGTCACATCTCTGAAACATTCTGTCCCCATCCACCCTGTCAGTTCCTGTCAGTACTTTATATGACGTTAACATGTCCCTCCTACCCATCCCGTTATCCAGTGTCGTTAGGTTGATTTCCCTTCACCTCTCCTCGTAGGACATACCCCTTAGCTCCGGGAGTAGTCATCTTGCAAACCTTTGCACTTTCTCTAACTTCTTGATGTGTTTGGCCAGGTATGGGTCCCATACTGGTACTACATACTCCAATATGGGCCTGACCTTTACAGTGTATAGTATCTTATACGACTCTCTACTTAGATGTCAAAATACTATCATAGGTTTGCCTTGCACCCATATGCTGCAGCAAGACCAGGACCAGGACCCACACGTTACTGAATTCACAAACACAATGAGTAACTGCATGTTGCTACCAACAGTAACAAAACCTACAAGAGTTACAGAGACTAGTGTTTCCCTACTTGACCACATCTGGACCAACACCATATCCCCTTTAAAATCAGGCATAATTACAGATAATACCACAGACCACTACCCTACTTTCCTCATAACAACTCTTGGTAAAATACCCCAAGACACTACTAAAGTCACCTTCAGACTTCACAATGAGGCAGCCATTAATAACTTCACAACAGCAGTAACAAACATTGACTGGCACACTGAGCTAGAAATCTATACAGATATTGACGAATGTTTTAATAATTTTCTAAAAAGGACCCAATACCTTTATAACAAGCACTGCCCTAAAAAAACTTAACAGATGACAGCTAAGAGACTGAACAGTCCCTGGCTAACACCCAGCATTCTCAAATCCATAAATACAAAACACCGATATGAACAACAGTACAGAATGGGTCACATAACCAGAGACCAAACAAAACGTTACTCGTCAATCCTAACCAGCCTGATAAGAAGGGCAAAAAAATTGTATTATGAGAACAGATTATCCAACTTACGAGGTGATATAAAAAAGACCTGGAAAACCCTATTAGAAATTCTGGGAACAAAAAAGATATCACGACATAGCGAAATAAAATTAGCAAAATCAGATGAACCCCAACTCCCACCAACAGAAACAGCAAACAGACTCAATGATTTCTTCTCCACTATAGGTCAAAACCTTGCCAATAAAATCCCAAGCTCAGATACCCCACCAAATGACTACCTCACTGGCAACTACCCGAACACACTGTTCCTAGCTCCGACTAACCCATACGAAGTCTCCATTATTATCAACGCACTGAAAAACAAGGCAGGAGATTTAAATACCTTACCACCCTTTATATACAAAAAAGTGTCACAAGTGCTATCACCAATCATTGCAACACTCTTTAACAAATCCATTGAATCCTCCACCTTCCCTACAGTTCTCAAAATAGCAAGGGTCACCCCGATCCATATAGGAGGTGACCAAACAGAGTTGAATAACTATAGGCCAATATCCAATTTACACCCTCTCTCAAAAATCTTCGAAAAATTAATTTATAAACGAATCTACTCCTACCTCATCTCCCATAACATTCTCAACCCCTGCCAATTTGGATTCAGGCCTAATAAAAATACTAATGATGCTATTATACACATGCTAGAACATATATACACTGCAATAGAGAAAAAAGAAGTCCCACTGGGGATCTTCATTGACTTACGTAAAGCTTTTGATACAGTTGACCATGACTTGCTCCACGTAAAATTGTCACACTATGGTATAAGAGGGCACTCCCTCAACTACCTCAAGTCTTACCTCAGCAACAGAAGCCAATATGTGTACGCAAATGGGGCAAGCTCTTCCGCACAACCAATTACAGTTGGTGTCCCACAGGGAAGTGTCCTTGGCCCTCTTCTCTTTCTCCTATACATAAATGACCTTCCAAATGCTTCGCAATTACTCAAACCCACACTTTTTGCAGATGACACTACATACGTCTTCTCTCACCCGAGCCCAGTCACGCTAGCCAATACTGTAAATACTGAATTACAGAAAATATCTACCTGGATGAGGACTAACAAACTTACACTAAACATTGACAAAACCTACTTCATTCAGTTTGGTAACAGAGCTACAGATGTACCTCTTAACATAATGATAAACGGATCACCTATAACAAAGCTAACAGAGGGAAAATTCTTAGGAATCCACCTCGATAATAGACTCAAATTTCATACACATATACAACAAATTTCTAAGAAAATTTCCAAGACTGTAGGCATACTATCGAAGATACGGTACTATGTTCCACAGTCAGCCCTCCTGGCCCTTTATCATTCTCTTATTTACCCCTATCTCACCTATGGAATTTGTGCATGGGGCTCAACAACAATTAACCATCTCAGACCACTAATTACCCAACAAAAGACTGCAGTTAGAATGATAACAAATTCTCACTACAGGCAGCACACACCAATATTCAAAACACTCAACCTACTCACCATACAAAACATCCATACTTATTATTGCACTTATTACATACATAGAACACTTAACTCTGATATTAACCTTCCCCTCAAACATCTCCTTGCCAACTTCAACAGAACACATGACCATAACACAAGGCACAGATCACTCTTTGATGTTCCTCGTGTCCATCTCACGCTATGCAAAAACTCAATGCACATAAAAGGCCCTAAAATCTGGAATTCATTACCTGTAAATATAAAAGAAACACTACGTGTTTATAAATTCAAGTCTCTTCTCAAAGATCACTTACTCACCCAAAACCAAATAAATACTGAATAACTGAACCTTATAAATTGTATATCCTAAATGTTACTCACAATTATATCACACAAATGTTAAACCTAGGACCCAATCTAACTTCATTATTTTTTTAAATACACTACCTATCAGAATACTCCATTCGACTGAATGTACAGCAATGCATGCAACCATATGACCTGTCTTTGTAATACTCATTTGTGCTTTATAGTTATCTGTTTACAATAATGTTTTATCACTGATTTCATCATTGGTTAGTTAATCTTAAGTTAATTTTAAGCCAGCCCATAATGCTATGCATATAAGTGGCTTTGGCATGCTGCTCTTACCTGTATTTTTTTGTACCTCTGTATGTATGCTAAATTTCTAAATAAATAAATAAATAAATAAATAAATAAATAAAATAAATCTCATGCGATGTGCTTGGTATAATGCTCACCCCAAGATCCTCTGTCTTAAATGAGTTTTCCAGGCTTTGACCTCCTAGACTGTACCCTATCTGCTGTCTTCTTTGTCCTTCCCCAAACGTTATAACTTTGCACTTGCTGGGGTTTAACTCCAAAAGCCATTTGTTGGACCAGGTTTGCAGGCTGTCTAAGATCTCCTTGTAGATTTACCAGATCCTCGTCCACTTGTATTTTTCTCATTAGCTTCACATCTTTTGCAGACAAAGACACCTCTGAATCTATCCCTTCTCTCATGTCATTTACATATACTAGAAACAGCACCACTCGACACATACACCTACTCTGACACCTCGTCAAGTACCAACACACGGTGTTTCCTTCCTATCAGGTATTCCCTTATCCATTGCAGTATTCTCCCTGCCATTGCTGCCTGCTCCTCTAGCTTTTCAACCAGTCTCTTGTATTGTACTGTATCGAGAGCCTTCTTACAGTCCAAGATGATGCAGTCTACCTATCCCTCTCTCTCCTGTCTTACTGCTGTTACCTTACCGAAGAACTCTATCAGATTTGTGATGGTTTCCTTGAAATTATGCTTGTCGTCATGTATAAACGTATTCTTTCCTAGGCACTCCACCACTCTTTTCCTGAAAATCTTCTCCATAATTTTACATGTCAACAACACAGGTCTGTAGTTTAGTGCTGCCTGTCTGTCACCTACATTAAAAGTTGCCCTGTTTCATAAGATTTGTTGAAGATTGTTGTTAGTGGTGCACATAGTGTATCTGCTCCCTCTCTCAGGTCCCACGGAGAGTTGTTAGCTGCCCCAACGCCTTCGAGGTATCTAGTTCTCTTAGCAGTTTCTGCACCTCCTCCTCCATTGTGTGTAGTGTGTCCAGCATTTGCTGGTGCACCCTTTCTTTTTGTGTTTTGTCGTGGTCGAAGTACACTCGCTGGTCTTTTGGGGAATCCTTTAAGAGGGGTTTCCTCTGAAGGATCTTGTTTTGTACCATTTCTGTCTTGAATGACACTCTGATTGGGCGGTTCCTTACCCTCAGTTATTACCCAAGTTTCTGAAAATTTGTCAGTTTTATCCTGTTACTGCAGTGATGCACTCAGTCTCCTTTACCTACCCCTGTCTTCTTTCATCGTATGTCCTACCTTCTGCCTCATGGAGCCCATGAATAATAAGCAACCTCTCCCCTCTCCTCTTCCCATTTCATTTCCCTCCATTTCTTTTGGTCCAATTTAAGTACTTCCTTGGCTGTTTTCCTTATCGTCTCACAGACATCCCGGTGTCCTGATACCATTTCTTCCTGGGGCTCCTTTATTCCTTACCCTCCTTCAGTCCCCTCACTGTCTTCTGATGTTCCTGCACCCAGCAGCTTGCTCCTATCAGCCCTTACCTCTTTATTACACTTCAGGGCTTCCAATTCATTTGCCAGGCTCTGCACCTTAGCATCAGCAGCAACAGTTCGTAACTCCCACTTTTTGATCTCTGTAGATACCTTCTCCACTGATGTGGAAAAAGGACATTTATTAAAGGAAACGTTTCGCCACGAGTGGCTTCTTCAGTCGTAATACAGAGAAAACTAAGAAAACATTTATATATATAGTGGCAGGAGTCAGGTGAGGTGACGCGTGGGTAGAGGTGGTAGTAGTAGTAGTAGTAGTAGAAATGGAACTAAGGAGGTGAGGCTAGAGAGGGACCTGCTGGCATCAAGTAACACCAGTTCCCAGGATGGGTAATATCCTCTTGCTTAGTAATTTTGAAATACTGTAACTACCGGATTTTTGCTTTATAGTGTTACTGACAGAAATTAGTGCAGCTTCAATGCATTTTCTCCGTCTTAAGTCGTCTTCTTTAATAACTAGTTTAGCTTCATTGAATTTCATGAGGTGTCCAACATCGTCTCTGTGTTGAACACATGCGTTTTTGCGGTCATCATTTCTGCAAGCATTTTTGTGTTCTGCTATTCTAATGTCCAGAGTTCTGGCTGTTTCCCCTACATATACTTTGTCACACCCCCCACATGGTATAGTGTAGATTCCTGCACTTGTGCCAGAATCATGCTTGGGTTTTTGTATCAGGTTCCTAATAGTAGTTGAAGAGCTGGTAGATATTTTAGCCAGTTTTCTGTCAAACATTTTTGAAACATTAGTGGCAACGTTGCTGACCGGTAAAACGATGTAACTTGGAGGCTTTTCTTCAATTTGATAGGTGTTGGTCTTGCTGAGGATACGTGTCGCACGTTTCCTACAGTCACGTATGAAGTGTAGGGGAAAGTGCAGTGAACTAAAAGAGTTGGTGATGTATGTACATTCTTCTTCGAGGAACTGTGGACTGGAAATTCTGTAGACTCTCAGAAGGAAGCCAATAACTACTCCTCTTTTAGTTCTTGTGTCATGGTGAGAGAAGAAATGTAGAAGATCGTTCTTGTAGGTAGGCTTCCGGTAGACTTTAAAAGAAAGTTTGTTTTCCCCTGTGCGTAAGAGAACGTCAAGAAAAGGTAATTGGTTGTCCTTCTCCTCCTCTAGTGTAAATTTAAAAGTAGGTTCCAGAGTGTTGATGGTGTTGAGGATGCCCCGTACGTCAAGATTTTTGGGTACAATGACCAAAATATCATCTACGTACCGCATCCATGTAACTGAGCGAGGGATGTTACTGAGGATCCTTCTTGATTCCAGGTCCTCCATATATAAATTGGCAAGAACTGCACTAAGGGGGGATCCCATGGCTAGTCCGAAGAGTTGTTTGTACTTCTTGTCCTCGAACCTAAAACAGTTATAACGAACACAAAGTTCGACAAGGCTCACAAAATCTTGGCGGGGTACAGGTAACTCTGTATCATCGTTAATCACCCTGCGAAGAAGATCAATGGCTTGATCAAATGGCTTCTCCACTGAGTTGCAAAACTCTCTTAGCTTTTTCCCACTCTCGTTCCACTGTTCTCTTGATCCTTTCTGCCAATGCTTCCATATCATCCCAGCCATCCCCAATACCCTTGCTTCTTCATCCTGCCATTTTTTCATGGAGGAGGGGGCTTAGAGAGAGTGTACTAGTGTTACAGTGTGTCTATGAGTAAGGGGATATTGATAAGGTCTTTAAGGGGATATTAATAAGGTCTTGAGGAAATATAAACACATATGCAGTATAATGTGATCCTTTATTGACAACGTTTCACCCACACAGTGGGTGAAACGTTTATATTTCCACTGTGTCGGTATTTGATACCATTTATTTCCAAGGTCTTGAGGATGTCTCTCCAAGAGAGAACCCGCAGTAATGGATTTAAATTAGACAAGTTTAGATTTAGAAAGGACATAGGAAAGTATTGGTTTGGAAATAGGGTAGTTGATGAGTGGAACAGTCTACCTAGTTGGGTTATTGAGGCTAGGACTTTGGGTAGTTTCAAATTTAGGTTGGATAAATATATGAGTGAGAGGGGTTGGATTTGAGTGGGACTTGCAAATGAGTGGATAGAGCTATCAGAGCTTATTTCTTGGGTAGCATTGAAAATTAAGTTGGGCAAATGTTTTGTTAGTGGGATGGATTGTAAAGGACCTGCCTAGTATGAGCCAACAGGCCTGCTGTAGTGATCCTCCTTTCTTATGTTATGTTCTTATGTATGTGTGTGTGGGTGTGTGTGTGTGGGTGTGTATGTGTGTGTGTGTGTGGATGTGCTCACTCACCTATTTGTACTCACCTATTTGTGGTTGCTAGGGTCGATTCATAACTCCTGGCCCCGCCTCTTCACTGATTGCTACCGGGTCACTCTCTCCCTGCTCCATGAGCTTTATCAAACCTCATCTTAAAACTATGTATGGTTCCTGCCTCCACTACATCACTTGCAAGACTATTCCACCTCCTGACAACTCTGACTGAAGAAATACTTCCTAACATCCCTTTGACTCTTCTGAGTCTTCAGCTTCCAAATGTGACCCCTTGTTTGTGTGTTCCATCTCTGGAACATCGTGTCTCTGTCCACCCTGTCGATTCCTCTCAGTATTTTATATGTCGTTATCATGTTTCCCCTGACCCTCCCCTAACCCTGCTGACAAGGTCACTGCTTTACTTAACTGAAATCAAACAAGTTAACTTCATTACTTAAGTGAAACCTAACAGGTTCACTGGTCTACTTAACTGAGGGTAGGGAGGTGTTGCACAGGTGTTGCAACACTGGCTGGCACAAGTGCGTCATATCTGGACTAGGAGGACAAACTTAAGGGAAGTGACGGCAGCTGAGGAGAAGACTCACACCTGCTGTCCACACATGTGTCGAGCATGAGATACATGTGTGGAGTGTGATGCAGATGTGTGGAGGACGAGGCACATGTGTGGAGGACGAGTCACATGTGCGCAGGACGAGTCACATGTGGGGAGGGCGAGTCACATGTGTGAAGGATGAGTCACATGTGGAGAGGATGAGGCACAGGTGTGGAGGAGGAGGGACAGGTGTGGAGGAGGAGGGACAGGTGTGGAGGAGGAGGGACAGGTGTGGAGGAGGAGGGACAAGTGTGGAGGAGGAGGTACATGTGTGGAGGAGGAGGCACATGTACTCACCTAATTGTGGCTGCAGGGGTCGAGACTCAGCTCCTGGCTCTGCCTCTTCACTGGTTGCTACTGGGTCCTCTCTCTCCCTGCTCCATGAGCTTTATCAAACCTCGTCTTAAAACTATGTATGGTTCCTGCCTCCACTACATCACTTGCAAGACTATTCCTCTTCCTGATAATTCTATGGCTGAAGAAATACTTCCTAACATCACTTTGGCTCATCTGAGTCTTCAACTTCCAATTATGACCCCTTGTGTCTGAGTCCCATCTCTGGAACATCCTGTCTCTGTCCACCTTATCTATTCCTCGCAGTATTTTGTATGTCGTTATTATGTCTCCCCTAACGCTCCTGTCCTCCAGTGTCGTCAGTCCGATTACCCTTAACCTTTCTTCTTAGGACATTCCCCTTAGTTCTGTTGTAAACCTTAGCACTTTCTCTAACTTCTTGACGTGCTTGACCAGGTGTGGGTTCCAAACTGGTGCTGCATACTCCACTGTGGGCCTGAAGTATATTGTGTGCACAGTCTTGAACGATTCCTTGCTGAGGTATCGGAACTCTATTCTCAGGTTTGTCAGGCGTCCATATGCTGCAGCAGTTATCTGGTTGATGTGTGCTGCCGGAGACGTGCTCGGTGTTATGCTCACCCCAAGATCTTTCTCCTTGAGTGAGGTTTGCAGTCTTTGGCCGCCTAACCTATAGTCTGTGGTTTTCTTTGCCCTCCCCCGATCTTCGTGACTTTACATTTGGCAGGGTTATATTCGAAGAGCCAGTTGCTGGACCAGGCTTCCAGCCTGTCCAGGTCTCTTTGTAGTCCTGCCTGATCCTTATGTAATCGAATTCTCTTCATTAACATCACATCATCTGCGAACAGGGACACCTCTGAGTCTAACCCTTCCATCATGTCATTCACATATACCAATACTAGCACTGGTCCTAGGACCGGCCCCTGTGGAACCCTGCTCGTCACAGGCGCCCACTGTGATACCTCATCACGTAACTTGACTCGTTGTCGCCTCCCTGTCAGGTATTCTCCGGTTCATTACAAAGCCCTTCCTGTTATACGTGCCTGATCCTCAAGCTTTTGCACTAATCTCTTGTGAGGAGCTGTGTCGAAGGCCTTCTTGCAGTCCAGGAAAATACAAGTAACCTAACCTTCACTCTCGTGTCTTACTTCTGTTAACTTGTCATAAAACTCCAGTAGTTTTGTGACACAGGATTTGCCTTCTCTGAATCCGTGCTATGTTGTCGTTTATATTCTCGTTCCGTTCTAGGTGCTCCACCACTCTCCTCTTGATAATCTTCTCCGTGACTTTGCATACTATACACGTTAGTGACACTGGTCTATAGTTTAGTGTTGTTAGTGGCACACACAGCGTTTCTGCTCCCTCTCTAAGGATCCACGGACAGATGTCCGGTCCCACCACCTTCGAGATATGAAGGTCACTTAAAAGCTTCTTCACATGTCTGGAGGAGGAGGCACATGTGTGGAGGACGTGGCATGTGTGGAGGAGGAGGCACATGTGTGGAGGACGAGGCACATGTTTGGAGGGTGAGACACATGTGTGAAGGGTGAGACACATGTGTGAAGGGTGAGGCACATGTGTCAGGTATAACAACAGGTGATGTTTCTCAGCAAGGAGAGTCGAGTGAGAAACCTTGTTGATGTATACTGTGTTGTATACTGTGTTGTATACTGTGTTGTATACTGTGTTATATACTGTGTTGTGTATTGTGTTGCATACTGTGTTGTATACTGTGTTGTATACTGTGTTGTATACTGTGTTGTATACTGTGTTGTATACTGTGTTGTATACTGTGTTGTATACTGTGTTGTATACTATGTTATATACTGTGTTGAGTATTGTGTTGCATACTGTGTTGTATACTGTGTTGTATACTGTGTTGTATACTGTGTTGTATACTGTGTTGTATACTGTGTTATATACTGTGTTGCATACTGTGTTGTATACTGTGTTGTATACTGTCTTGTATACGGTCTTGCATACTGTGTTGTATACTGTGTTGTATACTGTGTTGTATACTGTGTTGTGTATTGTGTCGCATACTGTGTTGTATACTGTGTTCTATACTGTGTTGTATACTGTGTTGCATACTGTGTTGTATACTGTGTTGTATACTGTGTTGTATACTGTGTTGTATACTGTGTTGTATACTGTGTTGTATACTGTGTTGTATACTGTGTTGCATACTGTGTTGTATACTGTGTTGTATACTGTGTTGCATACTGTGTTGTATACTGTGTTGTATACTGTGTTGTATACTGCGTTGTATACTGTGTTGTATACTGTGTTGCATACTGTGTTGTATACTGTGTTGTATACTGTGTTGTATACTGTGTTGTATACTGTGTTGTATACTGTGTTGCATACTGTGTTGTATACTGTGTTGTATACTGTGTTGTATACTGTGTTGCATACTGTGTTGTATACTGCGTTGTATACTGTGTTGTATTGTATACTGTGTTGTATACTGTGTAGTGTATTGTGTTGCATACTGTGTTGTATACTGTGTTGCATACTGTGATGTATACTGCGTTGTATACTGTGTTGTATACTGTGTTGTATACTGTGTTGTGTATTGTGTTGTATACTGTGTTGTATACTGTGTTGTATACTGTGTTATATACTGTGTTGTGTACTGTGTTGTGTATTGTGTTGCATACTGTGTTGCATCCTGTGTTGTATGCTGTGTTGTATACTGTGTTGTATACTGTGTTGTATACTGCGTTGTATACTGTGTTGTATACTGTGTTGTATAATGCGTTGTATACTGTGTTGTATACTGTGTTGCATACTGTGTTGCATACTGTGACATATACTGTGTTGTATACTGTGTTGGGTATTGTGTTGTATACTGTGTTGTGTATTTTGTTGTATACTGTGTTGTATAATGTGTTGTATACTGTGTTGTGTATTGTGTTGCATACTGTGTTGTATACTGTGTTGCATACTATGTTGTATACTGTGTTGTATACTGTGTTGCATACTATGTTGTATACTGTGTTGTATACTGTGATGTATATTGTGTTGTTTACTGTGTTGTATACTGTGTTGTATACTGTGATGTATATTGTGTTGTTTACTGTGTTGTATACTGTGTTGTGTATTGTGTTGCATACTGTGTTGTATACTGTGTTGCATACTATGTTGTATACTGTGTTGTATACTGTGTTGTATGCTGTGTTGTATACTGTGTTGTATACTGTGTTGTATACTGTGTTGTATACTGTGTTGCATACTATGTTGTATACTGTGTTGTATACTGTGTTGTATACTGTGTTGTATACTGTGTTGTGTATTGTGTTGCATACTGTGTTGTATACTGTGTTGCATACTGTGTTGTATACTGTGTTGTATACTGTGTTGTATACTGTGTTGTGTATTGTGTTGCATACTGTGTTGTATACTGTGTTGTATACTGTGTTGTATACTGTGTTGTGTATTGTGTTGTATACTGTGTTGTATACTGCGTTGTATACTGTGTTGTATAAAGTGTTGTATACTGTGTTGTATAAAGTGTTGTATACTGTGTTGTATACTGTGTTGCATACTGTGTTGTATACTGTGTTGTATACTGTGTTGTATACTGCGTTGTGTACTGTCTTGTATGCTGTGTTGTATACTGCATTGTATACTGTGTTGTATATTGTGTTGTATACTGCGTTGTATACTGTGTTGTATAATGTGTTGTATACTGTGTTGTATACTGTGCTGTATACTGTGTTGTATACTGAGTTGTATACTGTGTTGTATACTGTGTTTTATACTGTGTTGTATACTGTGTTGTATACTGTGTTGTATACTGTGCTGTATACTGTGTTGTATACTGAGTTGTATACTGTGTTGTATACTGCGTTGTATACTGTCTTGTATACTGTGTTGTATACTGCATTGTATACTGTGTTGTATATTGTGTTGTATACTGTGTTGTATACTGCGTTGTATACTGTGTTGTATACTGTGTTGTATACTGCGTTGTATACTGTCTTGTATACTGTGTTGTATACTGCATTGTATACTGTGTTGTATAATGTGTTGTATACTGTGTTGTATACTGTGTTGTATACTGTGTTGTATACTGAGTTGTATACTGTGTTGTGTATTGTGTTGCATACTGTGTTGTATACTGTGTTGTATACTGTGTTGTATACTGTGTTGTATACTGTGTTGTATACTGTGTTGTGTATTGTGTTGTATACTGTGTTGTATACTGTGTTGTGTATTGTGTTGCATACTGTGTTGTATACTGTGTTGTATACTGTGTTGTATACTGTGTTGTGTATTGTGTTGTATACTGTGTTGTATACTGTGTTGTGTATTGTGTTGCATACTGTGTTGTATACTGTGTTGTGTATTGTGTTGCATACTGTGTTGTATACTGTGTTGTATACTGTGTTGTATACTGTGTTGTGTATTGTGTTGTATACTGTGTTGTATACTGTGTTGTGTATTGTGCTGCATACTGTTTTGTATACTGTGCTGTATACTGTGTTGTGTATTGTGTTGCATACTGTGTTGTATACTGTGTTGTATACTGTGTTGTATACTGAGTTGTATATTGTGTTGTATACTGTGTTGTATATTGTGTTGTATACTGTGTTGTATACTGTGTTGTATATTGTGTTGTATACTGTGTTGTATACTGTGTTGTATACTGTGTTGTATATAGTGTTGTATAATGTGTTGTATATTGTGTTGTATACTGTGTTGTATACTGTGTTGTATACTGTGTTGTATACTGTGTTGTATACTGTGTTGTGTGTTGTGTTGCATACTCTGTTGTATACTGTGTTGCATACTGTGTTGTATACTGTGTTGTATACTGTGTTGTATACTGTATTGTGTATTGTGTTGCATACTGTGTTGTATACTGTGTTGCATACTGTGATATATACTGTGTTGTATACTGTGTTGTATACTGTGTTGTATACTGCGTTGTATACTGTGTTGTATACTGTGGTGTATATTGTGTTGCATACTGTGTTGTATACTGTGTTGTATACTGTGTTGTATACTGTGTTATATACTGTGTTGTATACTGTGTTGTATACTGTGTTGTGTATTGTGTTGCAAACTGTGTTGTATACTGTGTTGTATACTGTGTTGTATACTGTGTTGTGTATTGTGTTGCATACTGTGTTGTATACTGTGTTGTATACTGTGTTGTATACTGTGTTGTATGCTGTGTTGTACATTGTGTTGTATACTGTGTTGTATACTGTGTTGTATACTGTGTTGTATACTGTGTTTTATACTGTGTTGTACATTGTGTTGTATACTGTGTTGTATACTGTGTTGTATACTGTGTTGTATACTGTGTTGTATAATGTGTCATATATTGTGTTGTATACTGTGTTGTATTCTGTGTTGTATATTGCGTTGTATACTCTGTTGTATACTGTGTTGTATACTGTGTTGTATACTGTGTTGTATACTGTGTTGTATACTGTGTTGTATACTGTGTTGTATACTGTGTCATATACTGTGTTGTATACTGTGTTGTATACTGTGTAGTATTCTGTGTTGTATATTGCGTTGTATACTCTGTTGTATACTGTGTTGTATACTGTGTTGTATATTGTGTTGTATACTGTGTTGTATAATGTGTTGTATACTGTGTCATATATTGTGTTGTATACTGTGTTGTATACTGTGTTGTATACTGTGTTGTATATTGTGTTGTATACTGTGTTGTATATTGTGTTGTATACTGTGTTGTATACTGTGTTGTATACTGTGTTGTATACTGTGTTGTACACTGTGTTGTATATTGTGTTGTATAGTGTGTTGTATAGTTTGTTGTATACTGTGTTGTATACTGTGTTGTATATTGTGTTGTATATTGTGTTGTATACTGTGTTGTATTCTGTGTTGTATATTGCGTTGTATACTCTGTTGTATACTGTGTTGTATACTGTGTTGTATATTGTGTTGTATACTGTGTTGTATACTGTGTTGTATACTGTGTTGTATACTGTGTTGTACACTGTGTTGTATATTGTGTTGTATAGTGTGTTGTATACTGTGTTGTATACTGTGTTGTATACTGTGTCATATACTGTGTTGTATACTGTGTTGTATACTGTGTTGTATACTGTGTTGTATACTGTGTTGTATACTGTGTCATATACTGTGTTGTATACTGTGTTGTATACTGGGTTGTATACTGTGTTGTATACCGTGTTGTACGCTGTGTTGTATACTGTGTCATATACTGTGTTGTATACTGTGTTGTATACTGTGTTGTATACTGTGTTGCATACCGTGTTGTATACTGTGTTGTATACTGTGTTGTATACTGTGTCATATACTGTGTTGTATACTGTGTTGTATACTGTGTTGTATACTGTGTTGTGTATTGTGTTGCATACTGTGTTGTATACTGTGTTCCATACTGTGTTGTATACTGCGTTGTATACTGTGTTGTATACTGTGCTGTATACTGAGTTGTATACTGTGTTGTATACTGTGTTGTGTATTGTGTTGCATACTGTGTTGCATACTGTGTTGTATACTGCGTTGTATACTGCGTTGTATACTGTGTTGTATACTGTGTTGTATACTGTGTTGCATACTGTGATTTATACTGTTGTGTGTATTGTGTTGCATACTGTGTTGTATAATGTGTTCCATACTGTGTTGTATACTGTGTTGTATACTGTGTTGTATACTGTGTTGTATACTGTGTTGTGTATTGTGTTGCATTCTGTGTTGTATACTGTGTTGTATACTGTGTTGTATACTGTGTTGAATACTGTGTCATATACAGTGTTGTATACTGTGTTGTATACTGTGTTGCACACTGTGTTGTATACTGTCTTGTATACTGTGTTGTATGCTGTGTTGTGTATTGTGTTGTATACTGTGTTGTATACTGTTTTGTATACTGTGTTGTATACTGTGTTGTATACTGTGTTGTGTATTGTGTTGCATACTGTGTTGTATACTGTGTTGTATACTGTGTTGTATACTTTGTTGTATACTGTGTTGTGTATTGTGTTGCATACTGTGTTGTATACTGTGTTGTATACTGCGTTGTATACTGTGTTGCATACTGTGTTGTATACTGCGTTGTATACTGTGTTGTATACTGTGTTGTATACTGTGTTGTATACTGTGTTGCATACTGTGTTGTATACTGCGTTGTATACTGTGTTGTATACTGTGTTGTATACTGTGTTGTATACTGTGTTGTATACTGTGTTGCATACTGTGTTGTATACTGCGTTGTATACTGTGTTGTATACTGTGTTGTATACTGTGTTGTATACTGTGTTGTATACTGTGTTGTGTATTGTGTTGTATACTGTGTTGTATACTGTTTTGTATACTGTGTTGCATACTGTGTTGTATACTGCGTTGTATACTGTGTTGTATACTGTGTTGTATACTGTGTTGTTTACCGTGTTGTGTATTGTGTTGCATACTGTGTTGTATACTGTGTTGTATAATGTGTTGTATACTGTGTTGTATACTGTGTTGTATACTGTGTTGTGTATTGTGTTGTATACTGTGTTGTTTACCGTGTTGTGTATTGTGTTGCATACTGTGTTGTATACTGTGTTGTGTATTGTGTTGCATACTGTGTTGTATACTGTGTTGTTTACCGTGTTGTGTATTGTGTTGCTTACTGTGTTGTATACTGTGTTGCATACTGTGTTGTATACTGCGTTGTATACTGTGTTGTATACTGTGTTGTATACTGTGTTGTATACTGTGTTGTATACTGTGTTGTGTATTGTGTTGCATACTGTGTTGTATACTGTGTTGTATACTGTGTTGTTTACCGTGTTGTGTATTGTGTTGCATACTGTGTTGTATACTGTGTTGTTTACCGTGTTGTGTATTGTGTTGCTTACTGTGTTGTATACTGTGTTGTGTATTGTGTTGCATACTGTGTTGTATACTGTGTTGTTTACCGTGTTGTGTATTGTGTTGCATACTGTGTTGTATACTGTGTTGTATACTGTGTTGTATACTGTGTTGTATACTGTGTTGTATACTGTGTTGTGTATTGTGTTGCATACTGTGTTGTATACTGTGTTGTATACTGTGTTGTTTACCGTGTTGTGTATTGTGTTGCATACTGTGTTGTATACTGTGTTGTGTATTGTGTTGCTTACTGTGTTGTATACTGTGTTGTGTATTGTGTTGCATACTGTGTTGTATACTGTGTTGTATACTGTGTTGTACACTGTGTTGTATATTGTGTTGTATACTGTGTTGTATACTGTGTTGTATGCTGTGTTGTATACTGTGTTGTATACTGTGTTGTATACTGTGTTGTATACTGTGTCATATACTGTGTTGTATACTGTGTTGTATACTGTGTTGTATACTGTGTTGTATACTGCGTTGTATACTGTGGTATATACTGCGTTGTATACTGTGTTGTACACTGTGTTGTATATTGTGTTGTATACTGTGTTGTATACTGTGTTGTATACTGTGTTGTATACTGTGTTGTATACTGTGTTGTATACTGTGTTGTATACTGTGTTGTATAATGTGTTGTATACTGTGTTGTATACTGCGTTGTATACTGTGTTGTATACTGTGTTGTATACTGTGTTGTATACTGTGTTGTATAATGTGTTGTATACTGTGTTGTATACTGTGTTGCATACTGTGTTGTATACTGTGTTGTATACTGTTTTGTATACTGCGTTGTATACTGTGTTGTATACTGTGTTGTATACTGCGTTGCATACTGTGTTGTATACTGTGTTGCATACTGTGTTGTATACTGTGTTGTATGCTGTGTTGTATACTGTGTTGTATACTGTGTTGTATACTGTGTTGTATAATGTGTTGTATACTGTGTTGTATACTGTGTTGCATACTGTGTTGTATAATGTGTTGTATACTGTGTTGTATACTGCGTTGTATACTGTGTTGTATACTGTGTTGTATAATGTGTTGTATACTGTGTTGTATACTGTGTTGCATACTGTGTTGTATACTGTGTTGCATACTGTGTTGTATACTGCGTTGTATACTGTGTTGTATATTGTGTTGTATACTGTGTTGCATACTGCGTTGTATACTGTGTTGTATACTGTGTTGTATACTTTGTCATATACTGTGTTGTATAATGTGTTGTATACTGTGTTGTATACTGTGTTGCATACTGTGTTGTATACTGTGTTGTTTATTGTGTTGCATACTGTGTTGTATACTGTGTTGTATACTGTGTTGTATACTGTGTTGTGTATTGTGTTGTATACTGTGTTGTATACTGTGTTGTATACTGTGTTGTATACTGTGTTGTATACTGTGTTGTATACTGTGTTGTGTATTGTGTTGTATACTGTGTTGTTGTATACTGTGTTGTTGTATACTGTGTTGTTGTATACTGTGTTGTTGTATACTGTGTTGTAGTAACACCTCTGGCTAGTCAAGTCAGGGACCGGATGGGACTCGAACCCATGTCAAGTAAGTTCTCAAACTCGCAGGTGAGTGTGTTAACAACTGGACCACCTGATTCTAATAACACTCTCACAATTAGGTATATTTCTATACACCATAGGAAGGTTAACATGGGCCACCACTGTGACCACACCAGCGCGGCTGTGATGTACTCTAACTCAAGTCTCCTCAAAGTCATGCTTGTGTGGTCACAGTGGTGGCCCATTATAACCTTCCTATGGTGTGTGTTAGGTAAGACACATATGCAACAGTTAGACTACTTTATTCCGAAACGTTTCGCCTACACAGTAGGCTTCTTCAGTCGAATACAGAAAGTAGGCAGGAACAGTAGAGATGTGAAGACGATGTAATCAGTTCATCACCCTTGAAGTCGTAGAATTTGAGGTTGTCAGTCCCTCGGCCTGGAGAAGTTCAGTTCCATAGTCAGGAACTATCTGAAGATCAAGCGACAGTGCGGAGACTTAAATACTGTCGGAAGGAGAGGTGCAGGGTAGTAGTAGTAGTAGTAGTAGTAGTAGTAGTAGTGAGAGGCCACTGAGAGGTCATGTCCCTCTCAGATCCAACACTTCTCACTTGAAAAGCTTGTCCAAGGTGTTTTCTGTACCAAGATGCCACGTGTTGCAGTGTCTGACAAGATGAACATCAAAATGGTGATGGACTGATTACATCGTCTTCACATCTCTACTGTTCCTGCCTACTTTCTGTATTCGACTGAAGAAGCCTACTGTGTAGGCGAAACGTTTCGGAATAAAGTTGTCTAACTGTTGCATGTGTGTCTTACCTAACAACCTGTCGGTATTGTATACCATTTTGATCTTCCTATGGTGTATGGATAGTTGGGTGTGAGTTTTAACACTCACTTGACATGGGTTCGAGTCCCACCCGACCCCTGATTTGTTTACACTCGTGTTGTTATGATTTGTTGAGTCGCAGCTGTCAGTGTTGTGGGCCAGGAGCGCGCGTCCCACCACCTGGCCATGACTAGGGCACCACCCAAGGTAAATGCGCCTATGGCTAAAGACGTCAATGACGAAAATAAAACCGATGTTGGAAGCGGAAGAGTTAAAAAAATTGACAAGGTAAGTCCACGACCCTGATTGTTACACTGTGTTGTTATATGTATTGAGCCAGTGTCGTGTGGGGGCATGGAGGCGAGTCACCACTGGCATGACTAGGCCACCACCAAGGTTAAAGCGCATATCGTAAAGACCAATGAGAAAATAAACCCGAGTACTTGGAAGCAAGAAACAAGAAAAGAAAATGTAAATGATGCAAAAGAAAAGAGAAGAGGATGAAATAACAGTAGATAGTACTTGCATCGTGCATGGAAACGAACACAAATATGGCGGACTAGTGGGTTAAATTATGTAGAAAATGAGACCTTGCAAACAACTCTGTTGACACTCACTTAAAAAATAACACAAAAATGTGCAGTCATCAACCTAGAGAATAATATATTCTGGTCAGCGGTGTTTTTGACGTGGTGGTGTGACGTGGTGTGACGTAGTGGTGTGACGTAGTGGTGTGACGTGATGGTGTGACGTGGTGGTGACGTAGTGGTGTGACGTGGTGTGACGTAGTGGTGTGACGTAGTGGTGTGACGTGATGGTGTGACGTGGTGGTGTGACGTAGTGGTGTGACGTGGTGGTGTGACGTGTGGTGTGACGTGTGGTGTGACGTGGTGGTGTGACGTGTGGTGTGACTGGTGGTGTGACGTGGTGTGACGTATGGTGTGACGTGTGGTGTGACGTGATGGTGTGACGTGGTGGTGTGACGTAGTGGTGTGACGTGTGTGGTGTGGGTGTGACGTAGGTGGTGTGACGTAGTGGTGTGACGTGGTGGTGTGACGTGATGGTGTGACGTGGTGGTGTGACGTAGTGGTGTGACGTAGTGGTGTGACGTGATGTGTTGAGTGGTGGTGTGACGTAGTGGTGTGACGTAGTGGTGATGGGGTGTGACGTAGTGGGTGACGTAGCGGTGTGATGTGTGGTGTGACGTAGTGGTGTGACGTGTGGTGTGACGTGGGTGGTATGTGTGACGTGGTGTGAGGGTGGTGGACGTGGTGGTGTGACGTAGTGGTGTGACGTGGTGTGTGACGTGGTGGTGCGACGTGGTGGTGTGACGTAGTGTGAGTGTGGTGGACGTGGTGGTGTGACGTGGTGGTGTGACGTGGTGGACTGTGGTGCGACGTGTGGTGTGATGTTGGTGGTGTGACGTGTGGTGTGACGTGGTGGTGTGACATAGTGGTGTGACGTATTGGTGTGACGTAGTGGTGTGACGTGTTGGGGATGTGACGTAGTGGTGTGACGTAGTGGTGTGACGTTGTGGTGTGACGTGGTGGTGTGACGTAGTGGTGTGACGTAGTGGTGTGACGTAGTGGTGTGACGTGGTGGTGTGACGTAGTGGTGTGACGTGGTGTGACGTAGTGTGTGACGTGGTGTGGTGTGACGTAGTGGTGTGACGTAGTGGTGTGACGTGATGGTGTGACGTGGTGGTGTGACGTTGTGTGACGTGTTGGTGTGACGTAGTGGTGTGACATGGTGGTGTGATATTGTGGTATGACGTAGTGGTGTGACATGGTGGTGTGACGTAGTGGTGTGACATGGTGGTGTGGCGTAGTGGTGTGACGTAGTAGTGTGACGTGATGGTGTGACGTAGTGGTGTGACGTGGTGGTGTGACGTGATGGTGTGACATAGTGGTGTGACGTGGTGGTATGACGTAGTTGTGTGACGTGGTGTGACGTGGTGGTGTGACGTAGTGGTGTGACGTGGTGGTGTGACGTGGTTGTGTGACGTGGTGGTGTGACGGGATGGTGTGACGTGGTGGTGTGATGTGGTGGTGTGACGTGGTGGTGTGACGGGATGGTGTTGACGTGATGGCGTGACGTGGTGGTGTGACGTGGTGGTGTGACGTGGTGGTGTGACGTAGTGGTGTGACGTGGTGGTGGGTGACGTGGTGGTGTGACGTGATGGTGTGACGGGATGGTGTGACGGGATGGTGTGACGTGGTGGTGTGACGGGATGGTGTGACGTGGTGGTTTGACGTGGTGGTGTGACGTGGTGGTATGACGTAGTGGTGTGACGTGGTGGTGTGACGTTGTGTGACGTGGTGGTGTGACGTTGTGTGACGTAGTGGTGTGACGTGGTGGTGTGACGTGGTGGTGTGACGTGGTAGTGTGACATAGTGATGTGACGTGGTGGTGTGACGTATTGGTGTGACGTGGTGTGATGTGGTTTGGTGTGACGTGGTGGTGTGACGTAGCGGTGTGACGTAGTGGTGTGACGTGATGTGACATAGTGGTGTGACTTGTTGGTGTGACGTGGAGGTGTGACGTGGTGGTATGACGTGGTGGTGTGATGTGGTGGTGTGACGTAGTGGTGTGACGTGGTCGTGTGATGTGGTGTGACATCGTGGTGTGACGTGCTGATGTGACGTGCTGATGTGACGTGCTGGTGTGACGTGCTGGTGTGACATGCTGGTGTGACGTTCTGGTGTGACATGCTGGTGTAACGTGCTAGTATGACGTGATGGTGTGGCATGGTGGTACGACGTAGTGGTGTGACATGGTGGTGTGACGTGGTGGTGTGACGTGGTGGTATGACGTGGTGGTGTGATGTACTGGTGTTACTCGACCCAGCAACCATAAATAGGTGAGCAAAAATAGATAAGTACACACACACACACAAATGCACACAAACACACACACACACATGTAAACACACACACCAAACACACATGCCATACCCAATGCCCCCACCCACCTGACACTACCTTCACAGCAACCACCCATAGTTCCTCATCAGGTTTCTCGCTTTCCCAACCCCAGCATAACCCCCAGACCACAGTTTTAGAAAAGAAGTTGAAGGTTTGGTATACAAATGCAGATGGAATAAGGATTAAATGAGAGGAGTGGCATGAAAGAATCGAGGAGACATCCCCAGACTTAATAGCACTCACAGAAATGAAACTCACCAGGATGATAACAGATGTAATCTTTCCACCCGGATATCAAATTCTCAGGAAAGATAGAGGGAGCAGAGGGGGAGGAGGAGTTGCACTGCTCATAAAAAACCGGTGGAGATTTGAGGAAATGGAAGGAATGGATGGAATGGGCGAGAGGGACTACATACTATGAACACTCAAGTCTGAGGGCCACAAGGTAGTAATTGCTGTAATGTAGAACCCACCACACAACTGCAGGAGGCCAAGACAAGAATAGAACAACAGAGCAATGGTAGACACACTAGCCGAGGTGGCCAGGAGAGCACACATGGGGGGAGCAAAGTTTCCAGTTATTGGTGATTTCAATTACAAGGAGACTGACTGAGAAAACCTGGAGCCCCATTGGGGTCCCGAATCATGGAGAGCCAAGATGATGGATGTGATACTGGAAAACCTCATGCATCAACATGTTAGAGACACTACTAGGGAGAGAGAAGAGGATGATTCAGCAAGACTGGACCTAGTATTCACCTTGAGTAGTTTGGATATCGAGGATATCATGTATGAAAGGCCCCTTGGAGCTAGTGATCATGTGGTTCTGTGCTTTGACTATATAGCTGAGCTACAAGTGGAGAGGGGAGCAGGAATAGGCTGGGATAAACGAAACTACAGGCATGAGGAACTTCCTACAAAATGTTCAGTGGGAGAGAGAATTGGCAGGAAAACCAGTAAAAGAAATGATGGACTATGTGAGAAAATGCAAGGAGGCAGAGAAGTGGTTTGTTCCCAAGGAAAACAGAAGCAATGGGAAGACCAGAACGAGTCCTTGGTGTAGGGAGGCAAAAACTACGTGCACTAGAGAATGGAAAAAGTACAGGAGAAAAAGGACCCAGGAAAATATAGAGATTAGCCGACGAGCCAGAAACGAATATGCACGAATAAGAAGATAGGCTCAGCGACAATACAAAAATGACAAAGCATCGAAAGTTAAGTCTGACTCTAAGCCGTTGTATAGCCACATCAGGAGGAAAACAGCTGTCAAGGACCAGGTACTCAGGCTGAGGAAGGAAGGTGGGGAGTTCACAAGAAACAAACAAGAGGTGTGTGAGGAGCTCAACATGAGATTTAAAGAAGTATTTACAGTGAAGACAGGAAAGACTCCAGGAATTCAGAATAGGGAGGTGAAGAAGCTGCTATGTGAACTTGATACCTCAAAGGAGGAGAGAAGCTGTGTGTGCCACTTAGAAAAATCTTCAACACATCCATTGAAACTGGGCAACTACCTAAGGTATGGAAGATGGCAAATGTAGTCCTAATTTTTAAGAAACGAGACAGACAAGAGGCATTAAATTACAGACCTGTGTCACTGACGTGTTTAGTATGCAAAGTCATGGAGAAGATCATCAGGAGGAGAGTGGTGGAGCACCTAGAAAGACAGAAGCTTATAAACAACAACTAGCACGGTTTCAGTGAAGGAAACACCTGTGTCACAAACCTACTGGAGATTTATGACAAGGTAACAGAAGTAAGACACGAGAGAGAGGGGTGGATAGACTTCATTTTCTTGGACTGCAAGAAGGCCATCGACACAATTCATCACAAGAGGTTAATTCAAAAGCTAGAGGATCAGGCACACATAACAGGAAGGGCACTGCAATGGATCAGAGAATACCTGACAGGGAGGCAACAACGAGTCGTGGTACGTGACGAGGTGTCAGAGTGGGCGCCTGTGACAAGCGCCCTAGGACCTGTGTTGTTTTTGGTATATATGAGTGACATAACGGAAGGGATAGACTCAGAAGTGTCCTTGTTTGCAAATGATGTGAAGTTAATGAGGAGAATCAAA
>NC_069405.1:96437139-96474639 GCF_026875155.1 Cherax quadricarinatus | reverse complement strand
AACCTCATGCATCAACATGTTAGAGACACTACCAGAGAGAGAGGAGAGGATGAACCATCAAGACTGGACCTTGTATTCACCTTGAGTAGTTCTGACATCGAGGATATCATGTATGAAAGGCCCCTGAGAGCTAGTGATCATGTGGTTCTGTGCTTCGACTACATAGTTGAGCTCCAAGTGGAGAGAGCAGCAGGAATAGGGTGGGAAAAGCCAAACTACAAAAGGGGGAACTACTCAGGCTTGAGGAACTTTTTTCAAGACATTCAGTGGGAGAGGGAACTGACAGGAAAACCAGTACAAGAAATGATGGACTATGTGGCAACAAAATGCAACGAGGCAGAGGAGAGGTTTGTTCCTAAGGGAAACAGAAATAATGGGAAGAACAGAACGAGTCCTTGGTTCACCCAAAGGTGTAGGGAGGCAAAAACTAGGTGTACTAGAGAATGGAAAAGGTACAGAAGACAGAGAACTCAGGAAAATAAAGAGATTAGCCGAAGAGCCAGAAACGAATATGCACAGATAAGAAGAGAGGCTCAGCGGCAATACGAAAATGACAATAGCATCGAAAGTCAAGACTGACCCGAAGCTGTGTACAGCCACATCAGGGGGAAAACAACAGTCAAGGACCAGGTAATCAGACTGAGAAGGGTGATGGGGAATTCACAAGAAACGATCGGGAGGTATGTCAGGAGCTCAACACAAGATTTAAAGGAGTATTTACAGTGGAAACCAGTAGGACTCCAGGAAAAATCAGAGCAGGGGGGTGGACCAGCAAGTGCTGGATGAAGGTACATATAACCAAGTAGGAGGTGAAGAAGCTTGCTATTTCGAACTTGACACCTCAAAGGCGGTGGGACCAGACAACATCTCTCCGTGGGTCCTTAAAAAAGGGAGCAGAGATATTGTGTGTACCGTTAACAAAGATCTCAAAAACATCATTTGAAATGGGCAACTCCCCGAGGTATTGGAAGATGGCAAATGTAGTCCCAATTTTTAAAAAGGGAGACAGACATGAGGCACTAAACTACAGACCTGTATCACTAACGTGTATAGTATGCAAGGTCATGGAGAAGATCATCAGGAGGAGAGTGGTGGAGCACCTGGAAAAAAACAAGTGTATAATTGACAACCAGCATGGTTTCAGGGAGGGAAAATCCTGTGTCACAAACCTACTAGAGTTTTATGACAAGGTGACAGAAGTAAGACAAGAGAGAGAGGGGTGGATCGACTGCATTTTTTTGGACTGCAAGAAGGCCTTCGACAGAGTTCATCACAAGAGGTTACTGCAAAAGCTAGAGGATCAGGCACACATAACAGGAAGGGCACTGCAATGGATCAGAGAATACCTGACAGGGAGGCAACAACGAGTCATGGTACGTGACGAGGTGTCAGAGTGGGCGCCTGTGACAAGCGGGGTTCCACAGGGGTCAGTCCTAGGACCTGTGCTGTTCTTGGTATATGTGAATGACATAACGGAAGGAATAGACTCAGAAGTGTCCTTGTTTGCGGACGATGTGAAGTTAATGAGAAGAATCAAATCGGATGAGGATCAGGCAGGACTACAAAGAGACCTGGACAGGCTACACGCCTGGTCCAGCAACTGGCTCCTTGAGTTTAAACCCTGCCAAATGCAAAGTCATGAAGATTGGGGAAGGGCAAAAGAACCGCAGACACAATACAGTTTAGATGGCCAAAGTCTGCAAACCTCATTCAAGGAAAAAGATCTGGGGGTGAGTATAACACCGAGCATATCTCCCGAGGCGCACATCAATCAGATAACTGCTGCAGCATACGGGCGCCTGGCAAACCTACGGATAGCGTTCCGATACCTCAGTAAGGATTCGTTCAAGACTCTGTATACCATTTACGTCAGGCCCATACTGGAGTATGCAGCACCAGTTTGGAATCCACACCTAGTCAAGCACGTCAAGAAATTAGAGAAAGTGCAAAGGTTTGCAACAAGACTAGTCCCAGAGCTACGGGGATTGTCCTACGAAGAAAGGTTGAGGGAAATCGTCCTGACGACACTGGAGGCCAGGAGGGTCAGGGGAGACATGATAACGACATATAAAATACTGCGCGGAATAGACGAGGTGGACAAAGACGGGATGTTCCAGAGATGGGACACAGACACAAGAGGTCACAATTGGAAGTTGAAGACTCAGATGAATCAAAGGGATGTTAGGAAGTATTTCTTCAGTCATAGAGTAGTCAAGCCGTGGAATAGCCTAGAAAGTGAAGTAGTGGAGGCGGGAACCATACATAGTTTTAAGGCGAGGTATGATAAAGCTCATGGAGCACGGAGAGAGAGGACCTAGTAGCAATCAGTGAAGAGGCGGGGCCAAGAGCTATGACTCGACCCCTGCAACCACAAATAGGTGAGTACAAATAGGTGAGTACACACACACACACACGCATATACAGCAGGCCTAGTGTCTAATCGACATGTACCTAGGACCAAATGGCAACTAACGCACCTTTTTCAGGCATTATCGGTGCATTTGGGGGTTTATTAGTGTCGATATGACTTCTGTTGTGGTCTTGGAAGCACCTAGCACCTAAGCCAGGATGGTGGTCGTGGCAGTACCTAGTACCTAAGCCAGGATGGTGGTCTTGGCAGTACCTAGTACCTAAGCCAGGATGGTGGTCTTGGCAGTACCTAGTTCCTAAGCCAGGATGGTGGTCTGGGAAGCACCTAGCACCTAAGCCAGGATGGTGGTCTTTAAGGCACCTAGCACCTAAGCCAGGATGGTGGTCTTGGCAGTACCTAGTACCTAAGCCAGGATGGTGGTCTTGGCAGTACCTAGTTCCTAAGCCAGGATGGTGGTCTGGGAAGCACCTAGCACCTAAGCCAGGATGGTGGTCTTGAAGGCACCTAGCACCTAAGCTAGGATGGTGGTCTTGGCAGTTGGTTTAGAAAGACACGTAAGCAAACACTATAACATATTTATTAGAAAACGTTTCGGTCCTGGGACCTTGATCACTTCTAACATACAGAGGTAGAAAGACATTATATATATAGGCGGAGAGTGATATGTGACGCACGTGACCTGAGGAATGTCATAAGAACATAAGAATGGAGGAACACTGTAGAAGGCCTACTGGCTCATGCGAGGCAGGTCTTAATCAGAACAACCTCTACCTATGATGAGGACGGGTAGACGATGAAATTATGTGACTCCTGTGTTGTTGGGTTGGTGCTGCTTAAGTATCATGTATGCCAATGTTTTTGAAATTTTGTAGTTTCCAGTGTTGCGTTCTATAGTGTCGGTGACGGCGATTAGTGAGGCTTCTAGGCACCGTCGGCGTCTGAGGTCTGGTTCGGTGAGAACGAGTTGTGCCTCATTCCAGTTCATCAAATGCCCCGTGGAGTCTCTGTGGAGGACACAGGCGTACCTTACATCGTCTCTGTTAGAGGCATTTCGATGCTCATTCAGGCGGACTGCAAGATCTCTGCCTGTCTCGCCTACATATTTCTTGGGACAGAACCCACAGGGGATAGTGTAGACGCCTGCTGTAGAAGTTAGAGGTGTGTGGCTGCGTTTCGTAGTGAGGTCTTTGATAGATGATGTGTTTATGGTGGAAACGTTGATGTTACTCATAGCAAGTGCCCGGCGAGTATTCGTGGCAACATCGCCACATGGGAGTACTATGAACTGTTTAGGGGGCTCAAGATCTCTGCCTGTCTCGCCTACATATTTCTTGGGACAACCCACAGGGGATAGTGTAGACGCCTGCTGTAGAAGTTAGAGGTGTGGGGCTGCGTTTCGTAGTGAGGTCTTTGATAGATGATGTGTTTATGGTGGAAACGTTGATGTTACTCATAGCAAGAGCCCGGCGAGTATTCGTGGAAACATCGCCACATGGGAGTACTATGAACTGTTTAGAGGGCTGTTCCATGGGCGGTTTGTTGAGGATAGCTTGTGCCTTGAGTCTGCAATCTCGGATGAAGAAAGATGGAAACTGAAGACGTGTAAAGGCTTGTGTTATGTAAGTGAATTCTTCTTCTAGAGAGGAGTCCTCATTGGCTCCTTCTTGAGAGCTCTCCGCATCTCCAGCCCTTGTTTTCTAGAAGAAGAATGCACTTACATAACACAAGCCTTTACACGTCTTCACGTACCATGACTCGTTGCTGCCTCCCTGTCAGGTATTCCCTTATCCATTGCAGTGCCCTCTCTTTTACATGCGCCTGATCCTCCAGCTTCTGTACTAATCTCTTGTGGGGAACTCTGTCAAAGGCCTTCCTGCAGTCTAGGAAAACGCAATCTATCCACCCCTCTCTCTCGTGTCCTACTTCTGTTACCTTGTCATAAAACTCCAGTAGGTTTGTGATACAAGATTTGCCTTCCATGAACCCATGCTGGTTTTCATTTATAATCTTGTTCCTTTCCAGGTGTTCGACCACTCTCCTCCTGATAATCTTCTCCATGACTTTGCACACTATACATGTCAGAGACACAGGTCCGTAGTTTAGTGCCTCGTTTCTGTTTCCTTTCTTAAATATGGGGACTACATTAGCTGTCTTCCATTTCTCAGGTAGTTGCCCAGTTTCAAGGGATGTGTTGAAGATTGTGGTTAGAGGCACGCACAGCATCTCTGCTCCTTCTCTAAGGACCCATGGGGAGATTTTGTCCGGTCCCATCGCCTTTCAGGTGTCAAGGTCACTTAGGAGCTTCTTCACCTCCTCCTCAGTTGTTCGTATGTCATCCTACACTTGTTGGTATATTCCCTCTTGATGTTCCCTTCTGTGCTGTCTTCCCACAGCCCTTCCTGTCTCTACTGTAAAAACTTCCTTAAATCTCCTGTTCAGCTCCTCACATACCTCTTGATCATTTCTTGTGAGTTCTCCACCTTCTGTCCTTAATCTGATCACCTGGTCTTTGACTGTTGTCTTCCTCCTGATGTGGCTATACAACAGTTTCGGGTCAGTCTTGATTCTCGATGCTATGTCATTTTCATACTGTCGCTGGGCCTCCCTCCTTACCTGTGCATACTCATTCCTGGCTCTGCGACTGATCTCCCTATTTTCGTGTGTTCTCTGCCTTCTGTACTTTTTCCATTCTCTATTGCACTTTGTTTTTGCCTCCTTACACCGTCGGGTAAACCAGGGGCTCATTCTGGTCTTCCCGTTGTTACTGTTGCCCTTGGGAATAAACCTTTCCACTGCCTCCTTGCATTTTGTTGTTACATATTCCATCATTTCATTTACTGGCTTTCCTGCCAGTTCTCTGTCCCACTGGACCTACCGCAGGAAGTTCTTCAACCCTATGTAGTCCCAACTTTTATAGTCAGGCATTTCCCATTCAACTCCTGTTATTCTCTCCAATTGCAGCTCTACTATGTATTCAAAGCACAGAACCACGTGGTCGCTAGCTCCTAGGGGACTCTCATACTTGATGTCCTCAATGTCTGAGCTGCCCAGGGTGAACACAAGGTCCAGTCTTGCTGGTTCATCCTCCCCTCTCACTCTGGTAGTGTCCTTAACATGTTGGTGCATGAGGTTTTCCAGCACCACGTCCAACATCCTGGCTCTCCATGTTTCGGGACCCCCATGTGGCTCCAGGTTTTCCCAGTCAATCTCCCTGTGGTTGAAATCCCCCATAACCAGCAACTTTGCTCTGCTGGAGTGAGCTCTTCTTGCCACCTCAGCAAGTGTGTCCACCGTTGCTCTGTTGCTCTCTTCATATTCCTCTCTTGGCCTCCTGCAGTTCTGTGGTGGATTATACATCACTGCAATGACCACTTTGTGTTCCCCAGACTGAAGTGTACCTGCTATGTAGTCTCTTTCTCCCGTCTCATCTATTCCTTCCATTTTCTCGAATTTTCATCTTTTTTTTACGAGCAGAGCAACCCCACCTCCCCCCCCTGCCCCTTCTATCTTTCCTCATGATCTGGTATCCTGGTGGGAAGATTGCATCTGTTATTGTCTCCGTGAGTTTTGTTTCTGTAACTGCTATGATATCTGGGGACTTCTCATTGATTCTTTCTTGCCATTCCTCATGTTTATTCTTTAATCCATCTGCATTTGTGTACCAAACCTTCAACTTCTGTTCTAATACTGTAACTGTGGTGCTGGGGGTGGAAACAGAGGGATCGGTGTGTGTTGGTTGGTTTGGATTGTTCAGTTGCCTTGGAGTTGTCGTAGCTGGAGTCCTTCTGCAGGTGTTTCTGGGGGGTGTGCTTGTCCTTCCATTTGATCCTGGGTTATTCTGCTCTCCATTTTCATTTCCTCCCATATCTCCTTTCGTTTTTGAACTCTCTCTTTCATCGTCTTCCTTTCGTCCTGTGTTCTGTCTCGATCGAGGTACACACTCCAGAACTCCTGCTTGCCTCTCAGCCGTGCTTTCTCCTGCAGGATCATGGTTCGGGTTGATTCTGCCTTGAAAATTACTTTGAGAGGCCGATTCCTTTTCTTTGTGAACCACCCAATTCTCCGAAAATTTGCCACCTGGGTCATGTCCCCCTCGCATATCACCTTCATGATATCTTCAATCACTTTTTTCTCCTCCTGCTTTCTTTCATCATAAGTTTCCCCTTTAGCTTCGTCTAGCCCATAGACAAACACGGATCTCTCCCTTTCCACCTCCCACTGTGACTCCCATTGCATCCTCTGATGTGTTTTAGTTCCTTCCTGTGGAGTGCTCCTTCCTTCAGTCCCTTCCCTAGTTATGGCCCCTATGCTTCTTGGTTTGTCCTTCCTGCTCACCTGTTCCTGGCCCCCCACAGGTATCTGGTAAGGTCCTTGCACATGTCCTAGTTCCTTCAATGTCTTCCAACCTCTCATTCTGTCCTAGTGTGCTCCCTGTCTTTGTTTTGGCCCCATGTGGGTTTGACAGGACCTCTGCATACAGTTTAGTTTCCATGCTTCCTTCAGACCTGTTTTCTGTGTTTGATGTAGCCATTGCCGATGCTACTTCTGTAATATCTTTGTCTCTGTGCTGTTTCAGAAGTCTCAGCTCCTCTTCTAACCTCTCTATCTTGATTTCTGCTGCTGTGGCCTGTTGCTTCCACCTTCTGCATTCTGCTGCTAATTTCCCTTTTCCCAAATCTTCCTTTCCAGCTCATCTAGTCTCCTTCCCCAGTCTTCCTCCCTTTTTTTGAGTTCTACTTCCCTTTCCCTCCCCCCCAGATTCGTCCTTGGAGCCCCTTGTCCTCATCCTGGTTCTAGGTTCCCCCGTTCCTCCACAGAAGGGGGGACGGGTGGTTAGGGGGAGGGGAAATAGATGGTTAGAAGGAGAGTGGATGGATGGTTGTGGGGGAGGGGGAGGATGGTTATTGGAGGGGTAGGATAAGTTGGGGAGGGGGTTAAATGGTTTGGAGGGGGGTAGGTGGCTAGGGTTAGGTGGTTAGGGAAGGGGGAGAGGTGGTTAGGGGGGGGGGGTACGTGTTTGTGTCAAGTGTTTGTTTCAAATGGTGGAGGGTGTATGGTGTGTGTGTGTGTGTGTGTGTGTAGTGTGTGTTGTGTGTGTTTTGTGGTGTGTGTGTATGTGTGTGTGTATGGTTGTGTACTCACCTAGTGAGTTGCAGGGGGTCGAGTCCGAGCTCCTGCCCCGCCTCTTCACTGATCGCTACTTAGGCACTCTCCCCGAGCCGTGAGCTTTATTTATACCTCTGCTTAAAGCTATGTATGGATCCTGCCTCCACTACATCACTTCCCAAACTATTCCACTTACTGACTACTCTGTGGCTGAAGAAATACTTCCTAACATCCCTGTGATTCATCTGTGTCTTCAGCTTCCAACTGTGTCCCCTTTTACTGTGTCCAATCTCTGGAACATCCTGTCTTTGTCCACCTTGTCAATTCCTCTCAGTATTTTGTGTGTCGTTATCATGTCCCCCCTATCTCTCCTGTCCTCCAGTGTCGTCAGGTCGTCAGGTTGTGTGTATGTGTGCGTGTGTGTGTGCGTGTGTGTGTGTGTGTGTGTGTGTGTGTGTGTGTGTGTGTGTGTGTATGTGTGTGTGTGTGTGTGTGTGTTGTTTGTGTGTGTGTGTGTATGTGTTTATGTATGTGTGTGTGTGTGTGTGTATGTGTGTGTGTATGTGTGTTTGTGTGTGTGTGTGTGTGTGTGTGTGTGTGTGTGTGTGTGTGTGTGTGTGTGTGTGTGTGTGTGTGTGTGTGTGTGTGTGTGTGTGTGTGGGTTTTTCCCAGGCTTCCTGCCCACGTTAGCTACCCTAGACTACGAGGACACTCTGGCTACCCTGGACTACGACGACACACTGGCTACCCTAGACTACAACGACACACTGGCTACCCTAAACTAAGACGACACACTGGCTACCCTAGACTACAACGACACACTGGCTATCCTAGACTACGACACACTGGCTACCCTAGCCTACAACGACACACTGGCTACCCTGGACTACGACGACACACTGGCTACCCTAGACTACAACGACACACTGGCTACCCTAGACTACGACACACTGGCTACCCTAGACTACAACGACACACTGGCTACCCTGGACTACGACGATACGCTGGCTACCCTAGACTACGACGACACACTGGCTACCCTAGACTACGACGACACACTGGCTACCCTAGACTACGACGACACACTGACTACCCTAGACTACAACGACACACTGTCTACCCTAGACTACGACACACTGGCTACCCTAGACTACAACGACACACTGTCTACCCTAGACTACGACACACTGGCTACCCTAGACTACAACGACACACTGGCTACCCTAGACTACGACACACTTGCTACCCTAGACTACAACGACACACTGGCTACCCTAGACTACGACGACACACTGGCTACCCTAGACTACAACGACACACTGTCTACCCTAGACTACGACACACTGGCTACCCTAGACTACAACGACACACTGGCTACCCTAGACTACGACACACTTGCTACCCTAGACTACAACAACACACTGGCTACCCTAGACTACAACGACACACTGGCTACCCTAGACTACGACGACACAATGGCTACCCTAGACTACAACGACACACTGGCTACCCTAGACTACGACGACACACTGGCTACCCTAGACTACAACGACACACTGGCTACCCTAGACTACGACACACTTGCTACCCTAGACTACAACGACACACTGGCTACCCTAGACTACAACGACACACTTCTCACTGCTACAACTTTTATACGTAAATGAACGCAGTTTAGCAAGTGTATGGTGACTCAGTGTGTAGCGAGGTGGTCACAGCTTGGTGTTCCTCCAGTGGAACTCACACCTCACTGTCAGGTCCAAAGTGACGCCGTCACGGCTATGTCCATTTGGAATTTCACAATTCAGTAAAAATAAGCATGTGGATTATTTTGGGTTTTCCGGTCCTGGATTTGTGTTTATCCTGTAAATAAACCTCCTCACAGAGTGTAAGCGCGGAACCAGCCTGGATGCAGTAAATTCGTGGATGCAGCCGATGGAAAGTTGTGTGATGGACAGGATTCTGGATTCTCTTGCTGTACCTCGGTCTTCTCTCTGCTGGGTCCACCCCTCCACCAGGTTGTTGGTGTGGTACTGGAGAGCAGGTTGTTGGTGTGGTACTGGAGAGCTGGTTGTTGGTGTGGTACTGGAGAGCAGGTTGTTGGTGTGGTACTGGAGAGCTGGTTGTTGGTGTGGTACTGGAGAGCTGGTTGTTGGTGTGGTACTGGAGAGCAGGTTGTTAGTGTGGTACTGGAGAGCTGGTTGTTGGTGTGGTACTGGAAAGCAGGTTGTTGGGTGGAAATGGAAGTGGTTGTGGTGTGGACGGAAAGCATTTGTTGGTGGGGTACGGAAAGCAGGTTGTTTGGGTGGAATGGAGAGCAGGCGTTGGTGGGGTACGGAGAGCGGGTTTTGGTGGGAGGGGGAAGCGGGTTTTGGTGTGGTGCGGGAAGCAGGTTGTTGGTGTGGTAGGGAGAGCGGTTTTGTTGGTTTGGTACGGGGAGCTGGTTGTTGGTGTGGTACTGGAGAGGGTTGTTGGTGTGGTGCGGGAGCAGGTTGTTGGTGTGGTACTGGGAGGCTGTTTTGGGGGGAAAAGAGAGGGTTTTTTGGGGTGGACTGGAGAGGGTTTTGTTGGTGGGTACGGAGAATTTTTGGTGTGGTAGGAGAGCGGGCTTTGTGTGGTACGGAGAGAGGTTTGTTGGTGGGTCGGGAAGCTGGTTGTTGGTGTGGTAGGGAGAGCTTTTTTTGGGGTGGGTACGGAGGCAGGTTTTTTGGTGGGTCTGGAAGCATTTTGTTGGGTGGTACGGGAGAGCAGGTTGGGTTTGGGTACGGGACTGGTTTTGGTGGGAAACTGGAGAGCGGTTTTTGGTGTGGTACTGGAAGAGGGTTGTTGGTGTGGACGGAGCGGGTTGGGGGGACGGGGCGGGTTTGTTGGGGGTCGGGGGCGGGTTTGTTGGGTGGACTGGAGACGGGTTTGTGGTGGGCTGTGGCGGGTTTTTGGTGTGTTACGGGAAAGGCGGGTTTGTTGGGGGGTATGATAGCAGGTTTTGTTGGTGTGGTACGGGGTGCAGGTTTTGGGTGGGACTGGAGGCGGTTTTTGGGTGTGGTTACGGGAGAGCGGGACTGCGCAGGAAAGGTTAAGCCGCTGCAAGGTGAAAATTTTATTGGGGAAAGAGCAAACCCAAATTTAAAACCCCAAGGATCCCAGGGAAATAGGTCACTTATTTTAAAAGGGTTTGGTAACTACTTAGGGTTTTGTCCCTAAAAATGTTACAGGCGATGAACGTGAGAGGTGCCCAACCTAGGTCCCTGCTGGTGATTTTTCGTCGGGCAGTGGAGGGAGTTGACCTGGTAGATGTTAGGGCCTCTCCTGCCCCAAAACACAGGGTTCCATGCCCGAAGGCCAAGGTCGGTAGGGTTTAAGGTCATGTAGTGGTGAAATCGGTATGGCAACGTCAGGATTGTAAGATAGGTACTATGGGCAAAAGTGGTAAGGTCAGGTAGGGAAAAGGCAAAAAGTGGTAATGGGGGAAGTCGTAAGGTCACGAAGGGTAAGGTCAGATAGGAAAGGTCAGTAGGGTAAGGCCCGGAAGTTGAGGATCGGTGGGGGTAAGGGCGGTAGTGGAAATCCCCGGGAGAAAAGGTGGGGTTTGGAGTTTAATTTGGATGGTAATTTCAGGTAGTGGAAGGTCAGGATGTGGAAGGCAGAGTGGTAAGGTCGGTATGATAAATCAGGTATTAAAGGTCGGGTGGGGTAAGGTAGGGTAGGAAGGCCAGATAGTAAAAGATCAGGGAAGGGTAAGGTCTGGTATGAGAGGTCGGTAGGAAATGCATTTAAATGAAAGGCCAGGAAGGAAGGTCAGTTGGTAAGGTAAAGAAAATGAGAGATCGTGTGAAGGTCAATACTGTAAAGTCGGGTCGTGGGCCAGGTAATATGAGGTCAGGTTGGGGTAAGGTCGATAGTGGGAGGTTCAGGGTTTAAGGTCGGAATGATAGGCAGGTAGAGGTAAGGGCGGGTATGAGAACAGGTATGTAAGGCAGGTAATTTTAAAGGGGCAGGTGGGAAAAAGGTCAGGGAGGGTGATCTGGTGTGATGGGGGCCAGGTAGCATAAGGTCGGGATGTGGGTAGGTAGTGGGAGGTCAGGTAGTGGGAGGCGGGTAGTGGGAGGTCAGGTTTGAGGTCAGGTAGTGATAAGGGGGGTAGTGGTGAGTCAGGTAGGGTAAGGCAGGGTGAAAAGGTCAGGTAGGGGGAGGTAGTAGGGGTGAGGTCGGGGTTTGGTGAGTCGGGGTATGAAAAGGTCAGGTATGGTGAGGTAGGTGGGGTGAGGTCAGGTAAGGGAGGCGGTAGTGGTGAGGTCAAGTTGGGAGGTCAGGTAGTGATAGGGTAGTAGTGGTGAGGTCGGGTGTGTAAGGTCAGTTGAATAAGGTCGGGTAGTGGTGAGGTGGGTAGTGGGAGGTCAGGTGTGATCGGGCGGTAGTGGTGAGTCGGGTAGGGGAATCGGGTTTTTGGTGAGCAGTAGGGGTGAGGTCAGGAGGGGTGAGGTCAGTGTGGGTGGGGTCAGGTATTGAAAGGTGGGTAGTGGTGAGGCAGATAGTGGTGAGGTCAGGTAGTAAAAAGGCGGAAGTGGTGAGGTCAGGTAGTGGTGGGCAGGTGGGGGTGAGGTCGGGTATGGGAGGTCGGTATGGTGGGTCAAGTAGTGGTGAGGTCGGTAGGATAGGCCCGGTATGGGAGGTCGGGTAGGGGTAAGGTCAGGTATGAAAAGGTCAGGTAGGGTGGGGCAGTTGGGAGGTCGGGTATGAAAAGGCAGGTAGTGGGGTAGGTGGGTGAGGTCGGTAGTGAAAGGTCGGGTAGTGAAAGGTCGGTAGTGATAAGGTCAGGTAGGGGTGAGGTCAGGTAGGGGGTGAGGTCAGGTAGAGAAAGTCAGTAGTGGTGGGTCAGGTTTGGTGGGTCAGGTGTGATGAGGTCAGGTAGGGTGAGGTAGGTGTATAAAGGCGGTAGTGGTGGGGTCAGGTAGTGGTGAGGCGGGTAGAGATAAGGCAGCTAGGGGTGAGGCCCGGGTTTGGTGGTCAGGTAGTGAAAAGGTCGGGTAGGGGTTAGGCGGGTAGTGTGAGGTCAGGTAGTGGTGAGGTCGGTGTGGTGAGGTCAGGTAGGAAAGGTCGGGTGTGGTGAGGGCAGGTAGTGGTGAGGTCAGGTGGGAATAAGGTCAGGTATGGTGAGGTCAGGAGGAAAGGTGGGGTAGTTGTGAGGTCAGGTATGGGGGTTCAGGTAGTGGTGAGTCAGGTATGGTGGCAGGTAGGAAAGGTCAGTGTGGTGACGTCAGTAGGGGGAGGTCAGGATGTTTAAAGGTCGGTAGGGTGAGGTCATTTAGTGGTGGGGTCGGGTAGTGATGGGTTCAGGTATGGTGGGTCAGGATGGGGGGGGGGTCAGGTGTTATAAGGTCGCTAGTGGGAGGCGGTAGGGGTAGGTCGGGAGTGATAGGTGGTAGGAAAGGTCAGGTAGTGGTGAGGTCGGTAGTGGTGAGGTGGGTAGTATAAGGCGGGTAGGGGTGGGTCGGGTAGGGGTGAGGTCGGGTATGATAAGGTCGGGTGTGGTGGGGCAGGTAGTGGTGAGGTCGGTAGTGAAAGGTCAGGTTGGTGAGGCAGTAGTGGTGGGGTCAGGATGAAAGGGTCAGGTAGTGATAAGGCGGTGGGGGTGGGGTCAGGAGTGGTTGGGTCAGGTGTGATGGGGTCAGGTAGGGGGTGGGGGCAGTAGGGTGAGGTCGGGGAGTGATAAGGGTCAGGTAGGGTGGGTCGGTAGGAAAAGGCAGGAGGATAAGGTCAGGTAGTGTAGGTCATTAGTGGGGGGTCGGTGGGTGGGGGGTTTCGGTATGGGGGTCGGTATGAAAGGTCAGGAGGGGTGGGTCAGGAGTGTAAGGTAAGGTAGTGGGAGGTCAGGTGTGGTAGGTCAGGTAGTGGTGGGTGGGGTATGAAAAGGTCGGTAGGGTGAGGTCGGATGATAAGGTCAGGTAGGATAAGGTCAGGTAGTAAAAAGGCAGGAAGTGGTGAGGCAGGAGTGAAAAGGGCGGGAGTGGTGAGGTCGGGGAGGGTGAGGCAGGTAGTGAAAGGTCAATGGGTGAGGTCAGGAAAGGGGTGAGGCGGTATGGTGAGGTGGGTGTGGGAGGCGTAGTGATAGGTCGGTGTGTGAGGTCGGTAGTGTGGTTCGGGTAAGAAAGGTCAGGAAGGGTGGGGCAGGTAGTGGTGGGGTCGGTATGATAAGGTCAGGTAGTGGTAGGTCAGTAGGGGTAGGTCAGGTAGTGGTGATGGGATGGTGAGGTCAGGTAGTGATAAGGTCAGGAGTGGGGGGTCAGGTGTGATAAGGCAGGATGACAAGGTCAGGATGAAAGGAGGTGTGGGAGGTAGGTATTGGTGGGTCGGGTAGTGTAAGGCAGGTAGGGGTGAGGTTTCGGGTAGTGATAAGGCCCGTAGGGGTGAGGTCAGGTAGTGGAGGTCAGGGTGGGGGGTAGGTAGTGATAAGGTCGGTTTTTGGTGAGGTCAGGATAAAAGGGTCAGGTGGATAAGCCGGTAGGGAAAAAGGGGTCGGGTAGTGGTGAGGTCAGGTGTGAAAAGGGCGGAGGGGTCGGGTGGTGAGGTCAGGTAGTGGTGAGGTCAGGTAGTGGTGAGGTCAGGTAGTGGTGAGGTCAGGTAGTGGTGAGGTCAGGTAGTGGTGAGGTCAGGTAGTGATAAGGTCAGGTAGTGATAAGGTCAGGTAGTGGTGAGGTCAGGTAGTGGTGAGGTCAGGTCCCAAAACTTGCGTCATTATGGTCTTGTCTCACAACTTGCGTCATTATGGTCTTGTCTCACAACTTGGTCATTGGTCTTCTCAAAATTTGCGTCAATGGTCATGTCTCACAACTTGCGTATTATGCTGTTCAAAATTTGCATAATGGTTCTCACAACTTGCGCATAAGGCTTTCCCCAAAACTTGGTCATTTGGTCTTGTCTCACAACTTGCGTCATTATGGTCTTGTCTCACAACTTGCGTCATTATGGTCTTGTCTCAAAACTTGCGTCATTATGGTCTTGTCTCACAACTTGCGTCATTATGGTTGTTTCAAATTGGTCTAAGGGTTTTATCTCACAACTTGCGTCATTATGGTCTTGTCTCACAACTTGCGTCATAATGGTCTTGTCTCACAACTTGCGTCATAATGGTCTTGTCTCACAACTTGCGTCATTATGGTCTTGTCTCACAACTTGCGTCTTTAAGGTCTGTTAAAAACTTCGCATATGGTCTTGTCTCACAACTTGCGTCATTATGGTCTTGTCTCACAACTTGCGTCATAATGGTCTTGTCTCACAACTTGCGTCATTATGGTCTTGTCTCACAACTTGGTCATAATGGTTTTGTCTCACAACTTGCGTCATTAGGTCTTGTCTCACAACTTGCGCATAATGGTTTTGTCTCACAACTTGCGTCATTGGTCTTGTCCACAACTTGCCATTAGGGCTTGTCTCACAACTTGCATCATTATGGTCTTGTCTCACAACTTGCGTCATTATGGTCTTGTCTCACAACTTGCGTCATAATGGTCTTGTCTCACAACTTGCGTCATTATGGTCTTGTCTCACAACTTGCATCATTATGGTCTTGTCTCACAACTTGCGTCATTATGGTCTTGTCTCACAAACTTGAGTCATATGGTCTTGGCTCACAACTTTGCGTCATTATGGTCTTGTCTCACAACTTGACATTCATTTGGTCTTGTCTCAACAACTTGCGTCATTTATGGGTTCTTTCTTAAGAGATGTGTATTTCGGGAAAAGAAAGAAAGAGAGTGAGGAGAGAGAGAAGAGAGAGAGAGAGAGAGAGAGAGAGAGAGAGAGAGAGAGAAGAGAGAGAGAGAGAGAGAGAGAGAGTCAACTTGGCACACACTCCAGCAACTTATGAAGCTATATATCTTGGCTGGCACGTGTGTGTGTGTGTGTGTGTGTGTGTGTGTGCTGTGTGTGTGTGTGTGTGTGTGTTGTGTGGTATGTGTGAATGTGTGTGTTGTGTGTGTGTGTGTGTGTGTGTGTGTATGTGTGTGTGTGTGTTGCAACCTGAATGGTTACAATGATTATGTATATATGTAACAGTATATTTACCTTTTCATTTAATTTTAATTGCTTATATGTGCGATATAGCTAAAATCGTAAAATGTTATGACTTTATATATTATTTGGACTTGTTATATTCTTATTTAGCTTATGTTGTTTAGGATGTATATAAAATGTGCTCAGTAGGCTGATTGTCAAACTACTGTAATAATCGCTTGTCGCTCGTTTATACTGCCGGCTTCTGAGCTGCAGTTGTCCACGTTGCTATCACCGTGATCGAGGGGTCGGGGTCGTCCTCACTCTCGTGAAATTGTCAGTCATGCATGGGAGACTCGCTTGTGAGATTGACTCGATTGTCTGTCCTCTCTTATTCTCGGTTTGTTTGATTCGACACTTTGTTCTACAGATCATTGTAATGGCACTTAGTGAATTTCGACGTTGTAATGAGGTTGTCGTGTCACATAGACACTCTGAAACATCTCCAGGCCTTGCTATGCTTCTGACCTAATGTTGTACTGGTTTCTTGTGTATTGTCACAGTAGAGTTTTTCCTTATGCTGAGCGAAGATCAGTTTTATGGGAGTTTTGTACTTTGGTGGAGGATTCTGCTGGATTGGTCCCTACTTAGTGTCGTTATATTATCTCCTTGATCCTGATTGTGTCGCAGTCGCCATATTGCAATTGCTATTGGGCTTAGCATTCTTTGTTGTTCAAGCAGACTGTTCGAGTTGCCAGTCGTGTCAAGAGTTTGTTTATTTGAGACTTTTGTCAGTCACTTGTTTAAGTCTTATTTCGAGTTTGAGACATAGCTAACTACTTAGAGCACCTTACACGATTCACATACTTGTACATATTTGTAATATCTTATTATATGTTTATTGTACCAGACGGTATTTAAGAATTATAAATGTGATATGTGCTTTCAGCACACAATATTTATTGAACCCGAGAGATTGATTTATTTTTGATTGGTGTGATTTAAATTTACTTGATAATTATACCTCTAGACAACTTTTTAGACTTAATAAATTTATTAATATTTTAATTTCTTAGTAGTAGGCCTACCGTGGTAATCTTAAAGCAATATTGAACCATACTGAATTTTATGGATTATGGGACAAGGATACTGACTACTTGTTACGAAAACCCAGGAGTAACAAGGTGGATGCTAGAAGGGGCAGTCCTTTCTAGTATTCACTGGAGATCTCTACTAAGCTTTTAGAATCGCGTTTTTTTGGTAACAAAATGGGGCCTGTTCCGGGATGCTCTTGATCCAAGGTGTTGGAGAAATTGTCCAGTTGAATTACTAGTGAATCTATGATCAAACACTTGAGTACTTTCTAATCTTAAGAATTTGAGTTTAGTCGTGTACAACATACCTGGTGGATGTATGTAACTTGACTGAGTCTCTTGTCCAAGAGATGGAAATACTGTTATGAGTTCTAGCTCTAAGACAACCAACACTAAAATTCCTTATTAGGGATTATAGTTTACCATATATCACTCTCGCGTAGTACAATTATTTTCGCGTGATGTATGCCAAAGTGAAAACAGTTAATTGATACTCTGATTTGTCTGAGTTAAGTACATTAAAAAAAACTTCAGACGTGTTGGCAAGTAGCCAAATATCTCGTGTGAGTATTAGACAGGAATTACACCGCTGAAACTGTCAGAGCATTAATAAAGATATATTGTTTCCTGCTCATACAGAGATGTCTGATTATGTTTCAGGTTCAGAAAGCCTTAGTTCACTATTAGGAAGTATGACTCTATTTGAAGTTGAAGAAAAGAGCAACTAAGCAGAGTGAGCCTTGTGTCTTGAGCCTAGTGTAGCTCAGTTCTCGCGACACCTTCCCGCCTCACTGACCGAAGTACAAGAGTATAGCTGGTAGTATGACACAGCCTAATACTAGTAAGTGTATACTACACCTGTATTTTACTTTTTTATCCTAGAAACCAGATCTAGAACCACTCTAGAGACGGCTGGACCAAGTGTCGACATAAGGACTGTCCAGACCATGTTAATTTTCCCTACTCCTCCATTAACCAAATGGTCCCTATCTCTCAGGAAACAGTTTTGACGAGGTTGGATCGCCTCATTATGTTGCGACTGCACAATTGAGGCACAGAGGAGACTTGAACGAAGAAGATTCCAAAGAGAAAACCTATTTGATTTCCTTCAGCGCAATTACTAGAAAACTATTGTCAAGATACAACTAACCATCCTTGTCTCCTGTTGAGTTAGTGGATGACAATGATTTGGGGTGAATATGTTGTTTAGTGGCGTCTGCGCCCAGGATCATTAACTCTGACTCCCCCCGGTCATCACCTAGTCAAGGGCACAACTGACGTTTAATTTCTAACTCATGTTGATTTTATAAAGGAATTCAGTTTGTTGATCAGTCATGGAAGAAGGGAGAGTATAGCAGTTACTGAGAGTGAAGCAAAGGATCTCGATATTTGTATTTATAGTAACGGTTGTACTGATGGTGAAAAATACATGTAAGTTGGTCAGCTGATAGTGTTCCACCACAGTCAAGCATCCTAGTTGTGAGACAGTTACATTTCGAGAAACAAGCCATTGATTTTGCTCACAAATAGTCCCATAGGAGGGACATTTGGGTGTCAAGAAGGACACTGGTAAACTGGCAAAACATTTTTTTACTTGGCCAAGATGAGGAAACTGTGGCTGATCATGTGGCGACGTTGCCACGTGTGTCAAAGTGGGGAAAGGCAAGCCAGCGCACACACCTCCACCTGCGCTTCATTCCTATCACCGTGCATGGTGAACCATTCTCACGTCTTATTATTGATTTGTGTTGGTCCTTTGCTAGAACAAAATAGGAAACCAATACATTAATGTTCTTTTATGGACGCTACAACACGCTTATCCCGAGCTATTCCTTATTGAGAAAATAAATATGCTGTGCTATTGTGGAGATCGCTGATGAAATTTTCTCCCAGTTGGATTGCCACGAGAGATTACAATCAGATAGGGAATCTAATTTACTTCTAGATCTTCGTAGAAGCATTATCCACTAGGAATAAAGTCTGTTCTTTCATCCAGTTATCATCCACAGTCAACAAGGGGCTTAGAGAGATTTTATCAGACACTGAAGTCCATGATGAGAAGCTTATTGTGAACATTTTTCTAGTGGACTGGGATGAGGGTTATACCTTTTCTTCTGTTCGGATATGAGAGAAAGTGAGCAAGGAAAGTCTCGGGTTTTAGTCCGTTTGAACTAATATTCGGAAACAAGTGCGTGGTCTCTCGCAGTGTTAAAAGAGTGTGGACAGGAAAATCAAATCCATATTGAGTACTTCACCTTCATTATGCAAAACATTTGACAGCCGCTAGAGAGCTAGGCTTCGAAAAACCTAGTTTCAGCCACCAAGCTAGAATGAAGGCAACATTATGACAAGCGTGCTGTCTCTCGTTCTTTTAAAGAGGGATAAGTGATGCTGGAAATTAGTACCAGTCGTGCTCTACAAGCCAGGTATGATGGACCCCTGGAAGTAGTGATAACTAGCGACCGTAAATTATTTGGTACGTACGCTTGGGAAAAAGGGGGGAGATCTAATCATGTATACCAGGTAAACCAGCTTAAGGATTACTACGCTAGTCTCTACCTACTATCTTCCTTATTCTTCCTAGGACAGAGGAAGAAAACGGTCGTCTACCTGACAATCTCTAGAGGTATAGAGGTTCGTTTAGAAAATTCAGTGACTCTACAATCACTAGACGATTTTTTAGTAACTTGGGATGATAGTGCTGGTGATTTTAAAACATGATTTTGGAATTTCCCTTGAATTGTTCGGTGATGTTCCTAAACGTTGTACTCTGGGTGTACATGACGTTGATGTACAGGGAGCATCACCAATTAAGCCAAACACCATATAGGATGAGTCCAACAAAGAATAAGCATTGAGAGAAGAGGTTGATTTCTGTTATTCACGGGACTTATTTGAGCGCAGTAAAAGCCATGGCATCTCCCTGTATTTTAGTGCCTAACTAAACCTGACGGTAGTTTCAGGATGTGCACTGACTATAGGAAAAGTGAACTTCTGTCTCCTTGCTAGATGGTTATCCTTACTCGCATTGACGTCTTATTGATCGGTGTGTCAGGAGGCCCAGTTTGTAGCAGTTTAGATCTCTTACGAGGCTATTATCAAGTCCCTGCTTACTGAACGTGCTCAAGAAATTTATCTGCTTTTACTTTCAAGATGATTGTTTAACTACCTCGTCACCCCCTTCGGCCTATGTAAACTCGGCTTCTTCATTTCCAACGTATAATGAACGAGTTGACCCACAACTTAGAGGAGTAGAAGGCCTATCTTGGCGAACTTAGTGGTGTACAGTTGACGAGGTGGGAACAGCACTGACGGTCTCAGGCATTGTTTGAGAGACTGGCGCACTACAACTTCACTGTTACTTAGCCAAATGTAAGTTTGGTCAAGCCAAGATTACCTATCTAGGCTTTTGTATCGGCCAAGGTGAGGTTGCTCCTATTGATGCTAAGGTTCCGTGCAATTTCTTGAATTTCCCAGTGCCACAGGAATGGAAAGGGAAGTACAGAGATTCTGGTTATGGCAGGATATTATCGCAGGTTCTTGTCCAAACTTTTCTCTGATTGCAGCTCCCACTTACTGAGGCTTCATAGTAGCAAAGTTCAGTTCACTGACTAGAAGATTGTTCAGACTCGTTCAAAAGGTTGAAACGTTTGCTATCCTCTGCTACTGTGTTGAAAAGTCCTAATTTCATTTCCCTTCTTTTTACATTAGATTGCGAGTGGCTATGCAGTGGGTGCTGTGCTGCTCAACAGTCAACATCCCCTGACAATTATCCATCCTATATGTTACTATTCCTCTAAGCTTACTCGACACCAGAAAATTATGCTTCCCTATTGAGAAAGAGGCATAGCTCTGTGGTGTCCTTGGAACATTTTGACGTGATTTGGGCACTTCACCCATTTAATATTAAGTTTTTTCTGACCACAATCCACTCACTTATATAAATACTATGAAAAGTAAAAATGCTAGGATCATGAGGTGGGCTCTCAGAACTCCAACCTTATTCTATTAGTATAAAAACACATAAGTGGTCATTGTAATGTAATTGCTGACGCTCTGTCTCGTCCTTAATAATTATCAATACATTAAATAACGTAATTTTATGCCCAAATACCTTTTGTTACTTGCTATGTCAAATTCAGTAAAGTAACTTAATCCCTACTGCCCATATTAACTATATATACTCATGTCATGTCTAATATTATATTTATTATATTCACAGTATTGATGTGTGTGGTTAGGAGACATAAGCTGGTGTTGAGTGGGTAGTGTCGTTTGTGGGAGATGGTACTGCGTGACGAACACTGTCTGCCGCAGGAACCACCCCCCCCCTTCACTACACACCTTAAGCTGTTTCATACTCAGATGTTTTACTGCCTGCATCCAAACCATACTTAAGAGGGAATGCAGTCTCCTCTACTATGATCGAGCCTCAGTGCCCTGCTGTCTATGCTATCTGTCTCTACCCACTGATGTATATTACCACGAGTATGCGAAACGATACTGTGTACTGCCTAGAACTAGGGGGGGGGGCATATCCTAGGACGGACGCTGTATAAATTGTAGAAGTGCTTGGACACAAGAGGACTCGGATTAATATTTTGATTGATATGAGTAACCAGAAATAGTGTGATGACATTCATGCAACTCCGTGCGACCCTCTGTGTGTTGGGGGGGGTGTTGCGACCCTGAATGGTTTACAATTGATTATGTATATATGTTTTGTATATTACCTTTTCATTTAATTTTATATTGCTTATATTTGCGGATAATAGCTAAATCAACGTAAATGTAGGACTTTATATTTTATTTGACTGTTATATCTTATTCTAGCTTATGTTGTTAGGATGTATATAAAATGTGCTCAGTTTGCTTGATTGACAACTACTGTAATTATCGCTTGTCGTCGTTATACTGCCGGTCTCTGAGCTGCAGTTGTCCAAGTAGCATATCTCGTGATCGAGGGGGGGGTGTCCTCACCTCCTCGTGAAATTGCGGTCTGCTGGAGACTCTTCTTGCAGGTTGGACACGATTGTTGTCTCATTATTCTTGTTAGTTCGTAGAACTTTGTTCAAAGAAACATTGTAATGGACTTAGTGATTTTCGACGTTGTACTGAGTTGTGTGTCACATAGACACTCCTGAACATCTCAGGTCCTTAGCTTAGTTCTGACCTAATTTTGTACTGGTTTCTGTGTATTGTCACAGTCGAGTTTTTCCTTGCTGAGCGAAGGATTCAGTTATTATGGGAGTTTTGTAACTTTGGTGGAGGATCTGCTGATGGTCCCGCACTTAGTGTCGTTATATTATCTCCTTGATCCTGATTGATTGTTCGCAGTCGGCATATTGCCATTGCTATTGGGCTTAGCTTTCTTTTGTTGTTCAGAGACTGTTCGAGTTGCCGTCGGTCAAGAAGTTAGTTTATTTGAGGACTTTGTCCAGTCACGTGTTTTAAGTCTTATTCGAGTTGGAGAAATAGCTAACTACTTTAGAGCATCTACACGCATTCACTACTAGTACATATTTGTAATATCTTATTAATATGTTAATGTACAAGACGGTACTTAAGAAATTATAAATGTGATATGTCTGGCTTACAGCACAATAATATTGAATCGAGAGATTGATTTTATTTTGATTGATGTGATTTAATACTTTGATAATATACCTCTTAGAACAACTTATAGACTTATATATTTATTAAATTTTTAATTTCTTCTGGTTAGAGCCTACCAGTTTGTAATCCTAAAGCACTATTGAACCATACTGAATTTTCATGGATCATTGGAATGGTACTGAACTAACTTGTTACGGAAAACCCAGTAACAGGCTGGATGCTAGAAGGGCAGTCCTTTCTAGTATTCAATGGTGATCTCTAAGTTTTAGAATCGCGTTTTTTGTAACAGTGTGTGTGTGTGTGTGTGTTGTGTGTGTGTGTGTGTGTATGTGTGTTGTGTGTGTGTGTGTGTGTTGTGGTATGTGTGTGGTTGTGTGTGTGTGATGTGTGTGTGTGTGTGTGTGAGTATGTGTATGTGTGTGTGTGTGTGTGTGTGTGTGTGTGTTGTGTCTATGTGTGTGTGTGTGTGTGTGTGTGTGTGTATGTAGTGTGTGTGTGTGTGTGTGTGGTGTGTGTGTGTGTGTGTGTGGTGTGTGCGTGTTTGTGTGTTGTGTGTGTGTTCGTGTGTGTTGGTGTGTGTTGTGATGTGTGTGTTGTATGTGTGTGTGTGTGTGTGTGCTATGTGTATGTGTGTGTGTGTGTGTGTGTGTGTGTGTGTGTTTGTGTGTGTGTGTGTGTGTGTGTGTGTGTGTGTGTATGATTTTCTGTGTTGGTGTGTGTGTGTGTGTGTGTGTGTGTGTATGTGTGTGTGTGTGTGTGTGTGTGTATGTGTGTGTGTGTGTGATGTGTGTGTGTGATGTGTGTGTGTGTGTGTTTGTGTGTGTGTACTCACCTAATTTTACTTACCTAAATTGTGGTTGCAGGGGTGGGATCAAGCTCCTGGCCCCGCCTCTTCACTGATCGCTTACTGGATCTCTCTCTCTCTGCTTCCTGAGCTTTGTCATACCTCTTCTTAAAACTATGTATGGTTCCTGCCTTCCACTACTTCACTTGCTAGGCTATTCCACTTGTTGCAAATCTATGGACTGAGAAATTCTTCTAACGTCCCTGTGACTCTGTCTGAGTCTCAGCTTCCGTTGTGACCCCTTGTCCTGTGGTCCCCTCTCTGGAACATCCTTCTCTGTCCACCTTGTCAGTCTATTCCCCGCAGTATCTTGTATGTCGTTATCATGTCTCCCCGACCCTTCTGTCTCCAGTGTCGTCAGTCGCATTTCCTTAAACCATTCTCGTACGACATTCCCTTGAGCTCTGGGACTAGCCTGTTGCAAACCTTTGTACTTTCTCTAACTTCTTGACGTGCTTGACAGGTGTGGGTTCAGACTGGTGCTGCATACTTCCAGTATGGGTCTAACATACACAGTGTACAGTGTCTTGAACGATTCCTTATTAAGGTAGAGGAAACGCTTTCTAGGTTTGCCAGGCGCGCCCGTATGATGCGCCGGTTATTTGGTTGATGTGTGCCTCCGAGTGATGTGCTCGGTGTTATGGTCACCCAAGGTCTTTCTCCCTGCAGTGAGGTCTGTAGTCTTTGTCCACCTGCCTATATTCTGTCTTCTGCGGTCTTCTTTGCCCCTCCCCAATCTTCATGACATTAGCATTTGGTGGTTTTGTAATTCGAAGGAGCCAGTTACTGGACCACATGTCCAGCCTCTCCAGGTCTCTTTTGCAGTTCCTGCCCTCATCATAGTCCGATTTAATTCTTTCATCAACTTCACGTCATCTGCGAACAGCGGTCACTCAGAGTCTATTCCTTCCATATGTCGTTCACATATATCAAAATAAGCACTGGTCCTAGAACTGACCCCTGTGGGACCCGTCGTAACAGGCGCCCACTGTGATACCTTCTTCACGTACATTGACTCGTTGCTGCCTCCCTGTCTGGTATTCCCTATCATTGCAGTGCCCTTCCTTTTACGTGTGGCCCTGATCTCCAGCCTTCTGCACTAATCTCTTTTGTGAGGAAACTGTGTCAAAGGCCTTCCTGCAGTTAGGAAAACGCCAATCTACAACCCTCTCTCTCGGTCTTACTTCTGTTACTTGTCATAAATACTCCAGGAGGTTTGTGATTACAGATTTTGCCTTCCATGAACCCATGCTGGTTTTCATTTATTAATCTTGTTCCTTTCCGGTGTTCGGACCACTCTCTCCTGATAATCTTCTACATGACTTGGCACACAATACAGTCAGAGGACACAAAAGGTCTGTAGTTTAGAGCCTCGTTTCTGTTTCCTTTCCTTAAATATGGGGACTTACATTAAGCTGTCTTCCAATTCTCAGGTAGTGCGCAGTTTCAAGGATGTGTTGAAGATTGTGGTTAGAGGCCACACACAGCATCTCTGCTCCTTCTCTAAGGACCCTGGGGAGATGTATTGTCCGTCCCATCGCCTTTGAGGTTGTCAAAGGTCAACTTAAAGCTCTTCACCTCCTCATCAGTTGTTCGTTTGTCACCAATACACTTGTTGGTGTATTCCCTCTGTGTTACCTTCTGTGCTTCTCCCACAGCCTTCCTGTCTCTACTGTAAATACTTCTTAAATCTACTGTTCAGCTCTCAATACCTCCTGATTCATTTTCTTGTGAAGTTCTCCACTTCTTTCCTTAATTCTGATCACCTGAGTCTTTGATGTTATGTCTTCCTCCTGATGTGGCTATAAAACAGTTTGGGTCGTCTTGATTCTCGATGCTATGTCCATTTTCAGACTGTCGCTGGGCCTCCCTCCTGAACTGTGCGTACTCGTTTGGCTCTGCGATGATCTCTATTTTGTTGTGTTCTCTGCCTTCTGTACTTTTTCCATTCTCTATTTGCACTTTTGTTTTTGCCTCCTAACACCGTCGGGAAAAACAGGGGCTTGTTTGGTCCTTCCGTTGTTATGTGGCCCTTGGGAATTGAACCTTTCACTGCTCCTTGCATTTTGTTGCTACATATTCCAATCATTTCATTTACTGCTTTCCTGCCAGTTCTCCTAGTCCCCGGACCTCCCGCAGGAAGTTATTCTTCAACCCTATGTAGTCCCTCTTTTATAGTCAGGGCTTTTCCCCATTCTACTCCTGTTAATTCTCTCCACTTGCCGCTCTACTATGTTTCCTCAAAGCACCAGGAAACCACAGTTGGTCGCTAGCTCCTAGGGGACTTCATACTGATGTCCTCATTGTCTGAGCTGGCCCAGGGTGAAAACATGGTCCTATCTTGCTGGTTCATCCTCCACCCTCACTTGGTAGTGTCCATTTCATGTTGGTGCATGAGGTTTTCCAGCACCACGTCCAACATCCTGCTCTCCATGTTTCGGGAACCCATGTGGCTCCAGGTCTTTCCCAGTCAATCTCCTGTGGTTGAAATCCCCCATAACCAGCACTTTGCTCTGCTGGAGTGAGCTCTTATTGCCCACCTCAGCAAGTGTGTCCACCATTGCTCTGTGCTCTCTTCATATTCCTTCTACTTGGCCTCCTGCAGTTCTGTGTGTGTGTATGTGCTTGTGTGTGTGTGTGTTTGTGTGTGTATGTGTGTGTGTGTGTGTGTGTGTGTGTGGGTGTGTGTGTGTGTGTGTGTGTGTGTTTGTGTTGTGTGTTTGTGTGTGTTGTTGTGTGTGTGTGTTTTGTGTGTGTGTGTTGTGTGTGTGTATGTGTGTTGTGTGTGTGTGTGTGTGTGTGTGTGTGTGTGTGTGTATATGTGTGTGTGGTGTGTATGTGTGTGTGTGTGTGTGTGTGTGTGTGGTATGTGTTACCTCACCTATTTTGTTACTCACCTAATTTCGTGGTTGAAGGGGTTCGAGGACTCAGCTCTTGGCCGCCCTCTTCCACTGTCGCTTCTGGATCCCTCTCTCTCTTGCTTCCTTAGGCTTTGTCATACTCTTCTTAAAATATGTATGGTTCCTGCCTCCCACTACATCACTTGCTAGGCTATTCCAACTTGCTGACACTCTATGACTGAAGAAATACTTCCTAACGTCCCTGTGACTCGTCTGAGTCTTCAGTTCAGTTGTGACCCTTGTCCTGTGTTCCTTCTCTGGAACATCCTTCTCTGTCCACCTTGTCTATTCCCGCAGTATCTTTGTATGTCTCGTTATCAGTCTCCCTGACCCTTCTTGTCCTCCAGTGTCGTAGTCCGATTTCCCTTAACCTTTCCTCGTACGACATTCCCTGAGCTCTGGGGACTACCTTGTTGAAACCTTTGTACTTTCTCTAAACTTCTTGACGTGCTCATTTTGACCAGGTGTGGGTTCAGGACTGGTGCTGCATACTCAGTATGGGCCAAACATACACAGTTGTAACCAGTGTCTGAACGATGCCTTATTAAGGTATCGGAAACGCTATTCTCAGGTTTGCTCTGGCGCTCGTATGCTGCAGCGGTTATTTGGCTGATATGTGCCTCCGGTGATTGTGCTCGGTGTTATGGTCACCAAGGTCTTTCTCCTGAGTGAGGTCTGTAGTCTTATGTCTCACCTAGCCTAACTGTCTGCGTTTCTTTGCCCTCCCAATCTCATGACTTTGCATTTGGCTGGATTGATTTCGGAGAGCCAGGTTATGGACCACCATGTCCAGCTGTCCAGGTTCTTTGCCCCCCCGTCCTGCCTATCCTCGTACGATTTAATTCTTCTCATCAACTTAACCGTCATCTGCGAAAGGACACTTCGAGTCTATCCTTCATCATGTCGTTACAGATATCAAAAATAGCACTGGTCTAGAACTAACCCCTGTTTTAGGACCACGGCTCGTAACAGCGCGCCCATGTGATACCTCTTCACGTACCATGACTCGTTGCTGCCTCCCTGTCAGGTATTCCCTTATCCATTGCAGTGCCCTTCCTTTTACGTGTGCCGATCCTCCAGTTCTGCATCTAATCTCTTGTGGGGAACTTGTGGTCAAGGCCTTCCTGCAGTCTAGGAAAAACGCAATCTACCCACCCTCTCTCTCGTATCCTTATTCTCCGTTACATTGTCATAAAACTCAGGAGGTTTGTGATACAAGATTTGCCTTCAATGAACCCATGCTGGTTTTCATTATTAATTCTTGTTCCTTCCAGGTGTTCGACCACTCTCCTCCTGATAATCTTCTCCATGGACTTTGCACACATTACATGTCAGAGACACAGGTCTGTGTTTTGTGCCTCGTTTCTGTTCCTTTCTTAATATGGGGAACTAATAGCTGTCTTGTGTGTGTGTGTGTGTGTGTGTGTGTGTGTGTGTGCTGTGTTAGTGTCTCACAACTTGCGTCATTATGGCTTGTCCACACAACTTGCGTCATAATGGTCCTTGTCCTCACAACTTGCGTCATTAGGTCCCTGCATTTACTCACAACTTGCATCATTAGGTCCTGTCTCACAACTTTGCCGTCATTATCGGTCTTTTACTTAAAGATGTGTATTACTGGGAAAAGATAATAGAGAGCAAGAGAGCAAGAAGAGAGAGAGAGAGCAAGAGGATAGAGCAAGAGAGAGAGAGAGAGAGAGACAGGAGAGAGAGAAGTCAACTTGGCACCAACACTCCAGCAAACTTATGAAGTCTATACTCTTGGAGGCAACGTGTGTGTGCGTTGTTTTGTGTTGTGTGTGTGTGTCGTTGTGTGTGACTTGTGTGGTGTGTGTATGGTGTGTAAATGTGTTGTGTGATGGTGGTGTGTGTGTAGTGTCGTAGTGGTATGTGTGTGTTGTGGTTGCAAACCCCCTGCTGAGTGTTACAAAGATTAATGTATATATGCAAAACTGTATATTACCTTTTCATTTAATTTTAATATTGCTTATATGTGCGATAATAGCTAAATCGTAACTGTAAGACTTTAATATTAATATATGACTGTTATATTCTTATTTAGCTTATGTGTATAGGAATGTAATATAAAATGTGCACATCTTAGTCTTGATTGTCAAACTACTGTAATTATCGCTTGTTCGCTCGTTATAAACTGCCGGCTTCTGAGCTGCAGTTGTCCCACTAGCCTATCACGTGATCGAGGGGGGGGTGTCCTCACCTCTCGAAATTGTCAGTCTGCTGGAGACTCCTGCTGGTTGGACAGATTGTCTGTCTCATCTTATTCTTGTTTAGTTCTGTAAATTTGTTCACAAACATTGTAAACACTTATAGTGATTTTCGACCGTTGTACTGAGGTTGTGTGTCACATAGACAACTCTGCGAACAATCTCAGGCTCCTTATCTAAGCTCTGACCTTAATTTTGTACTCTGGTTTCATGTGTATTGTCACTCAGTCAGAGAGTTTTTCCTATGCTGAGGAAGATTCAGTATTAATGGGAGTTTTGTAACTTATTGGTGGATAGGATCAGCGTTGGTCCCTACTTAGTGTCGTTGATAATTTATCTCCCTGAACCTGACATTGTGTCGCAGATCGACATATTGCATTGCTATTTGGGCTTAGCATTCTTTGTTGTTCAAGCAGACTGTATCGAGTTGCCAGTCCGGTCACAAGAAAGTTATGTTTATTCTAAGGCACTTTGTCCAGTCAACATTGTTTAAGTCATTTATTCGAGTCTTGAGAACATAGCTAACTACTTAGAATAAACACTTACACGCATACACACACTTGTGACATCTTGTAAATATTCTTATTAAAATGTAATGTACCAGACGTACTTAAGAATATAAATGTGATATGCTGGTGTCTATTCAGCACATTAATAATTGAACTCGAGACAGATTGATTTTATTTTTATGCATTGGAGTGTGATCTCTCATACTTATGATATATACCTCTAGACAAACTTATAGACTTAATATCATTTATTAAATTTTATTTCTCTTACAGTTCAAGTAAGCCTACCTGTGTGTAATCCTAAAGCAACTATTGAACCATAATAGAATTTTAATGGATAAATTGGACAAGGAACGACCTACACACACGTTAAAGACAAAACCCAAGTAACAGCTGGATGGCTAGAAGGCATCCTTTCTACTATTCACTGGAGATCTCTAAAGCTTTTAGAGAAATGCGCCGCGTTTTGTAAACCAATGAGGGGCCCTACACCGGATGCGCTCTCTGCATCCAATGGTGTTGGAGAAATTGTCCAGTTTGATCATACTTAGTGAATCTATGATACACAAACACTTTGAAGTAACTTTCCTCACTGAACGACTTAGAGTTTATAGTCTTTTACAAACATAACCAGTGGTATGTATGAACCTGACTGATCTCTTGATCCAAGGAGATGGAATAAACTGTTTAATGAGTCTACTCTAAGGCATACCAACACTAAAATTCCTATTATGATTATAGTTTCTCCCTAATCACTCTCTCGTAGTACAACAATTTTCGTGATGTATGCCAAATGTGAAACAGTTTTCAATTGATTACTCTGGACTTTGTCCATGATTTAAGTACATTAAACTTCAGACGTCTGTTGGCAAGCGTTATGCCAAAATATCTTCTGTGTGACGTATAACAGGAAATACACCGCAGAAACTGTCAGAGCTATAATTAACATATATTAGTATTTCCTCTCATACAGAAGATTCTGATTATGATTCCAAGATTCAGAAAGCCTAGTGGTCAACAATTAGGAATGTATGACTCAATTTGAAAGCGTGGACAGAAATGAGCAACTAAGGCAGAAGTGAGCCTATGTGTTCTGAAGCCTTAGTGTAGCTCAGTTCTCGCTCAACATACCTTCCCCGCGCGTCACTGGACACTGCATAGTAACAGAGTATAGCTGGTAGTATGACAAAGCCAATACTAGTTATAGTGTATACACACACCTGTATTTTACTTATACACAAGACCAGTTCTAGACACGTCCTAAGAGAACGCATGGACCAAGTGTCCTGACCTAAGGACCGTCCAGACCATGTTAATTTCCCTAACTCCTCCATTACCAACTGTCCCTATCACACAGGAACAGTTCTGAGCAGGTTTGAACGCCTCATTATGTTGCAGAACTGCTCAATTCGAGGCAATCAGAGGAGATTTGAACGAAGAAGATTTCCAATGAGAAACCCTATTTTATTTCCTCCAGTCTATCGCAATACAGACCAATATGTCAAAAGATACAACAACCATCCAGTACTCCTGTTTGAGTTAGTGGCGATGAACAATGATCTGGGGTTCGAATATGTTGTTTAGTGACGACTAACTGCGCCCAGGATCATTAACACTGACTCCCCCCGGTCATCAACCAAAGATCCAAGAGACACAACTGACGTTTAAATTTCCTCTCATGACGATTTTAATCAACTGGATCAGTTCGATTGATCAGTCCATTGGAAAGCTTGAGAGATATAGTCAGTTTAACTGAAGTCTGCAGCGAAAGGATCTCGATAGTCATGTTACTATTAATAGTACGGTGAACTGATGGAGAAAAAACATGTAAGTTGTCAGCTGATATTGTTTTCCACCACATCAAGCATCTAGCTCTTGTGTTCTACCAGTTAACATTTCGTGAACAATCCATTGATTTCTCACAATATCCCGATAGGAGGAGACATTTGGGTGTCGAAAGACACCGGTAAACATGGCAATACATTTACTTGCCAAAGATGAAGGAAACCAGTAGCTGACATGTCGACGTTGCCACGTGTGTCAAGTGAACAGGCAAACAGCCACGCACACACCTCTCACCTGGCGCTCTCATTTCCTATCACCGTGCATGTTGAACCATTCTCACGTTCTTAATTATTGATTGTGTTGGTCTTCCTAGAACCAAACTAGGAAACAACAATACTTTATTTACAATTATGAGACGAGCTACAAACACCTTCCCGAAGCTATTCTATGAAGGATAAATTAATGCACTGCACATTGTATGAGAGCGCTGCATGAAATTTTTTCTCCCAGGTTGGTAGTTGCCCACTAGAGATATCAATAGATCAAGGGATCTAATTTTCACTTCTAAGTATCTTTCGAGAAGCCAATTATCCCACCTAGGAATAAAGTGCTGATACTTTCAACCAGATTATCCTCCACAGAACACAAAGGGGCTCTAGAGAGATTTCATCAGACTATCACCTGAAGTCCAATGATGAAGAAGCTTATTTTGAACATTTTTCTAGAACTGGGATAGGGTAACTAACCTTTTCTTTCTGTTCCGCTACTGCACGAAAGTGAGTCAACTAAAGTCTCGGGTTATCCGTTTGAGAACTAATATTCGGACACCAAGTGCGTGGCTCCATCATCGCAGTGTTAAAAAGACGTGTGGACAGGGAAAATCAAACATCCATAACATTCGATCTGTCTACCTCACCATTCACTTCTCTAAATGACATACAACAATGAACAGCCGCTAGAGGAGACTAGCTTTCGAAACACTTTCTTAGTTCAGCCCATGCTAGAATGAAGCAACATTATGAACAAAGTGCGTGCTGTTCGTCGTATCTTTTAAAGCAGGAGATAAGGGTCAATATTGATGCTCGAAATTAGTACCAGGTCGTGCACTACAAGCCAGGTATGCATGAGACCCTGGGAAGTATGAAAAAGCGCTATAGTCGACGTAAATTATTTTGTACGACAACGGCCTGGGAAAAGAAATCTTAATCAAGTATACCATCGTATAACCAGCTTAAGCGCATACTAAACTCGCTAGTCCTCTACTACTCACATTCTATACTCCTTCCTAGAGACAGAGGAAAACAAACAGTCGTCTAATACTCTTGACATCTCTAGAGGTATTAGAGTTCGGTTTAGAAAAACCTCAGTGACCATTCTACAATCACTAGACGATTTTCCTTAGTAACATCCTTGGGATTGATAAGAGGCTGTCGATATTACAAAACAACCATGCATTTTGAAATTTCCCTGAATTGTTTCTGGGTGATGTTTCTACGCAACGTTGTTACTCTGGGTGTACATGACTTGATGTACAGGGAGCATCACCCATTAAGCAACAACACACCATAAATAGGAATGAGTCCAACCAAAGCATAAAGCATTGAGAGATAGGGTTCGACTTTCTCTTATCCATCACGGACTTATATGAGCCGCAGTAAAAATTCTCATGGCATCTCCCTGTATTTTAGTGCCTTTAAACCTGACAGTAGTTTCAGGATGTGCACTGACTATAGAAAGTGAACTCTGAGTCACCTTGCCTCTAGATGGTTGGCCTCTACCCTCGCAATGGACGACCTTATTTGAGATCTGTGTCAGGACCCAGTTTGTCAGCCGTTTAGATCTCTTACGAGGCTATTATCAAGTCCCGCTTATGAACGGTGTCAAGAAATTGCTTCATTTTACTATTACAGTTCAAGAATGGATTTTTACTACCCAATCGGCACCCCCTTCGCTATGTAACAGCGCTTCTTCATTCCTAACGTATAATGAATCGAGTGACCCACAACTTAGAAGGAGTAGAAGCCTATCTTGACGACTTAGTGGCGTGCTACAGTGACGAGATAGGCAGATCACACACTTGAACGCCGTCTCAGAGCAATAGTTTGAGAGACTGGCGCACTACACACTTCTACTGTTCCTTAGATAGATCCAAATGTAGTTTTGGTCAAGCCACAGATTAACCTTCTATGCCTCTATTTTGTATCGGCCAAGGTGATGGTTTGCTCCTATTGAGCTAGGTTCGTGCAATTTCTGAATTTCCAGTGGCCTATCAGGATAGGAAAGGGAGTACAGAGATGTCCTCCGTATACGGCAGGATATTATCGCTAGGTTCTGTCCAAACTTTTTCTCAGATTGCAGCTCCACTTACTGAGCATACCATAGTAGCAAACAGGTTTCAGTTCACTCTGGACTACAGAGATTGTTCAGACTCCGTTCAAAGGTTGAAAACGTCTTTTTGCTATCCTCTGCTCCTGTGTTGAAAAGTCCCTCAATTTCATCTTCCTTACTTTTTACATATAATATGCGAGTGGCTATATCAAGTGGTGCCTGTGACTGCTTCCAACAGTCAACATCGTCCACTGACATTCTCCATCCTATATGTTACTATTCATCTAAGCTTAAACGACAACCATGAGAAAAATATGCCCACTATTGAGAAAGAGGCTCTAGCTCTTGTGAGTGTCCCTTGGAACATTTTGAACTCGTGTCATTTGAGGCACTTCCCCATTTAAAATTAACGCGTTTTCTCTGACCACTAGCGAAAGCGTCCACTCCTTATATAAACTACAAATGCAAAAATTAAAAAATGCCTAGGATCAATTGAGGTGGGCTCCTCAGAATCCAACCTTATTCTATTAGTATAAAACACATAAGTCAGGTCATTGTAATGTAATGCTGACGCAGCCTTGGTCACGTCCTTAACTAAATTCACCAATTACATTAAATTAACTCATTTATTTAGGCCCAAATACCTCTTTAGTACTTCTATCTATCAAATTCAGTAAAGTAACTTAATCCCTTCCTGCCCTATGACAATATATACATAATCTCATGCTCATAGCACTATTTAATATATTTATATATTCTCAGTACTTGATGTGAGCTGCTGGTAAGGAGACATCAGCACTGTTAGTGTTGAGTGGGTAGTGTCGTGTGGGAGATGGTAACTGCGAGACGCAATCACGTCCTTCTGCCGCCCAGACCCCACCTCCCCCTTCACTACACAACCTTAAGCTGTTTTCATACTCAGATGTTCTTACTGCCCTGCATTGCCACACAACCACCTACTTACGCTGATGGAAATGACAGTCTCCTCTCACTACTGCGATCGCAGTCCCCATGCCACTGCTCGAATCTATGCTATAATCCTGTCTCTTACACTGATGTATATAACCCACGAGTATGCTCAGAACGAATACTGAGTACCTCTGCCTAGACCTAGGGCGGCATATCCTATCTGACGAGACGCTGGTAAAAATAGTAGAAGTGCTTGCAAGCAAGCAGACTCGGATTAATATATTTTAATTGATATGAGTAACCAGAAATATGTGATAGACATTCATGCAACATTCCCAAGTCATCGACCCCTCTGTCGTTTGTGGGGGGGTGTTGCAAACCCCTGAATGGGTTACAATGATTTATGTATATATGTAATGTATATTACCTTTTCATTTAATTTTTATATTGCTTATATTTGCGATAATAGCTAAATCGTAAATGTATATGAACTTTATATTATTATTTGACCTCGTTAAATAATTCTTACTTTACAGCTTACATTTGTAGGATGTATATAAAATGTGCTCAGTCAGGATTGATTGTCAAACTCTTCTCGTAACTTATCGCTTGTCGCTCGTTATACTTGCCGTATCCTCTGCATCGCAGTTGTCCACGTAGCTATCACGTGATCAGAGGATGGGGGTGTCCCTACCTCCTCGTGAAATTGTTCAGTCTGCTGGAGACTCGCTTGCTGGTTGGACAGATTGTACACTGGTCTCATTAAACTTCTTGTTAGTTCTGTAGAACTTTGTTCACAGAACATTGTAAAGACTTAGTTGATTTTCTTTCGGACGTTGTACTGAGTTGCGCTGTCCACACATAGACACCTGAACATCTCAGGACCTTAGCTAAAAGCTTCCTGACCTAATTTTGTACTGGTTTCTGTGTATTGTACATCAGATCGAGTTTTTCCTATGCCTGAGCGAAGATTCAGTACATTATGGCGAAGTTTTGTAACTTATGGTGGAGGAGATCTCGCTGATGGTCCCTACTTATGTCGTTATATTTATCTCTACATCCTTGATCCTGATTGCTGTCGCAAGTCGCATATTTGCAATCTTGCTATATGGGCTTACAATTTTTCCTTCTGATTGTTCAAGTGCAGACTGTTCGATTGCCAGTCGAGTCAAGAAGTTTTAGTTTATTCTGAGGACTTTGACAGATCACCTTGTTTAAGCCTTATTCGAGTCTAGCTGAAGACATAGCAACTACTTAAGAGCACTTACAACCCAACACAGACTTCGTACACATATTTTGTAATATCTTATTAATTGTTAACGTACGCCAGACGGTACTCCTAAGAATTATAAATGTGATATGTGCTTTCAGCACAATAATATTTGAACTCGCAGAGAATTGATCTTTAATTTTGATTGATGTAATTTAATTTACTAGGTTTTGATAAATATACCTCCTAGACATCTTATAGACTCATAATAAATTTATTACATTTCTTTAATTTATCTCCTAGTTAGTAGCCTACCAGTTGTAAATCCTAAGCCACTATTGAAACCATACTGAATTTTAATGGATAATTGGACAAGGATACTGACTTACTTTTTTACGAAAACCCAGTAACAGGACTGGATGCATAGAAGGGCAGTCCATACTCACTAGTATTCACTAGGAGATCTCTAAGCTATTTAGAATACGGAGCTTTCTATGTAAACAATGTCATGGCGTGTTTGGTGTGTGTGTTTGTTGTTGTGTGTGTATGATGTGTGTGTGTGTGTGTGTGTGTCGTGTATGTGTAGTGTGTGTGTGGTGTGGGTGCTGTGTGTGTGTGGGTGTGTATGTGTACATGTGTGTGTGTGTGTGTGTGTCGTGTAGCGTGTGTGTGTGTATGTGTGTCGTGTGTGATGTGATGTGTGTGTGTATGTGTGTGTGTTGTGAGTGTGCCTGCTGTGTGTGTGTGTGTGTGTGTGTGTGTCGTGTATGTGTGTGTGTGTGTTTGGATGTGTTCGTGTGTGTGTGTGGTGTGTGTGTGTATGAGTGTGTGTAGTGTGTGTGTGCGTATGTGTGTTGTGTGTGTGTAGTGTGTGTGTGTGTGTGTGTTGTGTGTGTGTGTGTGTGTGTGTGTGTGTATGATGGGGGGTGTGTGTGTGTGTGTGTGTGTGTTGATGTGTGTATGTGTGGTGGTGTGGTGTGTGGTGTGTATGTGAGTGTGTAGTGGTGTGTGTAGTAGTGTGTGTGGTGGTGTGTGTGTTCGTGCTGTCTACTCGCCACCTAATATGTACTTACTCTAATTGTGGTTGCAGGGGTCCGAGACTCAGCTCCTGGCCCCGCCTCTTCAACTCACATCGCTACCTGAATCCCCTCTCCTCTCTGCATCCTGAGCCTTTGTCATACCCTTCCTTAAAACTAGTAATGGTTTCCTGCTCTCCACTACTTCACTTGCTCAGGCTATTCCAATTTGGTTGACAACTACTATTAGACTGAAGAAATCTCACTCTACCTAACGTCCACTGTGACTCGTCTGAAGTCTTCAGCTTCCAGGTGTACCACCAACCCTTGTCCCTGTGTCCCCCTCTCTGGAACAATCCTATCTCTGTCCACCTTGTCTATTCCCCGCAGTATCTTGTATGTCGTTATCATGTCTCCCTGAAACCCTCTCTGTACTCCAGTGTCGTCAGTCCATTTCCCTTAAAAAACCCTTATCCCGTACGACATTCCCCTTCAGAGCCTCTGGGCTAGACCTTGTTGCAAACCTTTGTACTATTCTCTCACTTCTTGACGTGCTTGAAACCGGTGTGGGTTTCCAGACTGTGCTGCTACTCCAGTCTGGGTCTAACATACACGTGTACAGTGTCTTAAACGATCTCCTTATTAAGGTATCCAACGCGCTATTTCTTCGTTTGCACAGGCGCCCGTATGCTGCAGCGGATTAATTTTGTTCATGTGTAGTGATGTGCTCGGTGTTATGGTCACCCCAAGGTCTTTCTCCCTGAGTGAGGGGTGTATCTTTGTCACCCAGCCATACTCGCGCGGGCTTCTTTGCCCCTCCCCAATTTCATGACTTTGCATTTGGCTGGATTGAATTTGAGAAGCCCTTACTGGGGCACAGTCCAGCTGTCCGGGCTCTTTGCAGTCCTGCCTCATCCTCGTCCGATTTAATTTTCTCATCAACTTACTCATCTGCGAACGGGAACTTCAGAGTCTATTCCTTCCTCATGTCGTTCACAATACAAAAATGCACTGGGCCTAGAATAACCCCCGGGGACCCCGTCTTAAAAAAGGGGGCCCACTGGATACCCTTCACTACCATACTCGTTGCTGCCCCCCTGTCAGGTATTTCCCCTTTTCCATTGCGTGCCCTTCCCCTTTTTCGTGTGCCCGATCCCCCACTTCTGCATAATCTCTTGTGGGGAACTTGTCAAAGGCCTTCCCGCATCTAGGAAAACGCAAATTTCCCACCCCTCTCTCTCGTATCTTTCTTCTTTTTACCTTTTCAAAAACTCCAGGAAGGTTTTGTGAACAAGATTTGCCTTCCCTGAACCCAGTGGTTTTCATTTATAAATTTTTTCCCTTTTCCCGGGGTTTTGACCACTCTCCCCCTGAAACTTTCCCTGACTTTTCACACAATACATGTCAGAGACACAGGTCGTATTTGTGCCTCGTTTCTGTTTCCTTTCTTAAATTGGGGGACTACATTAGCTGGGTTTTGTGTGTGTTGTGTTTTTTTTGTTTTTGTGTTTTTGTGTGTGTGTGGTGTGTTTGGTGTTTTGTGGTTTGTGTTTTGTTGTGTGTGTGTGTGGGGGTTTGTGTGTTGTGTGTTTTGTTTT
>NC_069405.1:96388734-96436639 GCF_026875155.1 Cherax quadricarinatus | reverse complement strand
TAAAATTAACCCAAACCCAACAAAATTTAAAAACCCCAAAAAAATAACCCCAAAATTTTAACCCAAACAAATTTAAAAATTTAAATAAACCGGGGAATTTTCCCAAAACCCAAACAAAAATTCAAAAAATTATTTAAACCAAAAAATTTTTTTAAATAAAAATTAAAAAAGGGTTTTATTAAAAAAAAAAATTTTTTAAAAAAATTTAAAATATAAAATTAACCCGGCCCAAAAACCCCCCCATAGGAATAACCCCACATAATCGGGCTAATACCCGGCCCCCTTTAGGTATCACCCCACTTTTATTGGGGTTGGCCACCATTACTCAACCCCCCAAATAACCGGGCCCCCACCATTAAGGTCTTCACCCCCCAAAACCCTTACCCGGAATATTTAAATTTAAAATTTAATCGGGTATATCCCCAATTCTTAATTAAGTTTTTTAAATACAAAAAATTTTTTTAAAAAAAAAAAATAAAATGGCCCTTTTTCTTCCTCTTTAAAACCCTGGGATATCCCGGACCTTAGGGCTAACCCCTAAACCCGGGTTTTGGCCCCCTTACGTCCACCCCCAATATAAGGTTACCCCCAAAAACCTACACCTCCTTTAAAATTTGGTTCAACCCCCCTTACCTACCCTCCATATAAGGGGATACCCCCCATACCACCTCCTCCAGTATTTGGGGGATACCCCCTTTACCTAACATCCTATTTTAAGGCGGGGAAACCCCCCACCTACACCCAAATATAAGGTCTACCGGCCACCTTACCCCATACATCTCACATTAACCGGTATTTGGTTAAAAAACCCCTAATCCAGTACCCCCAATTACTCACACCTACATTAAAAAAACCTTGAAGTATCCCCCCTACCCCCCAAAATGAAACTCGGCGGATATCCCCCCCAAGGTCTACACCCCCCTTAACCCCTCGGGAAACCCACCCAACCTACATCCTCACTTAATTCTAAAACCCCACCTTAAATTTTCTACACCCCTAAACCTCTGGGGGGTTACCTTTCCCACCTCACAGAAAATTTGGTATAAACCCCCCCTTCCAAAATTAAATAAAACTCATTACCCCCCATTAAAGGTATCTCCCAATTAACTCCCAGTACCGGAATTACTAAAACCTACATCCGGTTTTACCCCACCAATTAGGTTAATTACTATAACCTCTAATCCCCCCAATTTGGTATACATCCTACCTAAACCGGGGCTAGTTCCCCCCCAAAACCTACATCCTCCATGTTTTAAAACCAAAAATTTTTCAACAAAACCAAAAAAAAAAGGTTCCCCTCATTTTTTTTTCCTTTTTTAAACATTTTAAACTGGTTCCTCCCCACCACCTACACCCAGTACTAAGGTACTACACACCCAAACCAGACAAAGGGTTACACCCACCTAACCCAGTACAATTTTATACACACCTAACCAGTACAAAGGTTACTACACCCCTACATCCATACAAGGTTCTCCCCTACCTACACCATTTAAAAGGGTTATACCCCCCTACACCAGACAAGGTTACTAACCCCACCTCATCCAACTAAGGTTACTACACCACCTACACCCAGAAACTAAGGTTACTACACCACCTACACCATACTTTTTACTACACCCCCTAAACCCAGTACAAGGTTACTACCCCCCCTACACCGTCAAAGGGGAAACTCCCCCCCACCTCATCCAGACTAATTTTACTACCCCACCCCCCGTACTAAGGTCTACACACCTACATCCACACTATTTACACCCCACCTACCCCCAGTACTAAGGTTACTACACCACCACATCAGTACAAAGGTTTTACACCACCTACATCCATACTAGGTTATACACCCCCTACACCCCATACTAAGGTTATCAACCCTACACCAGTACTGGGTTACAACACACCTACCCCAGTCTAAGGTTATAAAACCCCCTAAAACCAGTCTAAGGTTACTACACCCCCCACTCCAAGTACGGGTTTAAAAACCACCTACACCAGTACAAAGGGTTACTACACTCCCTACATCCAGACAAGGGTTACTACACCACCTACATCCAGTACAAAGGTTTTACTACACCACCTACACAGTACTAAGGTTATACACACCTACATCCAGACGGGGTTATACCCCACCTCCCCAGTACTAAGGTTATCACACCTACCCCCAAGTCAAAGGTTTTACCCACCACACCCATACTAGGTTACAACTCCTAATCCAGTACTAAGGTCCCCAACCCCATACATCCATACTAAGGGTTACTAACCCCACCCCCGTACTAAGTTATACACCCCTACATCCGACAAGGTTTTACCCCACCTCATCCAGCAAAGGTTTCTACACCATACACCCAGTCAAAGGTTTAAAACTACCCCCCCTACATCCAAAAATGGTTACTACACACCTACATCCGACAATTTTTAACTACACACCTACATCCAGACTAAGGTTACTACACACCTAATCCAGTACAATTTATACACCCCTACATCCAGTAAAAGGTTACTCACCCCTACACCAGACTAAGGTAACTCCCCAAACCTACACCAGTACAAAGGTTCCCTCCCACCCAAAAAAATATCCCCCTCTAATTTTTCTCCCAAACCTCCCCCGTACTAAGGTTATACACACCTACATCCATTCAAAGGGTTTTAAAAACTACCTCCATCCGTACTAAGGAAAATACACTCCCACATCCGTAAAGGTTACTACAACTAAAACCAGTACAAAGGGTTACTAACCCACATCCAACTAATTTACACACCTACATCCAGTACTAAGTTACTACACACCTAATCCATACTAGGTTACACACTACCTATTTTCCGTACTAAGGTTACTACACTACCTACATCCATACTAAGTTTACTACAAACACCCCGTCTAGGTTAACACCCTACATCCGCTAAGGTACTACACCCCCTACATCCATACAAGGGTTTTACTCCACCCTACATCCAACTAGGTTACTACACACCACATCCATAAAAGGTTACAACCACCTACTTTCCGACAAAAGGTTCTACACCACCTACATCCAGACTAAGGTTACTACACACCTACATCCAGTACAAAAGGTTCTCCCCACCTACATCAGTAAAAAATTTTTTCTCCCCCCCACCTACATCCATACTAAGGTTACACACACCAACCCCAGTACAAGGTTATCACCCCTACATCCATAAAAGGGTTACTAACCACCTCTCCGTACAAAGGTTACTACACCACCTAATCCAGACAAAGGGTTACACACCCCCTATCCAGTAAAAAGGTTCTACACCCCCTACATCCAGTACTAAGGTTATTACATTACCACTCCTACTAAGGTTTTTTTTCACTACCTCTCCGACTAAGGTTACACAACCTACATCCAGTACAAAATTACACACAACACATCCAGACAAATTACAAACCCCACACCCATTACTAAGTTATTACACTCCCTACACCATACTAAGTTACTCACTACCTACACCCAGTCAAGGTTTACAACCACATCCTACTAATTTACACCACCTACTCCAGTACAAGGGTTATTTCACAAAACATCCAGTACAAAGGGTTTCTACCCACCTACACCAACAAGGTTATTTCACCACTCCATCCATACAAGGTTACTACACACCTCCATCCATACAATTACTACACTACCTACATCCATTACTAAGGTTACAACAACACCGCCCCAAATCCATCCCGTACTAAGGTTACTACACTCCCTACATCCTTTAAAAAGGGTTATTACCACCTACATCCATACAAGGTTAACATACCACACCCCGTACAAAGGGTTATACACACCTATTTCCAGTACTAAGGTTACTCCCACCCCAACCAGTACTAAGGTTACACACACCTACTTCCAGACAAGGGTTATACACCACCTAACCCAGTACAAGGTTCAACCCCCAACATCCAGTACTAAGGTTACTACACCCCTTTCATCCAGTCTAAGGTTCTACACCCCCACTCCTACAAGGGTTACTACCTCCCTACATCCATTACTAAGGTTACCACACCCCCTTTTCCCATACAAAGGTTTTACAAAACTCCCCACATCCGACAAAGGTTTACTACACACCCCACCAGCAAAGGGTTTTACCACACCTACACCAGTACTAAGGTTACTACACTACCTACACCAAACAAAGGTTACTCAAAAACCTACATCCAGTACAAGGTTACTAAAACCACCTACATCCAGTACAAAGGTTACAAAAAACCACCACATCCATAAAAAGGTTTTACACACTACCTACCCCCAGAAAGGTTACTACACCCCCTTTCATCCAACAAAGTTTATCACCACCTACACCAGTACTAAGGTTACTACCCTCCCCTACATCCAGTACAAAGGGTTACTACCCCCCAAACCAGTACTAAGGTTACACCCCTCCTACATCCGTATAATTTTCCCCCTACTAACAAGGCCCCCCTTACTTTTCATACAAAGGTTACTACACCACCACACCCATACAAAGGTTACTACACACCTACATCCGGGACTAATTACTACCCCCACCACACCAAATAATTTATTACACCCCTACATCCTAAAAAGGTTTACTACCACCAAAAACCATACAAGGTTACACATTTCCTAATCCATACAAGGTTACTACACCACCAAATTCCGTACAAGGTTACAACTCTTACAACCAGTACAATTTTTATACCCCACCCGCCTACTAAGGTTACTACCTCCCTACACCAGTACTAAGGTTACTACCCACCTCCCTCCAGACTAAGTTACACACCCCCTACATCCGTACAAAGGGTTACTCACTACCACATCCGTATAAGGTTCACACTCCTACATCCCAAGGTTTTAAAAAAAAAAAAAAAAAAAACAAAGGGTTACTACACTCCCAAACCCCGTACAAAGGGTTATACCTACCTACTCCAGTACAAGGGTTTACTAAACAACCTACATCCAGTAATTTTCTAAAAACCCTACATCCAGTACTAAGTTACTACAAACCTACATCCAGTACTAAGGTTACTACCCACCAACACCAGTACTAAGTTACCACCATTACATCCTAAAGGTACACCCCACCTACATCCAGTACTAAGTTACTCACACCTACACCAGTAAAAAATTTTAACTACCCACCACATCCAGATGGGGGGGTTATTACACCCCCAACTTTCCAATCTAAGGTTACAAAACACCTACATCCGAAAAAAGGTTACTACCTACCACATCCATTACAAGGAAACTACACCCCATCCGAAAAAGGGTTTTACTACCACCACATCCGTACAAGGGTTTACTAACCCCCCACTCCATACAAGGTTACCACAACTACTCCTACTAAGGTTTACTCCCCACTACCCCAGTACAAAGGTTACTACACACCTCACCGTACAAGGTTACTACCACCTACACCAGTACAAGGTTACTAACCCCTACACCTTTACAATTTACAACACCACCTACCCAAAGTACTAAGGTTACACACACCTACATCCAGTACAAAGGTTACACCTACCTCATCAGACTAAGGTTACTCCCAAAAACCACCACATCCATACAATTTATACACAACCTACTCCGCAAAGGGTTACTAAACCCACCACATCCAGTACAAGGGGTTACTAAAACCCCTACATCCAGTACAAAATTACTACAACCTACATCCAGTACTAAGGTTACTTCCCACACCAACCTACATCCTTTAAAAAACTGGGGGTTACTACACCACCTACACCTTACAAAGGGGTTACTACACCACCTAAAAATAAAAAGAAAAAAAAATTTAAAGGTTTCTACACCACCTACCCAGTACTGGGGTTAAAAACACCCCCACATCCAGTACTAAGGTTCACCCCCCCCCTACATCAGTACAAAGGTTCTCACACAAAACATCCAGTACAAAGGTTATAACTAAATCCAGTACTAAGGGGTTTACTACCCCACCAAAAACCAGTACTAAGGTTACTAAAAACCTACATCCAGACTAAGGTTACTACACCCCCTACATCCTAAAAGGTTATACCCCACACACCAGTAAAAGGGTTTTACTCCCACCAATCCAGTACTAATTTACTACCCACCTAACCAGAAACAATTTCTACACCCCTACATCCATACTAAGGTTACACCCCACCTACACCTTTACAAAGTTTACTACACCCCAAATCCATTACAAGGTACAAACCCCACCTACATCCAGTACAAAGGGTTTACCACCACCTACATCCATACTAAGGTTACTCACACTAATCCAGTACTAAGTTACCCCACCTACACCCTACAAGGTTAAACACCCCCTAAAATCCAGTAAAAAGGTTTACACCCCCTACATCCAGTACTAAGTTATTACACACTACACCAGACAAGGTTCTACACTACCCTCCAGTACAAAGGGTTACTAAAACACCTACACAGTACTAAGGTTACTCCCCACCAAATCCAGTACGGGTTTAAAAACACTACCTATACCCCGTATAAGGTTACTCACTCCCTACATCCAGTTAAGGTTACTACACACCACATCCAACAAAGGTTTAATACACTCCCTCACCAGACAAGGTTACTACCCCCCTCCCCCAGTACTAAGTTACTACACACCCCCCAGTACAAAGGTTACAAACACTCCTACACCATCTAAGGTTACTACACACCACACCAGTACAAAGGTTACTACATCCTACTCCAGTACAAGGTTACTACACCACCTAACCCATACAAAGGGTTTTCACCCCTAATCCTCAAAGGTTTTACTACAAACATCATCCAGTACAAAGGTTATCACCCCTACATCCATACTAAGGTTAACACACCTACATCCGTAAAAATTTACAAAAAACCCTTACATCCAGTACAAGGTTACTCCCCAATCATCCAACAAAGGTTACTACCACCTACATCCAGTACTAAGGTTACTACACACCAAATCCGTACTAAGGTTATTTCACAAACACCCATAACTAAGGTTTAACAAACCCCTACATCCATACAAGGGTTTACCACACTAAACCCATACAAAGGTTTTCTACCTCCTACTCCGAACAAATTTACACACACCTCATCCAGTACTAATTCTACCTCTTACACCAAAAAAAAGGGTTACAACAAAAACTACATCCAGAACTAAGGTTACAACCCCTACATCCAGTACAAGGGTTTAAAACAACACTAAATCCAGTACAAGGTTCTCTTTTCCCTATTTTCCGTACTAAGTACTACCCCCCAAAAACCCAGTACAAGGTTTCTAACTCCTAATCCGTGAAGGTTAAACACCCCCTCACCAGTCAAAGGTTATACCGCCTAACCCGTACTAAGGGTTTACTACCCACCAACCCAACAAAGGGTTACCAACCCCCTAATCCAGTACAAGGTTATTTCACACTCATCATACGGGGTTAAACACACCTACATCCAGTACAAGGTTATTAAAAATGGTATAAGGTTATAAAAAAAAAAAAAAAAATAAAGGTAAAAGGTTTTAAAAAAAAATTTTTGGTTTTTTTTTGGTTTTTTTGTTTGGTTTTTTTGTTTGGGGTTTTTTTGTGGTTTTTTTGTGGTTTTTTGGTTTTTTTAAATTTGGTGGTTTTTGTGTTGGTTTTTTGTGTAAGGTTTTTTGTAGGGTTTTTTTTTGGGGTTGGTTTTTTGATAAGGTTTTTTTTTTTGGTTTTTTGTTGGTTTTTTTTTTTTTATAAAAATAAATAAGGTTATATTTAAAATTTCCATATAATTTTTAAACCACAAACCCCCCAGAAAATTAAACAATAAACCCAGTACAATATACACAATTACACCCAGTCAAGGGTTACAACACTCCTTCATCCATACTAAGGTTACTAACTCCCTTTTTCATCCAGTACTGGTTATACACCACCTACATCCATACAAAGGGTTACCACTCCCTACATCCATATAAGTTTTAACTATACTACCTCACCCAGACTAATTTTACTACCCCCCTACATCCATACAAGGTTATTTACACTCCCTACATCCATACTAAGGTTACTACACACTACATCCTTACAAAGGTTTTACTACCCCCACCTACACCAGTACTAATTTTACTACACCACTTACATCCAGTACAAGGTTATAAAACCCCCTAATCCAGTACTAAGTTAACACGACCTAACCAGACTAAATTTACTACACCACCTACACCCAGTAGTAAGGTTTTATTACACCACCTGCACCATAAAAGGTTTACACACACCACACCAGTACAAGTTACTCCCCTCCCTACGTCCATACAAAGGTTCACACTACCCTAAAACCAGTAAGAAAGTTACAACCCCCTCACCCATAAAAAGGTTACTCACCACCCACACCAGACAAGGAAAACACACCACCTACTCCAGGACTAAGTTACTACACCCCCAAAACCAGTACAAAGGGGTTACTACACCACCTACATCCATACTAAGGACTACACCACATACATCCAAGTACAATTTTACTACACACCTACTTTCCATTACTAAGGTTACTACACCCCCAAACATCCAGTACTAAGGTTACTACACCACCACATCCATACAAAGGTTACACACCACCTACACCCGTACTAATTTTTCTAACCCCTACACCGGACAAAGGTTAACCCCCTACATCCAGTATAAGGTTACTACACCACCTACATCCAGTCAAAGGTTACTACACCCCCTACATCCATACAAAGGTTACTACCCACCTACACCCATTACTAAGGTTACTCACACCTACACCAATAAGTTTATTACCCCACCTAATCCCATACAAGGGGTTACACATACCTACATCCATACTGAGTTTACTACACCTTTTAATCCATACAAGGTTAACCCCACCAACCCCCCCCAGTACTAAGTTATACACCACCTACACCCATCAAAGGTTACAACACCACCTACACCCATCAAAGGTTACTACACTCCAAAATCCAGTACTAAGGTTATTACCCCCAACACCAGTACAAGGTTACTACACTACCTACCCAGTACTGAGTTTACTCAACCCTTTTAAACTCCATTAAAATTTTACTAACCACCTCCCTCCAGCAAAGGGTTTAACACCACCTACACCAAACTAAATTTACACACCACCTACATCCAGTAAAAAGTTACACACTCCCATCCTGACTAGGGTTTTACTACACCCCACACCATACTAAGTTACTACACCACCACATACAGTATTGGTACAACACTACCCACCAACTAAGGTTTTTTACACCTACCTACATCCAGGCAAGGGTTACTCACTACCTCATCCAGTACAAAGGTTACTACACTCCCCTACTTCCGTACAATTTACTACACTACCTACATCCGTACTAAGTTACCACTACCTACATCCGAAACAATTTTACTACACTCCACTCCAGTACTAAGGTTACACACTACCTACATTCGTACTAAGGTACTACACTACCTACACCCAGTACTAAGGTTCTACACCTACCTACATTCAGTACAAAGGGTTACACACTACCTACATCCAGTACTAAGGTTACTACACTACCCCCTTTTTCCAGTACAAGGTTACTCACACCTACATCCAGTACAAGGTTACTACACTACCTACACCAGTACTAAGGTTACACACTACCCATCCAGTACTAAGGAAACTACACCCCCTACATCGAGTATAAGGTTACTACACTACCTACATCCATACAAAAGGTTAACATCCCAAAAACCAGAAAAAAGGTTACTACACCACCTACACCAGTACTAAGGTACTACACACCACATCCTACTAAAGGTTACTACACACCTACACAAGTACTAAGGTTACACACTACCTAATCCATACGGAGGTTCACACCACTTACATCCTGAAAATAAGTTACAACACCCCCTACATCCGAAAACTAAGGTTACACACCACCTACTCCAGTACAAGGGTTTACTACACCACCACTCCATACAAAGGGTTTAACAAACACCAACACCATTACAAAGGTTACCAAAAAACCCAACTCCATACAAAGGGTTTACTAAAACCCCTACATCCGGACTAAGGATACACTCCCCTTCACCAGTACTAAGGTTACTACACTCCCTACACCAGTATAAGGTTATTACACCACCCATCCAGTACAAGGTTTAACTACCCCAAACCTACACCAGTCTAAGGTTACACACACCTACATCCATCTAAGGTTCTACACCACCTAAAAAGTACTGGGGTTACAACACACCTACATCCGTACAAGGTTACAAACTACCTACATCCTTAAAAAAGGTTACACACCCCTCATCCAGTACAAAGGTTAAAAACAACCTCATCAATAAAAAAGGTTACTACACTACCTACATCCGTACAAAGGTTATAAAACCCCCCCTACATCCAGTACAAAGTTTACTTCACTCGTACATCCGTACTAAGGTTACTACACTACCTACATTCAACAAAGGTTTTACTCCTATTTTACGCCCAGTACTAAGGTTTACTCTACCTACTTCCATACAAAGGGTTCCCCAAATCACACATCCAGTACTAAGGGTTTTCTACACTCCCTACTCCAGTACAAAGGGTTACTACCCACCTCATCCATACAAGGTTACTACAATACCACATCCGTACAAGGTTACTAACTCCCTACACCATACAAAGGGTATACTCAAACCTACTTCCATACTAATTTTACTACACCACCTACACCCAGTACTAAGGTTATTACACCCCCTCATCCGTACAAAAAGGTTACTACCACCTACTTTCCATACAAAGGGTTTTATACACCACCTACACCAGTACAAGGGTTTTCTACACTCCTACATCCAGTAAAAAGGTTACTACATCCCTACATCCGTACTAAGGTTGCTACACCTCCTACTTTCCTACAAAGGTTACAAACACTACCTACATCCGTACTAAGGGTTCTCACACCTACATCAGTACAAAGGTTTACTACACCACCTACTCCAGTACAAAGGTTCTACCCACCTTTCATCCAGTACTGGGTTTAATACACCCCCTACTCCAGGACTAAGGTACTACACCACCTACATCAGTAGTAAGGTTACTACCCCACCTACATCCAGTAAAAGGGTTACAAAACACCCACCTACATCCAGTATAAGGTTATACCCCACCTAAAACCAGTACAAAGGGTTACTACACCCCCTACACCAGTACAAAGGGTTTTATTAAACCCACCACATCCTAAAAAGGTTTTTCTCACTACCTCATCCTACTGATTTTTACTACACCATTTACATCCAGTACAAGGTTACTACACCACCTCCCTCCATCTAAGGTTACACACCCCCCCAAAATCCTTTAAAAAGGGTTACAAAACCAAACCCAGTACAAAGGTTACACATACCTCATCCAGTACAAGGTTATTACACCACCTACACCATAACTAAGGTTACTACACTACCTACTCCAGTCTGGGTTTATACACCAAATTTAACCCAAAGTCTAAGGTTACACCCACCACCCCCAGTCTAAGGTTACTACCCACCACATCCAGTACTAAATTTATCACCACCTACACCAAATACTAAGGTTACGACACTCCTACATCCTGTACTATGGTTACTACACCCCCTACTCCGTACTAAGGTTACTACACCACCTACAACAGTACTTAGGTATACATCCCTACACCAGACTAGGTTATTACACCCTACACCAGTGCAAGGGTTTTATACACTACCTACATCCATACAAAGGGTTTACTACACTACCTACCCCGTACAAGGTTACTACACTACCTACACCCAAATTATAGGTTATACACAAACCACAAATACTAAGGTTACACCAACCTACATCCAGTACAAGGGTTACCCCTACCTACTTTCGTACTAAGGACTACACACCTACACCGTACTAAGGTTACTACACTCCCCTACATTCATACAAAGGTTTTACTACACTACCACACCAGTACTAATTTTACTACACTACCATTTCCCAGTAAAAATTTACAATCCCTACACCATACTAAGGGTTTACTACACACCACATCCAGTACAAGGGTTTATCCCCCACACCCAGTATAAGGTTACAAACCCCAAAACCTACATCATACAAATTTACTACATACCTAAAACCATACAAATTACTAAATACCACCCCCAGTACAAGGTTACTACCCCCACCTACATCCAGTACTAAGGTTCTACCACCACATCCAGTACTAAGGTTACAAACTACCACCAAAGTACTAAGGTTACAAAATACCACACCATACTGAGGTTACTACCCCACTTCATCCGTACAATTTAAAAAACCCCACCTACATCCAGTACAAGGTTACTACACCCCCTACATCCATACTATTACACACCACCTACATCCGAAAGGTACTAAAACCAGCTACATCCAGTACTAAGGTTACTACCCAAAACCTCATCCAGTACTAAGGTTACTACACTACCTACATCCAGGCTAAGGATACTACCCACCTTCATCCGACTAAGGTTACTAACTACCTACACCAGTAAAAGGGTTATTACACCATACAACCAGTACTAAGGTTACTACACCACCAATCCAACTAAGGTTACTCCCCTACCTCATCCAGTACAAGGTTACTACACCCCCCCACACCCCAGTACAAGGGGTTACAACACTCCCACTCCAGTACTAAGGTACTACATACCTACCCGTACAAAGGGTTACTACACCTCCTACATCCTATAAGGTTACAAAACACCTACACAAGTATAAGGTTACTACACACCTCATCCAGTAAAAAAAGGTTACTACCCCACCTACACCCAGTACAAATTTACTTCACTATACATCCAGTACAAAGGGTTACACACTCCTACACAGAAACAAGGAAACACACTATTTACTCCAGTATAAAGGTTATACTCCCCTACTTCCAGTAAAGGTTCTACATCACCACTCCGTACAAAGGGTTAAATAAACTACCTACATCCAGACAAAGGTTTTACTCTCCACCTACATCCTATAAGGTTAAAACTACCTACATCCATACAAAGGGTTACACACAACCTACATCCAGTACTAAGGTTCTACTCCCCTCCCCAGTACAAAAGGTTTACTACCCCACCACATCCGTAAAAATTTTCTAAAACCGCCTTACCAGTACTAAGGTTACTACAACCTACACCAGTACTAATTTTATAAAAAAAACCTAACCCCAGTACAAAGGTTCACACCCCTACATCCGTAAAAAGGGTTACTACACAACCTCATCCAGTACAAAGGTTACTACACTACCTACATCCAGTACAAGGGTTACAACACCACCACACCATACAAGGTTACACACTATCATCCAGTACAAAAGGTTTACACAAACCTACACCCTGTACAAGGGTTTTAACTCCATACCTTAAACCATTACTAAGGTTTACTACCTTCCACTTCCAATACTAAGGGTTACACACCACCCCATCCTACAAAGGGTTTTATACACACCTAAAACCTACTAGGTTACTACACTACCTACACCAGACAAGGGTTTACTACACCTCCTACATCCAGTACAAAGGTTACTAAACAATAACCAGTACTAAGGTTACTACACTACCTACTCCAGTACAAGGTACTAAAACCACCTACATCCAGTACTAAGGTTACTACACACCTACATCCGTACTAAGGTTACTAACTCCCTACACCAGTACAAAGGTTACTACACACCAATCCAGTCTAAGGTTTACACACCCTCACCAGTACTAAGGTTACTACTTTCCTACTCCATACAAAGGTTTACTACACCACCTACACCCAGTACAAAGGGTTTTACTCCCCTACCACATCCAACAAGGGTTTACACACTCCCAACACCCAGCAAAAGGTTTTACTACACCCCTACATCCAGTACTAATTTACTACCCCCTAATCCAGTACAAAGGGGTTCTACACTACCTACACCAGAAAAAGGTTACTACACCCCACACCCAGTAAGGTTACACACTCCTACATCCAACTAAGGTTATAAAACTACCAATCCAGTACTAAGGTTACAAAAACCTTTCATCCAGTACAAAGGGTTTTTCACTCTACCTACATCCAGTACTAAGGTTACTAACACCACCAATATCCAGTACTGAGGTTATATGTATATATATATATATATATATATATGTATATATATATATATATATATATATATATAATATATATATATATATATATATATATATATATATATATATATATATATATATATACACATGCAAAACAACCACTGTGAAAGAATAGAGAAATTCCAAGCGCTTTCGTGACTACTCACATTATCAAGGAACTATGAAAGTAAAGCATCCACGGAAGGTATATGAGGGGTCTGGCCAACACCTCACTATCAGATCCCACAACAGTTAAACACCTGACGCGCGACGGCCCAACTGGACAGGTCCTTCGCACAACCCACCAACAAACTATTCTACCCAAGAAAATTTTAAAAATTATTATTTGTCCAGTGTATTATTGAATTCTTCCCAAATTCTATTAATTATAAATGGATCTTATTTATATAAACCAAAGGAAATATTCATATTATTGTCAAAACTGCTTTTTATGAAACAAGATTCAATTATATTCCTGTCGACCATGGACTTGCTTGATACTACTTTCTCAACTTTTTGAAAATCAATTGGTTGGTTAAAATCTCTTACATGAATAAATAGAGCATTGGAATCTTGTCCAGTTCTAATGCTATATTTATGTTGTTTTAATCTTAGTTCGAGATTTTTACCAGTTTGACCGTAATAAACTTTATCGCAAATTTTACAAGGAATCTTATAGACACATCCATCAGCATTTTGGGGGAATTTTTTATCAAAAGTTTTTTTACTGTATCAAGATTTTTGAATACAACTTTAATATTAAAAGTCTTAAGAAGAGAAGGCATATCAACCAAGTTTTGATGGTAAGGAGAACCAATATATTTTTTAGTTGAATAAGGCTGGTTGTCCCTTTTTGGATTGTAAAAAGTATTTCTAGCAACTTTAAAAGATTTATCAATTACATTTCTTTCAGAGTGGTTGTTTTGCATATTATATATATATATATATATATATTATATATATATATATATATATATATATATTATATATATATATATATATATATAGATAAGAGATAAGATTAAGATTTCGTTCGGATTTTTAACCCCGGAGGGTTATCCACTCAGGATAACCCAAGAAAGTCAGTGCGTCAAATCGTACATTGGACCTCATCCAGGAACACCAGATATTGTACTGACAAACAGAGACTGTGACATCTTTCACTGTCGTATATCTCCTGGTGGAAATGTAGGATCTGACCATATCCCTGTTATAATACAACTACAAACTTCTCCATTTAGAATACCTGTAACTCCTAAACCCAATCCTAACACACTAGGATTTGACCCCTTCAGGGCATATCTGGGTGATGATGAAATTGTTGTCCTTGGAAAAATCTACCTTCCAGTGCAATTGATGATGCAATCAGGTCCCTGCACAATCGAATAATGAAGCTACCAATGCAACTTGCCAATTAGCTTCCACAAAGATATACCAACAATATAAACCTACTAGAGAAATTAGAGATACTTTAAGAATTATCAAGCAGAATGTAGAAGGCATCTTCAAACAAGACAACCACCAGCAGCTACATTGCACCGATTAAGGCAAGAATTAATAACATGATTAGTCAACACAAACGAGACATATGGAAATTTTTAGTTCTTCAAGCTAATCAATATAAACGTGAACCAGCAAAATTTTGGAGTAAGATCCGACAACTTTTAGGGGGAAAGCACAAGGTTCCTAACTACTTAGTTCATACCTTCACTGATGAAGATGATGAAGATGTTGAAATTAAACTTGACGATCCACAGGACCAGGCTAATTTGATGGGTGAAGTATGGGAGAAAATTCTCTCTCATAATAAACAGTCGTCAATTTAATAATAATCATTATCAGTTAGTAAATGAATGGAGAGATGAGAACTTGGATGATCTACAACCACTACCTACCATCGATACTTCAACTCTTGAAGATACCCACCGCTTACTAGACCTATTACATTACTAGAGATAAGTCAGGTTATTGGAAGAATGAGAAATAGAGCCCCTGGCCTCTCTGGAATAACAATGAAACAAATAAAGTACCTACCTAGAAATTGCAAACAGTCCTTGGTAAATATCTTTAATGCCATCTTGGCCTCAGGATATTTTCCAGTTGTTTTTAAGACTGCTAGGATGATCTTTCTGCTAAGCCCAATAAAGACATTCACCAACCTGGGAACTATAGACCTATATCTTTACTTGAAGTCACTGGAAAAGTTCTTGAGAAAGTCATTTCCAACAGATTGAGTTACTATATGGAGTTTAATCACTTGTTTACTGAAAAACAATTTGGCTTTAGAACACATAGAGGTACCAACCATGCAATAAATGTTATTTTTGACACTGTAGCAAGTCTAAAACAGCAGGGCAATCTTGCCTTAATTGCCACCAGAGATGTTCATAAAGCTTTTGATAGCTTATGGGCATGATGGCCTTATATACAAACTCATTGACCTACCAGACCATAACGGACTTTTCTCAGAGTAATTTATAATTTCTTAACTCAAAGAAAAATCATTCCCACCTTTCATGGCAAGTCGACAGAACCTTTTATACCGACGGCTGGTGTCCCACAAGGTTCTTGTCTCAGTCCACTTCTGTTTAACATTTATGTGAATGACCTTCCTCAACCAGAGTTTAATGACACAATTGTGACACAGTTTGCAGATGATGTTATTCATGTCGTCTAAATCAACCCCAGTAACAGGAAAATACAAGTATGAGAGAGTCATAGAAAAAATGAATATTGAACTTCGTCGAACATCTAATTGGGAGAAGAAATGGAGAATTACGACTAATCCTGACAAGGTTCTTGTTAGCACGATAGGATGTTTTTGCATCAACCATCGAAGATAAAGGGGGTATCTCCATCAGAGGTACACCTGTAGCCATTAGAAACCCTAACAAGATCTTGGGATATGAAATAGACAGGCTGCTCCACTCAACATCTCATGTAACTAAAAAGATCAACACAGCCAAAGCTGGTCTTAGCAGACTCTTTCGATTCAATCAAGCCCCTCAACATGTCAAAAAACATCTATATAAAATGATAATAAGACCTATACTCGAATACCCTTGTGTCCCAATGTCATTAACAACAAAGACCAACATGCTACGGTTACAAAGGGTCCAGAATAGAGCTCTTCGCTTTATTACTGATACCAGGAGGAGAGACAGAGTTAAAATGGCAGATTTACACACACAACAAGATATTACTGCCATAAATGTACGCCTTGATACCCTAAAAAAGAAACAACTTTATACAATGCAAGAACTATACATGCCAGATAGAGAACATCCTATACAAGTGATAAATACCACCGATTACACCATTAATACTCCACCTCATAGGACTCAAAGAATGACTCTCCCACAGAGGGTTCGTCGTTTTATTCATAAAGATGATTACCCTCGACCCATGATTTTGAGCAACTTACCTGATGAAGAAGATTGGTTACAACCAGAACCCTTCTATGTATATTGAAAATCATCGCCCCCAATTAGGGAGACATCTTAAATAACTTTCTAATGTAAAATTATGCTATTGACTATTGTTGGACCACCACCCTTAAGAAGCTATTGTCACGAAATCATAAACGGGCTAGAAAATCATTGCCTTTCTTGAAGTATAAGTATACGTTGTGCAATCGCGAAAAAAAAAAAAAAAAAAAAAAAAAAAAAAAAAAAAAGCAATTGCAATTTGTATAATTACTACCAATTCAGAGTCATGTAGTTATATACCTATTATATCTATGTGACTCTGATGGGTTAGTGTTATACCCCTTAAAGAATATCTTATCAATTTACATACTCTTTTTAAATTGCACCAAAGTGGTTGGCCCACTTACCTTTTATATCCTACCTCTCCCCCCCCTCCCACCCTTTTCCAATATTTCCATCCTTACCCATCCTTCTTCCTTACCCATCTTACCAAAGCTCTGGTCATCAGATCCAGATCCAGTGCGTCATCGAGGACTGTCTAACTTATTTCCATTGGGGTCCTCAATCTTGTCCCCCAGGATGCGACCCACACCAGTCGACTAACACTCAGGTACCTATTTGCTGCTAGGTGAACAGGACAATAGGTGTAAGAAAACGTGTCGAAATGTTTCCACCCGCCGGGAATCGAACCCGGGCCCTCCGTGTGTGAGGCGGGAGCTTTAGCCACCAGGCCACCAGGCCACCGGGCCACCGGGCCTGGTGGCCTGGTGCAATAAGATCACAGTAAACAGGTGATTTTAAAATATGCAAAACAACCACTGTGAAAGAGTAGTGAAATTCCAAGCGCTTTCGTGACTACTCACATTGTCAAGGAACTATCAAAGTAATACATCAAAGGAAGTCAATTAAAGGGCTTAGACCACAGTCAACCCCCACAACAAAGAAACACCTGACGCGCGACAATACCGGACTCGTTGTGTAAGAACGGTATATAATACCGACAAGATATAATTAAGACTCATGTGCAACATCTGGGTATCTTTATTGTAGACGTTTCGCCATCCAGTGGCTTTATCAATACAAATTCCAGGACATAACTTGAAGACAGTAGGACTCTATACAGAAGATGAGGTAATCAGTCCCTCAACCTTGTAGTAGGTGCGAAGAGCACCGTAGTTGTGGAGATTCTGAAGCAGAAGCAAGGAGCCTGACGTTTATATAGTAACGTCAGGTGTAGCAGACGAGGGCATAGTCACTGGCAGGCGGGATTCCCCAGTGGAAGTAGGTCCTTCCCAAAGAGATGGGTTAGTTGTAGTAGTAGTTGTCGTAGTCGTGAAGGTTATGTACATTTATTTATTTATTTATTTATTTATTTATTTATAATTTGAGCACACTTACAGAGGTACAACAAAAAAAAAAATACAGATAAGAGCAGCATGCCAAAGCTACTTATACTATGCATAGCATTACGGGCTGGCTTAAAATTAACTTAAGATTAACTAAGCAATGATGAAATCAGTGAAAAACATTAATGTAAACTGATTACTATAAAGCACAAGTGAGTATTACAAAGACAGGTCATATGGTTGCATGCATTGTTGTAAATTCAGTAGAATGGAGTATTCTGTTAGGTAGTGAATTTAAAAAATAATAAAGTTAGATTGGGTTTTAGGTTTAACATTTATGTGATATAATTGTGAGAAACATTTAAGATATACAATTTAAAGGTTCGTTTTTCAGTATTTATTTGGTTTTGGGTGAGAAAGTGATTTTTGAAAAGAGACTTAAATTTATAAACGGTGTGTTTCTTTTTTATTTTTCAGTAATGAATTCCCGTTTTAGGGTTTTTGTGCATTAGTTTTTGCTAGGTGAATGGGCCGGGAATATCAAAAAGTATCTGGCCTGTGTTTGGTCTGTGTTCTGTGAGGTTGGGAAAGGGGATGTTTTAGGGGAGGGTTAATTCAGATTGGTGTTTTTGTAATAGGGGCAGTAAAAGTATGGATGTTTTGTATGGGGTAGGTTGAGTGTATTGAAAATTGGTGGATGGGCTGCCCGTTGGAATTTGTTTCTTTTTTAACTGCAGCCTTTTGTTGGGTAATTAGTGGTCAGTGGTTATTGTTGTTGAGCCCCATGCACAAATTTCCCTGGTGAGATAGGGGGAAAAAAAGATGATATGGGCCCGGAGGGTGACTGGGGGCTAGTACCGTATCTTGATATATGCCCAAGTCGAATTTTTTTAGAAAATTTTTTGTATATGTGTATGAAATTTTTAGTCTATTTAAAAGGGGGATTCCCAAAAATTTTTCCCCCTGTTAGCTTTTTGAAGGGGGACCTTTATCTTATGTTAAAGGGACATCTGTAGCTCTTTTTCCCAAAACTAAATAAAAGGGGTTTTGTAAGTTTGTGTAAGTTTGTTAGATCTTCCAGGTAGTATTTTCTGTAATTCGGTATTTACAGATTGGCTAGGTGACTGGGCTCGGGTGGGAGAAAAAAGTTTTTTGTTTTAATCAGCAAATATGGGGGTTTTTAAAATTTAAATGAGAAGCTTTTTGGTAGGTCTTTTATGTTTTGGGAAAGAGAAGGGGGCCAAGGACACTTCCCTGGGGGGACACCAACTGAAATTTGGGTTTTGTGCAAAAAGAGTTTGCCCCATTTCCCCGTAAAAAACATTTTGGCTTCTGTTGCTGGGGTATGATTTTTGGAGGTAGTTGAGGGAGTGCCCTCTTATCCCCCAAGTGTGAAAAATTTTTACTTTGGGAGCAAGCCCATGGTAAAACTTTTACAAAAGTTTACTTTAAGTCAATGAAGAATTCCCCAGTGGGACTTCTTTTTTTCAAGATTACCACAAAAAACCCCAACAAACACAACACACACACACACACACACACACACACACACACAAAAACACCACACACCACCCCACACACCCCACAAAACCCCTCACCCCCTAAAACCCCCCTCAACCACACACACACACACAAAACACACAACACACACACACACACCCACACACACACACACCACACACACACACACACACCCCACACACAAAACACACCACCCACACACACACCCCACAAAAACCACACACAACACCACACACACTCACACACCCCCAACACCAACACACCCCACACACACACCCCACACACCACACACCCCACACACCCCACCCACACACCACACCACCCCAACACCCACACACCCACACACACTCCCCACACATTTCACCCCAAAACCACCCCCACACACCACACCCCACACAACACAACACCCACAAAACCACCCCACACTCAACACACTCCAAAACCACTCACCCACACACACACACACACACAACACTCACAAAACTCAAAACACACTCAACACAAACAAAACACACACAACACACACCCCAACACACAAAAACAACAAAACACACACACACACACACACACACACAAACCCCACACTCACCCACACACACACTCCACTCACCACCACACTCACGACACACCCCACTCACACTTACAACACACACCCACACACTCACGCTCACAAACACCCCCCAAAACCTCACACACAAAACACACCACACACACACACACAAAACACACACACACACACACACACACTCACACCACACACCCCCCACACACACACTCCACTCACACTCACAAAACACACACACCCACACACTCACACACAGGAAGACACAGCGAGTCAGGGTTTAAGTGGCGGGGGTGTCAGAGGGGGGGCACCTGTGCCAGCGGGGTCCCCAGGGGTAAGTCCCTTGGGGCCATGCTGTTTCGGGGTATTTGTGAACGACATGAGGGAAAGGTTAGATTTGGGGGTTGGCCCCTGTTTGCAGATGACGTGAAGTTGTTGAGAAGAATACACTCGATCGGAAAACCAGGCGAACTACAAAGGGGTCTGGGCAGGCTGCAGACCCCAGTCCAGCAATTGGGCCCCCTGGAGTTCAAATTTCCCCCCAAGTGCAAAAGGGGGGGCATGAAGATTTGGGGAAAGGGGAAAAAAGGGCCCCAGACGGAGTACAGTTTAGGGGGTCAGAGATACCAAAAACCCCACCAAGGGAAAAAAATCTTGGGGTTTAGTATAAAAAACCCGGCACTCTCCCGAAAGCGCACATCAACCAAATAACTGCGCACATAATTTGGGGGCCCAGCAAACCCCGAACAGCATTCCCCACATTTAAAAAGGGGAAACGTTCAGGGGGCCCGTTTAACCCTTACGTTTGGGCCCCTTTTTGGGGAGTAGCGGGACCAGTTTGGAACCCCACCTAGCCCAACATGTAAAGAAAAAAGAGAAAGTGCAAAAGGTTTTCAACAAGACTAGCCCAAAGCTGGGGGTATGTAACGAGGAGAGGGTTTAAAGGGAAAACAAATGACACACTGGAGGGCAGGGGATGGGGGGGCATGATAACGAAAATACAAAATTTCTGAGAGAATTGGGCAAGGGGGGCAAAGACGGTTTTTCCAGAGATTGGACACAGTAACAAGGGGACACCGTTTGGGAATTGAAGACAAAAGATTTAACACAGGGGCTTAGGAATTTTTTCTTCTTCCACAGGGGTAGTCAGGGGAATGGAAAAGTTTGGGGAAACGATGTGTCCATACAACTTTAACAGAGGGATGATAAAGCCACGGTTCAGGGAGAGTGACCTAGTAGCGACCAAATGAAAAAGGCGGGGCCAGGAGCTTGGGGCTCAACCCTGCCAAACCCCAACTAGGGGGAGACACACACCCCAGGAAGGGAAACCCTTTTTTAGCTTAAGATGATTTTGATAAAAAGGAAAAGGAACAGGGAGGGGAGGGAAAACCCCTAGTAGCACTCGTAAAAAAGGCGGGCCCCGGAGCTGAGTTATTTGGGCCCCTGCAACCACAATTTAAATGTGTACAATTAGGGGAGTTCACCACACACACAATACACACACAACAATTTAAGAGAGGGGGACTACCGGGAATGAGGAACTTCCCCGAAAGGGGTTCAGTTTGGGCAGAGAACTGGAGGGAAAGTCAGTAAACGAGATGATGGAAATTAGCAAAAATTTTGCCCCAAAGGGGGCTGAGGGAGGATAGTACCCAAAGTAAAGGAATAATGAAAAAAAACAGGGTGAACCCCTGTTCACCCAAAGGTTTCAGGGAGGCAAAAAAACCCAAATGTGCTAGGGAAAAGGGAAAAAGTATAGAAGGCAAAGGACCCAGGAGAATAAGGAGAGCAGTCGTAGAGCCAGAAACGAATATGCATAGGTAAGAAGGGAGGCCCAACGACAATATGAAAACGACATAGCAGCGAAAGCCAAATCTGACCCGAAGCTGTTATACAGCCACATCAGGAGGAAAACAACAGTCAAGGACCAGGTAAAGAGGCTAAGGAAGGAAGGAGGAGAAACAGCAAGAAACGAAGGTGAAGTATGTGAAGAACTCAACAAGAGATTCAAAGAAGTGTTCACAGAGGAGACAGAAGGGATTCCAGAAAGACGGAGAGGTGGGGCACACCACCAAGTGCTGGACACAAGTGAAGTGAAGAGGCTGCTCAGTGAGCTAGATACCTCAAAGGTGATGGGGCCAGATAACATCTCTCCATGAGTTCTGAGAGAGGGAGCAGAGGCGCTATGTGTACCCTTAACAACAATATTCAACACATCTATCGAAACAGGGAGATTACCTGAGGCATGGAACACAGCAAATATAGTCCCAATTTTTAAAAAAGGAGACAGACATGAAGCACTATACTACAGACCAGTGTCACTGACATGTATAGTATGCAAAGTCATGGAAAAGATTATCAGGAGAAGAGTGGTGGAACACCTAGAAAGGAACGATCTCATCAACAGCACCCAACATGGTTTCAGGGACGGGAAATCCTGTGTCACAAACCTACTGGAGTTCTATGACATGGTGAAAGCAGGAAGACAAGAGAGAGAGAGGGGTGGGTAGACTGCATTTTCTTGGACTGTAACAAGGCGTTTGACACAGTTCCACACAAGAGATTAGTGCAAAAACTGGAGGACCAGACAGGGATAACAGGGATCAGGGAATACTTGTCAGGAAGACAGCAGCGAGTCATGGTACGTGGCGAGGTGTCAGAGTGGACGCCTGTGACTAGTGGGGTTCTACAGGGGTCAGTCCTAGGACCAGTGCTGTTTCTGGGATTTGTGAACGACATGACGGAAGGAATAGACTCCGAAGTGTCCCTGTTTGCAGATGATGTGAAGTTGATGAGAAGAATTCAATCGGACGAGGACCAGGCAAAACTACAAAGGGATCTGGACAGGCTGCAGGCCTGGTCCAGAAACTGGCTCCTGGAGTTCAACCCCACCAAGTGCAAAGTCATGATGATTGGGGAGGGCACAGAAGACCGCAAACTGAGTAGAGTCTAGGGGGCCAGAGACTATAAACCTCACTCCAGGAAAAAGATCTTGGGGTGAGTATAACACCAGGCACATCTCCTGAAGCGCACATCAACTAAATAACTGCTGCAGCATATGGGCGCCTAGCAAACCTCAGAACAACATTCCGACATCTTAATAAGGAATCGTTGAGGACCCTGTACATCGTGTACGTTAGGCCCATATTGGAGTATGCGGCACCAGTTTGGAACCCACACCTAGCCAAGCACATAAAGAAACTAGAGAAAATGCAAAGGTTTGCAACAAGACTACTCCCAGAGCTAAGAGGTATGTCCTACGAGGAGAGGTTAAGGGAAATCAACCTGACGACACTGGAGGACAGGAGAGATAGGGGGGACATGATAACGACATATAAAACACTGAGAGGAATTGACAAGGTGGACAGAGACAGAATGTTCCAGAGATTGGACACAGTAACAAGGGGACACAGTTTGAAGCTGAAGACACAGATGAATCACAGAGATGTTAGGAAGTATTTCTTCAGTCACAGAGTTATCCAGAAGTGAAATAGTTTGGGGAGCGATATAGTGGAGGCAGTGTCCATACATAGCTTTAAGCAGAGGTATGATAAAGTTCATGGTGCATGGAGAGTAACCCAGTAGCAGCCAGTGATGAGTAGGGGCCAGGAGCTATGAATCGACCCCTGCAGCCACAACTAGGTGATTACACACACACACACACACCATCTTAACTCTGGTCTATAATATAAACACTACACACGTCTCACAGGGGAACTCTGAGAGTGGAGTGACTCTCAGTGCTTCTTAACAAACGAAGCACTCTTAGGAAGGCTCTCAGAAACATGCTTCAGACAGGATAAAACTTCTGCTGTGGAGCTCTCGTGAAGCCCCTTCAGGCAGGTTCACAGTTAGAGTATTGTTATGTACATGTTCTCAAAATAAACAATGTAATGGTACACTGATTTTATACAGTCACATCATACTCAAAATTACTTTTAAAATTCAATTATGTATTTCGTTCATAGTATTAGACCCTCATCAAGCAAAGTATTTTCACCATACAGGACCATCGTCAAGCTTCTGACCTAAACTATATATATATATGTATATATATATATATATATATATATTATATATATATATAATATATATATATATATATATATATATATATATATATAATATATATATATATGTGTGTGTGTGTGTGTGTGTGTGTGTGTACTCACATAATTGTGGTTGCAGGTGTCGAGACTCAGCTCCTGGCCCCGCCTCTTCACTGATCGCTACTAGGTCCTCTCCCTCTCTGCTTCCTGAGCTTTGTCATACCTCTTCTTAAAACTATGTGTGTGTGTGTGTGTGTGTGCAAAACAACCACTGTGAAAGAATAGAAAATGTTTCATATAAATTAGATCCATTTATAATTAATAGAATTTGGGAAGAATTTAATAATACATTGGACAAATAATAAATTTTAAAATTCTTAATTCTTGGGTAGAATAGTTTGTTCGTGGGTTGTGTGAAGGACCTGTCTGGTTGGGCCAGCGGGCCTGCTGCAGTGTTCCCTTTCTTATGAGTCGCGCGTCAGGTGTTGCTTTGTTGTGGGATGTGATGGTGAGGTGTGGGCTAGACCCTTTATATACCTTCCTTTGATGCATTACTTTTATTGTTCCTTGATAATGTGAGTAGTCACGAATGCGCTTGGAATTTCTCTATTCTTTCACAGTGGTTGTTTACTGTCATCTTATTGCTTATATATATATATATATATATTATATATATATATATATATATATATATATATATATATATATAGAGGGAAGTACCACCTCTATAGCTGGAATGGGGACCCTCATCCTCAGAGAAGACAATAAACGTACCTCAGAGAAAACTCAAGGTTCTCCCCGGAGCTGTTTGAATATTTTCTTCTCCTACCACCCCCTATATATGTTTTATTCTATGTGAACATTTATTAATAAACAAAATACATTTACAGAAAAAAACATAAACATGAATACAATGGCACAATGTATCAAAGATGATGAATTTCCTCCAGCTCCTCCGAGGCTGGACGTGAGCCAAGTATGCAGCAAGCATTTCCCCTCTGGATGGCGACGCTGAGGCGCTGGAACATGAAAGTGGCTGCCCTTGGGTCCCTGGTGTGTCGATGAGTCTGGAACCCAATTCTTTAAGGAAACGTGTGGCATTTTTTCCCCATGATCCCAAGGTCTCTGATCCCACTGGGACAAATTGATACTGTTGGCTGATGTCCCTGTACTTGCTGATCTTGTACTCCTCCCTGTGGTCAGCAGCTCCTCCCTGTCGCCCCACACTGTGATGGATATAGGTGTCAGCCAGTGTGGACACACAGGTATAGTCCCATGCTAAGAGCTTGCCATTCTTCCAAGGATAGATGGTGATCCCGTCGGGGCGGTTTGCTGGGTTGTGGGTATATATATATATATAATATATATATATATATATGTGTGTGTGTGTGGTGTGTGTGGGGGTGTGTGTGTGTGTGTGTGTGTGTGTGTGTGTGTGTGTGTCTGTGTGTGTGTGTGTGTGTGTGTGTGTGTGTGTGTGTGTGTGTGTGTGTGTGTCTGTGTGTGTGTGTGTGTGTGTGTGGTGTGTAGGGTGTGTAGACCAAGTGAAACATGTAGGTGAAAAGTATTTAGATAAGGGTAAAGAGGTTTTTGTTGCGTTTATAGATTTGGAAAAGGAATATGACAGGGTGGATAAGGGAGCAATGTGGCAGATGTTGCAGGTGTACGGAACAGGAGGTAGGTTATTGAAAAGCAGTAAAGAATTATTACGAGGATAGTGAGGCTCAGGTTAGAGTATGTAGGAGACAGGGAGATTATTTCCCAGTAAAAGTAGGCCTTAGACAAGGATGTGTGATGTCATCATGGTTGTTTAATATATTTATAGATGCCGTTGTAAAAGAAGTGAATGCTCGAGGGTTGGCAAGTGATGTGGGGTTAAAAGATAAAGAATCTAACACAAAGTGGGAATTATCACATTTGCTCTTTGCTGATGACACTGTGCTCTTGGGAGATTCTGTAGAGAAATTGCAGAGGTTGGTGGATGAGTTTGATAGGGTATGCTAAAGAAGAAAATTAAAAGTGAACATAGGAAAGAGTAAGGTTATGAGGATAACAAAAAATTTAGGTGATGAAAGATTGGAGGGAGAGAGTATGGAGGAGGTGAATGTATTCAGATATTTGGGAGTGGACGTGTCAGCTAATTCAATTGAATTCAATTCAAAGTTTATTCTCTATAAGGATTACAATGCTGAGTTTACAGAAATTGGTTATTGTTTGGTTTACAAGTAGTAAAATAATAATTACAGAGTGTACCACTAGAACACCTTGCATGGCTAGGCATTTCGGGCAGACTTATATTAAATCTTAAGTTTAAAATATTGCAAAATTATGAGGTAAGTTGGTATTATGGCTAAGTGACTAAATACTAGTTTGTGAGTTTAGCAATGTGAATGCTTTTGTTTTGGCACTATACATAGTTTCAGTATTGGAGTATCACAGGTCAACTTATGACTAGTTAGGATACATTATTTTAAGATTGAGATTAATATTTCTGTTTATGGTCAAATGGGTGAGTGAGTGTAAGTGTGAACCACCAGGTGGTATTCGTGTAGTTAGTTGACGGGGTGTATCAGGGAGATAAGATGTTTTCTAATGGTAGTTTTGAAGGTGATGAATGTGTCTGCAGTTTTAGAATTTTCAGGTAGGGTGTTCCATGAAAGATGAGGTGAATCATAGAATTGATGAGGGAAAAAAAGGTGAGTGGAGCACTGAGGAGTCTGTGGAGACAAAGAACCTTGTCCAAGGAAGCAAAGAGAAGACTGTATGTGAGTATAGTTATACCAACGCTTTTATATGGGTGTGATGCACCCATATAAGAGTGTTGAGATGGTCTGGACATGTTGAGAGGATGGAAGGAAATAGAATGACTTCGAGAGTGAATAAATCTGTAGTGGAAGGAAGGCGGGGTAGGGGTTGACCTAGGAAAGGTTGGAGGGAGGGGGTAAAGGAGGTTTTGTGTGTGAGGGGCTTGGACTTCCAGCAGGCATGCGTGAGCGTGTTTGATAGGAGTGAATGGAGACAAATGGTTTTTAATACTTGACGTGCTGTTGGAGTGTGAGCAAAGTAACATTTATGAGGGGTTCAGGGAAACCTGCAGGCCGGACTTGAGTCCTGGAGATGGGAAGTACAGTGCCTGCACTCTGAAGGAGGGGTGTTAATGTTGCAGTTTAAAAACTGTAGTGTAAAGCACCCTTCTGGCAAGACAGTGATGGAGTGAATGATGGTGAAAGTTTTTCTTTTTCGGGCCACCCTGCCTTGGTGGCCACCCTGCCTTGGTGGGAATCGGCCAGTGTGATTAATAAAAAAATATATTGATGTCGTACCGAATAGGTAAAACTTGCTATTTTGACTTAAATAACAACGCTATTCATACCAAATAAGGCAAGCAAAAATTTTTGTATGCAATTTCGCAAAAATCATTCTGAACCTAACGAAAAAACTATATTTCATTACTTTTGTTTATTATTAAATTATTATAAACTTATCTAAAATATATTTAGTTGGATTAAGCTAAATTAAACCGCTCTTGTTATAACAAGATCAAGTAAGTTGTAGATGTGTGAACTAAGTTCAAACATCAACAACATTCTGCAGTTTATCTGGAGAGAGTTCCGGGGGTCAACGCCCCCGCGGCCCGGTCTGTGACCAGGCCTCCTTAGGTCAGTGTCCCAGGATGCGACCCACACCAGTCGACTAACACCCAGGTACCCATTTTACTGATGGGGAACATAGACAACAGGTGGAAAGAAACACGTCCAATGTTTCTACTCTGGCTGGGAATCGAACCCAGGCCCTCACCGTGTGAAGCCAGAGCGTTAACCACCAGGCCACCAGAGTTAAAGATTTGTTAAATTATACCAGGAATTAAAGGCAGATGAAGTAAATACGATAGTAATTATAGACAAGGTAGATTATAGAGGAAACATAAACATAATATTAGGAGACAGGGAACTCAGGCGCCTCACAAGCTTGAGTAACTTGAGCAGTCCAGAGGAAAACTGGGAAACCAGAGAAATAAGATTTGGAAAGCTTAGTGGGAACATTCTGGAGAGTCGTGTATTATCCACTGATCCAGGTGCACTACATATCCATCACAGCCTGAGTGATCCAACACCTGGTGGAGATGCTTGACACTATATAAACGTTCAGTCTGCCGTCAGCAGCGTCAGCACTCTGCCATTATAGTATTTACATTCTAATTAGAAAATTACAAAACAATACAAACTTAATATTGTAGGATCCAGCGCAATTACTGGAGAATTAACTTTCTAATTGCTTTCAAACTTTCACTGTTGATGTGCTTTATTGAGACAAAGCTAAACTTTACTGAGAGGACTTTGAGAGAAACCTAGACTTTACTGAGAGAAAGCTGACCTTCATTAAGAGAAATCACAGCTTTATTATGAGCAAGCTGACTTTAATAAGAGAAAGCTGGGCTTCATTAGGAGAAAGATGAGCTTTGTTGAAAGAAAGTTGAGCTTTGTTGAGAGAAAGCAGAGATTTACTGAGAGAAAGTTGATATTTACTAAGAGAAAGTTGAGATTTACTAAGAGAAAGCTGAGATTTACTAAGAGAAAGTTGAGATTTACTAAGAGAAAGCTGAGATTTACTAAGATAAAGTTGAGATTTACTGAGAGAAACTTGAGATTTACTAAGAGAAAGTTGAGATTTACTAAGAGAAAGCTGAGATTTACTAAGAGAAAGTTGAGATTTACTAAGAGAAAGCTGAGATTTACTAAGATAAAGTTGAGATTTACTAAGAGAAAGTTGAGATTTACTGAGAGAAAGCTGATATTTACTAAGAGAAAGTTGAGATTTACTAAGAGAAAGCTGAGATTTACTAAGAGAAAGTTGAGATTTACTAAAAGAAAGTTAAGATTTACTGAGAGAAAGTTGAGATTTACTAAGAGAAAGTTGAGATTTACTAAGAGAAAGCTGAGATTTACAAAGAGAAAGTTGAGATTTACTAAGAGAAAGCTGAGATTTACTAAGATAAAGTTGAGATTTACTAAGAGAAAGTTGAGATTTACTAAGAGAAAGTTGATATTTACTGAGAGAAAGTTGAGATTTACTGAGAGAAAGCTGATATTTACTTAGGGAAAGTTGAGATTTCCTAAGAGAAAGTTGATATTTACTGAGAGAAAGCTGATATTTACTTAGGGAAAGTTGAGATTTCCTAAGGGAAAGTTGAGATTTACTAAGAGAAAGTTGAGATTTACTGAGAGAAAGTTGATATTTACTGAGAGAAAGTTGAGATTTACTGAGAGAAAGCTGATATTTACTTAGGGAAAGTTGAGATTTCCTAAGAGAAAGTTGAGATTTACTAAGAGAAAGTTGAGATTTACTAAGAGAAAGTTGAGATTTACTGAGAGAAAGCTGAGATTTACTAAGAGAAAGTTGAGATTTACTGAGAGAAAGTTGAAAATTTACTAAGAGAAAGTTGATATTTACTGAGAGAAAAGTTGAGATTTACTAAGAGAAAGTTGAGATTTACTAAGAGAAAGTTGATATTTACTAAGAGAAAGTTGAGATTTACTGAGAGAAAGTTGAGATTTACTAAGAGAAAGTTGAGATTTACTAAGAGAAAGTTGAGATTTACTAAGAGAAAGTTGAGATTTACTAAGAGAAAGTTGATATTTACTGGGGAAAAGTTGAGATTTACTAAGAGAAAGTTGAGATTTACTAAGAGAAAGTTGATATTTTACTGAGAGAAAGCTTAGATTTACTGAGAGAAAGTTGAGATTTACTAAGAGAAAGTTGAGATTTACTAAGAGAAAGCTTAGATTTACTAAGAGAAAGTTGAGATTTACTAAGAGAAAGTTGAGATTTACTAAGAGAAAGTTGGGATTTACTGAGAGAAAGTTGAGATTTACTAAGAGAAAGTTGAGATTTACTGAGAGAAAGTTGAGATTTACTGAGAGAAAGCTTAGATTTACTAAGAGAAAGTTGAGATTTACTGAGAGAAAGTTGAGATTTACTGAGAGAAAGTTGAGATTTACTGAGAGAAAGTTGAAATTTACTGAGAGAAAGTTGAGTTTTTACTAAGAGAAAGCTGAGATTTACTAAGAGAAAGTTGAGATTTACTGAGAGAAAGTTGAGATTTACTGAGAGAAAGCTGAGATTTACTAAGAGAAAGTTGAGATTTACTGAGAGAAAGTTGAAAATTTACTGAGAGAAAGCTTAGATTTACTAAGAAAAGTTGAGATTTACTGAGAGAAAGTTGAGATTTACTGAGAGAAAGTTGAGATTTACTGAGAGAAAGTTGAAGATTTACTGAGAGAAAGTTGAGATTTACTGAGAGAAAGTTGAGATTTACTGAGAGAAAGTTGAGATTTACTGAGAGAAAGTTGATATTTACTGAGAGAAAGCTGATATTTACTGAGAGAAAGTTGAGATTTACTAAGAGAAAGTTGAGATTTACTAAGAGAAAGTTGAGATTTACTAAGAGAAAGTTGAGATTTACTGAGAGAAAGTTGAGATTTACTGAGAGAAAGTTGAGATTTACTGAGAGAAAGTTGAGATTTACTGAGAGAAAGTTGAGATTTACTGAGAGAAAGTTGAGATTTACTGAGAGAAAGTTGAGATTTACTGAGAGAAAGTTAAGATTTACTAAGAGAAAGTTGAGATTTACTAAGAGAAAGTTGAGATTTACTGAGAGAAAGTTGAGATTTACTAAGAGAAAGTTGAGATTTACTGAGAGAAAGTTGAGATTTACTGAGAGAAAGTTGAGATTTACTGAGAGAAAGTTGAGATTTACTGAGAGAAAGTTGAGATTTACTAAGAGAAAGTTGAGATTTACTGAGAGAAAGTTGAGATTTACTGAGAGAAAGTTGAGATTTACTGAGGAGAAAGTTGAGATTTACTGAGAGAAAGTTGAGATTTACTGAGAGAAAGTTGAGATTTTACTGAGAGAAAGTTAAGATTTACTAAGAGAAAGTTGAGATTTACTAAGAGAAAGTTGAGATTTACTGAGAGAAAGTTGAGATTTACAAAGAGAAAAGTTGAGATTTACTGAGAGAAAGTTGAGATTTACTAAGAGAAAGTTGAGATTTACTGAGAGAAAGTTGAGATTTACTGAGAGAAAGTTGAGTTTTTACTGAGAGAAAGTTGAGATTTACTGAGAGAAGTTGAGATTTACTGAGAGAAAGTTGAGATTTACTAAGAGAAAGTGAGATTTACTGAGAGAAAGTTGAGATTTACTGGAGAGAAAGTTGAGATTTACTAGAGAAAGTTGAGATTTACTGAGAGAAAGTTGAGATTTACTGAGAGAAAGTTGAGATTTACTGAGAGAAAGTTGAGATTTACTGAGAGAAAGTTGAGATTTACTAAGAGAAAGTTGAGATTTACTGAGAGAAAGTTGAGATTTACTAAGAGAAAGTTGAGATTTACTGAGAGAAAGTTGAGATTTACTGAGAGAAAGTTGAGATTTACTGAGAGAAAGTTGAGATTTACTGAGAGAAAGTTGAAAATTTACTAAGAGAAAGTTGAGATTTACTGAGAGAAAAGTTGAGATTTACTAAGAGAAAGTTGAGATTTACTGAGAGAAAGTTGAGATTTACTGAGAGAAAGTTGAGATTTACTAAGAGAAAGTTGAGATTTACTGAGAGAAAGTTGAGATTTACTGAGAGAAAGTTGAGATTTACTGAGAGAAAGTTGAGATTTACTGAGAGAAAGTTGAGATTTACTAAGAGAAAGTTGAGATTTACTGAGAGAAAGTTGAGATTTACTGAGAGAAATTTTGAGATTTACTGAGAGAAGTTGAGATTTACTGAGAGAAAGTTGAGATTAACTGAGAGAAAGTTAAGATTTACTAAGAGAAAGTTGAGATTTACTGAGAGAAAATTGAGATTTACTGAGAGAAAGTTGAGATTTACTGAGAGAAAGTTGTGCTTAATGAAATATTTAATTTAATATCGGGTTTTCCAGATTTATAGTTTTATCAGATTTTCTTAACACAGAATAATAGGTTTTGTTGACTTAGAGGATTTTGTAGAGAAATTTAAATAGAACACAACCACGAAAATAGTTTAAAAATGACTCACGAAGTCATATAACGCGATTACGAACACATAATGGATCTGGTGAGACTCGAACCCATGGCAAGTGAGCGCTAAACTACACTGGCCTGTGAGGGTTGTGACTTATCCGCCGCGGGTTCGAATCCTACCCGTTCTGTGCTAAAGTTGAGAAATATTGAAAACTCTGTTCATTTTCCTCGAGTAACAATGAAACTGTGTTCCGTTTAGTGGGTTCAGGTTTGAGATGGACCTGCCTAGTATGGGCCAGCAGGCCTACTGCAGAACGCTTTATCTGAGCGACTTGAAATTTATCTGCTGTTACCAGGTGAAGGATGGTGGTAAACTAGCCAGTACAGGCAGGTGAATGATAGTGGTAAACTAGCCAGTACAGGCAGGTGAATGATAGTGGTAAACTAGCCAGTACAGGCAGGTGAATGATAGTGGTAAACTAGCTAGTACAGGCAGGTGAATGATGGTGGTAAACTAGCCAGTACAGGCAGGTGAATGATGGTGGTAAACTAGCCAGTACAGGCAGGTGAATGATGGTGGTAAACTAGCCAGTACAGGCAGGTGAAAGATAGTGGTAAACTAGCCAGTACAGGCAGGTGAATGATAGTGGTTAACTAGCTAGTACAGGCAGGTGAATGATGGTGGGTAAACTAGCCAGTACAGGCAGGTGAATGATGGTGGTAAACTAGCCAGTACAGGCAGGTGAATGATAGTGGTAAACTAGCTTAGTACAGGCAGGTGAATGAATATGGTAAACTAGCCAGTACAGGCAGGTGAATGATAGTGGTAAACTAGCCAGTACAGGCAGGTGAATGATAGTGGTAAACTAGCCAGTACAGGCAGGTGAATGATAGTGGTAAACTAGCCAGTACAGGCCCGGTGAATGATAGTGGTAAACTAGCCAGTACAGGCAGGTGAATGATAGTGGTAAACTAGCTAGTACAGGCAGGTGAATGATGGTGGTAAATAGCCAGTACAGGCAGGTGAATGATAGTGGTAAACTAGCCAGTACAGGCAGGTGAATGAAGTGGTAAACTAGCCAGTACAGGCAGGTGAAAAGATAGTGGTAAACTAGCCAGTACAGGCAGGTGAATGATAGTGGTAAACTAGCCAGTACAGGCAGGTGAATGATAGTGGTAAACTAGCCAGTACAGGCAGGTGAATGATGGTGGTAAACTAGCCAGTACAGGCAGGGAATGATAGTGGTAAACTAGCCAGTACAGGCAGGTGAATGATAGTGGTAAACTAGCCAGTACAGGCAGGTGAATGATAGTGGGTAAACTAGCCAGTACAGGCAGGTGAATGATAGTGGTAAACTAGCCAGTACAGGCAGGTGAATGATAGTGGTAAACTAGCCAGTACAGGCAGGTGAATGATAGTGGTAAACTAGCTAGTACAGGCAGGTGAATGATGGTGGTAAACTAGCCAGTACAGGCAGGTGAATGATGGTGGTAAACTAGCCAGTACAGGCAGGTGAATGATGGTGGTAAACTAGCCAGTACAGGCAGGTGAATGATAGTGGTAAACTAGCCAGTACAGGCAGGTGAATGATAGTGGTAAACTAGCTAGTACAGGCAGGTGAATGATGGTGGTAAACTAGCCAGTACAGGCAGGTGAATGATGGTGGTAAACTAGCCAGTACAGGCAGGTGAATGATGGTGGTAAAAAATAGCCAGTTACAGGCAGGTGAAGGATGGTGGTAAACTAGCCAGTACAGGCAGGTGAATGATAGTGGTAAACTAGCCAGTACAGGCAGGTGAATGATAGTGGTAAACTAGCCAGTACAGGCAGGTGAAGGATGGTGGTAAACTAGCCAGTACAGGAAGGTGAAGGATAGTGGTAAACTAGCCAGTACAGGAAGGTGAAGGATAGTGGTAAACTAGCCAGTACAGGCAGGTGAATGATGGTGGTAAACTAGCCAGTACAGGCAGGTGAAGGATGGTGGTAAACTAGCCAGTACAGGAAGGTGAAGGATAGTGGTAAACTAGCCAGTACAGGAAGGTGAAGGATAGTGGTAAACTAGCCAGTACAGGCAGGTGAATGATGGTGGTAAACTAGCCAGTACAGGAAGGTGAATGATAGTGGTAAACTAGCCAGTAAAAGGCAGGTGAAGGATGGTGGTAAACTAGCCAGTACAGGCAGGTGAATGATGGTGGTAAACTAGCCAGTACAGGAAGGTGAATGATAGTGGTAAACTAGCCAGTACAGGCAGGTGAAGGATGGTGGTAAACTAGCCAGTACAGGCAGGTGAATGATGGTGGTAAACTAGCCAGTACAGGCAGGTGAATGATGGTGGTAAACTAGCCAGTACAGGCAGGTGAAGGATAGTGGTAAACTAGCCAGTACAGGCAGGTGAAGGATGGTGGTAAACTAGCCAGTACAGGCAGGTGAATGATGGTGGTAAACTAGCCAGTACAGGCAGGTGAATGATGGTGGTAAACTAGCCAGTACAGGCAGGTGAATGATGGTGGTAAACTAGCCAGTACAGGCAGGTGAATGATAGTGGTATACTAGCCAGTACAGGCAGGTGAATGATAGTGGTATACTAGCCAGTACAGGCAGGTGAAGGATAGTGGTAAACTAGCCAGTACAGGCAGGTGAATGATAGTGGTATACTAGCCAGTACAGGCAGGTGAAGGATGGTGGTAAACTAGCCAGTACAGGCAGGTGAAAGATGGTGGTAAACTAGCTGAGACAACCAGGTGAAGGATGGTGGTAAACTAGCCAGTACAGGCACGACTACCCCACAGTAAGCAAACAAATTAACCCAACAAAACATATACTGTGCACCTACAGCCCTCACCAACCGCCATACAAATTGCACCTTCACAGCAGCCTCCCATATTATCCTGTCTGTTCTCCCTCTCCCCCAGCCCCCACAACCCCCCTCCCCTGAACACAATATTGGTAAGGAAACTGAAAGTATGGTCCACTAATGAGGAGCGGCACGAAAGAATCATGGAGGCATCCTCAGACATCATAGTGCTCATGGAAACAAAGCTCGTGGGGATCACAGATGCGATCTTTCCATCCAGATATCAGATCCTGAGGAAAGATAGAGATATATGGGGAAGGAGGAGAACTTGCAAGTGATCATCAAAAACCAGTGAAGTTTTGAGAAGTTGAGAGGAATGGACAGAAGGGAAGCAAAGGACTACATAGGAGCAATTCAGAAATCGGGGCCCTATGGTGGTAATTGCAGTGATTTACAACAACCACAGAATAGCAGGTGACAAAAACAAGAGAATGATGAGAGCAACAGAGCAATGGAAGATGCACTACCTTAGGTGGCCAGAATGACCCTTGATGGTAATTTCAATCACAAAGAGACTGACTGGGAAAAATTGGAGCCACATGTGGGACCAAAACGTGTAGGGTTAACATGATGGAGGTGGTACCCCGAAGACCTCATGCAACAGCATGTTAGGGACATTACCAGAGAGAGAAGAGAGGATGAACCAGCAAGGCTGGACGTCATATTCTCCTTGAATAGTTCAGACACTGATTAAATGACAATATGGAAGGCTCTTCGGAGTTAGTGATCATGTGGTCCTGAGCTTTGAAAACACTGTAGAGCTAAAAGTGGAGGGTGAAGCAACATGAGTAGGATGGGAGAAGCCAGATTACAAAAGTGGGGACTACACAGGCAGGAGAAATTTCCTGCATAAGGTACAGTAGCGCAGAGAAATGGTGGGAAAAACAATAAATAAAATAATGAAATACGTGACCACAAAATGCAAGGAAGCAAACGAGAGGTTCGTACCCAAGGACAACAAAACAATGGGAAGACTAGAACGAGCCCCTGGTTCACCCAAATGTGTAGAGTTGTGACGTGTACTTAGCTCAGTTGTGACGTGTACTTAGCTCAGTTGTGACGTGTACTTAGCTCTGTGAAGACCTGTTTGTGTGCTCTCTGTGAATCTGTACCAGGATGCCCTCTCTTGAGCAACTTTACCAGCAGCTGAGAGAAGAGCTCAGAGTTGCTAAGATGGAGATACGGCGATAACGATTAATGGCATTGGGGGAAGGGTGCTCTCGTGGATCGAGTCATGGCTCACTGACAGGAAGCAGAGAGTGTCCATAAATGGGGTTAAATCCGAGTGGGGATCAGTAACAAGTGGCGTTCCACAGGGATCAGTCTTGGGCCCGTTGTTGTTTATAATATATATCAATGATCTTGATGAAGGAATTACTAGTGATATGAGCAAATTCGCCGATGACACGAAGATAGGTAGGATAATTGATTCAAACGTAGATGTTAGGGAACTTCAGTAGGATTTAGACAAACTCTACTCTTGGTCAGAAAAGTGGCAGATGCAGTTCAATGTAGATAAATGCAAGGTTCTGAAGCTCGGGAGTGTCCATAACCCTAGCACTTATAAGTTAAATAATGTAGAACTTAGCCATACAGATTGCGGAAAGGACTTGGGGGTTATGGTAAGCAGCAACCTTAAACCAAGACAGCAATGCCTAAGCGTACGTAATAAGGCAAATAGATTACTGGGATTTATATCAAGAAGTGTAAGCAACAGAAGTTCAGAGGTCATACTGCAGCTTTATACATCATTAGTAAGGCCTCACCTAGATTATGCAGCTCAATTCTGGTCTCCATATTACAGAATGGACATAAATTCGTTAGAAAACATTCAGCGTAGGATGACTAAATTAATACATAGCATTAGAAATCTTCCTTATGAAGAAAGATTGAAGACTCTTAAGTTACATTCACTTGTTAGACGAAGAATGAGGGGAGACCTGATCGAAGTGTACAAGTGGAAGATAGGTATTAATAAAGGGGATATTAACAAGGTCTTGAGGATATCTCTCCAAGAGAGAACCCGCAGTAATGGATTTAAATTAGATAAGTTTAGATTTAGAAAGGACATAGGAAAGTATTGGTTTGGAAATAGGGTAGTTGATGAGTGGAACAGTCTACCTAGTTGGGTTATTGAGGCTGGGACTTTGGGTAGTTTCAAATTTAGGTTGGATAAGTACATGAGTGGGAGGGGTTGGATTTGAGAGGGACTTGCACATCGGAGCTTGTTTCTTGGGTGGCATTGAAAATTGGGTTGGTCAAATGTTGTTAGTGGGATGAATTGTAAAGGACCTGCCTAGTATGGGCTAACAGGCCTGCTGCAGTGTTCCTCCTTTCTTATGTTCTTATGTAAGTGTGCTACAGCATGGAAGAAATATAGAAGGCAAAGGACCCAGGAAGATAAGAAAATTAGCCGAAGAGCCAAAAGCAAATATGTATGGATAAGGAGGGAGGGCCAGCAGCATTACGGGAATCGACGTCCATATCTGACTCAAAGCTGTTGTACAACCACATTAGGAGGACAACAACAGTCAAGGACCAGGTAATCAGGCTGAGGAAAGAAGAAGGGGAGATCACAAGAAACAAAGACGTATGTGAGGAACTCAACATAACATTTAAGGAAGTATTTTCGGTGGAGACAGTAAGCACTCCAGCAAAACCGTGATGGAAGGGTACACCAACAAGTACTGTACACACTACACACACCCGAGGAGGAGGTTAGAGACTGCTAAGTGAGCTAGATACCTCACAGGCGGTGGGACCAGAACTTCTCTCCATGGGTCCTGAGAGAGAAAGCAGACGCGCTGTGTGTGTGCCACTAACAACAATTTTTAATCTATCGAAAAGGGCACTCCTGAGAGTAAAAGGGAAATTAGTCCCAATTTTTAAGAATGGAGTTTTAAAATAGCATTAAACTGAGATCATGTCCTGACATGTAATATGCAAATGATGGGAGAAGTTTATCGGGAAGACTTGGAGCGCCTAGAAAGGAATGGGGTTTGTACGATAACCACAGGGTTTTTCGGGGAGGGGAAAATCCTGTTCAAAAACCACTGGATTTTACGAAAGTTGACAGGAGTAAAGGGGTAGGAGGGAGAAGAAGGGGGGTAGACTGCATTTTCCCTTGGGGCTGTGGAAGGTTTTCCAAATTCCCCCACAAAAGATTAGTATAAAAGAAAAGAGGAGAGGCAAAAAATAACAAGAAAGCAATGTAATGGATCAGAGAATCCCCAAAGGGAAGGAAACAATGATGGGTTACATGCAACGTGCCAGAGTGGGCTACTGTGAGACGGGGTTCCAAAAGGGGGTCACCCTAAGGGGGTGCTGTTTCATTGGGTGTGAATGACAAGACGGAAGGAACAATTCGAAGTGTGCGGTTTTGCAGAGATGTAAAGAAACTGAAAATTTTAAGTGAGGGGATCGGGCAGAACTAAAAAAAGATCGGAACAGGAAAAAGCCCCTTTCAACATTTCCCAAAGGGCTATCGTGAAGACGGCAAGTCAAAAAAAACCGGACAAGTACAGTATACGGGCCCCAATATGTAAACCAAATCTGGAGTCTCCTGGGCGCCTAAACCCACAACACACAAAAACACCAACACACACACACACACCCCCAAAACACACACACACCACCCCCCAAAACACCACACACACAAAACACCACACAGATTGTTTTAGTTTTGTCGTAAATAAAAATGTTTTTTTCCACCAACTTAAAATAACCCAAAAATTTTTGAAAACCCACAAAATGAGAGGAGGAGGAAGAGGGAGGGGGGAAGGGAAAGGAGGAGGGGGAAAGAAGGGGGGGAGGAGGAGGGAGAAGAAGGAAAAAAGGGGGGAGGAGGGAAAGAGAAAGCAGGAGGAGGGGGGAAAAAGATGGAGAGAAGGAACTAAGTTGACTACTAATTAAAAAGACCATGAGAATTTTCTTTCCTCTCTTTTTTCCCTCCCCTCCCCCTTTTCCCCTTTTTCTCTCCCCTTCCCCTTCGTCTCCCTCCCCTTTTCTCTCTCTTTTTCCCTCCTCTCTCTCTCTCCCCTCCCCCTTCTCTTCTCTCTCTTTCTCTTCTCCTCCTACCCCCTCTCCCCCCCCCTCCCCCTCTTTTTTTCCGCTTTTTTTTCACGTTTTCCTCTCTCATTTCCCCTCACCTGGGCACAAATATTAGGCACGGGTTTTGCCGGGGTCCCAATTTGGGGCACTGTGGGGAAGCCATGGACCCCGGACGGGAGGCAGGGGGGGGGGCAGGGGGGTGGCAGGGAGGGTGGCGGGAGGGGGGCAGAGTGTGAAGGGGTAAAAGAAGAAATATATATATATATAATATATAAAATATATATATATTATATATATATATATATATAAAATATTGTGTGTTGTGTGTTGTGTGTGTGTGGGTGTGTGTTGTGTGTGTTGTGTGTGTGGTGTGTGTGTGTGTTTTACTTTACCAGACCGATTCACTTAATATTGCGATCTTCTTGTTAATATCAAAAAAGCAAGTCTGATGTTAAAATTATCTGGGGCCCCATAGGGTTACCAAAGGGAATCATAAAAAATTTATGTGCAAGAAATATTTCAGTTAGGCAAAATAGTGAATATGTGAACTTGGTAACACCCATTACGTTAACACGCTCCCCCTCTAAGTTTAGGGGCCCCGTGACTACTACAGTACATACAGTCAGTACAACCCATCCACCCAAAGGTGCATTACTTGGAAGTAATGTAAATTACCTTATATTACACCAGGTCCCGGGGGGATTTTTTTTTATAATTACCTCAAATATTAACTATCTATATATCCACCGGGATCTAAAAATCCCGGGGTAATAATATAATTTTCTCCGTGGACGGGGTAAAAAAGCTTAGGGGTCCTTTTAACAAATTATTTGTAAACAAACGGTACTTATAAGATACAAGGGGAAAGCTTTATTGATATGTTTGAGGAACAAATATTAAGGACCTTTAAATTTTTACTTGGATTTTTTGACTGCCCATAAAGGGGTTTAAACTTAACCTTTTGTACCCGCGACCACCTATGTAAGGAGGATGAGAGGGCAAAAAAAATTTGGGGATACAGAGCGACTGTCATACGCGAATGTTAAAGGTCTACCTGACACTAGACACTACCATTGACACACTAGTCACTACCAGTGACACTAGTACTCCAAACCAGGGGACACTATACTACTACCATGAATTAAACTATTCCCATGATATTTGTACTACTACCATGACCTGGATACTACCAGTGATACTTTACTACCCCCAGTGCCCACTAGTATTCCAGTACCTAGTACTCTACCAGTACACTAGTACTACACCGTGAAAACTAAAAACTACTACCTGCACTAGTACTACGCCAGTGACACAGGTACTCTCCGTGACACTAGTACTACTCCCATACACACTAGTACTCCTTAAGCCTATTTTTCAAGTTCTGGGGATGCTTTTATCAGCTAGGAACACAGCGGGATGCTGTGAAGGATGAATATATAATTTTGTTTTCTTTTGATTTCTTAAATTTTCTAAAATGAAAAATTTCTTCTTTTTAAAATTTTTTTACTTTTTAAAAGGCCAAATTTTGTGGGTTTTATTATTATTATAATCAAGGGGGAAGCGCTAAACCCGGAGGTTTAACAGCCCCGGGGGGGGGGAAAAATTTGTGGGGGGGGCATTCAGGCTTAATTCGGGGAACTGGAGCACAGATCCAAAATTCCCAAATCAGGCCCCCACCAACATAAAGGAACCTTCCTTGGGGGGGAGTATGTGGGTAGGATGTTATACTGCACCTTAAAAGTGCTCACGCGGGAAATTCACGGGCTACCAGCACTTGCAAAACTACCTGCCCGTTGTTCATGGTTTGTAACGGTCCCCTGTTTGAGTAACTTGATGGGGCTGTGATTTTGCCATCCTCTCCCCCTACTGTTTGGGCGGGCGCAGTGTCTTTCTGTTCGTCATTTCATTTATTGTAGAGTTTATGTTATTGTTTTTTTGGTACAGTACTCTGTTGGTGACCAGGACATACAGTCGTAACGACAACCTGTTCACAGAGCATTATTTGGACTTTTGTAATAATTGAGTTTTTTTAGAGCTTCGGAGACACTGTAAATTTTTGGTCCAGTTTAAAATCTCGACCTACATTGTTCTGCATCTATGTACGTTGTAGTCGGGATTTGGTAACCTCTACTCTTGTCGTTTTTGTCCCTTGTTCCTTGCCTGACACTGTGCTGTTCCCTGCGCTTTTAACACATTTCTTTTGGCAAATGGGTTTTTTCAAGTTCAAGCAAATTGTTTTGATTTCCTGAAAGGAAGCTAATTATTTGGGCTTTTGTCAGTCCAGCCTAAGAAATCGAGTCTTTTTGAGACATACCAAAAATTACTGAACGTGCGCGCACCAAAACCCCACTGTTATTTCTTTGAACACATCTTTTTAAACAACGTACCCCAAAGGGACTTACAATAGTACAGTTATTAAATATACAAATACACTATTAAAAGATTTTATGTAGAAATAACTATAATAAAAAATTATAAACCCAAATTATACTCAATGTGTAGGACCTCTTTTAATTAACAAATATATTAAATGATCAAGGAAAAATTTTTTTGAGGGATTCAGAGACCGGGAGCCGGGCTGAGTCCGGGCAGGGAAGTACGTGTCTGCATCTGAAGATGTGGGGTAATGGGTGAAAGTTTTTTTTTTTTTTCGAGCCACCCTGCCTTTGGTGGGAGCGGGCCCATGATTAAAAAAAATATTAAAATCTACACACTTTGTTATTAAAAATTCTAGCCAGTTTAATCCCCAAGCCTAAGGAAAGCCTCTTAATTTTTTAAAAGGAAAACTGGACTAACTACTCTGACAAACGTACAAAACCAGGAAGGAAACTTAATAAAAAAGACCTTCTTATTTTTAGGAGAGTTCTATCTTCATACAGTCCCACTGTAAAAGTGACATTTATGAAGTATAATTCACACCCCCCCCCCCCCAAGACTAAATTGGGGTGGGGGTGTGATTTTCCGGGGATGCTTGGAGACCAAAGCTGGGTTGGGGGGTGTGATGATACCCGTGTTGCCTGGAGACCAAAGTTTGGGGTTGGGGGGTGTGATGATCCCGTGTTCCTGGGGACCAAAGTCGGGTTGGGGGTGTGATGTACCTGTTGCTGGGGACCCAAAATCTGGGGTTGGGGGGGGTGATGATTCGTGTTGCCCCGGAGACCAAACTGGGTTGGGGGGGGTGATATCCCGTTTCCCTGGAGACCAAAGTCTTTTGGGGGGGTGTAAACCCCCGGGGTTTTGAACCAAAATTGGGCTGGGGGGGTGATGAAACCCCTGTTGCCCGGAACAAAGTCTGGGGGTGCGGGGGGTGATGATACCCCTGTTGCCCGAGACCAAAGTTGGGCGGGGGGTGAGAACCCCCTGTTTCCTAGAGACCAAAGTCGGGCTGCGGGGGGTGAGATACCCGGTTGCCTGGAGACCAAAAGTCGGGTTTGGGGGGTGTGATGAACCCGTGTTGCCTGGATGGAATTCGGGTTAAGGGAGTGTGATGATGCCTTTTTTCCTGAAGGGTTGGGGTAAGATATCTCCTGCAGATTTTATAAACCGTGCCATTATTGACTTAAGAATAACTCACTGTTAGTGAGACAGTGCCATGCTAGGGAAAATAAGAAAATAGCATATACTAACTTAACCTCATCTGCCAAACCTCCTTTTTTTTTAGCAGCACTACCCAACTCACTCAATCTTTTAAAACCAATTGTATTTAGACCGGGCACACATCACGAAAAATTAAAGACTATTAACTACTGCAGGTGTTTTACGACCGATTTCGTGCCCCACCCTGCCAGAATTTGGCCCGGGGACTTTCAGTAAACGAAGTTAACTGGGTGATTTGGGCGAGTTCACCTGATCAAAGAATGATGATAACACAACTTATTGAGTTATAACAACTGATGATTGTTACCGACCTCACCCCTGGTTTTTCCAACTACATGAGTTCTCCCCATATGATTTTGTCAGTATGATTGTCTACTAGATGATTTTAGTTACCAGAAAAGATTTATCTCCCCAGATTGTATCACAAGGATGATTGTATTTCAAGGGGATTGTATCTACAACGTGGATTGTAACTACCGGTGAATTACAAAAAGGGTGGTTGTATCACTAGCATGATTTTATCACTAGATGTTGATCTATATATGATTGTATCTACTAGTTAAAAGAAAACTACAGTATGATTGTATCTAGTATGATTTATATACTAAAAATTTTGTCTCCCAGTATGGGTTTTGTCCCACTAGTATGTTCGATGATTTCTATAGTATGTTTTTTTGCTAGTATGATTTTGTTTTTAAATAGTAGGACGTATCACTAGTATGATTATATCTAGTTTATTGTATCTACAAGGTTTTTAGTATCTACAAAGGGGTGATGTATTTACAAAATTTTATTTGTAACACCAAAATTAATGTACCTCAAGGATGGTTCTGTTACTAGTATATTGCATCTACAGCTTTGTATCTATAGTATGATTTATCACTATAGGGGTTTTATCTACAGAATATTTTGGGCTATTAGTATGGGTTTTACACTAGTTTTTATTGTGTCGCTATATGATTGTGCTCTAGTATATTGTATCTGTATGATTTATCGTATAATTGTATCTAAGTGATTTTATCTATACAAAGATTGTATTACTAGTTGTTGTATTCTTATAGGTTTGTCTACTAGTATGATTGTGTTAAAAGTGTGATTGTTCTCCAAGTGGTTGTGCTGTATGATTTATTCCCTGTATGATTGTTCAAGTTTATTTATCTCCTAGTTGGGTTTTGTTCTACAATTTGATTGTGCCAATAGGTGGGTTGTATCTCCTGTGTGGCTGTGCCAGTATGATTTTCTCCTTATGATTTTGTCTAAAGTGTTATTGTATCCCTAGTGTGGTTTTTATCAAAAGAATTTTTTCTCCTAGTATGGTTGTGCAACTAGTAGGGTTTTGTTTTTAGTATGGTTTGTTACTATATGGTTGTTTCTTTAAAAATGGTTTGTTACTAGTAGGTTGTGTTATATAAATTTACCCATATGATTGTATCTATTATTTTGATTTTTTACTAGTAAATGTAACCCCTATATTTACTCCTAGTATGATTGATCTCCGTATATTGTATCATATAGATTGTTCTCCAGTATGATTTTAATTTTAGTAGATTGTATCTATAGAGGGCTGTATCTCCTAGTGTGGTTGTATCACTATATGATTGAAAATTAGTAAGATTGTATTCCAGTATATTGTACTCCTAGAAGATTGTTCACAATAATTGTACCACTAGTATGATTCCAAAACTAATAAAAAACTAAACAAAAGGGGAATATTTATTATTATATTTTTTCATTTTTAATTTTTTAAAATTTTTTATTTTTATTATTATTATTTTTATATTATTATTATTTTTATTAAAATTTTTATTTTATTATTGGTGTTTGCAGCGCCCGGGGGCCCTTTCACCTCCACCAAGACGAGTTTTTAAAGGGGCACCAACATCTGGTCACTTTCCGTGGGTTTAACTTGGGGTTTTTATCCCTTTAAAAAACCCCAAAATACCGAAGCACATTACTTGGAGCACAGTTTTAGTTGGAGCACAGTTATTGAGCACAGTTACTGGGGCAACAGTTACTGGGGCACAGTTACTGGGGCCCACAGTTTACTGGAGCACAGTTACTGGAGCACAGTTTACTGGAGCCACAGTTACCTGAAGCCACAGTCTACTGAAGCACAAGTTACTGAGCACAGTTTATTGGAGCACAGTTACTGGGGCATACAGTTACTGGGGCACAGTTAACTGAGCATCAGTAACTGGAAGCACAGTTACTGGAGGACAGTTACTGAAGCATCAGTTACTGAACACAGTTACTGAGCACAGTTATTGGAGCACAGTTATTGGAGCACAGTTACTGGGGCACAGTTACTGGGGGCACTTACTGGGGCAACAGTTACTGGAGCACAGTTAACTGGAGCACAGTTACTGGAGCCCAGTTACTGAAGCACAGTTACTGAAGCACAGTTACTGGAGACACAGTTAATGGAGCACAGTTACTGTGGCACAGTTACTGTGGCACAGTTACTGGGGCAGACAGTTTACTGGAGCACAGTTTACCTGGAGGCACAGGTACTGGAGCACAGTTTACTGAAATCACAGTTAAGAAGCACAGTTACTGGAGCACAGTTTATTGGAGCACAGTTATTGGAGCACAGTATTGGCGAGCACAGTTACTGGGGCACAGTTACTGGGCACAGTTTACAGGGCACAGATACTGGAGCACAGATTACTGGAGCACAGTTTACTGAGAAAGCACCGTTACTGAAGCACAGTTACTGTAGCACATTTATTGGAGCACAGTTACTGGGCACAGTTACTGGGCACAGTTACTGGGGCACAGTATACTGGAGCACCAGTTACTGGAGCACAGGTACTGGAGCACAGTTTAATGTACACAGTTACTGGGGCACAGTTATTGGAGCATCCAGTTATTTGGAGCACAGTTACTGGAGCACAGTTATTGGACACAGTTGACTGGAGCACAGTACTGGGGCACAGTTACTGGGGCACAGTTTACTGAGCACAGTTTATTTGTAGCAACAGCTACTGGAGCACATGTTTATTGGGGCAACAGTTACTGGGGCACAGTTATTGGAGCACCATACCTGGGGCACAGTTACTGGAAGCGACGTTACTGGGCACAGTTACTGGAGTCACAGTTTACTGGAGCACAGTTACTGGAGCACAGTTACTGGGCACAGTTACTGGGGCACAGTTACAGTAGCACCAGTTACTGTAGCACAGTTACTGGAGCACAGTTACTGGAACACCAGTTACTGAAACACAGTTTCTGGAACACCGTTACTGTAGCACAGTTATGTACACAGCTACTGGGAGCACAGTTATTGGTGCACAGTACTGGGGCACAGTTACTGGAACACAGTAACTGGAACACAGTTACTGGATACACAGTTACTGGAAGCACAGTTACTGGAACACAGTTACTGGAACACAGTTACTGGGGCACAGTACTGAACCACAGTTACTGGACATCAGTTACTGGAGCACGTTACTGGGCACAAGTTCTACTGGAGCACAGTTACCTGTATCACAGTTACTGGAGCACATTTACTGTAGGCACAAGTTTACTGGGGGCAACAGTTACTGGAGCAACAGTTACTGTAGCACAGTTACCTGGAGTCACAGTTACTGTACACAGTTACTGAGCACAGTTACTGGTGGCAAGCAGTTTACTTGGGCAACAGTTACTGTAGCACAGTTAATGGAGCACAGTTACTAGGAGCACAGTTTACTGAGCACAGTTACTGGGGCACAGTTACTGTACACAGTTTTACTGGAGCACAGTTACTGGAGCACAGTTTTACTGGGGCACAGTTCCTGGGGCACAGTTACTGGAGCACAGTTACTGGAGCACAGTTACAGGAGCACAGTTACTGGGGCACAGTTACTGGAGCACAGAGTTTACTGTAGCAGCAGTTACTGGAGCCACTGTTACTGGAGCACAGTTACTGGGGCACAGATACTGGGGCACAGTTACTGGGGCACAGTTACTGGGGCACAGCTTACAGGGGCACATTACTGAGCACAGTACTGGAGCACAGTTACTGAGCACAGTTACTGGTGCACAGTTACTGGGGCAAAGTTACTTGGAGCACGAGTTTACCTAGTAGCAACAGTTAACTGAGCACAGTTAGCCGAGGGCAAAGTTTACTGGGGCACAGTTACACTGGGAGCACAGTTACTGGGGCACATTACTGGGGCACAGTGTACTGTAGGCACAGTTACTGAGCACAGTTACTGGAGCACATTACTGGGTGCACAGTTACTGGGGCACAGTTACTGAGCCAGTTACTTAGCAACAGTAATGGAGCCCAGTTCTGGGGCACAGTTCTACTGGTGCACATACTGGAGCATCAGTTCTGTAGCACAGTTACTGGAGCACAGTTTCCTGGGAGCACATGTTCTGGGGCACAGTTACTGGCTCAGTTACTGGGAGCACAGTATACTGTAGCACAAGTTACTTGAGCACAGTTACTGGGAAGCACGTTACCTGGGGCACAGTTACTGGAGCACAGTTTAGCGGAGCACAGTTACGGAGCC
>NC_069405.1:96156186-96388234 GCF_026875155.1 Cherax quadricarinatus | reverse complement strand
TACCTGGTCTTTCCTACCTGGTCTTTCCTACCTGGTCTTTCCTACCTGGTCTTGCCTACCTGGTCTTTCTTACCTGGTCTTACCTACCTGGTCTTGCCTACCTGGTCTTTCCTACCTGGTGTTTCCTACCTGTTCTTTCTTACCTGGTGTTTCCTACCTTGTCTTACCTACCTGGTCTTGCCTACCTGGTCTTTCCTACCTGGTCTTACCTACCTGGTCTTGCCTACCTGGTCTTACCTACCTGGTCTTACCTACCTGGTCTTGCCTACCTGGTCTTTCCTACCTGGTCTTTCCTACCTGGTCTTTCCTACCTGGTCTTTCCTACCTGGTCTTTCCTACCTGGTCTTTCCTACCTGGTCTTTCCTACCTGGTCTTTCCTACCTGGTCTTACCTACCTGGTCTTGCCTACCTGGTCTTTCCTACCTGGGCTTGGCTACCTGGTTGTTCCTACCTGGTCTTTCCTACCTGGTCTTTCCTACCTGGTCTTACCTACCTGGTCTTTCCTACCTGGTCTTACCTACCTGGTCATGCCTACCTGGTCTTACCTACCTGGTCTTGCCTAACTGGTCTTTCCTACCTGGTCTTACCTACCTGGTCTTGCCTACCTGGTCTTACCTACCTGGTCTTGCCTACTTGGTCTTACCTACCTGGTCTTGCCTACCTGGCCTTGCCTACCTCGTCTTACCTACCTGGTCTTACCTACCTGGTCTTTCCTACCTAGTCTTACCTACCTGGTCTTACCTACCTGGTCTTTCCTACCTGGTCTTACCTTCTTGGTCTTACCTACCTGGTCTTGTCTACCTGGTCTTTTTTACCTCATCTTACAGCTATGTATGGTTCCTGCCTCCACTACATCGCTTCCCAAACTATTCCACTTCCTGACTGCTCTTTGGCTGAAGAAATACTTCCTAACATCCCTGTGATTCACCTGAATCTTCAACATCCAACTGTAACCCCTTGTTGCTGTGTCCCATCTCTGGAACATCCTGTCTCTGTCCACCTTGTCAATTCCTCTCGTTATTTTATATGTCGTTATCAAGCCCGTGGCTTCCTCGGCTGTGCTCCGTCTGCGGTCTTCTTAGTCCTTCCTCAAACTTTATGACTTTGCACTTGGTGGGGTTAAACTCAAGGAGCCATTTGTCAGACCAGGCTTGCAGCCTGTCCAGATATCTTTGTAGGCTTTCTTGATCCTTGACCACTTTTATTCTTCTCATCAGCTTCACATCGTGTACAGACAGTGACACCTGTGAGTCTAACCCTTCTGTCACGTCATTCACGTTTACTAGAAACAGCACTGGACCTAGGACTGACCCTTGTGGAACCCCAGTCAACACATGAACCCACTCTGACACCTCGTCAAGTACCATCACACGTGGTTTCCTTCCTGTCAGGTATTCCCTGGTCCATTGCCGTACTTTCCCTGCTATTCCTGTGTGTGTGTGTGTGTGTGTGTGTGTGTGTGTGTGTGTGTGTGTGTGTGTGTGTATGTATGTGTGTGTGTGTGTGTGTGTGTGTGTGTGTGTGTGTGTATGTGTGTGTGTGTGTGTGTGTGTGTGTGTGTGGTGTGTGTGTGTATGTGTGTGTGTGTGTGTGTGTGTGTGTGGTGTGTGTGTGTGTGTGTGTGTGTGTGTGTGTGTGTGTGTGTGGTGTGTGTGTGTGTGTGTGTGTGTGTGTGTGTGTGTGTGGGGTGTGTGTGTGTGTGGGATCGATACACCGGGCTGGAGCATAAGGATAATCACAATTTCAAGGCAGGTGAAATTGCTGACCTAGAAAATGTACAGAGAACTTTCACGGCGCGCATAACGGAGATAAAACACCTCAATTACTGGGGGCGCTTGAGGTTTCTAAACCTGTATTCCCTGGAACGCAGGAGGGAGAGATACATGATTATATACACCTGGAAAATCCTAGAGGGACTAGTACCGAACTTGCACACGAAAATCACTCACTACGAAAGCAAAAGACTTGGCAGACGATGCACCATCCCCCCAATGAAAAGCAGGGGTGTCACTAGCACGTTAAGAGACCATACAATAAGTGTCAGGGGCCCGAGACTGTTCAACTGCCTCCCAGCACACATAAGGGGGATTACCAACAGACCCCTGGCAGTCTTCAAGCTGGCACTGGACAAGCACCTAAAGTCAGTTCCGGATCAGCCGGGCTGTGGCTCGTACGTTGGTTTGCGTGCAGCCAGCAGCAACAGCCTGGTTGATCAGGCTCTGATCCACCAGGAGGCCTGGTCTCAGACCGGGCCGCGGGGGCGTTGACCCCCGGAACTCTCTCCAGGTAAACTCCAGGTAAACTCCAGGATAAATGGGGGGTGGGGTTGATCATGTCAGGGATAGTACAGCTACAATTTGGTATTTATATATTGTACATAAGTGTGTACACGAGCAGCGTACGCAGTGTGTATACCAGCAGCGTACGTAGTATGTACACGAGCAGCGTACGTAGTGTGTACACGAGCAGCGTACGTAGTATGTACACGAGCAGCGTACGCAGTGTGTACACGAGCAGCGTACGTAGTGTGTACACGAGCAGCGTACGTAGTATGTACACGAGCAGCGTACGCAGTGTGTACACGAGCAGCGTACGTAGTGTGTACACGAGCAGCGTACGTAGTATGTACACGAGCAGCGTACGTAGTGTGTACACGAGCAGCGTACGTAGTGTGTACACGAGCAGCGTACGCAGTGTGTACACGAGCAGCGTACGTAGTATGTACACGAACAGCGTACGTAGTATGTACACGAGCAGCGTACGTAGTATGTACACGAGCAGCGTACGTAGTATGTACACGAGCAGCGTACGTAGTATGTACACGAGCAGCGTACGTAGTATGTACACGAGCAGCGTACGTAGTATGTACACGAGCAGCGTACGCAGTGTGTATACCAGCAGCGTACGTAGTGTGTACACGAGCAGCGTACGTAGTATGTACACGAGCAGCGTACGCAGTGTGTACACGAGCAGCGTACGTAGTGTGTACACGAGCAGCGTACGTAGTATGTACACGAGCAGCGTACGCAGTGTGTACACGAGCAGCGTACGTAGTGTGTACACGAGCAGCGTACGTAGTATGTACACGAGCAGCGTACGCAGTGTGTACACGAGCAGCGTACGTAGTGTGTACACGAGCAGCGTACGTAGTATGTACACGAGCAGCGTACGTAGTGTGTACACGAGCAGCGTACGTAGTGTGTACACGAGCAGCGTACGTAGTATGTACACGAGCAGCGTACGTAGTGTGTACACGAGCAGCGTACGTAGTGTGTACACGAGCAGCGTACGTAGTATGTACACGAGCAGCGTACGCAGTGTGTACACGAGCAGCGTACGTAGTGTGTACACGAGCAGCGTACGTAGTATGTACACGAGCAGCGTACGTAGTGTGTACACGAGCAGCGTACGTAGTGTGTACACGAGCAGCGTACGCAGTATGTACACGAGCAGCGTACGCAGTGTGTACACGAGCAGCGTACGTAGTGTGTACACGAGCAGCGTACGTAGTATGTACACGAGCAGCGTACGCAGTGTGTACACGAGCAGCGTACGTAGTATGTACACGAGCAGCGTACGCAGTGTGTACACGAGCAGCGTACGTAGTGTGTACACGAGCAGCGTACGTAGTATGTACACGAGCAGCGTACGCAGTGTGTACACCAGCAGCGTACGTAGTGTGTACACGAGCAGCGTACGTAGTATGTACACGAGCAGCGTACGTAGTGTGTACACGAGCAGCGTACGTAGTATGTACACGAGCAGCGTACGTAGTATGTACACGAGCAGCGTACGCGGTGTGTACACGAGCAGCGTACGTAGTGTGTACACGAGCAGCGTACGTAGTATGTACACGAGCAGCGTACGTAGTGTGTACACGAGCAGCGTACGTAGTGTGTACACGAGCAGCGTACGTAGTATGTACACGAGCAGCGTACGTAGTGTGTACACGAGCAGCGTACGTGGTATGTACACGAGCAGCGTACGTAGTATGTACACGAGCAGCGTACGCAGTGTGTACACGAGCAGCGTACGTAGTATGTACACGAGCAGCGTACGCAGTGTGTACACGAGCAGCGTACGTAGTGTGTACACGAGCAGCGTACGTAGTATGTACACGAGCAGCGTACGCAGTGTGTACACGAGCAGCGTACGTAGTATGTACACGAGCAGCGTACGCAGTGTGTACACGAGCAGCGTACGTAGTATGTACACGAGCAGCGTACGTAGTGTGTACACGAGCAGCGTACGTAGTATGTACACGAGCAGCGTACGTAGTATGTACACGAGCAGCGTACGCAGTGTGTACACGAGCAGCGTACGTAGTATGTACACGAGCAGCGTACGCAGTGTGTACACGAGCAGCGTACGTAGTGTGTACACGAGCAGCGTACGTAGTATGTACACGAGCAGCGTACGCAGTGTGTACACGAGCAGCGTACGTAGTATGTACACGAGCAGCGTACGCAGTGTGTACACGAGCAGCGTACGTAGTGTGTACACGAGCAGCGTACGTAGTATGTACACGAGCAGCGTAGTGTGTACACGAGCAGCGTACGTAGTATGTACACGAGCAGCGTACGCAGTGTGTACACGATCAGCGTACGCAGTGTGTACACGAGCAGCGTACGCAGTGTGTACACGATCAGCGTACGCAGCGTGTACACGAGCAGCGTTCGTAGTGTGTACAAGAGCGCGTACGTAGTGTGTACACGAGCAGCGTACGTAGTGTGTACACGAGCAGCGTACGCAGTGTGTACACGAGCAGCATTCGTAGTATGTACACGAGCAGCGTTCGTAGTGTGTACAAGAGCGCGTACGTAGTGTGTACACGAGCAGCGTACGTAGTATGTACACGAGCAGCGTACGCAGTGTGTACACGAGCAGCGTACGCAGTGTGTACACGATGAGCGTACGTAGTGTATACACGAGCAGCGTACGTAGTGTGTACACGAGCGCGTACGTAGTGTGTACACGAGCGCGTACGTAGTGAGTACACGAGCAGTGTACGTAGCGTGTACACGACCAGCGTACGTAGTGTGTACACGAGCAGCGGACGTAGTGTGTACAAGAACGCGTACGTAGTGTGTACACGAGCAGCGTACGTAGTGTGTACACGACCAGCGCACGTAGTGTGTACACGAGCAGCGTACGTAGTATGTACACGAGCAGCGTACGTAGTGTGTACACCAGCAACGTACATAGTGTGTACACGAGCAACGTACATAGTGTGTACACGAGCAACGTACATAGTGTGTACACCAGCAACGTATGTAGTGTGTACACGAGCAACGTACATAGTGTGTACACCAGCAACGTACATAGTGTGTACACGAGCAACGTACATAGTGTGTACACGAGCAACGTATATAGTGTGTACACCAGCAACGTACATAGTGTGTACACCAGTAGCGTACATAGTGTGTACACCAGCGACGTACATAGTGTGTACAAAAGCAACGTACATAGTGTGTACACCAGCAACGTACATAGTGTGTACACCAGCAACGTACATAGTGTGTACACCAGCAACGTACATTGTGTGTTCACCAGCAACGTACATAGTGTGTACACCAGCAACGTACATAGTGTGTACACGAGCAACGTACATAGTGTGTATACCACCAACGTACATAGTGTGTACACGAGCAACGTTCATAGTGTGTACACCAGAAACGTACATAGTGTGTACACCAGCAACGAACATAGTGTGTACACCAGCAACGAACATAGTGTGTTCACCAGCAACGTACATAGTGTGTACACCAGCAACGTACATAGTGTGTACACCAGCAACGTACATAGTGTGTACACCAGCAACGTACATTGTGTGTTCACCAGCAACGTACATAGTGTGTACACCAGCAACGTACATAGTGTGTACACCAGCAACGTACATAGTGTGTACACCAGCAACGTACATAGTGTGTACACCAGCAACGTACATAGTGTGTACACCAGCAACGTACATAGTGTGTACACCAGCAACGCACATAGTGTGTACACCAGCAACGTACATAGTGTGTTCACCAGCAACGTACATAGTGTGTACACCAGCAACGTACATAGTGTGTACACCAGCAACGTACATAGTGTGTTCACCAGCAACGTACATAGTGTGTACACCAGCAACGTACATAGTGTGTACACCAGCAACGTACATAGTGTGTACACCAGCAACGTACATAGTGTGTACACCAGCAACGTACATAGTGTGCACACCAGCAACTTACATAGTGTGTACACCAGCAACGTACATAGTGTGTTCACCAGCAACGTACATAGTGTGTACACCAGCAACGTACATAGTGTGTACACCAGCAACGTACATAGTGTGTTCACCAGCAACGTACATAGTGTGTACACCAGCAACGTACATAGTGTGTACACCAGCAACGTACATAGTGTGTACACCGGCAACGTACATAGTGTGTACACCAGCAACGTACATAGTGTGTACACCAGCAACGTACATAGTGTGTACACCGGCAACGTACATAGTGTGTACACCAGCAACGTACATAGTGTGTACACCGGCAACGTACATAGTGTGTACACCAGCAACGTACATAGTGTGTACACCAGCAACGTACATAGTGTGTTCACCAGCAACGTACATAGTGTGTACACCAGCAACGTACATAGTGTGTACACCAGCAACGTACATAGTGTGTTCACCAGCAACGTACATAGTGTGTACACCAGCAACGTACATAGTGTGTTCACCAGCAACGTACATAGTGTGTTCACCAGCAACGTACATAGTGTGTTCACCAGCAACGTACATAGTGTGTTCACCAGCAACGTACATAGTGTGTTCACCAGCAACGTACATAGTGTGTTCACCAGCAACGTACATAGTGTGTTCACCAGCAACGTACATAGTGTGTACACCAGCAACGTACATAGTGTGTTCACCAGCAACGTACATAGTGTGTACACCAGCAACGTACATAGTGTGTACACCAGCAACGTACATAGTGTGTACACCAGCAACGTACATAGTGTGTACACCAGCAACGTACATAGTGTGTACACCAGCAACGTCATGTCATTCTTCCTCACATAGGAAGGTTGTCATGTCATTCTTCCTCATTTAATAAGGTTGTCATGTCATTCTTCCTCATTTAATAACGTTGTCATGTCATTCTTCCTCATTTAGGAAGGTTGTCATGTCATTCTTCCTCATTTAATAACGTTGTCATGTCATTCTTCCTCATTTAATAAGGTTGTCATGTCATTCTTCCTCATTTAATAACGTTGTCATGTCATTCTTCCTCATTTAATAAGGTTGTCATGTCATTCTTCCTCATTTAATAACGTTGTCATGTCATTCTTCCTCATTTAATAAGGTTGTCATGTCATTCTTCCTCATTTAATAACGTTGTCATGTCATTCTTCCTCATTTAATAAGGTTTCATGTCATTCTTCCTCATTTAATAAGGTTGTCATGTCATTCTTCCTCATTTAGGAAGGTTGTCATGTCATTCTTCCTCATTTAGGAAGGTTGTCATGTCATTCTTCCTCACATAGGAAGGTTGTCATGTCATTCTTCCTCATTTAGGAAAGGGTTTTGTCATGTCATTCTTCCTCACTTATAAGGTTGTCATGTCATTCTTCCTCATTTAGGAAGGTTGTCATGTCATTCTTCCTCACATAGGAAGGTTGTCATGTCATTCTTCCTCATTTAGGAAGGTTGTCATGTCATTCTTCCTCACTTAGTAAGGTTGTCATGTCATTCTTCCTCATTTAGGAAGGTTGTCATGTCATTCTTCCTCACTTAGTAAGGTTGTCATGTCATTCTTCCTCATTTAGGAAGGTTGTCATGTCATTCTTCCTCACTTAGTAAGGTTGTCATGTCATTCTTCCTCACCTAGGAAGATTGTTCGCATCGCTATTGGGCCGTGCGGACGTGCTGCGCAGTAGCTCCTGATTGAGTTGGCATTTGCGCAGTGTTGACGTGTACTTGGCTCTGTGAAGACCTGTTTGCGCGCTCTCTAGAATTGAAGCAAGATGCCCTCCATCGAGCAACTTTACCAACAGCTTAAGGAAGAATTGAGGTTGGCGAATTTGGAAATTCGGCGATTGACCGAGGAGAACAAGAAGATTCGTAGTAGTCCTCCTGTTTTGAGTCCTCAGGTCAAGAAGGGGAAAACTGGTCAGTGGCTGGACAGCAGGAAAGAAGTTGACGATCAAGAAGACGAATGGAAAGGTAGAAACGATGAAGAAGAAAGAGACTGCCGTGGAAACTGTTGTGGAAACATCCAATACATTCTCAGTGCTACCGACGAATGTGATTTGACTACTGGGAACGACACGGACGAAAGACATTAAGGAAGGTAAGAATATTGTTGTTGTTGGGATAGCCAAGTTAGGTATATGGATAGGGCGTTCTGCTTGAAGGACAGGAGTAGGAGACAGAGAGTTTGCTTTCCTGGGGCTGGGATGGAGGATAATTGTTTGCCGTCTGGATGACATCATGAGAGGTTAATGGGAGCAATCCTATTATCTGTCTCAGTGCTGGAGGCAACGATGTTGGCAGACGTAGGAGTGAGGACCTGATTAGCAGGTAATAGGTCAGCAATAGAAATAATTAGAAGTAAGGGTGGGAACCCTCATATGTGGTATTTTGCCAAGGAGGGGAGTTGGAAGTGAATGGTTGTCAGGGCAATTGGTGTCAATTGCTGGCTGGACAAATACTGTAAGGAAAATGCGGTAACATTCATTGACAACTGGGACCTCTTCTATGGCGGGAAATGACATGTATGCTAGGGATGGGGTTCACTTATCTAGGTGTGGGTGGGAGCACTGGCAACTGCAGTGGAGGGAGCAGTTAGGACTTTAAACTGGGAATAGTTAGTGGTATGGGTTTTGGCAGGAAAACAGTGAAGTCCCAGTGTAGTAATATTACGAGTTCTAGGGGAACTAGTAATAATAAGAACGAGATAGATATGAAAAGCCAGGGACCTTGGGTGATAAAGACGGTAATAGGTTTAGTAGAAAAATAGAAATGAGCAGGAAGGGTAAAGAGAAAGGAGAGGTCTTTCAATGTTTATTATGCTAATGCCGTAGTGCTAGGAATAAGATGGACGAGTTGAGATTAGTTGCTAGTGTAGGTAACATTGATGTATTTGCCTTAACTGAGACGTGGTTTAATTCAAAAAGTCGGGACATGCCTGCGGAATGTCATATTCAGGGTTTTTAAATTGTTCCAAGAAGATAGAAGTATTGGGAGGGGGGTGGGTTGGCATTGTACGTCCGAGATCGCTTGAACTGTTGCATAAAAACGGGTATTAAGTCTGAAGTAAAAACATACAGAGTCTGTTTGGATAGAATTTTCAGAGGGCATGAAAAACTGATTTTAGGAGTGATATACCGTCCCCCTAACTTAGATAGGGACCAAGGGAAAACTACTATGGGAGGAAATTGTTAAGGCCACAAGGCACGATAATGTAGTAATTCTAGGAGACTTTAACTTTAGTCATGTTGATTGGAATTTCTTGACTGGGAATTTAGAATCGTACGACTTCTTAGAAGTATTTCAGGATTGTTTTTTGAAGCAGTTTGTGACAGAACCTACAAGGGGAAATAACCTGCTTGACTTAGTTATGGCAAACAATGAATCCCTTGTTAATAATTTAGAAATTTCAGAGGAACTGGGTGCTAGCGACCAAAAAATCAATTACATTTAGCATTGAATGGAAGTACGATAGTAGCGATAACTCAAATAACAGTCCCAGATTTCGCTTAGCAGATTACGATGGGCTTAAAGAACACTTATCATCTGTTGACTGGGGTAACGAAGAGAGCTATCAATATGACAGTTTTTCTGAACACTATACATGCTGCTCAAAGAGCGTTTATCCCATATAAAGAAATTAGATCAAATAGAAATGACCCAAAATGGATGAATAATAGGCTCAAAAATCTACTAGGGCATAAGAAAGGAATTTATAGGCGTATCAAAAGAGGTGAGGGTCATCTTATGAATCAGTATATTGACATTAAGAGGGACATTAAAAAGGGGATAAGAAAAGCTAAAAGGGACTATGAAATTAAAGTTGCTAGGGATTCTAAAACTAACCCAAAAAGTTTTTTCCAGGTCTATAGAAACAAAAGTTAGAGATAAGATAGGTCCCCTTAAAAATAACTATGGGCACCTTACTGACAATGAGAATGAAATGTGCTTGATTTTAAATAATTATTTTCTCTCAGTTTTTACACAGGAAGACACTAACAATATTCCAGTAATTAAATTTTTTCAGTGGCTAGAAGAAGATAAATTATGTAACATCACAGTCACTAGTGAGATGGTTGTGAGGCAGATAGACAGACTGAAGCAAAATAAGTCGCCGGGTCCTGATGAGGTTTTTTCAAGGGTTCTTAAGGAATGCAAAATGGGAACTCTGTGAACCATTAACTAATATTTTTAATTTATCTCTTCAAACAGGTGTAGTGTCTGATATGTGGAAGATGGCTAATGTAACTCCTATTTTAAAACAGGGGACAAGTCGTTACCGTCAAATTACCGCCCAATAAGCCTGACCTCAATTGTAGGCAAATTACTAGAGTCAATTATAGCTGAGATTATAAGAAGCCATCTCGATAAGCATAGCTTGATTTAAAGATACTCAGCATGGATTCACAAGAGGCCGGTCTTGTCTAACTAATTTATTAACTTTCTTCAGTAAAGCTTTTGAGGCTGTTGACCACAATAAAGAATTTGATATTATTTACTTAGATTTTAGTAAGGCTTTTGATAGAGTTCCGCACCATAGACTGTTAAAGAAAGTGGCAGCCCATGGCATTGGGGGAAAAGTGCTCTCGTGGATCGAGTCATGGCTCACTGACAGGAAGCAGAGAGTGTCCATAAATGGGGTTAAATCCGAGTGGGGATCTGTAACAAGTGGCGTTCCACAGGGATCAGTCTTGGGCCCGTTGTTGTTTATAATATATATCAATGATCTTGATGAGGGAATTACTAGTGATATGAGCAAATTCGCCGATGACACAAAGATAGGTGGATAATTTGATTCAAACGTAGATGTTAGGGAACTTCAGGAGGATTTAAACAAACTCTATTCTTGGTCAGAAAAGTGGCAGATGCAGTTCAATGTAGATAAGTGCAAGGTTCTGAAGCTTGGGAGTGCCCATAACCCTAGTACTTATAAATTAAATGATGTAGAACTTAGCCATACAGATTGCGAAAAGGACTTGGGGGTTATGGTGAGCAGCAACCTTAAACCAAGACAGCAATGCCTAAGCGTACGTAATAAGGCAAATAGATTACTGGGATTTATATCAAGAAGTGTAAGCAACAGAAGTCCAGAGGTCATACTGCAGCTTATACATCATTAGTAAGGCCTCACCTTGATTATGCAGCTCAGTTCTGGTCTCCGTATTACAAAATGGACATAAATTCGTTAGAAACATTCAGCGTAGGATGACTAAATTAATACATAGCATCAGAAATCTTCCTTATGAAGAAAGATTGAAGACTCTTAAGTTACATTCACTTGTTAGACGAAGAATGAGGGGAGACCTGATCGAAGTGTTTTAAGTGGAAGATAGGTATTAATAAAGGGGATATTAATAAGGTCTTGAGGATGTCTCTCCAAGAGAGAACCCGCAGTAATGGATTAAATTAGATAAGTTTAGATTTAGAAAGGACATAGGAAAGTATTGGTTTGGAAATAGGGTAGTTGATGAGTGGAACAGTCTACCTAGTTGGGTTATTGAGGCTAGGACTTTGGGTTGTTTCAAATCTAGGTTGGATAAGTACATGAGTGGGAAGGGTTGGATTTGAGTGGGACTTTCACATCAGAGCTTATTTCTTGGGTAGCATTGAAAATTGGGTTGGGTAAATGTTTTGTTAGTGGGATGAATTGTAAAGGACCTGCCTAGTATGGGCCAGCAGGCCTCCTGCAGTGTTCCTCCTTTCTTATGTTCTTATGTTCTTCCTCATTTAGGAAGGTTGTCATGTCATTCTTCATTTAGGAAGGTTGTCATGTCATTCTTCATATAGAAAGTGTTGTAATAGTAGTGGTGGTAGTGGTGGTAGTGTTGGTAGTGGTGGTTGTGGTAGTAGTGGTGGTTGTGGTAGTGGTGGTAGTGGTGGTGGTAGTGGTTGTGGTGGTATTGGTGGTGATGGTGGTAGTGGTGGTGGTAGTGGTGGTAGTGGTGGTAGTGGTGGTAGTGGTGGTGGTAGTGGTGGTGGTAGTGGTGGTGGTAGTGGTGGTAGTGGTGGTAGTGGTGGTGGTGATGGTAGTGGTGGTGGTGGTAGTAGTAGTAGTAGTAGTGGTGGTTGTGGTGGTGGTAGTAGTAGTAGTGGTAGTGGTAGTGATGGTGGTGATGGTGGTGGTAGTAGTAGTGGTAGTGGTGGTGGTGGTGGTAGTAGTGGTAGTGGTTGTGGTGGTGATGGTGGTGGTAGTAGTAGTAGTGGTGGTGGTTGTGGTGAGGGTGGTCGTAGTAGTGGTAGTGGTAATGGTGGTGATGGTGGTGGTAGTAGTAGTGGTAGTGGTGGTGGTTGTGGTGAGGGTGGTGGTAGTAGTGGTAGTAGTAGTAGTGGTGGTTGTGGTAGTGGTGGTAGTAGTAGTGGTAGTGGTTGTGATGGTGGTGGTAGTAGTAGTGGTAGTGGTAGTGGTTGTGGTGGTAGTAGTAGTAGAGGTGGTTGTGGGGGTGGTAGTAGTAGTGGTAGTGGTTGTGGTGGTGATGGTGGTGGTAGTAGTAGTAGTGGTGGTGGTTTTGGTGGTGGTGGTTGTGGTGGTGGTGGTAGTAGTGGTAGTGGTTGTGATGGTGGTGATGATGGTGGTAGTAGTAGTAGTGGTAGTGGTTGTGGTGGTGGTGATGGTGGTGGTGTAGTAGTAGTAGTGGTGGTGGTGGTGGTAGTAGTAGTGGTAGTGGTTGTGATGGTGGTGATGGTGGTGGTAGTAGTAGTGGTAGTGGTGGTGGGTGTGGTGGTGGTGGTAGTAGTAGTGGTAGTGGTTGTGATGGTGGTGGTGGTGGTGGTACTAGTAGTGGTAGTGGTGGTGGTTGTGGTGAGAGTGGTGGTAGTTAGTGGTAGTGGTTGTGGTGGTGATGGTGGTAGTAGTAGTAGTAGTTGTGGTTGTGGTGGTGGTGGTAGTAGTAGTGGTAGTGGTTGTGATGGTGGTGGTAGTAGTAGTGGTAGTGGTGGTGGTTTGTGGTGAGGGTGGTGGTAGTAGTGGTGGTTGTGGTGGTGATGGTGGTAGTAATACTAGTAGTAGTAGTGGTGGTTGTGGTGGTGGTGGTAGTAGTAGTGGTAGTGGTTGTGGTGGTGATGGTGGTGGTAGTGGTAGTGATTGTGATGGTGGTGATGGTAGTGGTGGTAGTAGTAGTAGTGGTGGTGGTGGTGATGGTGGTGATGGTGGTGGTAGTGGTGGTAGTGGTAGTGGTGGTGGTTGTGATGGTGGTGATGGTAGTGGTGGTAGTAGTAGTAGTGGTGGTGGTGGTGATGGTGGTGGTAGTGGTAGTGGTTGTGATGGTGGTGATGGTAGTGGTGGTAGTAGTAGTAGTGGTGGTGGTTGTGGTGGTAGTAGTAGTGGTAGTGGTGGTGATGGTGGTGGTAGTAGTAGTGGTAGTGGTGGTGGTTGTGGTAGTGGTTGTGAGGGTGGTGATGGTAGTGGTGGTAGTAGTAGTAGTGGTGGTGGTTGTGGTGATGGTGGTGATGGTGGTGGTAGTGGTGGTGGTGGTGATGGTGGTGATGGTGGTGGTAGTGGTGGTGGTGGTGATGGTGGTGGTAGTGGTGGTGGTGGTGATGGTGGTGATGGTGGTAGTAGTGGTGGTAGTGGTAGTGGTTACCACAATAAACACAATATCTATCACTTTTAAACACGTGCAGATAATACCAGAAGGAGAGTACGTCCAACACAGCCGGTTACTGGGTTCTTGTAACAAGGAGTCACTATACTGGTCCAGTTATCCCTTAAAGTTCATCATAAGTCTAATAACACTTTACGATTATAACAGAAGAAATAAAATCTAAATAATTTATTAATAAAGTTTTCTTGGTGTACCAAACCAAAGTAAATTAATTTAAGGTAATAAAGGATATATTTTGATACACCTCTGTGGTAAACATTATTGTGGTTGCAGGGGTCGAGACTCAGCTCCTGGCCCCGCCTCTTCACTGATCGCTATTGGGTCCTCTCTCTCTCTGCTTCCTGAGCTTTGTCATACCTCTTCTTAAAACTATGTATGGTTCCTGCCTCCACTACTTCACTTGCTAGGCTATTCCACTTGCTGACAACTCTATGACTGAAGAAATACTTCCTAACGTCCCTGTGACTCGTCTGAGTCTTCAGCTTCCAGTTGTGACCCCTTGTCCCTGTGTCCCCTCTCTGGAACATCCTATCTCTGTCCACCTTGTCTATTCCCCGCAGTATCTTGTATGTCGTTATCATGTCTCCCCTGACCCTTCTGTCCTCCAGTGTCGTCAGTCCGATTTCCCTTAACCTTTCCTCGTACGACATTCCCTTGAGCTCTGGGACTAGCCTTGTTGCAAACCTTTGTACTTTCTCTAACTTCTTGACGTGCTTGACCAGGTGTGGGTTCCAGACTGGTGCTGCATACTCCAGTATGGGCCTAACATACACATCGTACAGTGTCTTGAACGATTCCTTATTAAGGTATCGGAACGCTATTCTCAGGTTTGCCAGGCGCCCGTATGCTGCAGCAGTTATTTGGTTGATGTGTGCCTCCGGTGATGTGCTCGGTGTTATGGTCACCCCAAGGTCTTTCTCCCTGAGTGAGGTCTGTAGTCTTTGTCCACCTAGCCTATACTCTGTCTGCGGTCTTCTTTGCCCCTCCCCAATCTTCATGACTGCATCTGGCAGGGTTGAATTCGAGAAGCCAGTTTCTGGACCACGTTTCCAGCCTGTCCAGGTCTCTTTGCAGTCCTGCCTCATCCTCATCCGAGTTAATTCTTCTCATCAACTTCACATCATCTACGAATAGGGACACTTCAGAGTCTATTCCTTCCATCATGTCGTTCGCATATATCAAAAATAACACTGGTCCTAGAACTGACCCCTGTGGGACCCCGCTCGTCACAGGCGCCCACTGTGATACCTCTTCACGTACCATGACTCGTTGTTGCCTCCATGTCAGGCATTCCCTGATCCATTGCTGTGCCCTCCCTGTTATATGCGCCTGATCCTCCAGCTTCTGCACTAATCTCTTGTGGGGAACTGTGTCAAAGGCCTTCCTGCAGTCCAGGAAAATGCAGTCAACTCGCCCCTTTCTCTCGTGTCTTACTTCTGTTACCTTGTCATAAAACTCCAGAAGGTTTGTGACACAGGATTTGCCTTCCATAAACCCATGCTGGTTTTCATTTATAATCTTGTTCCGTTCCAGGTATTCCACGACTCTCCTCCTGATAATCTTCTCCATGACTTTGCATACTATACAAGTCAGAGACACAGGTCTGTAGTTAAGTGCCTCGTTTCTGTTTCCTTTCTTAAATATGGGGACTACATTTGCTGTCTTCCATTTCTCAAGTAGTTGCCCAGTTTCAAGGGATGTGTTGAAGATTGCGGTTAAGGGCACGCACAGCATCTCTGCTCCTTCTCTAAGGACCCATGGGGAGATGTCCGGTCCCATCGCCTTTGAGGTATCAGGGTCACTTAGCAGCTTCTGCACCTCCTCCTCGGTTGTTCGTATGTCATCCGACACTTGTTGGTATATTCCGTCTTATGTTCCCTTCTGTGCGTCTTCCCAGAGCCCTTTCCTGTTTACTGTAAAAACTTCCTTAAATCCCCTGTTTAGCCCTCACATACCCCCTGTCATTTTTTTGGGAGTTTCCCCCTTCTGCCCTCAGTTGATCCCCTGGTTTTTGACTTTTGTTTCTTCTGAGTGGCTGTAAAACGTTTAAGGTCAGTCTTGACTTTCGATGCTATGTTATTTTTTTATGTCTTTGGGGGGCCTCCTCCTTACCTGTGCATACTCTTTCCGGGCTCTGCGACAAATTCCCCCTTTTTTCTGTGTTCTTCCCTTCTGTATTTTTCCCCATTTCTTTTGCACTTTGTTTTCTTTAAACGTCGGGTTTAAACCGGGGCTCGTTTGGTTTCCCTTTGTTTTTGTTCCCCTTGGGAATAAACCTTTCCACTGCCTCCTTATTTTTTTTGTTACATATTCCCTCATTTCATTTTTCTGGGTTTCCTGCGTTCTCTGTCCCAGGAAACCCCCTACAGGAAATTCCCCAAAAATAATAGTCCCCCCCTTTATGCGCTTTTCCCCTTCACCTCCTGTTACTCTTCCATTGCAATCTATAGTATTCAAAGCACAGAACCACTTGGTCGCTAGTCCCAGGGGGCTCTATACTTGTGTCCTCAAGTCTGAACTGCCCCGGGGGGAACACAAGGTCCAAACCCGCTGGTTCATCCCCCCCTTCACTCTGGTATTCCTTTAAATGTTGGGGGAGAGGTTTTCCAGCACACATCCAAAAAATCTTGGTTCCCATGTTTTGTGACCCCATGTGGTCCAGGGTTTTTCCCCGTCAATCTCCCTGTGGGTTTAAATCCCCCCTAACCGGGAAAATTTTCTCTGCTGGAGTGATTTTTTACCCCTTAGAAGTGTGTCCCCCATTGCTCTGTTGCTCTCTTCATAATTTCTCTTGGCCCCCTGAAGTTTGTGGTGGATTATACCTCACTGCAAGACCACTTGTGTCCCAAGACTGAAAATGTACCTTCCCCCTGTCTGTTTTGCCTCCATTTTTCGAATTTCCATTTTTTTTTTACGGCAGAGCAAACCCGCCCCCCCTCTCCCTTCTAAACTTTCCCCATGATCGGTATCCTGGTGGGAAGATTGCATCTGTTATTGTCTCCGTGAGTTTTGTTTCTGTAACTGCTGTGATGTCTGGGGACTTCTCATTGATTCTTTCTTGCCATTCCTCATATTTATTCGTTAATCCATCCGCATTTGTGTACCAAACCTTCAACTTCTGTTCTAATACTGTAACTGTGGTCCTGGGGGAATACTGGGGTTGGGAGAGCAGGAGCTTTGTTGGTGGCCTATGGGGGGTTGCAGTGGAGGTGGAGGAAGACCTCCCATAGGAGGTTGCTGTAGGGGTAGGGTTCGTGGTGCGGGGGGTGGGAACAGAGGGATCGGTGTGTGATGGTTGATTTAGATTGTTCAGTTGCCTTGGGGGTGTTGTGGTTGGAGTCCTTCTGCAGGTGTTTCTGGGGGGTGTGCTTGTCCTTCCACCTGTGCCTGGGTTATTCTGCTTTTCTTTGTCGTTTCTTCCCATTCCTCCTTCCGTTTTTACACTCTTTCAGTATCATCCTTTCCTCCTTTGTCCTGTCTCGATCGAGGTACTCACTCTTGAACTCCTGTTTGCCTCTCAGCCGTGCCTTCTCCTGCAGGATCATGGTTCGGGTTGATCCTGCCTTGAAAATTACTTTGAGAGGCTGTTTCCTTCTGTCTTTGAACCACCCGATTCTCCGAAAATTTGCCACCTGGGTCATGTCTCCCTCGCCTTTCACCTTCATGATACCTTATCTTATCTCTTAATCGCTTTTTTCTCCTCCTGCTTTCTTTCATCATAAGTTTCCCCTTCAGCTTCGTCTGTATGTATGTATGTAGGTAGGTAGGTAGGTAGGTAGGTAGGTACGCTTAAGAAGTTTGCTATTTCTCAAGACTCGACTCAACTTAACGAGTGACTGACTAAAAGTCCTCACATAAACTAAGTTCTTGACTAACCTGACAATCATAACAGCTTGCTTGAACAGTAAGACGATCGATTCGCCGAACAGTAATATAACAAGCAACAGTAACGCAGAATCATGAACAAGGAGATCACATAACGACCTTAAGTGGGGACCATCTGCAGATTCTCCACAAAAGTCACAAAAACTCCCATAATACTGAATCTAAGTTCAGCATAAGAATATCCCCGACTGTGACGGTGCACAGATACCAGAACAGGTTAAGTCAGAAACTACAGCTCAGGACCTGAGACATCTTAAGAGTGTCAGTGAGACAACCTCAGTAAATCGTCTAGGCTATGCTCTGGAATCAGAGTTACACAGAGTTACGTTATGCTTCACTACAGAAAACATTCTCTACCAGAACAGAGTCTAAACAACGAACAACAAGAAGAGATCAACAGAGATGTTGCGCCAGCAAGGGAGAGCTGGAGAGGGAGGTGCTGTTGGAACCAGCACCAGCCAGAGAGAGAGAGAGAGGAAGGCAAGGCAGTCTCCTCACTCAGGTGTGATCACGTCATCTTGGTCACCTGACTCTCCCCTGGACTGCTCCTGCCCAGCAACTACAGACAACCAGGCAATTAAGCAATCCAGGAGGCAATTATCAAGGTAGTTCGCCAATGTGGGAAGCTACTCAACACTCTCAAACAATGGGCACATAATAAGGTGTAAATGTTACATCCTACCTAATAATATAACTAAGTCAAATAATAATATAAAGCAATATATTTACGATTTAGCTAATATCGCAAAAATCAGCAATGTAAAATTATATGAATAGGTACTATACATTAAAACTGGGATATACATACATTGTGACCCATTCTGGGGTCGCAATAGTGGTGGTGGTTGTGGTGGTCGTAGTGATAGTGGTGGTGGTTTTGGTGGTGATGGTAGTGGTGATGGTGGTCGTAGTGATAGTGGTGGTGGTTGTTGTGGTGATGGTCGTGGTGTGATGGTAGTGGTGGTAGGTAGTGGTGATGGTAGTGGTGATAGTGGTGGTGATGGTGGTAGTGGTGGTGAGAGTGGTAGTGGTGGTGTGGTGATGGTAAGTGGTGAAGGTGGTAGATTATCGATGAGGTGGTACGTGGTGGTGGTAGTGTCAGTGGATTAGTAGTGTAGTGGTCGCTATTGGTCGGTGAGTGGTATTTAGTTAGTTAGGTTGTTTGTCGTGATTAGTGGTTGTGGGAACTAATGGTGACTTGGTGGTGATAGTGGTGGTAGTAGTGGATGGTGTAGTATGGTGGTGGTGGTTTGGTAGTGTGGTGGGTGGTGAATGGTGGTGGTGTGATAGTAGTGGTGAGGGTGTAGTTAGTGGTGAGTCGTGGTGGTGGTAGTGTGGTGGTGGTGGATGATAGTAGGTGGTGTGGTGGTGTGATAGTGGTGTTGGTGGTAGTAGTAGTGGTGGTGGTGGTGTAGTGTGGGGTGGTGACGGTAGTGGTGGTGGTGGTAGTAATGGTGGTGGGTGGTAGTGGTGGTGTATGTGATAGTGTGTTGGTTGGTGGTGTAGTAGTAGTGGTGGTGGGTGGTGGTGGTAGTAGTGGGGTGACGGTAGTGGTGGTGGTGGTAGTAATGGTGGTGGTGGTGGTAGTAATGGTGTAGTGTGGTGGTGGTGGTGGTAGTATGGTGTGGTGGTGTATGGTGTAGTGTGTGGTGGGTTGTGGTAGTAGTGGTGGTGGTGGTATGGTGGTGGGTGGTTGGGGAGTATGGGTAGGTAGTGGTGGTGGTGGTAGTATGGTGTGGTGGTGGTGGTGGTAGTGTAGTGTGGTGGTGGTGTGTAGTAATGGTTGGTTGGTGTAGTATGGGGTGGTTGGTGGTGTAGTAATGGTGGTAGTGGTGGTATATGGTAGTAGTGGTGGTGGTGGTGGTGGTAGTAATGGTGGTGGTGGTAGTAATGGTAATAGTGGTGGTAATGGTAGTAGTGGTGGTGGTGGTAGTATGGTGGTGTGGCAGTAATGGTAGTAGTGGTGGTGGTGGTAGTAATGGTGGTGGTGGTGTAGTGGTAGTAGTGGTGGTGGTGGTAGTAATGTGGGTAGTAGTGATGGTGGTGGTTAGTAATGTTAGTAGTGGTAGTAATGGTAGGTTGTGGTGGTGGTAGTAATGGTAGTATGGTGGTGGTGGTGTTGGTAGTAAGTGGTGTAATGTAGTAGTGGTGTGGTGGTAGTATGGTGATGGTGGTTTGGTAGTAGTGGTGGTGGTGAGTTGGTTAGTAATGGTAGTAGTGTGGTGGTGGTAGTAATAGTAGGTGGTGGTGGTAGTATGGTAGTGGTAGTAATGGGGGTGGTGGTTGGTAGTATTGGGTAGTATATGGTGTATGGTGGTGGTGGTAGTAGTGTGGGTGGTGGTAGTAATGGGGTGGGAGTATGTGTGTGGTGGTGGTAGTAATGGTAGTAGTGGTAGTATGGAGGTGGTGTGTAGTATGGTAGTAGTGGTGGTGTGGAAAGGGGTGGTGAGTAGGTGGTGGTGGTAGTAATTGTGTGTGATATGGGGTGGGTGGTGGTGGTAGTAGGGGGGTAGTAGGGGTGTGGTAGTAATGGTAGTGGGGTGGTGGTGGTAGTAATGGTAGTAGTGGTGGTAGTAATGGTAGTAGTGGTGGTGGTAGTAATGGTAGTAGTTGTGGTGGTGGTGGTGGTAGTAATGGTAGTAGTGGTGGTGGTGGTTAGTAATGGTAGTGTGGTGGTGGTGGTGGTAATAATGGTAGTGGTGGTGGTGGTGGTGGTAGTAATGGTAGTAGTGGTGGTGGTGGTGGTGGTAGTAATGGTTGTGGTGGTGTGGTGGTAGTAATGGTAGTAGTGGTGGTGGTGGTAGTAATGGTAGTAGTGGTGGTGGTGGTAGTAATGGTAGTAGTGGTGGTGGTGGTGGTAATAATGGTAGTAGTGGTGGTGGTGGTGGTGCTAGTAATGGTAGTAGTGGTGGTGGTGGTGGTAGTAATGGTTGTGGTGGTGGTGGTAGTAATGGTAGTAGTGGTGGTGGTGGTGGTAGCAATGGTAGTAGTGGTGGTGGTGGTGGTGGTGGTGGTAGCAATGGTAGTAGTGGTGGTGGTGGTGGTGGTGGTAGTAATGGTAGTAGTGGTGGTGGTGGTGGTAGTAATGGTTGTAGTAGTGGTGGTGGTGGTAGTAATGGTAGTAGTTGTGGTGGTGTAGCTTGCGTGAGAAAATGTTGCACCAGCTGGTTTCATAGGCAACCCGTGTGTGTGTTTGGTCGATAATGTGTGTGTGTGTGTGTCTGTACTCACCCATTTTTGGTTGCAGTGGTCAAGTCACAGCTCCTGGCCCGGCTCTTCGCTGGTCGCTACTAGGTCCTCTGTCTCCTTCAGTGCTGAAAGCTATGTATGGATCCTGCCTCCACTACATTACTCTCTAGGTTGTTACACGTCATGATAACTCTATGACCGAAGAAATACTTTCTAACATCCTTGTAACTTATGAGTTCCCAACTTCCAGTTGTAACTCTTTTTTTGCCGTGTCCCATCTCTGAAAGATTGTGTCCCTATCCACTATCCCTCCTGTCCTCCAGTGTCATCAGGTTAGGTTCCCTTAACCTCTCCTCGTAGGACATTCCCCTTAGCTCCGGAACTAGCCTTATTGCAGACCTCCACTATGGGACTGACGTACATAGTGTACAGTGTCTTGAATGACTTCTTACTCAGGTGTCGAAATGCTTTTCTTATGTTTGCCACGAGTTCAATCCCCGCCCGTGGTGTGGTTTGTTTGCAATCGTGTCGTTATGATTTCTTGAATCGAGTTATTTGGTTGATGTGCTCCTCAAGAGATGTGCTCGGTATGATACTCACCCCAAGATCCTTTTTTCTTGAGTGAGATTTGTAGTCTTTGGTCCCCTAGCATGTACTCATTCTATGGTCTTCTTTGACCTTCCACAATCTTCATGACTATGCATTCTGTGGGGTTAAACTCCAGGAGCCAATTGTTGGATCAGGCTTGCAGCGTGTCTAGATCCCTTTGTAGTCCTTGATCCTCGTCCGCTTAAATTCTCTGTCTGCTTAGCAGTTTCTTCTCCTCCTCTTCGGTCATGTGTAGTGTGTCCAGCACTTGTTGGTGCATCCTATCATCCAGGTTTGCTGGAAGCCTTTTTATCTCCACCAAAAACACCTCCCTAAATCTCGTGTTAAGCGCCTCACATACTTCGTGATTTTTTCTTGTGATCTCACCTGTTTCCTTCCTCAGCTTGATTACCTGATCCTTGGATGTTGTGTTCTTTCTAATGTGGCTGCACAACAGTTTCAGATCAGATTTAGCTTTCAATGTTATACTCCTGCTGCCACTAGGCCTCTCTCCTTATCCATGTATATTCATTTATGGTTCATCGGCCCATCTCCATGTTTTCCTGAGTCTTTTTTCTTCTATGCCTTTTCCATGCTCTAGTGCACTTAGCTATGGCCTCTCTACACACTGGGGACATCCATGGGCTCGTTCTTGTCTTCCCATAGTTTCTGTTACTTTGGGGTATGAATTTCTCTGCTTCCCTGCACTCCATGGTCACGTGATCCATCAGTTCATTTACTGTCTCTCCCTCCATGTCTCTTCACCTACTGCACCTTCTGCAGGAATTGCTTCATGAGTGTATAGTCCCTTCTTATGTAGTTTGGCTTCTCCCGTCCTTCTCATGCTGCTTCACTCTCTAATGTTAACTTAGCAATGAAGTCGAAGTTCAGGACCACGTGATCGCTAGCTCCGAGGGGCCTTTCATATGTGATATCCCCCAATGTCTGAACTGCTCACAGTGAATATGAAGTCCAGCCTTGCTGGTTCATTCCTGCCTCTCTCTTTCTGGTAGTGTTCCTAACAAATTGATGAATGAGGTTTTCCAGTACCGCCTCCATCATCTTCTGTTCCCCCCTCCCCCATGGTTCTAGGTTTTCCCAGTCAATCTCCTTGTGTTTAAAATCATCTACAGATAGTAACTTTACCCTTCCCACACGGGCTCTTCTGGCCACCTCAGATGGTGTGTCCACCATTGCTCTGTTGCTCTCATCATACTCATGTCTTTGTCTCCTGCTATTCTGTAGCTGGTTGTATATCACTGCAATCACCACCTTGGGACCCCCAGTCTGAAATGTTCCTGCTATGTAGTCCCTTGCTTCCCTTTTGCTCATTCTCCCCATCTCAAAACTCCACTGTTTTCTATTGAGCATTGAAATTCCTCAAGATCCAATATCCAGATGGAAAGTTCACATCTCAGTTTGTCATTCTTCTCATGTTCTATCGTGGTTGAGGTTCACCCACTGATAATTTTGATAAGCCTCTTAGTCGTGGATTCTATTGCAGGATCCTGTTTTGTGTCGTTTCTGACTTGAACATCAGTTTGACTGGCCGAATTTTTACCCTTGAATATCCCCCTATTCTTTGATTTTTTTTCTGTGTGCAAGTGTGCTTGTGAGTGCATGTGTATTTCTGGTTTATGTGTGTGTGTGTGTGTGTACTCACCTAATTGTGGTTGCAGGGGTCGAGACTCCACCTTGTTGTTGAATCATTATCCACCTTGTCGATTCCTCTAAGTATTTTATTAGCCGTTATCATGTCCCCCCCTGTCCCTCCCTTCCTCCAGTGCTGAAGGGCTGTGTTCCCTTAACCTCTCCTCGTAGGACATACTCCTCAGCTCTGGAACTAGACTTGTTACAAACCTTTGCACTTTCTCAAATTTCTTGACGCATTTAACCAGGTGTGGGTTCCATACTAGTGCTGCATACTCTAATATGAGCCTGACGTACACGGTGTACAGAGTAATTCACGACACTATTCTTAGGTTTGCCAGGTGCCTATACGCTGCAGCAGTTTTATGCTTGATGTGCGCCTCAGAAGATGTGCTTGGTACGATGCTCACCCCAAGATCCTTTTCCTTAAGTGAGCTTTGCAGCCTTTAACCTGTTAGATGTATTCCATCTGCGGTATTCTTTGTCCTTCCCCAAACTTCAAACAAACTTTGCACTTGCTGGGTTTAAACTCCAGGAGCCATTTGTTGGATCAGGCTTGCAGCCTGGTCCAACAAATGTAAGGTCACCTGATCCGCATCCACTTATATTCTTCTCATTAGCTTCAAATCATCTGCGAATAGGAACACCTCTGAATCTATTCCCTCCATATCCATTCACATATACAAGAAACAGCACCAGACCTAGGACTGACTCTTGTGGAACCCCACTCAACACATGCACCAACTCTGACACCTCGTCTCTTAACGACACACGTTTCCTTCCTGTTAGATATTCCCTGTACTCTCCCTGCTATTTCTGCCTGCTCCTCTTAGCTTTTCAACAGTCTTTTGGGTGGTACTGTGTCGAAAGCTTCTTATATTCCACGAAGATGCAGTCTACTCATCCCTCTCTCTCCTGTCTTATATTACCTTGTCATAGAACTCTAGTAGGTTTGTGACACAGGATTTTGCTTCCCCAAAACCATGCTGGTTGTCATGTATGAGCCCATTCCTTTTTAGGTGATCCACCACTCTTTTTCCCGATCTTTTCCAAACTTTATATACTATACATATCAGCGACACTGGTCTGTATTTTAGTGCTGCTTATCTGTCTCCTTTCTTAAAAATTGGGACTACAGTTGCTGTCTTCCACACCTCAGGCACTTGCCCTGTTTCGATAGATTTATTGAAGATTGTTGTTAGTTACACACACAGTGGATCTGCTCCCTCTCTCGGGACCCAAGAAGAGATATCTGGGTCCACCGCCTTCTAAGTATCTAGTTCCCCTGGCACTTTCTTCACCTCTTTCTCTGTTGTATACATTGTTTACGGTACTTGCTAGTGCACCTTGCCACCTCAGTTTGCTGGAATTCTCACCACTGTGAATACCTCTCTGAATCATGAGCTGAGCTCCTTACATACTTCCTGGTTATTCCCTGTGAGCTTCCTTCTTCATCCTGATTACCTGGTCCTTGACTGTTTTCGTCCTGATGTGACTGTATAACAACTTTGGGTCAGATTTGGCTTTTGATGTTGTCATTCTCATATTGACACTGGGCTTCTCTCCTTATCCATACATATTCATTTCTGGCTTTTCGGCTCAACTCCCCGTTTTCCTGGTTCCTTTGCCTTCTACATTTTTTCTATTCTCTAGCACACTCCACACCTCCAGGTAAACCATGGACTCACTCTGGTCTCTCCGGTGTTCTTGTTGCTCCTTGGCACGAACTTCTCCGCTGCCTCCCTGCAGTTCGTGGTCATATGTTAAAAATGCGACATTTACTAAGTGAAGATGTCTCCAGAGAATACCAGGTCAACTTATTGATCCCCCTTTAATATCTAACCTGTGTTTGGCTTTGTAACAGTGTGTCAGAGAATATTCTATTCCAGTTAACCCATAAAATTAAGTGGCTTCTCAACAGCGTTTTTTTTGGATTGCAACTGGATGAATGCAAACCAAGCAAATAAAAGTTGATGTTATAATCATAGAGGAGCGCTAAACCCGTAGGATTATACAGTGCATGTGGAGGGGATGGAAGGTATTCAGGCTCAATTCAGGGAACTGGAGCACAGATCCAATTCTCTAGATCAAGAACCCCTCACTAGCATCAAGGAACCTCCCATGAGGTGAAGGAGACGAAAAATGACCCTAACTGTGGACCTTCAACAGATCCTAGACAAAAGGCATAAAACTACCCTATTACTGAAACTGAGTTCAGCAGTTTCAATTTCCCCACTACGACAGTGCGTAGATGCCAGAGCAAATGTGTCTCGAAGACATGCATCCTCTGAGAACTTCAAATATGTGAACTGTGAACAGAGTTGTGCAGAGTTGCAAGATGTGTGTCCCAGCTTACCATTGGAGACATACTCTACCAAAAACAGCATCTAAATAACATGAACTGACAGAACAGAGAGACAAGTTGTTTCCTCCTCAAGTAGCAGTGAGAGAGAGAGAGGAAGAGGTGAGCCTTGCTGATCCAGTGTCTGGTGACTCTTTCCAGGTTACCCTTGACACCAACTGTGAAACAAGCAGGCAGGTGGCTAACAGTTGGCAGCCAGTCAAAACTCTCCAACAGGAAGCACAATGAGAGTTGTTACATCCTAATATATCAAATAATATAAAGCGTGAAATTTCCAGTTTAGCTATTAGTGAAAATATCAGCAATTTTAAATTTATATGAATAGACAGTATATACAATATTTACTGCGTCCTTTCTCTGAGGTCGTAATACCACCCCTCCCCCCGCAAGACAAATGGTCGTACTAGGAGGTGTTAAATGTTTGTAACTCATGTTTCGCTTTTATGTGTGGTAATATATGGGAGTCATGTGTCATGTACATCAAATATGCAAAATTTATCCAGTGTCTCTGTCACTGTAGAGATGTGTCAGAGAATACTAGTGTAGCAGAGGAGGAACAGTGGTGGGTGTGACTCCAGAGTGCTCATGACAGTAGTGATGACTGCACAATCATAGTAATCTATGGTGACTGATAGGACATTTCAGTGATAGTGGAATGAAGCTTTGGAGTGACCTGGGAGGTGTGTAGTGTGTGGGAGAGTCTGGTCAGTGAGCAGACAGTGGTTCACTCCATAGCTCTGTACTCTAGTGTCTGTATCAGTAATTCACCAGTACGTAACACCACTGTGGTTGATATATTAAATATGAGTTAAGACACATATAGTGCTAGTCACGGCATTATGTCATGTGAACGCTCCGGCATAATGCCGTGACGAAAATCAAAGATCTACCATACAGGGGGGTCTTTTATTGCCAGTGCATTATGCCAGGAACAACCATTAGCATAACATCATGGCCTGCCGCCACACTCCACAGTGACTCCTCAGTGCTCACGTGGCTGCCGTGGTGAGAGGAAGTATTGCACTTTTGTTTCTCATCTGCTCCAGCTTTTGCCCGGTGTTTCCTATGGTTTTGGAGCTATACATGTTTGATTATGGGTAAAAGGAAGTCTTTAACACCTGAAGCTATAGCTCAAATTATAGGGTTTCACAAAACTGGGCACCAGACAAAAGAAATAGTGGAGAATGTTGGTGTGTGTGAGAGTTCAATGAGGAACTGGGTGCAGCGTTTCAAAGAAGACATCTGCTCGCACCTTAACTTTTTCTCTCAGAGGTGTCTGTAAGAATTGTTAACAGATGTGTGTCATAACTGGGCTACAGTAGTCACTGCCAGGTTAAGAAACTGATCCTCTCCAAACCACAGAAGAAACATAGGCTGGATTATGCATTGTAATATCTTCACTGGAATCCTCGAAAGTGGTTTAAAGTACTTTGGAATGATGAAGCAAGTTTCACCATCACTTGTAACTGTGGGGGACATGTGTACAGCCCAGAGGAAGTGACCCACTAGACCCACGCTACACCTGTGGGGCCACCAAACACCCAGACTCGCTCATGGTTTTGGGGTGTTTCAGTGTTCAGAATGTTGGTGAACTCATTGTGTTTTCCAAAAAACAGTATATAAACTAGTATATTTACCTGGAGTTATTGTGTGACAATTTACCTGAGGTGTTTGACAAGTGTGGGGCTGCGGTTTTTATGCAGGACGGTGCACCGTGTCATACCACCAAATCCGTAGTTCAGTGTTAAGGACTGTGAAGTGAGGTTCTTTAATGACTGGCCAGGCAATTCCCCAGACCTAAACCCTATTGAGAACCTCTGGTCAACAGTGGAACAAAGTTTACGGGGTAAAGATATCAGTTCCATCCCACAGCTGGAGGCTGCTGTACATGAGGCATGGAATATACCTCCCCAAACCCTCAAGAATTTGTGTGAGAGTCTTTCTACATGGCCGAGAGATATGATTAAGCATAAAAGACACAGCACCAAGTATTAAACTACAGTAAGTGTGCAAATATATATATATAATCTTTCATTGTATGTGTGTTTTGGTACATGGGAGGGGCGGCATAATGACGTGACTAGAGCTGTACATAAGTGGCCTAAGTGCTTAAGTTACTCTACGGAATTTAATGAAAGCAGCCATTAACAAGCAAGTACCTGGGTACAAAATTATGTTAATTTTAATTTCTCAGTAATGTTCAGGGATGTGATAGAGCATCTGCTATGACATTACAACGACCACTGATATGATTAATACTAACAGTATAAGTCTGAACACAGAGAGCACATCTCATTACTCTAGATGTTTGTTTGCTGTATAGTCCTTGTGGCTTAGCGCTTCTTTTTGATTATAATAATAATAATAATAGATGTTTGCTTACTTTATAGTATTAATATAGGTAAAAGGGTTGTGGTATGAGTACAGTAATTTTAAATTAAGATGTGCCCAGGTATACATCAAAATGCTCTAACTGCACCACCAGACCTGATGCCTCTCTCTCAATCGTGGCATAGTTTTACCTGGTGATGTTTGAGTTTAGAGAAAAGTAACATATAGGATGGAGTGTATCAATGGTTGACGATGTCGGTACAGCACACACTATAACTGCTCGTACTTACATGTAAGACAAAAGTTTGCTAAAGTTATGTGCTGTATAGTCCTTGTGGCTTAGCGCTTCTTTTTGATTATAATAATAATGTTAAAGTTATGGCTCCTCAAGACAGGAGTAGAGGAAAGCAAGCACTTTAGCCTAGCAACTTTACTGAGTAATCTTAAGACCAATGCAAATGAGCTTTGCTGCTGGTGAGCTCAGTAAGAGGAGCAGCAACATGAAAAAAAATTAGAGCAGAACCTGCAATAATACCCAGCCATACCAAGAAATCTCTGATCTCCCTATCTTGTGGCACTGGAAAATGCTGAGACAGCACGAAATTTTGCATCAATGGGAGCAACCTCACCTTGAAATATGCAAAAATCGAGATATGTAATCTTGGCTTGCCCAAAACCACACTAAGCCAAGTTCACAGTGAAGTTGTAGTGTGCCAGTCTCTCAAACAATGCTCTGAGGCACGTCAAGGGTTGTTCCCAGTCGTCATCATGATGTCGTCCAGATATGCTTCCACTCCGTCCAGGTTGTGAGTCTACTCGTTCATTCATCAAGCATTGGAAGCATAATGCAACATTTCATAAACCAAATGGTGTGATGCGATAGTTGAACAATCCATCTTGAACTGTGAGGGTAGATATTTTCTGAGAATGCTCAGTAAGCAGGACTTGATGGTATCCATGTAGGAGATTTAAATGGCTAACAAGCAAAACTCTCAACACACCATCAATAAGGTAATTGATGCGAGGTAGGGAGTATTCATCTAGTAAGCTAACTGCATTCACTTTACGATAATAATTGCACCTGGAGTTTACCTGGAGAGGGCTTCGGGGGTCAACGCCCCTGCAGACTGGTCTGAGACCAGGCCTCAAATTACTGTCAGGTTTGGAGACTAAAATGCAAGGCGAAGTCCATGAACTTTTAATATGTTCTCAATCTGCGAGATAACAGAAAGTCAGCTTCTTCTTTCAGTGCTTTATGCTTCTCTGGACTCATCCTATAAGACAATTGCTTAATTGGTGATGCTCCCTGTACATCAATGTCATGAACTCCCAGAGTACAATGTTTAGGAACATCGCTGAACAAACAAGGTTACTCCAGTATCATGTGTTTAATATCACCAGCTTTATCAGCCTCAAAGTTACTAAGAACATCATCTAGTGATTGTAGTGTCACTGAATTTTCTAAACGCACCTCTATATATCTAGAGACGTCAAGCAGACTGATGTGTTCTTCCTCTATCACAGGAAGTACAGATGTAAGGGACTAGCATAGTATACCTCTTACCAGGTGTGTGTATTAAATTCACATCACTAAGCCTATCAACTACTTCCAGGTACCAGGTACCATCACACTTGACTTGTAGACCATGACCTGGTACTAATTACCGAGCCAACAATTTATATCTGCTTCGTTCTAGCCTGAGCAGCAACTAGGTTTTTTGAAACCAGCTCTCGAGCAGTTTTCATATGCTTCTGCAGTAATGAAGGTGATGTTCTCAATGATGGATTTGACTTTCGTCGACTTAATTGCGAGATAATAACAGTGTAAATTAGCTAGTTGCCAAGTCCTTCGTGCCCTTGTTGCATCGAAGGGAAAATACGACTTGTGTAGGGGCGCCAGCCGCATGATTATTTCTCATATATCTTTCCACTGTATAGCAATATTCCCTAGAATGTCCTTTTCTCTTACAATAAGTACATTTAACTTTTTTCTTCTCCGTATCCAATTTCCCTCTTCCCACAGAGACAGATTTAGGAGTGTGAGTGTTCCCAGGATAAATACGAGAAGTTACAACAGGTGAGTTATATAAGTGAGGTCAGCACTTGTCAGCTGAGGGAGTGCAACGGATAAGTGAATTAGTAACAGTAGCAACACACACACACCTGTAAAATCGCCTGGCCCGAGCCTTTTCCAAGAGGTGGCCCAGCCTTGGCTCCCTTTCGCGGGAGTGTCTCAGACCAATGTCTGCCATGGGAGGAAGTACAAGCACTCCTTATCTTGTAGGACCAGCTGTCCCCAGGCATAGCCCCATTCCCAACCCCCACGGGGCTCGGAGGGAGAAGCTAGGCACCTTGGGCTGCCACAAACCCAGCCCACACTGGGTTGGAAGGATGTCACAGCTGCATAGCAACAGATGATGTCAGGAGGAGCAAAGGCAGCCAGCACTACAGGATCCTTCTGGAGTCACACTGCAGCTTTGGGCATTAAGCCTGAGTGTTGGAGAAGCTCAAGAATGCCTCTTGCTGTGTGTGTTGCTGCTGCTACTGCACTTGTCCGTTCCATTCTCTCTCTCACACACAACAAGAGGCATTCTTGAGCTTCCCCAGCACTCGGGCTTAATGCCCAGAGTTGGGGTGTAACTCCAAAAGGATCCTGTAGTGCTTGCTGCCTTTGCACCTCCTGACATCGTCTGCTGCTATGCAGCTGCCACAGCCTTCGAGCCCAGTGTGGACGGAGTTTGTGGCAGCCCAAGATGCCTAGCTTCTCCCTCCGAGTCCAGTGGGGGCGGGAAATGGGGCTAGGCCTGGGAACATTGGTGTGAGACACTCCCACGACAGGGAGCCAAGGTCAGGTCACCTCTTGGAAAAGGCCTGAGCCCGGCGATTATACCAGGGAATCTACAAAGATCTTATCAGCTAATTTGAGTTGCCAGCTCCTAGGACATTTTTCTTTGTTCCTTTGCGCTGTGGTACACTACAGTGTGTGAAATATCTTATAAGTGTCAACTAATGCTGCAGTTTCCAGAATATCTGATGCAGTGTGGTCAATCAGGTATTCCTGTATGTCAGCAGACATATAGTTATAGAAAACCTCGTAAAGTGTTAATTGAACGAGGCTGTCAAAAGAAACAATTTGAGGCTTTGCAATACCTCTCAAAAGCAAATCTTTTTCTCACGTGCGAATTCGACACAGGTTTGACTTTGTCTTCGCTGTAATGTACGATATGAACGTTGATAACCTATAGGTAACAAGTTTTAAGACTCTAGAATAGTTTCTTTGACAGTATCGTAATTAATATACTTGTCAAAGGGCAAAGCAGCAGTAAAAGTTTGAGTTCTACGTGTCAAAGCTGTGTGCAACAATGTTGCCCAGTGCTTGCATGGCCAATTCATTGCACATGCCTGGTTCTCAAACACATCAAAGTGTCTAAGTCATTTTCGGAGAACTTACTAACTATGGAGGAGGCTTTCTGCATGTTAAATGTGTCCTGAATTGGTTTATAAGGATCGGATCTATTTTACTGCTGTCTTTCAAAACAAACAGTATCTCTTTGAAATTCTTCGTTCAGTTTCTTCTGTGCCTCTGTGCAACATGCAACTGCATTACACGTTCCATCCTCTCAACCTGATCCTGAGAGAGAGAACCAATAGGCTGTGGAGGAGTAGGGGAACTAAAGAATCTGTCTGGACGTTCTTTAGGACGGGCGACTAGTTCAGTTATTCCTAGAGTTTCAAGATCACGTCTTGGATTACTACACTGAGGTGTAGTATCTGTGGTGTATGATACTGTCATACTGTCTGCTACACTTTGTGCTGATGTCGTAGTCAGGCGAGGAGTGATCGAAAACTGAGATACACAAAGCTCAGATACTTCTGCCTTTGCTCTCTCAGAATATTATTTGGAATCAGAAAGCTTTATTTAAGCAGGAAACAATGTATCTCTAATTAATGGTTTGACAGTTTAGGCAGTGTATTATCTTGGTGTGAAGTCTGAAGTTTTAATGTACTTAACTTCAACAGAGTCACAGTATGAATTATTTCACATATTATGACAATAAGTATAAACCAAGAAAGTGATTATAGTAAACTGTGATCATAACAGAAAGTTACTTTTACAACTTAGGGATCAAACTCCTGGACAGGCACTCCACTCATTGTTACAAAATGCGACATTTATTAGAAGATATCTCCAGAGAATACTGAAATGTTAGCTTATTGACCCCTTACCCCTTTTTCCATCCAGCCTGTTTCTGGTTTTGCAACAGTTTGTTAGAATATATTTTAGTCAAGTTAACCCATAAAATTAAGTGGCTTCTCAACACCGTTTTTTTTCTTTTGAGTACAACTGATGAAAACCAACCAGGCAAACAAAAGATAATTTTTTTAATAACAGAGGTGTCTAGGTGGAAATAATTACAGTTAATATAGTTTGAATAATTAAGGTAATTAAGGTGATAAGCTCCTACACAACTCTTGGAGTGTAACTTTGTATACTTATATATCAGTTATTTTGTACTTATAACCAAACCATACCCCCGGCCGGGATTGAACCCGCGGTCATAGAGTCTCAAAACTCCAGCCCGTCGCGTTAGCCACTAGACCATACCGGGGGTATGGTTTATTTGCAATCGTGTCATTATGATTTCTTAAGTCATGTTGACGGCAGTGAAGGGACTTGAGCTAGAGTTCGTCACGGCCACGCTAGCTGGAGATTCGTCTGTAAAAACTTGCATTTGTGGTCACAGAGGTGCCTGTGCTAACCTTTCTATGGTGTAGAAATATACCTAGTTGGATGAATCTTATTGTGGCTAGCTGGTCTAGTGGCTAACGCGACGGGCTGGAGTTTTGAGACTCTATGACCGCGGGTTCAATCCCGGCCGGGGGTATGGTTTATTTCCAATCGTGTCATTACGATTTCTTAAGTCATACTTATAATCATATGGTGCTAAGGGAATATTTGATAAAATACAGTAATACTGTTAACATGTACCGTCTGGTATGTTGCTATGATAACATGTACTCAAGTATATGAGTAATGTGTGTGTGTGTGTGTGTGTGTGTGTGTACTCACCTATTTGTACTCACCTATTTGTGGTTGCAGGGGTCGAGTCCTAGCTCCTGGCCCCGCCTCTTCACCGGTTGCTACTGGGCCCTCTCTCTCCCCGCTCCATGAGCTTTATCAAACCTCGTCTTAAAACTGTGTATGGTTCCTGCCTCCACTACGTCATTTTCTAGGCTATTCCACTGCCTTACAACTCTATGACTGAAGAAATACTTCCTAATATCTCTCTGACTCATTTGTGTCTTCAACTTCCAATTGTGGCCTCTTGTTTCTGTGTCCCCTCCCTGGAACATCCTGTCCTTGTCCACCTTGTCTATTCCACGCAGTATTTTATATGTCGTTATCATGTCTCCCTGACCCTCCTGTCCTCCAGTGTCGTCAGGCCGATTTCCCTTAATCTTTCTTCATAGGACATTCCCCTTAGCTCTGGAACTAACCTTGTCGCAAACCTTTGTACTTTCTCTAGTTTCTTGACGTGCTTTATCAAGTGCGGGTTCCAAACAGGTGCTGCATACTCCAGTATGGGCCTGACATACACGGTGTACAGTGTCTTGAATGATTCCTTACTAAGGTATCGGAATGCTGTTCTCAGGTTTGCCAGGCGCCCATATGCTGCAGCAGTTATCTGATTGATGTGTGCTTCCGGAGACATGCTCGGTGTTATACTCACCCCAAGATCTTTCTCCTTGAGTGAGGTTTGCAGTCTTTGGCCACCTAGCCTATACTCTGTCTGTGGTCTGTGTCTGTGCCTTCCCCTATCTTCATGACTTTGCATTTGGCAGGATTAAATTCGAGAAGCCATTTGCTGGACCAGGTGTCCAGTCTGTCCAGGTCTCTTTGAAGTCCTGCCCGGTCCTCATCAGATTTAATTCTCCTTATTAACTTCACATCATCTGCAAACAGGGACACTTCTGAGTCTAACCCTTCCGTCATGTCGTTCACATATACCAAAAATAGCACTGGTCCTAGGACCGACCCCTGTGGGACCCCGCTCGTCACAGGTGCCCACTGTGATACATCATTACATACCATGACTCGTTGTTGCCTCCCTGTCAGGTATTCTCTGATCCATTGCAGTGCCCTTCCTGTTATATGCGCCTGATGCTCTAGCTTCTGCACTAATCTCTTGTGAGGAACTGTGTCAAAGGCCTTCTTGCAGTCCAAGAAGATGCAATCAACCCACCCTCTCTCTCTTGTCTTCTGTTATTTTATCATAAAACTCCAGAAGGTTTGTGACACAGGATTTGCCTTCCGTGAATCCTTTGCTGGTTGGCATTTATACTCCTGTTCCGTTCCAGGTGCTCCACCACTCTCCTCCTGATAATCTTCTCCATAATTTGCATACTATACACGTCAATGACACAGGTCTATAGTTTAGTGCCTCTTTTCTGTCTCCTTTTTTGAAAATGGGAACTACATTTGCCGTCTTCCATACCTCGGGTTTAGTTGCCAGTTTCCAGGGATGTGTTGAAGATTGTGGTAAGTGGTATGCACAACATATCTGCTCCCTCTCTAAGGACCACAGAGAGATGTTGTCCGGTCCCATTGCCTTTGAGGTATCGATGTCCCTTAGCAGTTTCTTCACCTCCTCCTCATCTGTATGTATGTCGTCCAACACTTGTTGGTGTATTCCTTGTTGGTGTCCCCATCTGGTCTGTCCCCCAGAGTCCTTCCTGTCTCTACTGTAAATACTTCCTTAAATCTCGTGTTGAGCTCCTCACATACCTCTTGATCGTTTCTTGTGAGTTCTCCACCTTCTTTCCTCAGCCTTATCACCTGGTCCTTGACTGTTGTCTTCCTCCTAATGTGGCTATACAGCAGTTTCGGGTCAGATTTGACTTTCGATGCTATGTCGTTTTCATACTGTCGCTGGGCCTCCCTCCTTATCTGCGCATACTCGTTTCTGGCTCTTCTACTAATCTCCTTGTTTTCCTGGGTCCTATGCCTCCTGTACCTTTTCCATTTTCTGTTGCACTTAGTTTTTGCCTCCCTACACCTTCGGGTAAACCAGGACTCGTTTTGGTCTTCCTATTATTTCTGTTTCCCTTGGGAACAAAACTTTCCTCTGCCTCCTTGCACTTTATTGCCACATATTCCATCATCTCGTTTACTGATTTTCCTACCATTTCTCTGTCCCACTGAACCTCCTGCAGGAAGTTTCTCATACCTGTGTAGTCCCCCCTTTTATAGTTTGGCCTGTCCCCTTCAGTTCCTGTTACCTTCTCCACTTGTAACTCTACTATATAGTCAAAACTCAGAACCACATGATCGCTAGCTCCAAGGGGCCTCTCGTAAGTGATGTCCTCAATGTCTGAACTGCTCAGGGTGAACACAAGATCCAGTCTTGCTGGCTCATCCTCCCCTCTCTCTCTGGTTGTGTCCCTGACATGTTGATGCATGAGGTTTTCAAGTACCACATCCATCATCTTGGCTCTCCATGTTTCGGGACCCCCATGTGGCTCCAGGTTTTCCCAGTCGATCTCCCTGTGGTTGAAATCGCCCATGTGTGTGTGTGTGTGTGTGTGTGTGTGTGTGTGTGTGTGTGTGGTGTGTGTGTGTGTGTGTAAATGCTCGATATGTACCCAGATTGACTCAAAATGTGACTGACAAGAAGTCATTAAATAATCTAACTTCTGGAAAATCGAAGCAAACAGATTGAACAGTATGATGATCCATTCACCAAACAGCAGTAATTCTGGAAGCAGCAGTGAACAGCACAACGTCAGGCAAGGAATCAAGGAGACAAAAAAAAGATCCTAACTGTGGACCTTCAACAGAGTCTACATAAAAAAAATGGCATAAAACTCCCTTATTACTGAAACTGAGTTCAGCAGTTCCAATTCCCCAACTACGACAGTGCGTAGATGCCAGAATAAATGTAAGAAGAGAGTTGAACTCAGGACCAGAGATATACATACATCCTCTGAAAACGTCAGATATGTGAACTGTGAACAGAGTTGCACAAGGTTACTAGATGTGTATCCCGGCTCGCACTGGAGACATACTCTACCAAAATCAGAAATTACATAACATGAGCTGACAGAGCAGACAGATGAGTTGTTTCCTCCTCAAGCAGCAGAGTCAGAGGCGAGGCTTGTTGGTCCAGTGTCAGGTGATTCTTACCAGGTTACCCCTGACACCAACTGTGAAACAAGCAGGCATGTGGCTAACAGTTGGCAGCCAATCACAACTCTCCAAGAGTGAGCACAACGAGAGGTTTAGTTGTTACGTCCTACCTACATACATAAGCTAACAATACAAGTTTAATAATATATAGCATGAAATTTTCACATGCTCCATCATTTCACTTACTGTCTTGCCCTCTAGTTCTCTTACCCACTGCACCTCATGTACAAATTGCATCATACTTGTGTAGTCTCCTTTTGGGAAGTCTAGTTTTCCCCATCCTTGTACTGTTTCACTTTCCATGGTTTAATGGTTCATCATCTCCTCTCTCTCTGGTTGTGTTCCTAACATGTTGGTACATGAAATTTTCCAGTACCACCTCCGTCATCTTGGCTCTCCACGTCTCTGGTCCCCCATGTGGCTCCAGGTTTTCCCAGTCAATCCTTATGGTTGAAATCCCCCATGATGAGTAACTTTGCCCTGCTCATGTGGTCTTTTCTGGCAACCTCAGCTAGTGTGTCTACTATTGCTCTGTTGCTCTCATCATATTCTTGTCTTGGCGTCCTGCTGTTAGGTGGTGGGTTGTACATCATGCTATCATCACTTTTGAACCCCCATTATGAAGTGTTCCCACTGTGTAGTCATCCACTACTCATCTGACTAGCCATTCCATCTCAAAACTTCATTGGTTTTTGATGAGCAGTGCACGTTCTCTTTCCTCTCTATTCTCCTGTTTCTCCTCAGTATCTGATATCCAGACAGGAAAATTACATTTGTTATCCGCGTAAGTTTTGTCTCTGTGAGTGCTATGATGTCTGGGGATGCCTCACTGATTCTTTCCTGTCACTTGTTACTCTTATTTGTCATTATATCTGTTTTGGCATACCATACTTTCAGCTTCCTTTCCAGGACTATATATTCATGTTAGTGGGAGGGGTTGGTGTAGGCTGTGGGTGCGGTAGACAGGGATGGATATTATGGTAGGCTGGTGATGTGGTGGTATTGGTACTGGGGGAGGGGGAAATTGTGGGTATAAAGTGGCTCGGTTCTGGCTATTGTGTTTGGTTGATGTGGTTTGGTAGGGGTTGAGGGGATGCTATGGCTGGTTCTGTGGGCAACTGTTTGTTGTTCCTCCAGAATCTGAGCTTCCCAGCGTGTGTGTGTGTGTGTGTGTGTGTTTGTTTGTATATGCTTCTAGAATGAGACAGGCGAGTTCCTCATTCCAAAAGGGGTCACAGCATACTGTTAATGACCTAGAATTACAAAGACAGAAGTCTCCTTAGCTTTATCTTTTAAAGGTTCTTCATAGTATCCTTTAAGGAGACCTAATATAGAAATATAGTTTGCCTTACCCACAGTCCACTATATTCATATAAGGAAGATTTTAAGAATCTGGTCCTGTGACATCATTCACCTTGTGGTAATCTGTACACATCCATAATCCCATCAGTTATTTTTTAACACGGCTGCACAGCGACAACCACTGGCTGGAAGACTCTTCCAGCAATCCAGGTTGTAGGTACATAACTTCCAGTTGAAGTAGCTTCTGCTTCTCTGGACTGGTCCTGTAAGAGAATTTAATAGGTTTAGAGGAGCCCACATCATGGTAACCCAGGTTCCACACTTCTGGAACATCTGAAAATATGTCTGGATAGTTGTGCAGAAGCCTAGAGAGTGTTGTTAATGTGCTTCTGCAAGTCCTTACATAATAGGGCAAGGATCCTAAAGGAAGGCTGAGTTGGGAAGCTTTATTTGTAGCCCAGGAATTGTGTACAAGGAATCAGGATCGTCAACAGGGTCTATAGGAACTAAGAACAAGGTCATTATCGGAACCTGAATTATTTCAAGGAACTTTTAAATTTAGTTAATATGGTACGTAGACCTTACCCAAATTGGGTTTATCCGAAGGTGCTATTACATAGGGTCAGAATTTTTCTTTACTACCTGCAGAAAGTTTAGGATTCAATCCCGGACATGCGCCCTTATTACGAACACATGTGATGTCTGGTGTGCTTGTAGCACCTGTGAGATAATTAGCAAACTCTCATCTAGGCAGCACAGGGACACCAAACAGCAGAGATAAATTCTTAATTCGTGTATTCTTTCACCAAAACTCTGTATAGTTCTTTCTATACAAATAGCTGATAGCCTGTGGCTTAGCTTCTTTTGATATAATATAAAATATTTACAAATAACAAATATACAGCAAGAGCACTATAAGAACAGTCTTGTAAATGTTCAGAGAACCAACAAGTTGATAAATTAGACACATTTGCAACACTTGGGTATGTTATATCGAGGAAGAGTTTCGCCACACAGTGGCTTCATCAATCAAATACAAAGAAGAATGGTGAAAGATCGGGAGTTTGAGGTAATCAGTCCCTCAGCCTGGAGTCGATGTAGTAAGCCCATTGCGAAGTGGCTTATATACTGTAGACAGGTGAGGTGCAGCATTCGTAGGTGGTATCACAGTGGACAAATCCGCAGGAGGAAGTTGGTCATGATTATAGGTTGAGCAAGTGAAAAATTCCTTGTATTAAGAACCCAAGATGTTGCAGTGTCTGACAGCAATGTTGATAAATGGTTCAGATAATCGACAAGTTGATGAATTAGACACCATTGATCAGAAACAGGGAATTCTGAGAATGCTAAACGTTACAAAAATGCGATATCTAATAAGCATAGAGATCTCCAGTGAATACTAGGAAGGACTGCCCTTCTAGCATCCAGCCTGTTACTGGGTTTTGTACCAAGTAGTCAGTATCCTGGTCCAATTATCCATTAGAATTTAGTAAGATTCAATAGTGCTTCAGGATTACAACTGGTAGGCTACTAACTAATGAAATTAAAATTTTATGAGTTTAGTAATAACAATAAAGTTGTCTAGGCGTATAATATCAAAGTAAATTATAGTAATCTATTGAATATAATATAGGATACAAGTTGGTACATTTCTCTGGTGTACAGTAGTATTGTGCTGAAGGTACATGTCACATCTTTATGGCTTTTAAGTACCGTTGGTACATTGTTACCATTTAATACCATAATATATATATATATATATATATATATATATATATATATATATATATATATATATATATATATATATATATACAAGTTTGTGTGTGTATGTAAGTGCTCTAAGTAGTTCGCTGTCTCAAGACTCGACTAGACTTAACCAGTGACTGACTAAAAGTCCTTACATAAACTAACTTCTTGACCAACCTGGCAAAAGAACAGCTTGCTTGAACAATAAAATGACTTATAAGCCGAACAGCAATATAACAAGCAACAGCGACACATAATCAGGAACAAGGAGATAATGTAACGACACTAAGTAGGGACCATCTGCAGATCCTCCACAAAAGTCACAAAACTCCCATACTACTGAATCTAAGTTCAGCATAAGAAAATCCCCGACTGTGATAATACACAGATATCAGTACAAGTTAGGTCAGAAGCTACAGCTCAGGACCTGAGTTGCTCAGAGTGTCTGTGAGACACAACCTCAGTACAACGTCGAAAATCACTAACCAACAACAAGAAAGCAACAGAGACGATCTTCCAACAAGGGCCAACAAGGGAGAGTTGGAGAGGCACGTCTTGTTGGAAGCAACGTCAAATAGACAGGAGAGCGAGCTAGCAAAGGCAAGGTCATCTCTCGCCCAGGTGAGGTGTGATCACCCCACCCTGGTCACGTGACTCTCCGTGGGCTGCTGCTGCCCAGCAATTACAGAGAAGCCGGCAGGAAAACAAGCGGAGCAATAGACAAGGCCGACAGCTACTTAACACTCACGAACTATGAGCACAGAATAATATATAAATGTTACATCCTACCTAATAATATAACTAAGCCAAATAATAATATAAAGCAATATATTTACGATTTAGCTAATATCGCAAATATAACCAATATAAAATTATATGAACAGATAATATACATTATATACATTATGACCCATTCAGGGGTCGCAATACTAAGCCTGACCTACTTCCGCCTGTGGATTTGTCCAAGGTGACACTGCCTACAGCTGCTTCACCTCACCTGTCTTCAGTATATAAACCTTCGCGCATATGCTGTATTCATTTCAAAGTTTCCAGTGGCGAATCACTCTCCATCACCACTTAATTTATCTCAGTGGTCAACCACTGTGTGAAGCCATTCCTCTCTCCGTCTGCCTCGTTTTTCTCTCAGTTCACCACTGTTCTCTCCCTTCATCACTCTTCCACTGACTAACATACCTTAATACTGTCATCTTGTCTTATAACCTTCCATCTTGTTATATCTTCTTGTTATCAGTCTGGATATCTTCACTATTAAATCTTTCATCATAACTCATTCACTCACAACTGTCATCCATATTATAGGCCTCTGTTTTAAGGTACGAAACATTTTTTAAGCCTGGGCACCCAGCTTTGCATATTCCAATATTGGTCTAAAATTGTAAACTGCCGATATTTTTAGCATCATTATATTTCACGTACGTCAGTGAATTTACTTGCACGTTTGTCATACTTTATCTCATAGGCCTATCTCCGTCTAATTATCACAACCTACATGCTTCATACGGCCTAATTTTCCCTCCGGTTTACACCACTCATAACTAGACCTATTTTTTGATAGTCTTGAGGCAAACGACAACAACTCAGACTTGTAAAACAATCCATTCAAAATCTAAGTCAACATTAAAGTATAACATTCTACAAACAATTTTTCCAAATGTTACTTTAATGTTGAATTTCACTTAGATATTATGAGGAAAATAAATCTAATATCTACCCTCTTTGTAGACGTAATAATTACGAGTAATGAGGCACTAGTAGTGCCTAGTACTGCGTAGCAGTGTCTAGCAGTGTGTAGTGGTGCCTAGTAGTGTCTAGTACTGCCTAGTAGTGTGTAGTGGTGCCTAGTAGTGTCTAGTACTGCCTAGTAGTGTGTAGTGGTGCCTAGTAGTGTCTAGTACTGCCTAGTAGTGTGTAGTGGTGCCTAGTAGTGTCTAGTAGTGTGTGGTGGTGCCTATTAGTGCCTAGTAGTTGGTAGTGGTGCCTAGTAGTGTCTAGTACTGTGTGGTTGTACCTATTAGTGTCTAGTAGTGTGTAGTGGTGCCTAGTAGTGTCTAGTACTGTGTGGTTGTACCTATTAGTGTCTAGTAGTGTGTAGTGGTGCCTAGTAGTGTCTAGTAGTGTGTAGTGTTGCCTAGTAGTGTCTACTAGTGTGTAGCTGTGCCTAGTAGTGTCTGCTAGTGTGTAGTGGTGCCTAGTAGTGTCTAGTAGTGTGTAGTGTTGCCTAGTAGTGTCTACTAGTGTGTAGCTGTGCCTAGTAGTGTCTGCTAGTGTGTAGTGGTGCTTAGTAGTGTCTAGTAGTGTGTAGGGTTGCCTAGTAGTGTCTACTAGTGTGTAGCTGTGCCTAGTAGTGTCTGCTAGTGTGTAGTGGTGCCTAGTAGTGTCTAGTAGTGTTTAGTGGTGCCTAGTAGTTTGTAGTAGTGTGTACTGTTGCCTAGTAGTGTCTAGTAGTGTGTAGTGTTGCCTAGTAGTGTCTAGTAGTGTGTAGTGGTGCCTAGTAGTGTCTAGTGAGTAGTGGTGCCTAGTAGTGTGTAGTGGTGCCTATTAGTGTCTAATACTGCCTAGTAGTGCGTAGTGGTGCCTAGTAGTGTCTAGTACTGTGTGGTGGTACCTGTTAGTGTCTAGTGTGTAGTGGTGCCTAGTAGTGTGTAGTGTTGCCTAGTAGTGTCTAGTAGTGTGTAGTGGTGCCTAGTAGTGTCTACTAGTGTGTAGTGGTGCCTAGTAGTGTCTGCTAGTGTGTAGTGGTGCCTAGTAGTGTCTAGTAGTGTGTAGGGTTGCCTAGTAGTGTCTAGTAGTGTGTAGGGTTGCCTAGTAGTGTCTAGTAGTGTGTAGGGTTGCCTAGTAGTGTCTAGTAGTGTGTAGTGGTGCCTAGTAGTTTGTAGTAGTGTGTAGTGTTGCCTGGTAGTGTCTAGTAGTGTGTAGTGGTGCCTAGTAGTGTCTAGTAGTGTGTAGTGTTGCCTGGTAGTGTCTAGTAGTGTGTAGTGGTGCCTAGTAGTGTCTAGTAGTGTGTAGTGTTGCCTGGTAGTGTCTAGTAGTGTGTAGTGGTGCCTAGTAGTGTCTAGTAGTGTGTAGTGTTGCCTGGTAGTGTCTAGTAGTGTGTAGTGGTGCCTAGTAGTTTGTAGTAGTGTGTAGTGTTGCCTGGTAGTGTCTAGTAGTGTGTAGTGGTGCCTAGTAGTGTCTAGTAGTGAGTAGTGGTGCCTAGTAGTGTCTAGTAGTGTGTAGTGGTGCCTATTAGTGTCTAATGCTGCCTAGTAGTGTGTAGTGGTGCCTAGTAGTGCCTAGTAGTGTGTAGTGGTGCCTAGTAGTGCCTAGTATACACAAATACAGTGACATAGATTATCATACACAGTAACAAGTCTACAGAACCTGATTATTATTATTATAATCAAGGGGGAAGCGCTAAACCCGGAGGATTATACAGCGCCTGGGGAGGGGGGATGTGGAAGGCATTCAGGCTTAATTCGGGGAACTGGAGCACAGATCCAATTCCCTAAATCAAGAGCCCCTCACCAACATCAAGGAACCTTCCTTGAGGGGGTAGAGAACCTGAGATAACCCAAATAGTCAAAGTGACTTATTTCCTCGGGGGTCCTTTAATACCTTATTATTATATTATGAAGGAGATATTCTAGAAATAAGGTAAAATGGCTTGTTTATATTTACACGTATGTTAGCTAAAAAAAATAGAAAATCATTCCCCTCCCTTTCTGTAGCTACATTCATCAGACACATTTTGGCAGTCTTCTTGAACTGGTTCAAGCTATGACTGGCTTTGACATGTGCAGGTAGTCTGTTCCATTCCTTTATTGCTGTACAATAAAAGGTGTTTGAAGCCTGGCCACTGACTGTGGGTACTACAAAGTTGTGCTCTCTCCCCCTAGTACTATGATTGCTTTGGTTGTCGACCTTGACAAAATTGACAGCAAGATATTCTGGACACTGTTCGTGAGCAATTTTATAAACATGATTTAGCTTCAGTTGTTTTACTCTGTCTTCAACATTCAGCATATCCAACTGCTGTAATTCATCCTGGCCTACATGTTCTCTTGGTCCCAGACCTACATGTTCTCTTGGTCCCAGACCTACATGTTCTCTTGGTCCCAGACCTACATGTTCTCTTGGTCCCAGGCCTACATGTTCTCTTGGACCCAGGCCTACATGTTCTCTTGGTCCCAGACCTACATGTTCTCTTGGTCCCAGGCCTACATGTTCTCTTGGTCCCAGGCCTACATGTTCTCTTGGTCCCAGACCTACATGTTGTCTTGGTCCCAGACCTACATGTTCTCTTGGTCCCAGACCTACATGTTCTCTTGGTCCCAGACCTACATGTTCTCTTGGTCCCAGACCTACATGTTCTCTTGGTCCCAGACCTACATGTTCTCTTGGTCCCAGGCCTACATGTTCTCTTGGTCCCAGACCTACATGTTCTCTTGGTCCCAGGCCTACATGTTCTCTTGGTTCCAGACCTACATGTTGTCTTGGTCCCAGACCTACATGTTCTCTTGGTCCCAGACCTACATGTTTCTTTGGTCCCAGACCTACATGTTCTCTTGGTCCCAGACCTACATGTTCTCTTGGTCCCAGACCTACATGTTCTCTTGGTCCCAGACCTACATGTTCTCTTGGTCCCAGGCCTACATGTTCTCTTGGTTCCAGACCTACATGTTGTCTTGGTCCCAGACCTACATGTTCTCTTGGTCCCAGACCTACATGTTCTCTTGGTCCCAGACCTACATGTTCTCTTGGTCCCAGACCTACATGTTCTCTTGGTCCCAGACCTACATGTTCTCTTGGTCCCAGGCCTACATGTTCTCTTGGTTCCAGACCTACATGTTGTCTTGGTCCCAGACCTACATGTTCTCTTGGTCCAGACCTACATGTTCTCTTGGTCCCAGACCTACATGTTCTCTTGGTCCCAGACCTACATGTTCTCTTGGTCCCAGGCCTACATGTTCTCTTGGTTCCAGACCTACATGTTGTCTTGGTCCCAGACCTACATGTTCTCTTGGTCCCAGACCTACATGTTCTCTTGGTCCCAGACCTACATGTTCTCTTGGTCCAGACCTACATGTTCTCTTGGTCCCAGACCTACATGTTCTCTTGGTCCCAGGCCTACATGTTCTCTTGGTTCCAGACCTACATGTTGTCTTGGTCCCAGACCTACATGTTCTCTTGGTCCCAGACCTACATGTTGTCTTGGTCCCAGACCTACATGTTCTCTTGGTCCCAGACCTACATGTTCTCTTGGTCCCAGACCTACATGTTCTCTTGGTCCCAGACCTACATGTTCTCTTGGTCCCAGGCCTACATGTTCTCTTGGTTCCAGACCTACATGTTGTCTTGGTCCCAGACCTACATGTTCTCTTGGTCCCAGACCTACATGTTGTCTTGGTCCAGACCTACATGTTCTCTTGGTCCCTGACCTACATGTTCTCTTGGTCCCAGACCTACATGTTGTCTTGGTCCCAGACCTACATGTTCTCTTGGTCCCAGACCTACATGTTGTCTTGGTCCCAGACCTACATGTTCTCTTGGTCCCAGACCTACATGTTCTCTTGGTCTCAGCCCCAGGATGAATCTTACCATTTTGTTCTGCGTGACTTATAGTTTATTGTGAAGACTTACTCAGCCCTGTAACAACTTCAGACAGTATTACCCAGGCTGGCTCCTCCTCAGGAAAATTAATGAATAGAAAAAGAAATAATAACAGACAATAATAAACACTATTATTTATTAATGCAAAGATAAAACATTGAAACATGAAGGTGTATTCTATTTGAAAGAAAATAGGAAATGAAAAAATGACATTTGAATTCAACACTAATATGTGGAGTTACACTGGGGTGTCTGGTGGAGGTTAACACTGTCTTGTAGCAATTGTAGCCGTTGATGATGATGTGGGGGGGAGGGGTCACAGGTGTTGGTGACAACCCAACGACTAGTTCTTCACAGAGTCTATAGCCTTGAATAGTCAGTCCAGATGACAGGAAAGCAGGTTCTTTACCACTACAAAGATGAGGGGTTGTTGTCTGCTGTCGCCTACAGTTAATCAAGTAGGTAGATCCAACACGTGACGTCTCCGGACTTTTGCAGAAGTCCTTCTCCTTCAACACTTCTCGTTGTTTGGCAGGTGACCCGATCTGTCATTCCAAGCTGGAAAGAGAGACAGGTTACCCACTGCTTAAGAAATCACTCTCCATGATAAGTACAATACCTAAGAGACGTGATGATTATTAAAACATCTAACATGGAGATCAAGGCTGAAAGGACTAAGTTTATTATTGGTCAAAAGTGAAGCTTTCAACCAATAAGTCCACTAGAACAGGAACAGGCTTGTACTTACAGTTGTGCTGGGATCTGTGAGTCGAGTGATTACTGTTTGGTCGGAGCCCCACACGTCACCTTTCGGGGTGGGGGAGAAAGGGGGTGATAGCGGGAGCTAGACTGACCCTACCTTAAGCAAGCAGCCAGCAATCAAACTATCGTTACCATATACTCGCTCGCTACTCCTATCTGTTGAACTTTTCCCTCACATTATCTTTCATTATTTGTCAAGACAGAGTACCATAAAGAGCAACCGTAATCCATATGACACTGTATAAGGGCTAGACATAGGGTCCTGCGAGCCTCAGTAGGCAGACACTGTGCTTGTCTGTAGAGGAACTTCAGTCTGACGTTCGCTTTCTTTACTACACTGTTCCCTATCAATTCTCCTGACATGCATGGATCAAAGGGGATTCCCAGATATTTTACTGAGGAAACTGAAGTGATGGGCTCCCCATTACATCGGACATTAAAATTATTTAACCTTCTCAGTATATGTTTCGTGCCAAAGAGTATGGCTTCCGTTTTCCCGAGGTATAACGATAGTTTGTTGTCTACTAACCATTTGCTGCAGCACTCCAGTTCCTGTGTTATTGCATTAGCTATATCTTGTGGGTTTTTACCTGACACTAAAAGAGCACTGTCATCCGCATACAGTAGCAGTTTCCAATTGACACTGATGGGCGTGTCTTCTACATAACAGAGTAGTGTGCAGTGGTGCCTTGTAGTGTGCAGTGGTGTGTAGTGTGTACCTATGGGAGTGTGTATATGTGGTGCCTTTTATGCTAGTAGTGTGTAGTGGTGCCTAGTAGTGTTTTAGTGGTTTGTTTGTGTGTAGTGGTGCCTAGTAGTGTGTAGTGGTGCCTAGGGCTAGGGAGTGTGTAGTGGTGCCTCGTAGTGTGTAGTGGTGCCTAGGTAGTAGTGTGTAGTGGTTTGTAAGTGTGTAGTGGTGCCTTAGGTAGTGGTTGTAGTGGTGCCTAGTAGTGTGTAGTGGTGCCTAGTAGTGTGTAGTGGTGCCTAGTAGTGTGTAGTGGTGCCTAGTAGTGTGTAGTGGTGCCTAGTAGTGTGTAGTGGTTTGTAGTGTGTAGTGGTGCCTTGTAAGTGGTGTGTAGTGGTGCCTAGTAGTGTGTATGGTGCCTAGTGTGTAGTGTGTAGTGGTTTGTAGTGTGTAGTGGTGCCTAGTAGTGTGTAGTGGTGCCTAGTAGTGTGTAGTGGTGCCTAGTAGTGTGTTGTAGGGGGCCTGTAGTGCTGTAGTGGTGCCTCGTTAGTGTGTCTGTAGTGGTTCCTTGTAGTGTGTTAGTGGTGCCTCGTAGTGTGTAGTGGTGCCTTGTAGTGTGATATGTGGTTGCCTCGTAGTGTTCTAGTAGTGAGTATTGGTGCTAGTAGTGTTGGTAGCGAGTGTCTAGTTATGTGTGAGGGTGCCTCAGGAGTAGTGGAGTGGACTCCTATAGTGTGTATTGGTGCCATAGGGGAGTGTAGTAGCAGGGTCTAAAGTAGTGTGTAGTAGGTACCTAGTAGTGTGTGCTAGTGCCTAGTAGTGTGCAGTGTTCCCTAGCAATGTCTGACACTGCCAAGTATTGTTTAGGCACTAGCATTCAGGGAGGCACTGCCATCCAGGGAGGTACTACCATCCTGGGAGGTACTACAATCCTGGGAGGTACTGCCATCCAGAGAGGTACTATTATCGACGGAGATACTACCATCCTGGGAGGTACTACCATCCTGGGAGGTACTACCATCATGGGAGGTAATACCATCCAGGGAGGTACTACCATCCTGGGAGTTACTACCATCCTGGGAGGTACTACCATCCAGGGAGGTACTACCATCCTTGGAGGTACTACCACACAGAGAGGTACTACCACACAGGGAGGTACTACCTTACAGGGAGGTACTATCACACAGGGAGGTACTACCACACAGGGAGGTACTACCACACAGGGAGGCACTACCACACAGGGATGTACTACCACACAGGGAGGTACTACCTTAGAGGGAGGTACTATCACACAGGGAGGTACTACCACACAGGGAAGCACTACCACACAGGGATGTACTAACACACAGGGAGGTACTACCCCACAGGGATTAACGGTACTATCACACAGGGAAAGGTATACTAACCACACAGGGAGGTACTACCACACAGGGAGTACTACCACACAGGGAGGTACTACCTTACAGGGAGGTACTATCACACAGGGACGTACTACCACACAGGGAGGTACTACCACACATGGAGGTACTACCACACAGGGAGGTGCTATCACACAGGGAGGTACTACCACACAGGGAGGCACTACCACACAGGGAGGTACTACCACACAGAGAGGTACTACCCCACAGGAGGTACGGGAGGGACTACCACACAGGAAGCACTACCACACAGGGAGGTACTACCACACAGGGAGGTACTATCACACAGGGAGGTACTACCACACAGGGAGTTACTACCACACAGGGAGGTACTATCACACCCGGGGAATTGGTACTACCACACAGGGAGGCACTATCACACAGATACTAGGCACTACCACACAGGGAGGTACTACCACACAGGAGGTACTACCACACAGGGAGGTACTATCACACAGGGAGGTAAATACCCCCACAGGGGGGCACTACCACAAGGGAGGTACTATCACACAGGAAAGGGACTATCGCACAGGGAGGCACTACCACACAGGGAGGTACTACCACACAGGGAGGTACTACCACACAGGGAGTTACTACCACACAGGGAGGTACTATCACACAGGGAGGTACTACCACACAGGAAGGCACTATCACACAGGAAGGCACTACCACACAGGGAGGTACTATCACACAGTGAGGTACTACCACACAGGGAGGTACTATCACACAGGGAGGTACTACCACACAGGAAGGCACTACCACACAGGGAGGTACTATCACACAGAGAGGCACTATCGCACAGGGAGGCACTACCACACAGGGAGGTACTATCACACAGGGAGGAACTACCACACAGGGAGGTACTACCACACAGGGAGACACTACCACACAGGGAGGTACTACCACACAGGGAGGTACTACCACACAGGGAGACACTACCACACAGGGAGGTACTACCACACAGGGAGACACTACCACACAGGGAGGCACTACCACACAGGGAGACACTACCACACAGGGAGGTACTACCACACAGGGAGACACTACCACACAGGGAGGCACTACCACACATGGAGGTACTACCACACAGGGAGACACTACCACACAGGGAGGTACTACCACACAGGGAGGTACTACCACACAGGGAGGCACTACCACACAGGGAGGCACTACCACACAGGGAGACACTACCACACAGGGAGGTACTACCACACAGGGAGGCACTACCACACAGGGAGGCACTACCACACAGGGAGGCACTACCACACAGGGAGACACTACCACACAGGGAGGTACTACCACACAGGGAGGTACTACCACACAGGGAGGCACTACCACACAGGGAGGTACTACCACACAGGGAGGCACTACCACACAGGGAGGCACTACCACACAGGGAGGCACTACCACACAGGGAGGCACTACCACACAGGGAGGTACTACCACACAGGGAGGCACTACCACACAGGGAGGCACTACCACACAGGGAGGCACTACCACACAGGGAGGCAAATACCACACAGGGAGGCACTACCACACAGGGAGGTACTACCACACAGGGAGGCACTACCACACAGGGAGGTACTACCACACAGGGAGACACTACCACACAGGGAGGTACTACCACGCAGGGAGGCACTACCACACAGGGAGGCACTACCACACAGGGAGGTACTACCACACAGGGAGGCACTACCACACAGGGAGGTACTACCACACAGGGAGGCACTACCACACAGGGAGGTACTACCACACAGGGAGGTACTACCACACAGGGAGGCACTACCACACAGGGAGGCACTACCACACAGGGAGGCACTACCACACAGGGAGGCACTACCACACAGGGAGGCACTACCACACAGGGAGACACTACCACACAGGGAGACACTACCACACAGGGAGGCACTACCACACAGGGAGGCACTACCACACAGGGAGGTACTACCACACAGGGAGGCACTACCACACAGGGAGGTACTACCACACAGGGAGGTACTACCACACAGGGAGGCACTACCACACAGGGAGGTACTACCCCCACAGGGAGGTACTACCACACAGGGAGGTACTACCACACCAGGGAGGCACTACCACACAGGAGGCACTACCACACAGGGAGGTACTACCACACAGGGAGGTACTACACACAGGAGGTACTACACACAGGGAGGCATACCACACAGCGAGGGACTACCACACAGGAGGCACTACCACACAGGGAGGCACTACCACACAGGGAGGTACTACCACACAGGGAGGCACTACCACACAGGGAGGTACTACCACACAGGGAGGTACTATCACACAGGGAGGTTCTACCACACAGGGAGGCACTACCACACAGGGAGGTACTACCACACAGGGAGGTACTAACCACACAGGGAGGCACTACCACACAGGGAGGCACTACCCACAGGGAGGGTACTACCACACAGGGAGGTACTACCACACAGGAGGTCACCACCAGGAGCACTACCACACAGGGAGGTTCTACACACAGGGAGGCAACTAGCCACTCAGGGAGGTTACTACCACACAGGGAGGTACTACCACACAGGGAGGCACTACCACACAGGGAGGTACTACCCCACAGGGAGGTACTATCACACAGGGAGGTACTACCACACAGGGAGGCACTACCACACAGCGAGGCACTACCACACAGCGAGGCACTACCACACAGGGAGGCACTACCACACAGGGAGGTACTACCACACAGGGAGGTACTATCACACAGGGAGGTACTACCACACAGGGAGGCACTACCACACAGCGAGGCACTACCACACAGCGAGGCACTACCACACAGCGAGGCACTACCACACAGGGAGGTACTACCACACAGGGAGGTACTAACCATTCTGACAAATTAGTGCGATATATAAGTTTGTAATTGTCTTACACAATGGTAGCAGCGCTGGTCTTTCTTACTAATAAAGACAGAAGATAAGAGAAACATCTGTGTACTCACACATAGGTCACACTACATATGCAGTTGTACGTATGTGTTTGTATGCATATTCACTGAGTTTGTTTTAATGTCTTAACTGTTCTAATTATGTTTTATTTCACCTCCATGGGGAGTGCAACGGGCAATTGTAGCAGCAGCAGCAGCAACACCCAGCCAGAGGCATTCTTGAGCTTCCCTAGCGCTCAGGCTTAATGCTGAATGCTGGGGTGTGACTCCAAAAGGATCCTGTAGTGCTTGCTGCTTTTGCACCATCTGACATCGTCTCCAGTATGGACGGGGTTTTTGGCAGACCAAGGTGCTTAGCTTCTCCCTCCGAGCCCCGTGGGGGCGGGGAATGGTACTAGGCCTGGGGACAGCTAGTCCCATGAGACGAGGTGGTACTTGTACCTCCTCCCAGGGAAGACATTAGTCTGAGACTCTACCGTGAAAGGGAGCGAAGGCCGGGACACGTCTTGGAAAAGGCCCTGACCGGGCGATTATACCGGCGAATGTACAACAGAACCTCCCTGAAAATATCTAGCCTAGACAGGACTCGCAGCAATGGTTTTAAGTTGGAAAAATTCAGATTCAGGAAGGATATAGGAAAGTACTGGTTTGGTAATAGAGTTGTGGATGAGTGAAACAAACTCCCGAGTACAGTTATAGAGGCCAGAACGTTGTGTAGCTTTAAAAATAGGTTGGATAAATACATGAGTGGATGTGGGTGGGTGTGAGTTGGACCTGATAGCTTGTGCTACCAGGTCGGTTGCCGTGTTCCTCCCTTAAGTCAATGTGACCTGACCTGACTAGGTTGGGTGCATTGGCTTAAGCCGGTAGGAGACTTGGACCTGCCTCGCATGGGCCAGTAGGCCTGCTGCAGTGTTCCTTCGTTCTTATGTTCTTATGTTCTTAAAAGTTGAACAGAATTCTTCCACCGTCAGCCATGTGTGTTACAGGAAGCGACTAACATCCCGGAAGTAGGAGCTAGTAACCCGTTCTCCTGTGCAGTGTGTGAGGCAGAATGTGATGCAGTGTGTGAGGCAGGATGTGATGCAGTGTGTGAGGCAGAATGTGATGCAGTGTGTGAGGCAGGATGTGATGCAGTGTGTGAGGCAGGATGTGATGCAGTGTGTGAGGCAGAATGTGATGCAGTTTGTGAGGCAGGATGTGATGCAGTGTGTGAGGCAGAATGTGATGCAGTGTGTGAGGCAGGATGTGATGCAGTGTACTCACCTATTTGTGGTTGCAGGGGTCGAGTCCTAGCTCCTGGCCCCGCCTCTTCACCGGTTGCTACTAGGCCCTCTCTCTCCCCGCTCCATGAGCTTTATCAAACCTCGTCTTAAAACTGTGTATGGTTCCTGCCTCCACTACGTCATTTTCTAGGCTATTCCGCTGCCTTACAACTCTATGACTGAAGAAATACTTCCTACTATCTCTCTGACTCATTTGTGTCTTCAACTTCCAATTGTGGCCTCTTGTTTCTGTGTCCCCTCCCTGGAACATCCTGTCTTTGTCCACCTTGTCTATTCCACGCAGTATTTTATATGTCGTTATCATGTCTCCCCTGACCCTCCTGTCCTCCAGTGTGGTCAGGCCGATTTCCCTTAATCTTTCTTCATAGGACATTCCCCTTAGCTCTGGAACTAACCTTGTCGCAAACCTTTGTACTTTCTCTAGTTTCTTGACGTGCTTTATCAAGTGCGGGTTCCAAACAGGTGCTGCATACTCCAGTATGGGCCTGACATACACGGTGTACAGTGTCTTGAATGATTCCTTACTAAGGTATCGGAATGCTGTTCTCAGGTTTGCCAGGCGCCCATATGCTGCAGCAGTTATCTGATTGATGTGTGCTTCCGGAGACATGCTCGGTGTTATACTCACCCCAAGATCTTTCTCCTTGAGTGAGGTTTGCAGTCTTTGGCCACCTAGCCTATACTCTGTCTGTGGTCTTCTGTGCCCCTCCCCCATCTTCATGACTTTGCATTTGGCAGGATTAAATTCGAGAAGCCATTTGCTGGACCAGGTGTCCAGTCTGTCCAGGTCTCTTTGAAGTCCTGCCTGGTCCTCATCAGATTTAATTCTCCTCATTAACTTCACATCATCTGCAAACAGGGACACTTCTGAGTCTAACCCTTCCGTCATGTCGTTCACATATACCAAAAATAGCACTGGTCCTAGGACCGACCCCTGTGGCAGAATGTGATGCAGTGTGTGAGGCAGAATGTGATGCAGTGTGTGAGGCAGGATGTGATGCAGTGTGTGAGGCAGGATGTGATGCAGTGTGTGAGGGAGAATGTGATGCAGTGTGTGAGGCAAAATGTGATGCAGTGTGTGAGGCAGGATGTGATGCAGTGTGTGAGGCAGGATGTGATGCAGTGTGTGAGGGAGAATGTGATGCAGTGTGTGAGGCAAAATGTGATGCAGTGTGTGAGGCAGGATGTGATGCAGTGTGTGAGGCAGGATGTGATGCAGTGTGTGAGGGAGAATGTGATGCAGTGTGTGAGGCAGAATGTGATGCAGTGTGTGAGGCAGAATGTGATGCAGTGTGTGAGGCAGAATGTGATGCAGTGTGAGGCAGAATGCGATGCAGTGTGTGAGCAGAATGTGATGCAGTGTGTGAGGCAGGATGTGATGCAGTGTGTGAGGCAGGATGTGATGCAGTGTGTGAGGGAGAATGTGATGCAGTGTGGAGGCAAAATGTGATGCAGTGTGTGAGGCAGGATGTGATGCAGTGTGTGAGGCAGGATGTGATGCAGTGTGTGAGGGAGAATGTGATGCAGTGTGTGAGGCAAAATGTGATGCAGTGTGTGAGGCAGGATGTGATGCAGTGTGTGAGGCAGGATGTGATGCAGTGTGTGAGGGAGAATGTGATGCAGTGTGTGAGGCAGAATGTGATGCAGTGTGTGAGGCAGAATGTGATGCAGTGTGTGAGGCAGAATGTGATGCAGTGTGAGGCAGAATGTGATGCAGTGTTGTGAGGCAGAATGTAATGCAGTGTGTGAGGCAGAATGTGATGCAGTGTGTGAGGGAGAATGTGATGCAGTGTGTGAGGCAGAATGTGATGCAGTGTGTGAGGCAGAATGTGATGCAGTGTGTGAGGGAGAATGTGATGCAGTGTGTGAGGGAGAATGTGATGCAGTGTGTGAGGCAGAATGTGATGCAGTGTGTGAGGCAGAATGTGATGCAGTGTGTGAGGCAGAATGTGATGCAGTGTGTGAGGCAGAATGTGATGCAGTGTGTGAGGCAGAATGTAATGCAGTGTGTGAGGCAGAATGTGATGCAGTGTGTGAGGCAGAATGTGATGCAGTGTGTGAGGGAGAATGTGATGCAGTGTGTGAGGCAGAATGTGATGCAGTGTGTGAGGCAGAATGTGATGCAGTGTGTGAGGCAGAATGTGATGGCAGTGTGTGAGGCAGAATGTAAGCAGTGTGTGAGGCAGAATGTGATGCAGTGTGTGAGGCAGAATGTGATGCAGTGTGTGAGGCAGGATGTGATGCAGTGTGTGAGGCAGAATGTGATGCAGTGTGTGAGGCAGGATGTGATGCAGTGTGAGGCAGAATGTGATGCAGTGTGTGAGGCAGAATGTGATGCAGTGTGTGAGGCAGGATGTGATGCAGTGTGAGGCAGAATGTGATGCAGTGTGAGGCAGAATGTGATGCAGTGTGTGAGGCAGGATGTGATGCAGTGTGAGGCAGAATGTGATGCAGTGTGTGAGGCAGAATGTGATGCAGTGTGTGAGGCAGGATGTGATGCAGTGTGAGGCAGAATGTGATGCAGTGTGAGGCAGAATGTGATGCAGTGTGTGAGGCAGGATGTGATGCAGTGTGAGGCAGAATGTGATGCAGTGTGTTGAGGCAGAATGTGATGCAGTGTGTGAGGCAGAATGTGATGCAGTGTGTGAGGCAGGATGTGATGCAGTGTGTGAGGGAGAATGTGATGCAGTGTGTGAGGGAGAATATGATGCAGTGTGTGAGGGAGAATGTGATGCAGTGTGTGAGGGAGAATGTGATGCAGTGGGTAGAATGAAAAGGGAAAAAGCAGCTGGGATTGATGGGATCAAGACTGGAATGTTAAAAGCAGGTGGGGATATAGTTTTGGAGTAGTTAGTGCTTTTATTCAGTAAATGTATGGGAGAGGGTAAGGTACGTAGGGGCTTACCTGGAGGTTACCTGGAGGTTATTCCGGGGATCAACGCCCCCGCGGCCCGGTCCATGACCAGGCCTCCCGATGGATCAGGGCCTGACAGAGATCATACATAGTTCCTTTGGCTGAAAGCAAACGAGAAAAAAAAAGACAGTAAGAATTATTGGGAAATAAATCTGTTAAGTTGACCTGGGAAAGTGTATAGTGAGTTATTATTGAAAGAATTAAGAGTAAAATGGAGACCATCATTTAAGCTGAATAATGAGGTATTAGGAAGAGTAGGGAATGTAAGGACCAAACTTATCACTTATCAGTATTTAGATAAAGGTAAGGAAGTTGTCGTTATATTTTCGGTTTTGGATAAAGCATGTGACAGGTGGTTAGGGAAGCAATGTGGCATATGTTGCAAGTGTATAGAACACGTGATGGGGTATTGAAAGCAGTTAAGATGGAGTTATCACAGTTGATTTTTGCTGATGACACTGTGCTTTTGAGAGATTCTTGTGTGAGTATGAGAGGCAGTGTTGGTTGTCTTGTGCGAGAGTATGAGAGGCAGTGCTGGTTGTCTTGTGCGAGAGTATGAGAGGCAGTGCTGGTTGTCTTGTGCGAGAGTATGAGAGGCAGTGTTGGTTGTCTTGTGCGAGAGTATGAGAGGCAGTGTTGGTTGTCTTGTGCGAGAGTATGAGAGGCAGTGTTGGTTGTCTTGTGCGAGAGTATGAGAGGCAGTGTTGGTTGTCTTGTGCGAGAGTATGAGAGGCAGTGTTGGTTGTCTTGTGCGAGAGTATGAGAGGCAGTGCCGGTTGTCTTGTGCGAGAGTATGAGAGGCAGTGTTGGTTGTCTTGTGCGAGAGTATGAGAGGCAGTGTTGGTTGTCTTGTGCGAGAGTATGAGAGGCAGTGCTGGTTGTCTTATGCGAGAGTATGAGAGGCAGTGTTGGTTGTCTTGTGCGAGAGTATGAGAGGCAGTGCTGGTTGTCTTGTGCGAGAGTATGAGAGGCAGTGTTGGTTGTCTTGTGCGAGAGTATGAGAGGCAGTGCTGGTTGTCTTGTGCGAGAGTATAAGAGGCAGTGCTGGTTGTCTTGTGCGAGAGTATGAGAGGCAGTGCTGGTTGTCTTGTGCGAGAGTATGAGAGGCAGTGCTGGTTGTCTTGTGCGAGAGTATGAGAGGCAGTGCTGGTTGTCTTGTGCGAGAGTATGAGAGGCAGTGCTGGTTGTCTTGTGCGAGAGTATGAGAGGCAGTGTTGGTTTGTCTTGTGCGAGAGTATGAGAGGCAGTGTTGGTTAAGTTGTCATGTGCGAGAGTACAAAAGGCAGTGTTGGTTAAGTTGTCTTGTGCGAGAGTACGAGAGGCAGTGTTGGTTAAGTTATCTTGTGCGAGAGTACGAGAGGCATTGTTGGTTAAGTTGTCTTGTGGGAGAGTACGAGAGGCAGTGTTAAGTGGTCTTGTGGGAGAGTATGAGAGGCAGTGTTGGTTAAGTTGTCTTGTGGGAGAGTACAAGAGGCAGTGTTAAGTTGTCTTGTGGGAGAGTATGAGAGGCAGTGTTGGTTAAGTTGTCTTGTGGGAGAGTACGAGAGGCATTGTTGGTTAAGTTGTCTTGTGGGAGAGTACGAGAGGCAGTGTTAAGTGGTCTTGTGGGAGAGTATGAGAGGCAGTGTTGGTTAAGTTGTCTTGTGGGAGAGTACGAGAGGCATTGTTGGTTAAGTTGTCTTGTGGGAGAGTACGAGAGGCATTGTTGGTTAAGTTGTCTTGTGGGAGAGTACGAGAGGCAGTGTTAAGTGGTCTTGTGGGAGAGTATGAGAGGCAGTGTTGGTTAAGTTGTCTTGTGCGAGAGTACGAGAGGCATTGTTGGTTAAGTTGTCTTGTGGAGAGTACGAGAGGCAGTGTTAAGTGGTCTTGTGGGAGAGTATGAGAGGCAGTGTTGGTTAAGTTGTCTTGTGGGAGAGTATGAGAGGCAGTGTTGGTTAAGTTGTCTTGTGGGAGAGTACGAGAGGCAGTGTTAAGTTGTCTTGTGGGAGAGTATGAGAGGCAGTGTTGGTTAAGTTGTCTTGTGGGAGAGTATGAGAGGCAGTGTTGGTTAAGTTGTCTTGTGCAACAGTATGAGAGGCAGTGTTGGTTAAGTTGTCTTGTGGGAGAGTACAAGAGGCAGTGTTAAGTTGTCTTGTGGGAGATTATGAGAGGCAGTGTTGGTTAAGTTGTCTTGTGGGAGAGTACAAGAGGCAGTGTTAAGTTGTCTTGTGGGAGAGTATGAGAGGCAGTGTTGGTTAAGTTGTCTTGTGGGAGAGTATGAGAGGCAGTGTTGGTTAAGTTGTCTTGTGGGAGAGTACAAGAGGCAGTGTTAAGTTGTCTTGTGGGAGAGTATGAGAGGCAGTGTTGGTTAAGTTGTCTTGTGGGAGAGTATGAGAGGCAATGTTAAGTTGTCTTTTGGGAGAGTATGAGAGGCAGTGTTGGTTAAGTTGTCTTGTGGGAGAGTACGAGAGGCAGTGTTAAGTTGTCTTGTGGGAGAGTATGAGAGGCAGTGTTGGTTAAGTTGTCTTGTGGGAGAGTACAAGAGGCAGTGTTAAGTTGTCTTGTGGGAGAGTATGAGAGGCATTGTTGGTTAAGTTGTCTTGTGGGAGAGTATGAGAGGCAGTGTTTGGTTGTCTTGTGGGAGAGTATGAGAGGCAGTGCTGGTTGTCTTGTGCGAGAGTATGAGAGGCAGTGCTGGTTGTCTTGTGCGAGAGTATGAGAGGCAGTGCTGGTTGTCTTGTGCGAGAGTATGAGAGGCAGTGCTGGTTGTCTTGTGCGAGAGTATGAGGCAGTGTTGGTTGTCTTGTGCGAGAGTATGAGAGGCAGTGCTGGTTGTCTTGTGCGAGAGTATGAGAGGCAGTGTTGGTTGTCTTGTGCGAGAGTATGAGAGGCAGTGTTTGGTTGTTTTTTGCGAGAGTATGAGAGGCAGTGCTGGTTGTCTTGTGCGAGAGTATGAGAGGCAGTGCTGGTTGTCTTATGCGAGAGTATGAGAGGCAGTGTTGGTTGTCTTGTGCGAGAGTATGAGAGGCAGTGCTGGTTGTCTTGTGCGAGAGTATGAGAGGCGAGTGTTGGTTGTCTTGTGCGAGAGTATGAGAGGCAGTGCTGGTTGTCTTGTGCGAGAGTATGAGAGGCAGTGCTGGTTGTCTTGTGCGAGAGTATGAGAGGCAGTGCTGGTTGTCTTGTGCGAGAGTATGAGAGGCAGTGCTGGTTGTCTTGTGCGAGAGTATGAGAGGCAGTGCTGGTTGTCTTGTGCGAGAGTATGAGAGGCAGTGCTGGTTGTCTTGTGCGAGAGTATGAGAGGCAGTGTTGGTTGTCTTGTGCGAGAGTATGAGAGGCAGTGTTGGTTAAGTTGTCATGTGCGAGAGTACGAAAGGCAGTGTTGGTTAAGTTGTCTTGTGCGAGAGTACGAGAGGCAGTGTTGGTTAAGTTATCTTGTGCGAGAGTACGAGAGGCATTGTTGGTTAAGTTGTCTTGTGGGAGAGTACGAGAGGCAGTGTTAAGTGGTCTTGTGGGAGAGTATGAGAGGCAGTGTTGGTTAAGTTGTCTTGTGGGAGAGTACAAGAGGCAGTGTTAAGTTGTCTTGTGGGAGAGTATGAGAGGCAGTGTTGGTTAAGTTGTCTTGTGGGAGAGTACGAGAGGCATTGTTGGTTAAGTTGTCTTGTGGGAGAGTACGAGAGCTGAGTGCTTAATAGTGGTCTTGTGGGAGAGTATGAGAGGCAGTGGTTAAGTTGTCTTGTGGGAGAGTATGAGAGGCAGTGTTGGTTAAGTTGTCTTGTGGGAGAGTATGAGAGGCGAGTGGTTGGTTTAAGTTGTCTTGTGGGAGAGTATGAGAGGCAGTGTTGGTTAAGTTGTCTTGTGCAACAGTATGAGAGGCAGTGTTGGTTAAGTTGTCTTGTGGGAGAGTATGAGAGGCAGTGTTGGTTAAGTTGTCTTGTGGGAGAGTATGAGAGGCAGTGTTGGTTAAGTTGTCTTGTGTGGGGAAGGAGACATCAACAGGCTTCCCACGTCTGGTCACCAACTATAAATTTCCCTGAAGCACACACTGGCTGCACAATGCACGTCATGTACCAACACTTACTTTAAGTGAGGCAGTGTTATGGAGCTTGGTAAGTGGGACACTTTCCTCCCACTATACTCACGTCTCCATTGAAGTATTTCATGTCTGTTTGTAATATAAATGTACTTAGGTACGGTTACATGAGTACAGTTAGGTACATATTATCATGTGTAGTAACATATGTGTAACCTACGAGATCCCCCGAAAAGTCAGCCTCGCTGTAAGATACAGTGCAAATCAGCCATGATTATAGCACTTGACACTTGGGAGGTTGACTGGGTATTGTGGCGAGGCTGCTCACACTCTTATCCTCGCAGGTTGACTGGGTATTGTGGCGAGGCTGCTGACACTCGCATCTTCGGAGGTTGACTGGGTATTGTGGCGAGGCTGCTGACACTCGCATCTTCGGAGGTTGACTGGGTATTGTCGCGAGGCTGCTGACACTCTCATCTTCGGAGGTTGACTGGGAATTGTGGTGAGGCTGCTGACACTGTCATCTTCGGAGGTTGACTGGGAATTGTGGGCCAGGCGTGCTGACACTCTCATCTTCGGAGGTTTACTGGTATGTGGCCGAGGCTGCTGACACTCTCATCTTCGGAGGTTGACTGGGTATTGTGGCCAGGCTGCTGACACTCTCATCTTCGGAGGTTGACTGGGTATTGTGGCCAGGCTGCTGACACTCTCATCTTCGGAGGTTGACTGGGTATTGTGGCCAGGCTGCTGACACTCTCATCTTCGGAGGTTGACTGGGTATTGTGGCGAGGCTGCTGACACTCTCATCTTCGGAGGTTGACTGGGTATTGTGGCGAGGCTGCTGACACTCTCATCTTCGGAGGTTGACTGGGTATTGTGGCCAGGCTGCTTGACACTCTCAATCTTCGGAGGTTGACTGGGTATGTGGCCAGGCTGCTGACACTCTCATCTTCGGAGGTTGACTGGGTAATGTGGCCAGGCTGGGGTGACCTTTTAATCTTCGGAGGTTGACTGGGTAATTTGGGGGCCAGGCTGCTGACACTCTCATCTTCCGTAGGTTGACTGGGTATTGTGGCCAGGCTGCTGAAAACTCCATCTTCGGAGGTTGACTGGGTATTGTGGCCAGGCTGCTGACACTCTCATCTTTGAGTTTGACCCGGGTATGTGGGCCAGGCTGCTGACACTCTCATCTTCGGAGGTTTTACTGGGTTTGGGGGCCAGGCTGCTGACACTCTCATCTTCGGAGGTTTGACTGGGTTATTGTGGCCCAGGCTGCTGACACTCTCATCTTCGGAGGTTGACTGGTGTATTGTGGTCCAAGGGGTGCTGACCCCTCTCATTTTTCGAGGGTGACTGGTTTTTGTGGGCCAGGGCTGGGTGACACTCTCAATTTCGGAGGTTGACTGGGTATTGTTTGGCCAGGCTGCTGACACTCCTCATCTTCGGAGGTTGACTGGGTATTGTGGCCAGGCAGCTGGGGAACTCAATCTCTTTGGAGGTTGACTGGGTTGGTGTGGAGGCTGCTGACACCTCACATCTTCGAGGTTGACTGGGTATTGTGGCCAGGGTGGGTGCTGACACTCTCATCTTCGGAGGTTGACTGGGTATTGGGTGCCAGGGGTGCGACACTCTCATCATTCGAGGTTTGACTGGGTATTGTGGCCAGGCCCGGCTGAACACTCTCATTCTTCGGGGGTTGACTGGGTATTGTGGCCAGGCTGCTGACACCTGTCATCTTCGGAGGTTGACTGGGTATTGTGGCCAAGGCTGCTGACACTCTCATCTTCGGAGGTTGACTTGGGTAATTTTTGGGCCAGCTGCTGACCCCCTCATCTTCGGAGGTTGACTGGGTATTGTGGCCAGGCTGCTGACCCCTCTTTTATCTTCGGGGGTTGACTGGGTATTTGGGCCAGGCTGCTGGGCCTCTCATCTTCGGAGGTTGACTGGTATTGTGGCCAGGCTGCTGACACTCTCATCTTCGGAGGTTTGACTGGGTATTGTGGCCAGGCTGCTGACACTCTCTCTTCGGAGGTTGACTGGGTATTGGGTGGCCAGGCTGGGGTGACACTCTCATCTTCGAGGTGACTGGGTATTTTTGGCCAGGCTGCTGACACCTCTCATCTTCGGAGGTTTGACTGGGTATTGTGGGCCAGGCTCTGACACTCTCATCTTTGGAGGTTGACTGGGTATTGTGGCGGGCTGCTGACACTCCCCATCTTCGGAGGTTGACTGTGTTGTGGTCAGGGCTGCTGACAATCTCATCTTCGGAGGTTGACTGGGTTATTGTGGCCAGGCGCTGACACTCTCATCTTCGGAGGTTGACTGGGTATTGTGGCCAGGCTGCTGACACTCTTTATCTTCGGAGTTTGACTGGGGTAATTTTGGCCAGGGGTGCTGACACTTCAACTTCGGAGGTTGACTGGTATTGTGGCCAGGCTGCTGACACTCTCAATCGGAAAGGTTGACTGGGTATTTGTGGCCAGGCTGCTGACACCTCATCTTCGGAGGGGGTTTACTGGTATTGTGGCCAGGCTTGCTGACACTCTCATCTTTGGAGTTTGACTGGGATTGTGGCCAGGCTGCTGACAACCTCATCTTCGGAGTTTGACTTTGGGTATTGTGGCCAGGCTGCTGACACTTCTCCCTCTTCGGAGGTTTGACTGGGTATTGTGGCCAGGCTGCTGACACTCCATCTTCGGAGGTTGACTGGTATTGTTTGGCCAGGGCCTGCTGACACTCTTTATCTTCGGAGGTTGACTGGGGGATTGTTGGCCAGGCTGCTGACACTTCATCTTCGGGGTTTGACTTGGGTAAATTTTGGCCAGGGCGCTGAACCCACCTCATCTTCGGAGGTTGACTGGTTTTGTGGCCAGGGGTGCTGACACTCTCATCTTCGGAGGTTGACTGGGGTTATTGTGGCCAGGCTGGGTGACACTTCTCATTTTTCGGAGGTTGACTGGGGATTGTGGCAGGCTGCTGACACCTCATCTTCGGAGGTTTAAATGGGGATTTTTGGCCCCGGCTGCTGACACTCTCATCTTCGGAGGGTTTGACTGGGTATTGTGGGCCAGGCTGCTGACACTCTCATCTTCGGAGGTTGACTGGTTATTGTGGCCAAGGCTGCTGACACTCTCATTTTTCGGGGGTTGACTGGGTATTGTGGCAGGCTGCTGACACTCTCAATCTTCGGAGGTTGACTGGGTATTTTGGCCAGGCTGCTGACCCCTCTCATCTTCGGAGGTTGACTGGGTTTTTGTGGGGGGAGGCTGCTACACTCTCATCTTCGGAGGTTGACTGGGTTTGTGGCAGGCTGGCTGACACTCTCATCTTCGGAGGTTGAAACTGGGTATTGTGGCCAGGCTGCTGACACTCCATCTTCGGAGGTTGACTGGGTATTGTGGCCAGGCTGCGGGCACACTCATCTTCGGAGGTTGACTGGGTATTGTGGCCGAGGCTGCTGAAAACTCTATCTTCGAGGTTGACTGGGGATTGTGGCCAGGCTGCTGACACTCTTCATCTTCGGAGGTTGATGGGAATTTTGGCCACCTGACACTCCATCTTTTGGAGGTTTTTACTGGGTATTGGGCCAGGGGGCTGACACTTCTCTTCGGAGGTTGACTGGGGGATTGGGCCCGGGGGCTGACACTTTCATCTTTGGGGGTTGCTTGGGTATTGTGGGGAGCTGCTGACACTCCATCTTTTGAGGGGTTATGGGTATTGGGGCCGGCTGCTGCACCCCACCAAGGGTTTTTAGGGTATTGTGGGGGGGCGCTGACCCTCCACTTCGGAGGTTTTAGGGGGTTTTTTTGGGGAGGCTCTGCCCCCTCCCTTTGGGGGGTTGCTGGGTATTGGGCCAGCTGCTGACATCTCCTCGGAGGGACGGGTAGGGCCCGGGGTGCGACACTCTCATCTTTCGGGGTTTGATGGGGAAATTTTTGGGCCCGGCTGCTGACCCTCTCATTTCGGAGGGGTTGACGGGATTTTGGCCCAGCGTGACCTCTTTATCTTCGGAGGTTGACTGGGTAAGTGGCCAGGGTGCTGACACCTTTTTTATCTTCGGAGGTTGACTGGGTTTTGTGGCCCCGGCGCGAACTCCATCTTTAGGTTGACTTTGGGGTTTTTTTGGCCCAGGGGTTTCTGACACTCCATTTCGGAGGTTGACTGGGTATTGTGGGCCAGGGCTCTGACACTCCATCTTCGGAGGTTTGACTGGGGGATTTTGGCCAGGGCCCCGCTCCCCCTCTCAAAATCGGGGTTGACTGGGTATTTTTGGGCCAGGGTTTGCTTGACACTCTCATCTTCGGGGTTTTGGGGTGGGGATTGTGGCCAGGCGTGACACCTCCTTCGGAGGTTGACCCGGGTATTGTGGCCAGGCTGCTGACACTTCATCTTTGGATTGACTGGGATTGTGGCCCAGCTGCTGACCTCCATCTTTTGGGGTTGATGGGTTTTTGTGCCAGGGTGCTGACATCTCATCTTCGGGGTTGACTGGGTATTTTGGCAGGCGCGACACTCCATCTTCGGAGGGGTTGACTGGTTTGGGCGGCTGCTGACACTCTCATCTCGGAGGTTGACTGGGGGATTGTGGGGCCAGGGGTGCTACACTCTCATCTCGGAGGTTACTGGGGGTTTTTGGCCAGCTGTGACACTCTCATCTTCAAGTTGACTGGGTATTGTGGCCCGGCGCGACCTCTCATCTTTTGGAGGTTGACTGGGGGGATTGGGCCCAGGGGGGCTGACATCTCATCTTCCCGGGGGTTAATGGGTATTGTGGGGGAGGGGTGGGTGACACCTATTTTGGGGGGTTGAGGGGGGATTGTGGGAGGGTGCGACACCCCTCATCTTCGGAGGGTTGACGGGTTGTGGGCAGCTGCTGGGGCACTCCATCTTCGGGGGGTTTGACTGGGTTAAGTTTCCAGCTGCGACCACCCCACCGGAGGTTACTGGTATTGGGCCCGGGGGCGACACTCTCATCTTCGGAGGTTGACGGGATTGTGGCCGGGGTGCTGAACCCCCAAAACTTCGGAGGTTGATGGGGGATTGGGCCAGGCTGCTGACACTCTCATCTTCGGAGGTTGACTGGGTATTGTAGCCAGGCTGCTGACACTCTCCTCTTCGGAGGGTGACTGGGTATTGTGGCCAGGCTGCTGACACTCTCATCTTCGGAGGTTGACTGGGTATTGTGGCGAGGCTGCTGACACTCTCATCTTCGGAGGGTGACTGGGTATTGTGGCCAGGCTGCTGACACTCTCATCTTCGGAGGTTGACTGGGTATTGTGGCCAGGCTGCTGACACTCTCATCTTCGGAGGTTGACTGGGTATTGTGGCCAGGCTGCTGACACTCTCATCTTCGGAGGGTGACTGGGTATTGTGGCCAGGCTGCTGACACTCTCATCTTCGGAGGTTGACTGGGTATTGTGGCCAGGCTGCTGACACTCTCATCTTCGGAGGTTGACTGGGTATTGTGGCCAGGCTGCTGACACTCTCATCTTCGGAGGTTGACTGGGTATTGTGGCCAGGCTGCTGACACTCTCATCTTCGGAGGTTGACTGGGTATTGTGGCCAGGCTGCTGACACTCTCATCTTCGGAGGGTTGATGGGTATTGTGGCCAGGCTGCTGACACTCTCATCTTCGGAGGTTGACTGGGTATTGTGGCCAGGCTGCTGACACTCTCATCTTCGGAGGTTGACTGGGTATGTGGCCGGCTGCTGACACTCTCATCTTCGGAGGTTGACTGGGTATTGTGGCCAGGCTGCTGACACTCTCATCTTCGGAGGTTGACTGGGTATTGTGGCCAGGCTGCTGACACTCTCATCTTCGGAGGTTGACTGGGTATTGTGGCCAGGCTGCTGACACTCTCATCTTCGGAGGTTGACTGGGTATTGTGGCCAGGCTGCTGACACTCTCATCTTCGGAGGTTGACTGGGTATTGTGCCAGATGCTGACACTCTCATCTTCGGAGGTTGACTGGGTATTGTGGCGAGGCTGCTGACACTCTCATCTTCGGAGGTTGACTGGGTATTGTGGCCAGGCTGCTGACACTCTCATCTTGGGAGGGTTGACTGGGTATGTGGCAGGCTGCTGACACTCTCATCTTCGGAGGTTGACTGGGTATTGTGGCCAGGCTGCTGACACTCTCATCTTCGGAGGTTGACTGGGTATTGTGGCCAGGCTGCTGACACTCGGGTTTCAGTAAAATCAACAAAATAATTTATAACTCTGGCTGGAGTATCCGGCCACCATTACGGTCATACATCCTCACATGTAACTCTGGCTGGAGTATCCGGCCACCATTACGGTCATACATCCTCACATGTAAGTCTGGCTGGAGTATCCGGCCACCATTACGGTCATACATCCTCACATGTAACTCTGGCTGCAGTATCCGGCCACCATTACGGTCATACATCCTCACATGTAACTCTGGCTGCAGTATCCGGCCACCATTACGGTCATACATCCTCACATGTAACTCTGGCTGCAGTATCCGGCCACCATTACGGTCATACATCCTCACATGTAACTCTGGCTAGAGTATCCGGCCACCATTACGGTCATACATCCTCACATATAACTCTGGCTGGAGTATCCGGCCACCATTACGGTCATACATCCTCACATGTAACTCTGGCTGAGTTTCCGGCCACCATTACGGTCATACATCCTCACATATAACTCTGGCTGGAGTATCCGGCCACCATTTCGGTCATACATCCTCACATGTAACTCTGGCTGGAGTATCCGGCCACCATTACGGTCATACATCCTCACAATATAACTCTGGCTGGAGTATCCGGCCACCATTACGGTCATACATCCTCAATATAACTCTGGCTGGAGTATCCGGCCCACCATTACGGTCATACATCCTCACATATAACTTGGCTGGAGTATCCGGCCACCATTACGTCATAACATCCTCACATATAACTCTGGCTGGAGTATCCGGCCACCATTACGGTCATACATCCTCACATTATAACTCTGGCTGCAGTATCCGGCCACCATTACGGTCATACATCCTCACATATAACTCTGGCTGGAGTATCCGGCCACCATTCCCGGTCATACATCCTCACATGTAACTCTGGCTGGAGTATCCGGCCACCATTACGGTCATACATCCTCACATGTAACTCTGGCTGGAGTATCCGGCCACCATTACGGTCATACATCCTCACATATAACTCTGGCTGCAGTATCCGGCCACCATTACGGTCATACATCCTCACATGTAACTCTGGCTGGAGTATCCGGCCACCATTACGGTCATACATCCTCACATGTAACTCTGGCTGGAGTATCCGGCCACCATTACGGTCTACATCCTCACAATGTAACTCTGGCTGAAGTATCCGGCCACCATTACGGTCATACATCCTCACATGTAACTCTGGCTGGAGTATTCCGGCCACCATTTACGGTCATACATCCTCACATGTAACTCTGGCTGGAGTATCCGGCCACCATTACGGTCATACATCCTCACATGTAACTCTGGCTGGAGTATCCGGCCACCATTAAGGTCATACATCCTCACATATAACTCTGGCTGGAGTATCCGGCCACCATTTCGGTCATACATCCTCACATGTAACTCTGGCTGGAGTATCCGGCCACCATTACGGTCATACATCCTCACATATAACTCTGGCTGGAGTATCCGGCCACCATTACGGTCATACATCCTCACATATAACTCTGGCTGGAGTATCCGGCCACCATTACGGTCATACATCCTCACTTTATAACTCTGGCTGGAGTATCCGGCCACCATTACGGTCATACATCCTCACATATAACTCTGGCTGGAGTATCCGGCCACCATTACGGTCATACATCCTCACATATAACTCTGGCTGGAGTATCCGGCCACCATTACGGTCATACATCCTCCAGTGTTTACACCAAAATGGATTTTCGTAACAAAACCAACAAAATAATGGAAATGTCCTCGATTTTTTCTTTCTTCTTGTAACTATGAATTATTACTGGAATTCCTGAGCGCTTGACCACCTACACCCAGTACTAAGGTTACTACACTACCTACATCCAGTACTAAGGTTACTACACCACCTACACCCAGTACTAAGGTTACTACACTACCTACATCCAGTACTAAGGTTACTACACCACCTACATCCAGTACTAAGGTTACTACACTACCTACATCCAGTACTAAGGTTACTACACCACCTACACCCAGTACTAAGGTTACTACACCACCTACATCCAGTACTAAGGTTACTACACCACCTACATCCAGTACTAAGTTTACTACACCACCTACATCCAGTACTAAGGTTACTACACCACCTACATCCAGTACTAAGGTTACTACACCACCTACACCCAGTACTAAGGTAACTACACCACCTACATCCAGCACTAAGGTTACTACACCACCTACACCCAGTACTAAGGTAACTACACCACCTACATCCAGCACTAAGGTTACTACACCAACCATTACACCCAGTACTAAGGTTACTACACCACCTACATCCAGTACTAAGGTTACTACACCACCTACATCCAGTACTAAGGTTACTACACCACCTACATCCAGTACTAAGGTTACTACACTACCTACATCCAGTACTAAGGTTACTACACTACCTACATCCAGTACTAAGGTTACTACACTACCTACATCCAGTACTAAGGTTACTACACCACCTACATCCAGTACTAAGGTTACTACACCACCTACATCCAGTACTAAGGTTTATACACTACCTACATCCAGTACTAAGGTTACTACACCACCTACATCCAGTACTAAGGTTACTACACCACCTACATCCAGTACTAAGGTTACTACACCACCTACATCCAGCACTAAGGTTACTACACCACCTACACCCAGTACTAAGGTTACTACACCACCTACATCCAGTACTAAGGTTACTACACCACCTACATCCAGTACTAAGGTTACTACACTACCTACATCCAGTACTAAGGTAACTACACTACCTACATCCAGTACTAAGGTTACTACACTACCTACATCCAGTACTAAGGTTACTACACTACCTACATCCAGTACTAAGGTTACTACACCACCTACATCCAGTACTAAGGTTACTACACCACCTACACCCAGTACTAAGGTTACTACACCACCTACATCCAGTACTAAGGTTACTACACTACCTACATCCAGTACTAAGGTTACTACACTACCTACATCCAGTACTAAGGTTACTACACTACCTACATCCAGTACTAAGGTTTACTACACTACCTACAAACCAGTACTAAAGGGTTTCTACACTACCTACATCCAGTACTAAGGTTACTACACTACCTACATCCAGTACTAAGGTTACTACACACCTCATCCTTAACCTAAGGTACTACACCACCCACATCCCGTACTAAGGTTACTACACCACCTACACCCGTACTAAGGGTTTCTACACCACCTACATCCAGTTCTAAGGTTACTACACTACCTCATCCAGTACAAGGTTAAACACCACCACATCCATACAAGGTTTCACACTACCCACATCCCGGGCAAGGGTTTCTACACCCCCCTTTTTCCCTTTCAAGTTTTCTACACACCACAAGTACTAAGGTTTCTACCCTCCTACATCCGTACTAAGGTTTCACACCCCTTACCAGTATAAGGTTTTTTACCTACTACATCCATAGTAAGGTTATTACACCCCCCTACATCCATTTCTAAGGAAAATCCCTACCTACATTCATACTAAGGTTACTACACCACCTCATCCATACTAAGGTTACTACACTACCTACATCCAGACTAAAGGGTTCTACACCACCTACATCCAGAACTAAGGTTACTACACCACCTACACCATACAAAGGTTTTCTACACACCAAAAACCCTACTAAGGTTACTACACTTCCTACATCCAGTAAAGGTTACTACACCACCCCATCCGTACAAGGTTTCATCTACCACATCCCCTACAATGTTACTACACCACCACGTCCCGTTAAGGTTACTACACTACTACATCCAGTACTAAGGTTACTACCCACCCACCCCCAGCACTAAGGGTTTCACACCACCAAAAATCCGTACTAAAGGGTTTCTACACTACCTACTCCATATAAGGTTCACACTACCTACATCCAGTACTAAGGGTTTCACACTACCTACTCCATACTAAGGTTCTACCCCCAAAACCCATACTAAGGTTACTAAAACTACACATCCATAAAAAGGTTATAAATACCTACACCAGTACTAAGGTACTACACCCCCTACTCCAGTTTAAAAATTTTCTACACTACCCACATCCAGTACTAAGGTTCTACACTACCTACATCCAGTACTAAGGTTACTACGCCCCCCAACCATACTAATTTTACTACACACTTACACCTTTAAGGGTTTCTACACCCCCTACATCCCGTACTAACGTTTACACACACCACACCAGTACTAAATTTACTACACCACCTACACCCGAGAAAGGTTATTACACCACTACATCCATATAAAGGTTACACACTACCAATCCTACAAAAGGTTACTACCTACCCACATCCAGTACAAGGTTACTACACCACCAGTCCCAAAAGGTTTCTACCTACCAAATCCAGTCAAGGTTATCACCACCCGTCCATATAAGGTTAACACAAACCTACACCGTACTAAGGTTTCTGCACCACCTAGTCCAGTACTAAGGGTTTTACACTACCTCACCGTACAAGGTTATACCTACCTACACCAGTACAAAATTACTACACTACCCCATCCATACAAGGGTTTCACACCACCTACGTCCCGTCTAAGGGGAACACTACCCACATCCAGTACTAAGGTTACACACTACCTCATACAGTACTAAAATTACCCACCCACCACACCATACAATTACTCACAACCTACTCCAGTCTAAGGTTACTACACCACCACATCCAGTACTAAGTTATACAAATTTCCCCATCCCGTACAAGGTTTCTACACTACCTACACCAGTACTAAAGGGTTTCTACCACCACATCCAAATGAGGGTTTCTACACTACCTACATCCCGACTAAGGTTACTACACCCCCCTACATAGTACTAAGGTTATACAACCACAAAAATCCCCGTACAAAGGTTACACACACCACATCCATACAAAAGGTTTCTACACCACCACACCAGTACTAAGGTTTCTAAAACCACCACACCAGTACAGGGTTTCACACCACCTCTTCCCGTACAAAAGGGTTTCTACACTACATAAAATCCAGACTAAAAGGTTTCTACTTAAACATCCAGACTAAGTTACTACACCACCTACACCCGTATAAAAGGGTTTCTACACCCCTACATCCAGACTAAGGTTACTACAAAACCCCCTCATCCAGTACAAGGTTACTACACCATCACAACCAGTATAGGTTACTACACCACCTACATCCATACTAAGGTTTCTTCCACCCATCCATACAAGTTCTACACCACCTACATCCCGTACTAAGGTTACACACCACCTACATCCGTACAATTTACTACACCACCACATCCATTTCAAAGGTTTCTAACCCCTCATCCCGTACTAAGGGTTAAAAACCCCCCTACATCCAGTACTAAGGTTACTACACCACCTCATCCAGTACTAACGTTATAAAAACCCCCCTACACCATACTAAAGGGTTTCACAAAAACCTCATCCCGTTTTAAAAAGGTTGCACACCACCCACATCCAGTACAAGATTTTTTAAAACTACCCACACCTACAAGGTTCTACACTACCCCATCCAGTACTAAGGTTCTACAACCCCCTAAACATATAAGGTTACTACACCACCTACTCCATCCCTTTTTAAAAACACTACCTATATCCTATAAGGTTACTACATACCTACACCAGTACTAAGGTTACTACACACCACATTTTTCCCTACTAAGGTTACTACACTACCCCACAAAACCCGACAAGGTTACTACCCACCCACTTCCTTTCTAAGGTTACTACACCACCAAACCAGTACTAAGGTTACACACTGCCCACATCCATTTTTTTAAAGGGTTCTACAACCACCCATACTAAGGGTTACTACACTGCCCACATCCAGTACTAAGGTTACTACACCACCTACATCCATACTAAGGACTCAAACCCCCTACATCCGTACTAAGGTTACTTTACTCATACATCCAGTACTAAGGTTTCTACACCCCTACATCCATACTAAGGTTAAACACTACCTACATCCGTACAAAGGGTTTCTAAAATACTTACATCCAGTACAAGGTTTCTACACCAACTACTCCGAACTAAGGTTATACACAACCACATCCAGTATAAGGGTTTCTACACTACCACATCCCGTACTAAGGTTACTTCACTACATACTCCAGTACTAAGGTACACACTACCCACATCCATACTAAGGTTTACTTCACTACATCTCCGTACTAAAGGTTTTCTACAATACCTACTCCGAACTAAGGTTTCACACTACCTACATCCCGTACTAATTACTACACTCTTTCACCCTACAAGGTTTCACACACCTACTCCCCGACTAAGGTTACAACCCACCCACACCGTACTAAGGTTAACACTACCACATCCAGACAAGGTTCTCATTACCTACTTTCCGTACTAAGGGACTACACCACCTAAATCCAGTAAAAGTTTCACACTGCCTAATCCCGTGCAAGGTTTTTTTCACCACCTACATCCGTCTAAGGTTATACACTGCCTACATCCGTACTAAGGGACTACACCCCCACCCAGTACTAAGGGTTTCACACCGCCTAATCCAGTACTAAGGGTTTCTTCACTAATACATCCGAAAAAAGGGTTTCACAACCCAACATCCAGTACAAGGTTACTACACTACCACATCCGGGACAAGGGTTCTACACCCAATACATCCCCAAAATAAGGTTTCACACCACCTACATCCTTTCAAAGGTTACTACACACCTAAAACCAGTACTAAGGTTACTACACTTCCTACATCCCGTACTAAGGTTCTACACCCCCTTCATCCGTACTAAGGGTTTCTACACTCCTAATCCGGTACAAGGTTACTACACCAACTACATCCAGAACTAAGGTACTACACCACCTACATCCATACAAAGGTTTTTAAAACACCTAAAAACCCTACTAGGTTACTACACTTCCCAATCCAGTACTAAAGTTACTACACCACCTACATCCAGTACTAAGGTTACTACACTCCTACATCCTGTACTATGGTTACTACACCACCTACATCCAGTACTAAGGTTACTACACCACCTACATACAGTACTTAGGTTACTACACTACCTACATCCAGTACTAAGGTTATTACACTACCTACATCCAGTGCTAAGGTTACTACACTACCTACATCCAGTACTAAGGTTACTACACTACCTACTTCCAGTACTAAGGTTACTACACTACCTACATCCAGTACTAAGGTTACTACACTACCTACATCCAGTACTAAGGTTACTACACCACCTACATCCAGTACTAAGGTTACTACACTACCTACATTCAGTACTAAGGTTACTACACTACCTACATCCAGTACTAAGGTTACTACACTACCTACATTCAGTACTAAGGTTACTACACTACCTACATCCAGTACTAAGGTTACTACACTACCTACTTCCGTACTAAGGTTACAAACACTACTACCCGATACTAAGGTTACTACACTACCTACATCCAGTACTAAGGTTACTACACTACCTACATCCAGTACTAAGGTTACTACACCACCTACATCGAGTACTAAGGTTACTACACTCACCTACATCCAGTACAAAGGTTACTACACTACCTACATCCAGTACTAAGGTTACTACACCACCTACATCCAGTACTAAGGTTACTACACTACCTACATCCAGTACTAAGGTTACTACACTACCTACATCAAGTACTAAGGTTACTACACTACCTACATCCAGTACTGAGGTTACTACACCACTTACATCCAGTACTAAGGTTACTACACCACCTACATCCAGTACTAAGGTTACTACACCACCTACATCCAGTACTAAGGTTACTACACCACCTACATCCAGTACTAAGGTTACTACACCACCTACATCCAGTACTAAGGTTACTACACCACCTACATCCAGTACTAAGGTTACTACACTACCTACATCCAGGACTAAGGATACTACTCCACCTTCATCCAGTACTAAGGTTACTACACTACCTACATCCAGTAGTAAGGTTATTACACCACCTACATCCAGTACTAAGGTTACTACACCACCTACATCCAGTACTAAGGTTACTACACTACCTACATCCAGTACTAAGGTTACTACACCACCTACATCCAGTACTAAGGTTACAACACTACCTACATCCAGTACTAAGGTTACTACACTACCTACATCCAGTACTAAGGTTACTACACCTCCTACATCCAGTACTAAGGTTACTACACTACCTACATCAAGTACTAAGGTTACTACACTACCTACATCCAGTACTAAGGTTACTACACCACCTACATCCAGTACTAAGTTTACTTCACTACGTACATCCAGTACTAAGGTTACTACACTACCTACATTCAGTACTAAGGTTACTACACTACTTACGTCCAGTACTAAGGTTACTACTCTACCTACTTCCAGTACTAAGGTTACTACATCACCTACATCCAGTACTAAGGTTACTACACTACCTACATCCAGTACTAAGGTTACTACTCCACCTACATCCAGTACTAAGGTTACTACACTACCTACATCCAGTACTAAGGTTACTACACTACCTACATCCAGTACTAAGGTTACTACTCTACCTACTTCCAGTACTAAGGTTACTACACCACCTACATCCAGTACTAAGGTTACTACACCGCCTTCATCCAGTACTAAGGTTACTACACTACCTACATCCAGTACTAAGGTTACTACACTACCTACATCCAGTACTAAGGTTGCTACACCTCCTACATCCAGTACTAAGGTTACTACACTACCTACATCCAGTACTAAGGTTACTACACTACCTACATCCAGTACTAAGGTTACTACACCACCTACATCCAGTACAAAGGTTACTACACTACCTACATCCAGTACTAAGGTTACTACACAACCTACATCCTGTACTAAGGTTACTACACTACCTTCATCCAGTACTAAGGTTACTACTCTTCCTACTTCCAATACTAAGGTTACTACACCACCTACATCCAGTACTAAGGTTACTACACTACCTACATCCAGTACTAAGGTTACTACACTACCTACATCCAGTACTAAGGTTACTACACCTCCTACATCCAGTACTAAGGTTACTACACTAACTACATCCAGTACTAAGGTTACTACACTACCTACATCCAGTACTAAGGTTCTAAAACCACCTACATCCAGTACTAAGGTTACTACACTACCTACATCCAGTACTAAGGTTACTACACTCACCTACATCCAGTACTAAGGTTACTACACTACCTACATCCAGTACTAAGGTTACTACACTACCTTCATCCAGTACTAAGGTTACTACTCTTCCTACTTCCAGTACTAAGGTTACTACACCACCTACATCCAGTACTAAGGTTACTACACTACCTACATCCAGTACTAAGGTTACTACACTACCTACATCCAGCACTAAGGTTACTACACCTCCTACATCCAGTACTAAGGTTACTACACCACCTACATCCATTTACAAAGGGTTATACACTACCTACCCAGTACTAAGGTTACTACACCACCAATCCAGAACTAAGGTTACTACACTACTACATCCAGTACTAAGGTTTACTACACTCCCTACATCCAGTACTAAGGTTACTACACTACCTTCATCCAGTACTAAGGTTACTACTCTACCTACATCCAGTACTAAGGTTACTACACCACCAATATCCAGTACTGAGGTTATATGTATATATAATATATATATATAAATGTAATATTTTATATATATATATATATAAATATATATATATATATAAAATATATATATATAAATATATATTATATATATATACACATGCAAAACAACCACTGTGAAAGAATAGAGAAATTCCAAGCGCTTTCGTGACTACTAAACATTATCAAGGAACTATGAAAGTAAAGCATCCACGGAAGGTATTTTGAGGGGTCTGGCCAACACCCTCACTATCAGATCCCACAACAGTAAACACCTGACGCGCGACGGGCCCCCAAATGGACAGGTCCTTCGCACAACCCACCAACAAACTATTCCTAAACCCCAAAAAAAATTTTAAAAATAATTATTTGTCCAGTGTATTATTGAATTCTTCCCAAATTCTATTAATTATAAATGGATCTTATTTATATAAACCCAAAAGGAAAAAATTCATATATTGTTCAAAAATGCTTTTTAATGAAACAAGATTCAATTATATTCCTGTTTGACCATGGACTTGCTTGATACTAAATTTCTCAACTTTTTGAAAACAATTGGTTGGGTTAAAATCTCTTACATGAATAAATAGAGCATTGGAATCTTGTCCAGTTCTAATGCTATATTTATGTTGTTTTAATCTTAGTTCGAGATTTTTAAACCCGTTTGACCGTAATAAACTTTATCGCAAATTTTACATGGAATCTTTTAGACACATCCATCAGCATTTTGGGGGAATTCTTTATCAAAAGTTTTTTACGTATCAAGATTTTTGAATACAACTTTAATATTAAAGTCTTAAGAAGGGGAAGGCATATCAAACCCAAATTTTGATGGTAAGGGAGAACCAATATATTTTTAGTTGAATAAGGGTGGTTGTCCCTTTTGGATTGTAAAAAGTATTTCTAGCAACTTTAAAAAAATTTATCAATTACATTTTTTTCAGAGTGGTTGTTTTGCATATATATAATATATATATTTTATATATATTTTTAATATATATAATAAAAATTTTAATATATTATATATATATATATATATAGAAAAATAAGATAAAGATAGATAAAATTTCGTTTGGATTTTTAACCCCGGAGGGTTATCCACTCAGGATAACCCAAGAAAGTCAGTGCGTCAAATCGTACATTGGACCTCATCCAGGAACACCAGATAAATTTTACTGACAAACAGAGACTGTGACATCTTTCACTGTCGTATATCCCCCTGGTGGAAATGTAAAGGGTCTGACCAAAACCCTGTTATAATAAAAACTTACAAACTTCTCCATTTAGAATACCTTTTAACTCCTAAACCCAAACCTAACACACTAGGATTTTGGACCCCTTCAGGGCATATCTGGGTGATGATGAAATTGTGTCCTTGGAAAATCTACCTTCCAGTGCAATTGAGATGCAATCAGGTCCCTGCACAATCGAATAATTGAAGCTACCAATGCAACTTGCCAATTAGCTTCCACAAAGATATACCAACAATATAAACCTACTAAGGGAAAATTTGAGATACTTTAAGAAATTATCAAGCGAATGTAAAAAGGCATCTTCAAACAAGACAACCACCAGCAGCTACATTGCACCGAAATTTAAAGGGAAGAATTAATTAACATGATTATCAACACAAACGAACATATGGAAATTTTTAGTTCTTCAAGCTAATCAATATAAAAGTGAACCAGCAAAATTTTTGGAGTAAGATCCGACAACTTTTAGGGGGAAAGCACAAGGTCCTAACTACTTAGTTCATACCTTCACTGATTTAAGATGATGAAGATGTTGAAATTAAACTTGACGATCCACAGGACCAGGCTAATTTGAGGGGTGAAGTTGGGAGGAAAATTCTCTCTCAAAATAACATCGTAAATTTTAATATAATCTTTTAAGTTAGTAAATGAATGGGAGATGAAACTTGGATGATCTAAAACCCACTACCTACCATCGATACTTAAAACTCTTGAAGATACCCACCCGCTTACTAAAAACCTATTACATTCTAGAGATAAGTAGGTTTTTGGGAAAAATAAAATAGGCCCCTGGCCTCCTGGAATAAAAATGAAAAAAATAAAGTACCTCCCTGAAATTTGGGAAAAACAGTTTGGTAAATATCTTTAATGCCTTTTGGCCTCGGAATTTTTCCAGTTTTTTTTTAAAGACTCTGGGATGATCTTTTTTGCAAAGCCAAATAAAGACATTCACCAACCTGGGAACTAAGCCTATATCTTTACTTGAAGTCACGGAAAAAGTTTTGAGAAAGTCTTTCCCAACAATTGAGTTACTATATGGAGTTTAATCACTTGTTTACTGAAAAAAAAATTTTGGCTTTAGAACACTGAGGCCAAACCCATGAAATAAATTTTTTTTTTTGACATGTAGCAAGTCTAAAAGCGGGGTCTTGCCTTAATTGCCCCGAGTTTTATAAGTTTTTTTGATAGCTTATGGCTGATGGCCTTATATAAAACCTTTGACCTACCAGACCAAAACTGGCTTTTCTCAGAGTAATTTATAATTTTTAACTCAAAAAAAATATTCCCACCTTTCAGGGCAAGTCGACAAAACCCTTTTTATCCCGACGGTGGGTCCCACAAGGTTTTTGTCTCAGTCCACTTCTGTTTAAATTTATGTGAATGACCTTCCTCAACCAGATTTTAAATTTCCAAATTTGACACAGTTTGCAGATGGTTATTCATGTCGTTCTAAACCCCAGTAACAGGAAAATACAAGATGAGAGAGCATAAAAAAAATGAATATTGAACTTCTTTCGAACATCTAATTGGGAGAAGAAATGGAAAAATTACGAAAATCCTACAAGGTTCTTTTTTCACGATAGGTGTTTTGCATAACCTTTAAGAAAAGGGGGGGTCTCCTCAAGGTACCCTGTAGCCATTAAAACCCCCAAAAAGATCTTGGATATGAAAAAGACAGGTTTTCTCCACTAACATCTCATGTAACTAAAAAGATCAAAACACCCAAACTGGTTTACGACTCTTCGATTCAATCAACCCCTCAAATGTCAAAAAACTCTAATAAAAAAGATAAAAAGCCATACTCAATCCCTTTTTCCCAATTCATTAACAAAAAAAACCACATGTACGGTTACAAAGGGGCCAGAATAGAGCTCTTCGCTTTATTTTGAACCAGGGGAGAGACAGAGTTAAAAAGGGAGATTTACACACAAAAAACAAGATATTACTGCCATAAATTTACGCCTTATACCCAAAAAAAAAACAATTTAAACAATGCAAGAATTACATGCCAGATAAGGGGCATCCCATACAAGTGATAAAAACACCGATTACCCTTAATACTCCCCCATGGGGCTCAAAAGAAGACCTCCCCCAGAGGGGTTTTTTTTATTTAAAAGTGATTACCCTCGACCCCTGATTTTGAGCAATTACCTGTGAAGAAGATTTGGGTTTCAACCAGAAACCCTTCTAGTATTTGAAAACATCGCCCCCCAAATTTGGGGACATCTTAAATAACTTTTTAATGTAAAATTATGCTATTTATATTGTTTGGGGCACCCCCTTTAAAAGCTTTTCACGAAATCTAAAAGGGCTAGAAAATCATTGCCTTCTTGAAGTTAAATATCGTTTCAATCGCGAAAAAAAAAAAAAAAAAAAAAAAAAAAAAAAAAAGCAATTGCAATTTGTTAATTCTACCATTTAGAGTCGTAGTTATATTCCTATTATATCATGTGACTCTGATGGGTTGTGTTATACCCCCTTAAAGGGAAAATCTTACTTTACATCTCTTTTTTTAAAAGCACCCAAAATGGTTGGCCCCCCTTTCCTTTTATATCTCCCTCCCCCCCTCCCCCCTTTTCCAATATTTCCATCCTTACCCATCCTTTTTCCCTTTCCCATCTTACCCAAATTGGTCATCAGATCCGACATGCGTCTCGAGGGCTGTCTAACTTATTTCCCTTGGGGTCCTCAACTTTTCCCCCAGGGTGCGACCCCCCCATCGACTAACACTCAGGTACCTATTTGTCTAGGGGAACAGGGCAATAGGTGTAAAAAAACGTGTCGAAATGTTTTTTACCCGCCGGGAACGAACCCCCGGGGCCCCCCGTGTGTAGGGGGGAGCTTTAGCCCCCAGGGCCCCCAGGCCACCGGGCCACCGGGCCTGGTGGCCCGGTGCAATAAGATCACAGTAAACAGGTGTTTTAAAATATCAAAACAACCCTGTGAAAGAGGGAGTGAAATTCCAAGCGCTTTCGTGACTACTCACATTGTCAAAGGAACACAAAGTAAAACATCAAAGGAAGTCAATTTAAAAGGGGGTTAGGGGCCACAGTCAACCCCCAACAAAAAAACACCTGACGCGGACAATACCGGTCGTTTGTAAAAACGGTATATAATACCACCAAGTATAATTAAGACTCATGTGAAAATCTGGGGTTTTTTATTGTAGACGTTTGCCCTCCCGTGGCTTTATCAATACAATTCCAGACATAACTTGAAGACAGAGGACTCTATACATAATGAGGTATCATTCCCACAACCTTGTATAGTGCAAGAGCACCGCGTTGTTGGAATCTGAAGCAAGCAAGGAGCCTGACTTTATTATATAACGTCAGTGTACATACGAGGGCAATAGTCCACTGGCAGGCGGCTTCCCCAGTGGAAGTAGTCCTCCAAAGAGAAGGTTAGTGTAGTAGTAAGTGTGCGTAGTCGTGAATGGTTATTAATTTATTTATTTATGTTATTTATTTATTTATTTATAATTTGAGCACACTTACAGAGTTAAAACAAAAAAAAAAATACAGATAAGAGCAGCATGCCAAAGCCACTTAATACTACCTAGGCATTACGGCTGGCTAAAATTAAACTTAAGATTAACTAAGCAATGATGAAATCAGTGAAAAACATTAAAGTAAAACTGAATACTATAAAGCTCAAGTGAGTATTACAAAGACTAGGTCATATGTTTGCAAGCATTGTGTAATTCAGTCAAATGGAGTATTCTGTTAGGTAGTGAATTTAAAAAAAAATAAAGTTAATTGGGTATTTAGTTTAACATTATGTGATATAATTGGTGAGAAACATTTAAGATATAGCAATTTTAGAAGGGTACAATTAGTCAGTATTTTATTTGGTTTGGTGAGTAGAGTGATCTTTGAGAAGAACTTGAAATTTATAAACAGTTATGTGTTCTTTTATGATTTTTACAGTAATGAATTCCAGATTTTAGGGCCTTTTAAGTGCATTGAGTTTTATGCATAGCGTGAAATTGGACACGAGGAATATCAAGAGAGTGATCTGTGTCCTTGTGTTATGGTCATGTGTTCTGATGAGGTGGCAAGAGATGTTATGAGGGAGTTAATATCAAGTGAGTGTTCTATGTATTAATATGTGCAGTAATAAGTATGATGTGTTGTATGTGAGTAGTTGAGTGAATTGAATATTGGGAGTGTCTTAGTCCTGTATGAAATTTGTTATCATTCTACTGCAGCCCTTTTGATTGGTAATGAGTGTCGGAGATGTTACTTGTTTTGAGCCCCATCACAAATTCCCTAGTGAGATAGGTTAAATATGAGAGTGATATAGGCCAGGAGGGCTGCCTTGTGAAGCATAGTACCGTATCCTCGATAGTATGCCTACAGTCTTGAAATTTTCTTAGAAATTTGTTGTATATGTGTATAAATTTGAGTCTATTATCAGGTGGATTCCTAATAATTTTTCCCTCTGTTTATCTTGTGCTAGTGATCCGTTTATCATTATGTTAAGAGGGACATCTGTAGTCCTCTGTTACCAAACAGCATGAAGTAGGGTTTGTCAATGTTAGGTAAGTTGGTAGTAACTGAGTCATCCAGGTAGATATTTGTGTAATCGCGGTATTTACAAGTATTGGCTAGCGTGACTGGGCTCCGGGTGGGAGAAAGACCGTATGTTGTGTCCATCAGCAAATAGTGTGGTTTGAGTAATTGAGAAGCATTTGGGAGGTCCATTATGTAAGAGAAAGAGAAAGGGGCCAAGGACACTTCCCTGAGGGACACCAACTGTAATGTGTGCAGAAGAGTTTGCCCTTTGCGTATCACATAGTGGCTTCTGTTTGCTGAGAATTGGAACTCCTTGAAGTAGTTGAGTGAGTGGCCCTCATATACCATGTGTGATAATTTAGTACGTGGACAAGTCATGTCAACTGTAATCAAAGAGCTTTACGGTAAGCAATGAAGATCCCAGTGGGACTCTTTTTCCAGATTACACACACAACACACGACACACACACACATCACACACACACAACACCACACACACACACTAACACCCACACACGACACACACACTCACACACACTCACACACCACAACTCACAGACACACAACACACACACACACTCACACACAACACACACACACACCACACCACTCACACACACACACAAGACATCAGGCGCATATAACAGGAAGGGCACTGCTAATTGGATCATAGAATACCGACAGGAGGGCAACAACTATCCATTGTACGTAATGACGTAACACAGAGGGCAACAGTGACGTAGCGGGTCCCCACAGGGCGGTCTTAGGACCAGTGCTATTTTTTGGTATATGTGAACGACATGACGGAAGGGTTAGACTCAGAAGTGTCCCTGTTTTGCAAGATGATTTGAATTAATGAGAAGAAATTAAATCTGATGAGGACCAGGCAGGACATCAAAGAGACCTTGGAACAGACTGGACACACTGTCCACAAATGGCTTCTCTTCGAATTTAATCCTGCCAAATCCAAGGCAGAAGATGAGGAAAGGCACAGAAGACGCAGCAGACAGAGTATAGGCTAGTTGGACAAAGACGGCAAACCTCACTCAAGAGGAAAGATCTTGGGGTGATGTATAAACACCGAGCGCATGTCTCCGGAAGCTCACATCAATCAGATAACTGCGCAGCATATGTGCGCCTGCAACCTGAGAAAGTCATTCCGATACCTTAGCAGGAATCATTCAAGACACTGACACCGGTAGAGTCAGGCCCATACTGATATGCAGCACCGTTGTTTGGAACCCGCACTTGATAACACGCAAGAAACTAGAGAAATTACAAAGGTTTGCAACAAGGTTAGTTACAGAGCCTAAGGGAATGTCCTATGAAGAAAGTTAAGGGAAATCGGCCTGACCACACTGAGACAGGAGGTCGGGGAGACATGATAAACGACATATAAAAAACTGCGGTGGAATAACAAGTGACAAGACAAGATGTTCCAGGAGGGACTCAGAAACAAAGGCCACAATTGGAAGTTTGAAGACACAATAGTCAGAGAGAAAGTAGAAGTATTTCTTCAGTCATAGAGTTTGTAAGCATGAATAGCCTAAAAATGCGTAGTGAGCAGGAACCATACTCATTTAAGACGAGGTTTATAAAGCTCATGGCGGGGAGAGAGAGGGCCTAGAGCAACCGAGAAGAGGCGGCCAGGACTAGACCGACCCTGCAACCACAATGGTGATACAAATAGGTGAGTACACACGACAATCCCACACACACACACACACACACTCACACACACACACACACACACACACACACACACACACAACACAACACACACACTACACACACACACACACACACTCACCACACACTCACACACTCACTCACACACACACACACACACACACACACCACAGCTCACACACACTCACACCACACACACACACACACACTCATCACACAACACACACACTCACACACACTCACACACACACAGCACACACTCACACACACACACACACACACACACACACACACCCGCCACACAACACTCAAACACACTCACACACACACTCACACACACACACACACAACCACTACACCACTCACACACACTCACCACACTCAACACACACACACACAACCACACAAATCACACACACACACACACACACACACACACACACACACATCACACACACACACAACACTACAAACACACACGCACATCACACTCACACAAGCACACACACACTCACACACACACACACACTCACGCACACACACACTCACACTACACACACACACACACCACACTCACCTCACACACCACACACCACACTCACACACACACACACTCACACACACACACCACACACACAACACACACACACAATACACTCACACACCACACACACACACACACAAACACTTCACACTCACACTCACACAAAACACACACCCACACACTCACACACAGAAGACAGCATCGAGTCATGGTCAGCGAGGTGTCAAGTGGCACCTGTGACCACGAGGTCCCGCAGGGTCAGTCCTAGGACCGAGTGCTGATTCTGGTATTTGTGAACGACATGAAGGAAGAATAGACTCTGAGGTTCCCTGTTTGCAGAAGACTTAGTTGATGAGAAGAATACACTCGATCGAAGACCAGCAAACTACAAAGGGATCTGACAGGCTGCAGACCTAGTCCCAGCAATTGGCTTCCTGGAGTTCAATCCCACCAATTGCAAATCATGAAGATTGGGGAAGGCAAAGAAGGACGCAGACGGATAACAGTGCTAGGGGGTCAGAACTACAACCCACATCAAGTAAAATGATCTTGGGTGAGTATAACACCTAGGGCACATCACCTGAAGTCCACATCCACCAAACTAACTGCTGCAGAAATATGGGGCGCCTAGCAAACCTCAGGAACATCATTCCGACATCATAATAGGAATCGATCAGACCCGACACCGTATAAACGTTAGCCCATATATGGAGTATGGCGGGCGATCCGAGTTTGGAACCCACAACCTAGCCCAAGCATGTAAAAGAAACTAGAGAAAGTGCAAAGTTTCAACCAGACTATCCCAAGCGTAAGATGTATGTCCTACGAGGAGAGGTTTAAGGAAATCAACCTGACGACACTGAGGACAGGAGAGATAGGGGGACATAGAATAACGACATCAAATACTGAAGGATTGACAAGGTGGACAAGACAGATGTTCCGAGATTGGACACAGTATCCACAAGGGACACAGTTGGAAGTTGAAGACCAGATGAATCACAGTGAGACGTTAGGAAGTAATTTCTTCCACCACAGAGTAGTCAGGAGAGTGAATAGTTTGGGAAGCGATTTGTCCATACATAGCTTTAAGCAGAGTATGATAAAGCCACGTTCAGGAGAGTGACCTAGTACGGACCATGAAGAGCGGGGCCAGGAGCTTGAACTCAACCTCTGCAACCTCAACTAGGGAGTACACACAACACATGCGAACCATACATACTTTATGATGATGTATGCTAAGTGCATGGAAACAGGGAGAGAGAAGGACGTAGTAGCACTCAGTAAAGACAGGCCAGAGGCTGAGTATCGACCCCTGCAACCACAATTAAGGGTGTACAATTAGGGAGTACACACACACACACACAGAACACACACAACTTCAAGAGGAGGGACAAACTCGGGAATGAGGAACTTCCTTAACGGGTTCATGGGACCACGAGAACGTCGAGGGATGTCATAAACGAGATATGGACTATTAGCAAACAATATGCGGACTGAGGAGAGGATATACCCAGGAGTAACGGAATAATGAAAAAATCATGATGAACCCATAGTAACCCAAAGTGCATGGAGTGCAAAAACGCAAGATGTGCTAGGAAAAGGAAAAATTAAGAAGGCAAAGGACCCAGGAGAATAAGGAGAGCTTCGTAGACCAGAACGAATATGCAGAGGGTAAGAGGGAGGCCCATACGACAATATGAAACGACATAGCTCGAAAGCCTAATCTGACCCAATCTGTATAACACCACATCAGGAGGAAAACAACATTCAAGGACGCCAGTAAAGAGGCTAAGGAAGGAAAGGAGAAACAGCAAGAAACGAAGGTGAAGTATGTAAGAACCAACAAGAGATTCAAGAAGTTTTCACAGAGAGACAGATGATTCCAGAAACGGAAGGTAGGCACACCACCACAAGTGCTGGACACAAGTAATAAAGGCTCTCAGTGAGCTAGATACCTCATAGGGTGATGGCCAGATAACATCCTCTCCATGAGTTCTAAGAGGAGCAGAGGCGCTATGTGTACCCTTAACAACAGATTCAACACACTATCGAAACAGGAGATACCTAGGCATGGAGACACAGCAAATATATCCCAATTTTAAAAAAAGGAGACAGACATGAAGCACTATACGACAGACCAGTGTCACTGACATGTATAGTATGCAAAAGTCGATGAAAAGATTATCAGGAGAAAGTTGTGGAACAACCTAGAAAGGAACGATCTCATCAACATCACCCAACATGGTTTCAGGACGGGAAATCCTGTGTCACAACCCTACTGGAGATCTATGACATTGGAATAGTCAGAAGACAAGAGAGAGTAGAGGGTTGGTAGACTGCAATTATCTTGGACTGTAACAAGGCGTTAGACACCAGTTTCCACATAAACAAGATATTAGTGCAAAAACTGAGGACCAGACAAAGGAGATAACAGGGATCAGGAATACTTGTCAGAAAGACAGCAGCAGTCTGTACGTGGCGAGGTGTCAGAGTGACGATGCCTGTGACTAGTGGGGGTCTACCAGGGTCAGTCTAGGACCAGTGCTGTTACTGGGATTTTGTGACCGACATGTCGGAAGGAATAGACTCCGAAGTGTCCCTGTTGCAGATATTTGAAGTTGATGAGAAGAATTCAATCGGACAGACCAGGCCCAAAACTACAAAGGATCTGGACAGGCTGCAGGCCATGGTCCAGAAACGCTCCGTGGAGTTCAACCGCAGTCCAAGTGCAAAGTCATGGATATTGGGGAGGGCACAGAAGACCGCAAAACTGAGTAGAGTGCTAGGGGCCAGAGACTATAACCTCACTCCAGAAAAAATCTTGGGTGAGTATAACACCTAGTCACATCGCCTGAGGCGCACATCAACTAAATTAACGTGCTGCAGCATATGGGCCCTAGCAAACCTCATAACAACTTCCGACATCTTAATAATGGATTCGTTGAGGTAAAAAGAAAAAAAAAAAAAACAAAAAAACCCCCTGTACATCGTGTACTTAGGCCCATATTGGAGTATGCGCACCAGTTGAACCCACACTAGTCCAACACATAAAGAAACAAGAGAAATGCATAGTTTGCCAACAAGACTACCCCAGGCTAAGAGGATGTCCTACGAGAGAGTATGTGAAACAACCTGACACTACTGGAGGACAGAGAGATAGGGGGACATGAAAACGACATAGAAAACACGAGAAGGAATTACAAGGTGACAGAAGCAGGAATGTTCCAGAGATGGACACAGTAACAAGGGACACAGTTTTGAAGCTGAAAGACACAGATGAATCACAGAGATGTTAGGAAGTATTTCGTTCAGGTCATCAGAGTTTAATGCCAGAAGTGAAATTAGTTTTGGAGAGCGATATAGTGGACTATGTCCATACATAGCATTTAAGCAGAGGTTATAAAGTTCATGGTTGCATGAGAGTAACCCTGTAGCAGCCAGTGATGAGTAGGGCCAGAGCTATAATCGACCCTGCAAGCCACAACTAGGTGATTACACACACACACACACACCATGCTTAACTCGTCTATAATATAAACACTACACACATCCCTCACAGGGACCTCCTGAGAGTGGAGTGACTCTCATGGCTTCTAAACAACGAAGCACTCTTAGGAAGGGCTCTCAGAAACATGCTTCAGACAGATAAACACTTTCTGCTGTGGAGCTCTCGTGAACCCTTCAGGCAGGTTCACAGTTAGAGTATTGTTATGTACAATGTTCTCAAAATAAACAGTGTAGTGGACACTGATTTAATATACAGTCACATCATACGCAAAAATACTTTAAAATCAATTATGTAGTTCGTTCATAGTAGTAGAACCCTCAATCAAGCAAAGTATTTTCATCACCATACAGGACATCCGTCAGCTTCGAACTAAACTCTATATATTATATGTAGATATATAAAATAAATATATATATATATATTATATATAGGTATATATATATATATGTGTGTGTGTGTGTGTGTGTACTTCCTAATTGTACTCACATAATTGTGGTTGCAGTGTGTCGAACTCAGCTCCTGGCTCACGCCTCGTTCCGATCGCTGACTAGCCCTCTCCCTCTCTGCTTCCTGAGCTTTGTCATACCTCTTCTAAAACAATTTTGTGTGTTGTGTGTGTGTTGTGTGTGTGTGTGTGTGGTGTGTGTGTGTGTGATGTTGAGTGTGTGGTGAGTGGTTGTGTGTGTGTGTGTGTGTGTGTGTGGTGTGTGGTGTGTGTGTGTGTGTGTGAGTGTGTGTTGTGTGTTGTGTGTGAGTGTGTGTGTGTGTGTGTGTGTGTGTGTGTGTGTGTGTGTGTGGTGTGTGTGTTGTGGTGATGTGTAGTGTTGTTGTGTGTGTGTGTGTGTGTGTTGAGTGTGTGGGGTGTGTTTGTGTGTGTGTGTTGTGTGTGTGTGTGTGTGTGTGTGTGTGAGTGTGTGAGTGGGTGTGGGTGTGTGTTGGGTGGTGCGTGGGTGGTTGTTGTGGTGTGTGTGTGTGGGTGTGATGTGTGGTGTGGGTGTTTGTGGTTTGGGGGTGGTGTGTAGTGTGAGGTGTGGTGTGTGGGGGTGTGGGTGGCTTGTGGGTGGTGGGTGTGTGGGGGGGGTGGGGGGGTTGTGTGGGGTGTGTGGGTTTGTGTGTGTGTGTGGTGTGGTGGGGTTTGTGTGTTTTGGTGGGTGTTGTGGGGGTGTGTGTGTGGTGTGTGTGTGTGTTGTGGGTGTTTGTGTGTGTGTGGTTGTGTGTGTGTGGTGTGTGTGTGTGCGGGGGTGCGTGTGTGTGTGTGTGTGTGTGTTTGTGTGTGTGTGTGGGTGTGGGGGTTGGTGTTGTGTGGGTCTTGTGTGTTGTGTTGGGTGTGGTGTTGTGTTTGTTGTGTGGTGGGTTGTGTGGTGTGTGTGGGTGTCGGGTGTTTGGGTGGGGTGGGGGGTGTGTGGTGTTGGTTGTGTGTTTGTGTGTGTGTGTGGTGTGTGCGTGTGTGTGTGGTTGTTGATGTTTGTGTGTGTGTGGTGTGTGTGTGCGTGTGTGGTGTGTTGTGTTGGGGTTGTGGTTGTGTGGGGTGGTTGTGGTGATGGTGTGTGTTTGTTTGGGGTCGGGTGTATTGAAGGGGGGTGTTTGTGTGGTGTGGTGTTTTGTGTGTGTGGTGTGTGTGTGTGTGGCAAACAACCACTGTAAAGAATAGAAAATGTTTCATATAAATAAGATCCATTTATAATTAATAGAATTGGGAAAATAAATAAGACATTGGTCAAATAATAAATTTTAAAATTCTTAATTCTTGGGTGAATATTTGTTTGGTGGGTTTGTGGAAACTGTCAGTGGGCCAGCGGGGCCTGCTGCAGTTCCCTTCTTCTTATGAGTCGCAGCGTCAGTGTTGCTTTGTTGTGGATGTGATGGTGAGGTGTGGGCTAGACCCTTTATATGCCTTCCTTGAAGCATACTTTTATTTGTATCCATTGATAATGGATCGTCACGATGGCGCTGGAATTTATTCTCTATTCTTTCACTGTTTGTTTACTGTGCGTTCTATGCTTATATATATAGATATATAAAAAGTTTATATAATATATTCTATGATATAATATATATATATATATATATATATATTTATAATATATATATATATATCAATAATAGTTATATATAAATATGATATATATATATATATATATTATAATATATAAATATATATAATTCATATAGTAATACTGTGTGTGTGTGTTGTGTGTGTGTGTTGTGTGTGTACTCACCTAGTTGTACTCAACCTAGTGAGTGTGCGGTCGATCTCCCGAGCTCCTGGCCCCGCCTCTTCAACTGATCGCTAGCTAGGTCAGCTCTCTACCTGATCCGTGAGCTTGTGATCAACCTCTCTTAAACGCTAAGTATGGTACCTGCCTCCCACATCGCTTTCCCATACTATCCACTTAACTGACTACACTGTGGCTCAAAAAATACTATTCCTAACATCCCTTGAATTCATCTGTGTCCTCAGCTCCAACTGTGTCCCCTTGTTAACTGTGTCCCAATCTCTGGAAAATCCTTCTTTGTCCACCTTGTCAATTCCTCTCAGTATTTTGAGTATGTCCGCTATCAATGTCCCCCCCATCTCTCCTGTCCACAGATACGTCCAGGTTGATTCCCTACCACTCACGATAGGACATACCTCTTAGCTCGGGACTAGTCTTGTTGCAAATCCTTTGCACTTCTTCTATTTTCTTATTATCATGCTTGGCTAGTGTGGGTATCCAAACTGGTGCCGGCATACTCCAATATGGGCCTAAACTACACGGTGTACAGGGTCCTGAATGATTCCTTATTAAATGCTCGAATGCTGTTCTGAGGTTTCTGCTAGCGGCCCATATGCGCACAGTTATTGTCGTTGATTTGCAGGTTCAGGAGATGTCCCTGTGTTTATACTCGACCCCAAGATCTTTTTCCTTATAGTTTGAAGTCTCGGCCCCCTAGACTGTACACTGTCTGCGTCTTCTTTGCCTTCCCCATCTTCATGACTTGCACTTGTTGGATTGAACTCCAGGAGCCATTGGCGGGACCAGTCTGCAGCTGACCAGGATGCCCTTTGTATTCTGCCTGGGTCTGGGATCGAGTTATTCTTCTCATCAACTTCATAGTCATCAGCATTACAGGAACAGCCTCAGAGTCTTGTCCTTCCGTCATGTCGATCACAAATACAAAACAGCACTGGTCCTAGGCTGACCTCGGCGGACCGCTGGTCACAGTTGTGGTGAGGGTGTGTGTGTTGTGTTGTAGAGGGTGTGTAGACAAGTGAAACATGTAGTGAAAAGTATTTAATAGAGGTAAAGAGGTTTTTGTTTGCTGTTATAGAGTTGTTGGAAAAGGAATATGACAGTGATAGGAGCAAATGTGCTGTTGGTTGCAGGTGTACGGAATAGGAGGATTATGAAAAGCAGTAAAGAAATTAATACGAGGATCAGGAGGCTCAGGTTAGAGTATGTAGGATACAGAGAGATGATTTCCCAGTATAAGAGCGAACAGGATGTGTGATGTCATCATGGTTGTTATAATATAGTTATAGATGGCGTTGTAAAAGAATAATGCTTCGAGGGTTGCAAGTGATTGGGTTAAAAGATAATGAATCTAACACAAAGTGGGAATTGTCACAGTAGCCTCTTTGCGATGACACTGTTGCTCATAGGTAGATTCTGAAGAGAAATTGCAGATTAGTAGAATAGTATAGATAGGGTAGGCTCAAAAAAAAGAAAAAAAGAAAATTAGCAAGTGAAACATAGGAAAGAAGTAAGGTTATGAGATAACACAAAATTTAGGTGATGAAAGATTGAGTGAGGAAAGAGTAGGAGTAGGTGAATGTATTCAGTTATTTTGGGAGTGGACGTGTCACTAAGTCAATTGATTCATTCACTGTATTATTCTTCTATAAGGATTACAATGAGGAGTTTATCATAATTTGTTATTGTGTTTTACATGTAGTAAAAATAATAATTACAGAGTGTAACCACTAGAACACCTAGTCATGGATAGGCATTTCCGGCAAGACTAAATTGAAAAAATCTTAAGTTTAAAATATTAACAAAATTATGAGATACATGGTATTCTGGCTAACGTGACTACCATACTAGTTGTGCGAGTTTAGGCAATAGTTAATGCTTTTGTTTGGCACAGTACAGATTTTCAGTATTGAGGTATCAGCAGGCCAACTTATGACTAGATAGGATCATTATTATTTTAAGATTGAGATTGATATTTCTGTTTATGTCAAATGGGTGATGATGTAAGTGTGAACCACCATGGTATTCTGTAGTGTAGATACGGGGTGTCTCAGGAATTAAGACATTCTAATGGTAGCTTGTGAAGTGAAGAATTGTCTTGCAGTTCTAAGTTTCTCAGGAAGGTTCCCCTGAAAGATGAGGTAATCATAGAATTGATGAGAAAAAAAGTGAGTGGAGCACGGAGAGTCTGTGGAGACCAGCATCCTTTCCAAGGAAGAAAGAGAAGACAGTATGTGTGGTATGTTATACCAACGCTTTTATATGGTTAGAATGCCAAGCCATATACGAGTGAGTTGAGATGTCTGACATGTTGGAGATGAGAAGGAAATAGAAAGACTTTCGAGAGTGAATAAATCGGGTAGAGGAGGAAGCGTAGGGGTCACGGCCTAGGAAAGGTTGCATGAGGTGAATAAAGGAGGTTTTGTGGGCGGGGCTTGGACTTCACCAGCATGCGTGAGCGTGTATTGTGGACATGGGAGAGAATGGAAGACAAATGTTTATTAATACTTACGTGCTTTGTGAGTGTGAGCAAAGTAAAACAATTATGAGGTTTCAGGGAAAACCGGCAGGGCCGGACTTAATCCGAGATGGAAAGTACAGCCTCACACTTAAGTAGGGTGTTAATGTTGCAGTTAAAAACTGTAGTGTAAAGCACCCTTCTGGCAGAGACAGTGATGGAGTGAATGATGGTGAAAAGTATTCTTTTTCGGCCACCTGCCTTTGGTGAGACGGCCGATGTATAATAAAAAAATATATATGTCGTACTCGAATTAAGGTAAAATTTGCTATTTTGACTTAAATAACACGCTATTCATGACCATATAAGGCAAAGCAAAAATTTTTGTATCAATTTCGCAAAAATCAGTCTGAAAACTAAACCAAAAAAATATATTCCATTGACTTTAGTTTATTATTAAATTATTAGTAAACTTATCTAAAATATATTTAGCTGATTAAGCTAAATAAAACCGCTCTTGTTATAAACAAGATCAAGTTACTTTGTAAGAATGTTTGAACTACGTTCAAGACATCACAACAATCTGGAGGTTTATCTGGAGAGAGTTCGGGGGTCAACGCCCCCGCGGCCTACTGTTCTGTGACCAGCCTCCTTAGGTCAGTGTCCCAGGAATGCACCACACACCAGTCGACTATCACACCAGGTACCCATTTTACTGATGGGAACAAATAAGACAGACAGGGTGGAAAGAAACACGTCCAATGTTTCTACTCTGCTGTAATCAAACCCAGGCCCACACCGTGTAAGCCAAGCGTTAACCACCAGAGCCACCAGAGTTTAAAGATTTGTTACATTATACCAGGAATTAAGGCAGTGAAGTAAATACGATTAGTAAATTATAGACAAGTAGAATAAGAGGCGAAACATAAGCATAATAGTAGGAGACTGGGGAACTCAGGGCGCACTCACAAGCTTGATAACTTGAGCAGTCCCAGAGGAAAACTGGGAAACCAGAGAAAAAATATTTGAAGCTATGGGAACAAACTGGAGAGTCGTGTATTTCCACTGATCCAGTGCACTGACATATCCAACCAGCCTGAGTGATTCCAACACCTGTGGAGATGCTTCACACTATATAAACGTTCAGTCTTGCGCAAGCAGCGTCCCACTCCGCCATATTATATTTACATTCTAATTAGAAATTACAAAAACAATTACTAACTTAATATGAGGATCCACGCAATTACTGGAGAATTAACTTTCCTAATTGCTTTCAAACTTTCACTGTTGATTGTCCTTTATTGATACAAAGCTAGACTTTACTGAGAGACTTGAGAGAAACCTAACTTTACTAGAGAAAGCTGAACTTCATTAAGAGAAAATCACTGCGTATTATGCTAGCTGAACTTAATATAAGAGAAAGCTGCTTCATTAGGTGAACGATGAGCTTGTTGAAAGAAATATGACGTTGTTGAGAGAAAGCAAATTTACTTGAGAGAAAGTGATATTACTGAGAGAAACTGATATTTCCTTTAGGAAAGTTGATATATACTGAGAGAAAGGTTGAGATTTACTAAAAAAAGTGGAAATTTACTGAAAGAAAGCTGAGATTACTAAGAGAAAGTGTTGAGATTTACTAAGAGAAATATGAGATTTACTGATAAAAGTGTGAATTTACTGAGAGAAAGTTGATAAATACCTAAGAGAAAGCTAAGATTTACTAAAGAAAGTTAAGTTACTAGATAAAGTGAGATTTACTGAGAGAAATTTGAGATTTACTAAGAGAAAGGCTAAGATTTACAGAGAGAAAGTTGAGATTCACTTAGAGAAAGCTAAGATTTACTGAGAGAAATTGAGATTATACCAAGAGAAAGTTGAGATTTACTATGAGAAAGTTAGATTATACTAAGAGAAAGTTGAGATTTACTAAGAGAAAGCCTAAGATTTACTGAGAGAAAGTTGAATTTTACTGAGAGAAAGTTGAAATTTACTAAGAGAAAGCTAAGATATACTGAGAGAAAGTGAGATTTACTAAGAAAAGTTGAGATTTACTAAAGAAAGTTGAGATTTACTAAGAGAAAGTTTGAGATTATACATAAGATAAGTTGAGATTTATAAAGCAAGTAGATATTTACTACAGAGATGTTGAATTGTACAAAGATAAAGTGAGATTATACTAAAGAAAGCTAAGAATTTACTAAAGAAAGTTGAGATTTGACTAAGAGAAAGCTAAGATTTACTAAGAAAAGTTAGATTTAAACTAAGATAAAAGTTGAGAATTACTGAAAGAAACTATGATTTACTAAGAGAAATGAGATTTACTAAGAGAAAGTTGAGATTACTAAAGAGAAAGCTAAGATTTACTAAGAAAAGTTGAGATTACTAAGAGAAAGCTAAGAATACTAAGAGAAAAGTTGAATTTTACTAAGAGAAAGTTGAAATTTTGTAAAAGAAAGATAGATTTACTAAAGAAAGCTAAGATTACTAGTGCAAGTTGAGATTTACTAAGAGAAACTAAGATTTACAAGAGAAAGTTGAGATTTACAAGAAAGGAGTTGAGAAAGTACTAAGAGAAAGTTGGATTTACTAAAGAAATTGAGATTTTAACTAAGAGAAAGATAGATTTACTGAGAGAAAGTTGTGCTTAATGAAATATTTAAAGATTTAATATCGGGTTTTTCCAGATTTATAGTTTTATTCAGATTTTTCTGAACACAGAATCAAGGTTTTGATTGCTTAAGGATATTTGTATAGAAATGTTAAATAGAACACAACCACAAAAATAGAGTTAAAATTGACTCACGAAGTCATATACGCGATTTCTAACACATAATGGAATCGGAGAGACTCGAACCCATCCATGGCACTATGCGCTAAACTACACTGGCCTGTGAGGCGGGGACTTATCCGCCGCGGTACGAATCTCCCGTTCAGTGCTAAATTTGAGAAATAGTAAAAGCCAGATCATGTTCCTCGAGAATCAATGAACTGTGTTCCGTTTAGTGGTCAGGTTTGAGAATGGACCTCCTAGTGTATGGGCCAGCAGGCCTACTGCAGAACGCTTATCTGAGCGACTTGAAATTTACCTGCCTGTTACCAGTGAAGGATGTGGTAAACAAGCCATTACAGCAGGTGAATTGATGGTGGTAAACTAGCCATACGCAGTGAATGATGGGGTTAAACTACCATACAGCAGGTGAATGATGGTGTAAACTAGCCATACAGGCAGTTGAATGATGTGGTAAACTAAGCCAGTTACGAGCAGTGGAATGATGGTTGTAACTAGCCAGTACAGCAGGTGAATGATGGGGTAAAGTACCAGTACAGCAGGGAATGATGGGGTGTAAACTAGCCAGTTACAGGCAGGTGAAGGATGGTGGTAAACTAGCCATACAGGCAGGGTGAAGATGGTGTAAAAACTATCCAGTAACAAGCAGGTGAAGGATTGAGGTAAACTAGCCAGTACAGGCAGGTGAAGGCTAGTGGTAAACTAGCCAGTACAGGCAGGTGAAGGATAGTGGTAAACTAGCCAGTACAGGCAGGTGAAGGATAGTGGTAAACTAGCCAGTACAGGCAGGTGAAGGATAGTGGTAAACTAGCCAGTACAGGCAGGTGAAGGATAGTGGTAAACTAGCCAGTACAGGAGGTGAAGGATGGTGAAAACTAGCCAGTACAGGCAGGTGAATGATGGTGGTAAACTAGCCAGTACAGGCAGGTGAATGATGGTGGTAAACTAGCCAGTACAGGCAGGTGAATGATGGTGGTAAACTAGCCAGTACAGGCAGGTGAATGATAGTGGTAAACTAGCCAGTACAGGCAGGTAAATGATGGTGGTAAACTAGCCAGTACAGGCAGGTGAATGATGGTGGTAAACTAGCCAGTACAGGCAGGTGAATGATAGTGGTATACTAGCCAGTACAGGCAGGTGAATGATAGTGGTATACTAGCCAGTACAGGCAGGTGAAGGATAGTGGTAAACTAGCCAGTACAGGCAGGTGAATGATAGTGGTATACTAGCCAGTACAGGCAGGTGAATGATAGTGGTAAACTAGCCAGTACAGGCAGGTGAATGATAGTGGTATACTAGCCAGTACAGGCAGGTGAATGATAGTGGTAAACTAGCCAGTACAGGCAGGTGAATGATAGTGGTATACTAGCCAGTACAGGCAGGTGAATGATAGTGGTATACTAGCCAGTACAGGCAGGTGAATGATAGTGGTATACTAGCCAGTACAGGCAGGTGAAGGATAGTGGTAAACTAGCCAGTACAGGCAGGTGAATGATAGTGGTATAACTAGCCAGTACAGGCAGGTGAATGATAGTGGTAAACTAGCCAGTACAGGCAGGTGAATGATAGTGGTTATACTAGCCAGTACAGGCAGGTGAATGATAGTGGTAAACTAGCCAGTACAGGCAGGTGAATGATAGTGGTATAAATAGCCAGTACAGGCAGGTGAATGATAGTGGTATACTAGCCAGTACAGGCAGGTGAATGATAGTGGTATACTAGCCAGTACAGGGAGGTGAAGGATAGTGGTAAACTAGCCAGTACAGGCAGGTGAAGGATAGTGGTAAACTAGCCAGTACAGGCAGGTGAAGGATAGTGGTAAACTAGCCAGTACAGGCAGGTGAAGGATAGTGGTAAACTAGCCAGTACAGGCAGGTGAAGGATAGTGGTAAACTAGCCAGTACAGGCAGGTGAAGGATAGTGGTAAACTAGCCAGTACAGGCAGGTGAAGGATGGTGGAAAACTAGCCAGTACAGGCAGGTGAATGATGGTGGTAAACTAGCCAGTACAGGCAGGTGAATGATGGTGGTAAACTAGCAGTACAGGCAGGTGAATGATGGTGGTAAACTAGCCAGTACAGGCAGGTGAATGATAGTGGTAAACTAGCCAGTACAGGCAGGTAAATGATGGTGGTAAACTAGCCAGTACAGGCAGGTGAATGATGGTGGTAAACTAGCCAGTACAGGCAGGTGAATGATAGTGGTATACTAGCCAGTACAAAGGCAGGTGAATGATAGTGGTAAACTAGCCAGTACAGGCAGGTGAATGATAGTGGTATACTAGCCAGTACAGGCAGGTGAATGATAGTGGTATACTAGCCAGTACAGGCAGGTGAATGATAGTGGTTATACTAGCCAGTACAGGCAGGTGAAGGATAGTGGTAAACTAGCCAGTACAGGCAGGTGAATGATAGTGGTATATAGCCAGTACAGGCAGGTGAATGATAGTGGTAAACTAGCCAGTACAGGCAGGTGAATGATAGTGGTATACTAGCCAGTACAGGCAGGTGAATGATAGTGGTAAACTAGCCAGTACAGGCAGGTGAATGATAGTGGTATACTAGCCAGTACAGGCAGGTGAATGATAGTGGTATACTAGCCAGTACAGGCAGGTGAATGATAGTGGTATACTAGCCAGTACAGGCAGGTGAAGGATAGTGGTAAACTAGCCAGTACAGGCAGGTGAATGATAGTGGTATACTAGCCAGTACAGGCAGGTGAAGGATGGTGGTAAACTAGCCAGTACAGGCAGGTGAAGGATAGTGGTAAACTAGCCAGTACAGGCAGGTGAATGATAGTGGTATACTAGCCAGTACAGGCAGGTGAAAGATGGTGATAAACTAGCTGAGACAACCAGGTGAAGGATGGTGGTAAACTAGCCAGTACAGGCACGACTACCCCACAGTAAGCAAACAAATTAACCCAACAAAACATATACTGTGCACCTACAGCCCTCACCAACCGCCATACAAATTCCACCTTCACAGCAGCCTCCCATATTATCCTGTCTGTTCTCCCTCTCCCCCAGCCCCCACAACCCCCCTCCCCTGAACACAATATTGGTAAGGAAACTGAAAGTATGGTCCACTAATGAGGAGCGGCACGAAAGAATCATGGAGGCATCCTCAGACATCATAGTGCTCATGGAAACAAAGCTCGTGGGGATCACAGATGCGATCTTTCCATCCAGATATCAGATCCTGAGGAAAGATAGAGATATATGAGAAGAAGGAGAACTTGCAGTGATCATCAAAAACCAGTGAAGTTTTGAGAAGTTGAGAGGAATGGACAGAAGGGAAGCAAAGGACTACATAGGAGCAATTCAGACTCGGGGCCCTATGGTGGTAATTGCAGTGATTTACAACACACCACAGAATAGCAGGTGACAAAAACAAGAGAATGATGAGAGCAACAGAGCAATGGAAGATGCACTACCTTAGGTGGCCAGAATGACCCTTGATGGTAATTTCAATCACAAAGAGACTGACTGGGAAAAATTGGAGCCACATGTGGGACCAGAAACGTGTAGGGTTAACATGATGGAGGTGGTACTCGAAGACCTCATGCAACAGCATGTTAGGGACATTACCAGAGAGAGAAGAGAGGATGAACCAGCAAGGCTGGACGTCATATTCTCCTTGAGTAGTTCAGACACTGATTAAATGACAATATGGAAGGCTCTTCGGAGTTAGTGATCATGTGATCCTGAGCTTTGAAAACACTGTAGAGCTAAAAGTGGAGGGTGAAGCAACATGAGTAGGATGGGAGAAGCCAGATTACAAAAGTGGGGACTACACAGGCAGGAGAAATTTCCTGCATAAGGTACAGTAGCGCAGAGAAATGGTGGGAAAAACAATAAATAAAATGATGAAATACGTGACCACAAAATGCAAGGAAGCAAACGAGAGGTTCGTACCCAAGGGCAACAAAACAATGGGAAGACTAGAACGAGCCCCTGGTTCACCCAAATGTGTAGAGAAGCCAAAAGTAAGTGTGCTACAGCATGGAAGAAATATAGAAGGCAAAGGACCCAGGAAGATAAGAAAATTAGCCGAAGAGCCAAAGGCAAATATGTATGGATAAGGAGGGAGGGCCAGCAGCATTACGGGAATCGACGTCCATATCTGACTCAAAGCTGTTGTACAGCCACATTAGGAGGACAACAACAGTCAAGGACCAGGTAATCAGGCTGAGGAAAGAAGGAGGGGAGATCACAAGAAACAAAGAAGACGTATGTGAGGAACTCAACATAACATTTAAGGAAGTATTTTCGGTGGAGACAGTAAGCACTCCAGCAAACCGTGATGGAAGGGTACACCAACAAGTACTGTACACACTACACACACCCGAGGAGGAGGTTAAGAGACTGCTAAGTGAGCTAGATACCTCACAGGCGGTGGGACCAGACTTCTCTCCATGGGTCCCGAGAGAGGAAGCAGAGGCGCTGTGTGTGTGCCACTAACAACAATCTTCGCATCTATCGAAACAGGGCGACTACCTGAGATGTAGAAGAGAGCAAATGTAGTCCCAATTTTTAAGAAAGGAGACATGTAAATAGCATTAAACTAGAGATCGATCAGTGTCACTGACATGTATAGTATGCAAAGTGATGGAGAAGCTTATCAGGAAGACTGTGGAGCGCCTAGAAAGCAATGAGCTTATGCACGATAACCAGCACGGTTTCAGGGAGGGGAAATCCTGTGTCACAAACCTACTGGAGTTTTACGACAAGTTGACAGGAGTAAGGCGGGAGAGAGGGAGAAGAATGGGGGTAGACTGCATTTTCTTGGGCTGTAAGAAGGCTTTCCACAAGTTCCGCACAAAAGATTAGTATAAAAGCAAGAGGAGCAGGCAGGAATAACAGAGAAAGCAATGTAATGGATCAGAGAATACCTAACAGGAAGGAAACAATGAGTGATGGTACATGACAACGTGCCAGAGTGGGCTACTGTGACGAGCGGGGTTCCTAAAGGGTCAGTCCTAAGGTCGGTGCTGTTTCATGTAGATGTGAATGACAAGACGGAAGGAACAGATTCAGAAGTGTCGCTGTTTGCAGATGATGTGAAAGTAATCATGAGAATTTAAGTGGATGAGGATCAGGCAGAACTACAAAAGGATCTGGACAGGCTACAAGCCTCTTTCAACATCTGACCAAGTGCATAGTCGTGAAGATCGAGCAAGGTCAAAAAGACCGCAGACAGAGTACAGTATACGGGGCCAATGACTGTAAACCACAATACTGGAGTCTCCTGAGGCGCACATCAACCACACACGCACACACACACACACACACACACACACACACACACACACACACACACACACACACACACACACACACACACACAGATTGTTTTAGTTTTGTCGTAAATACAAACTGTTGGTTCCACCAACTTAAAATAATCTACACTTTAGTACCACGAAAACTGAGAGGAGGAAGAGGAGGAGGAGGAGGAGAAGGAGGAAGAGGAGGAGGAGGGGGAGGAGGAGGAGGAGGAAGAGGAGAAGCAGGGGGAGGAGGGAAAGATGGAGAGAAGGAACTAAGTGTGACTGACGTAATTAAGACCAGTGAAGAATTCTCTCTCTCTCTCTCTCTCTCTCTCTCTCTCTCTCTCTCTCTCTCTCTCTCTTCTCTCTCTCTCTCTCTCTCTCTCTCTCTCTCTCTCTCTCTCTCTCTCTCTCCTACGCTCTCTCTCTCTCTCTCTCTCTCTCTCTCTCTCTCTCTCTCTCTCTCACGCTCTCTCTCTTTCACGCTCTCTTTCACGCTCTCTCTCTCACCTTCTCACCTGGGCACTAATATTAGGACACAGGTATGCCAGGGTGCCAATAGTGGCACTGTGGTGAGAGCCATGGACCCTCGGACGGGAGGCAGGAGGGTGGCAGAGTGCGAAGCCGGTACTGAAGAAACATATATATATATATATATATATATATATAATATATATATATATATATATATATATATATATATATATATATGTGTGTGTGTGTGTGTGTGTGTGTGTGTGTGTGTGTGTGTGTGTGTTGTGTTTACATTACTCAGAGCCGATATCACTTAATATTGCGATCTTGCTTGTTAATATCTAAAAATAAGCAAGTCTGACTGTATAATATTATCTGGGGCCTCATATGAGTTACCAAATGGAATCATGTAAATTTATGTGCATAGAAATATTTCAGTTAGGCATAATAGTGCAATATGTGAAGCAGTTGGTAACTGCCAGTTACTGCTTAACACGCTCACCCTCTAAGTGTATGTCACGTGACTACTACAGTCACACTACAGTCAGTAGCAACCCATCTACAGCTCAAGGTGTATTACTTGGAAGTAATGTAATTACCTTATATTACACTTCAGGTGCTCGTGGGGGACTTATCTATATATTACCTCAAATATTAACTATCTGATATATCCACCGGTGATCTGAAAATCTCCGGGTAATAACTAGTAACTTCATCCGTGTGACTGGTAATAAAAGCTTATGGTCCTGTACAAAGTTATTTGTAAATATAACTGCGTACTTATGACATACGAGAGGAAAGCTTCGTTGATATGTTCGTAAATTTTTACTTGTGATTTTTTGACTGCCCATGAAAGTGGTTAGAACTAAACTTACTGTACCGCGACCATCCTATGTAGAGGAGGGTAAGAGGGCAATAATATATAGGTATATAGAGGTATACAGAGCTGACAGTGTACATACGCTGAGATAGTTAATGGTACTACCAGTGACACTAGTACTACTACCAGTGACACTAGTACTACTACCAGTGACACTAGTACTACTACCAGTGACACTAGTACTACTACCAGTGACACTAGTACTACTACCTAGTTACCATGACACTAGTACTACTACCAGTGACACTAGTACTACTACCAGTGACACACTAGTAACTAGACTACCAGTGACACTAGTATACTATACTATACCAAGTGACACTAGTACTACTACCAGTGACACTAGTACTACTACCATCCAGTTATACCAGTGACACTAGTACTACTACCGGTGACACTAGTACTACTACCAGTGACACTAGTACTACTACCAGTGACACTAGTACTACTACCAGTGACACTAGTACTACTACCAGTGACACTAGTACTACTACCAGTGACACTAGTACTACTACCAGTGACACTAGTACTACTACCAGTGACACTAGTACTACTACCAGTGACACTAGTACTAACTACAGTGACACACTAGTACTACTACCAGTGACACTAGTACTACTACCAGTGACACTAGTACTACTACCAGTGACACTAGTACTACTACCAGTGACACTAGTACTACTACCGTGGCACTAGTACTACTACCAGTGACACTAGTACTACTACCAGTGACACTAGTACTACTACCAGTGACACTAGTACTACTACCAGTGACACTAGTACTACTACCAGTGACACTAGTATCTACTACCAGTGACACTAGTACTACTACCAGTGACACTAGTACTACTACCCGGCTTCACCAGTGCACACTAGTACTACTACCAGTGACACTAGTACTACTACCAGTGACACTAGTACTACTATCCAGTGACACTAGTACTACTACCAGTGACACTAGTACTACTAACCGGTGCACTAGTACTACTACCAGTGACACTAGTACTACTACCAGTGACACTAACATACGTGACTAACTACCAGTGAACACTAGTACTACTACCAGTGACACTAGTACTACTACCAGTGGCACACTAGTACTACTACCAGTGACACTAGTACTACTACCAGTGACACTAGTACTACTACCAGTGACACATAGTACTACTACCAGTGACACTAGTACTACTACCAGTGACACATAGTACTACTACCAGTGAACACTAGTACTACTACCAGTGACACTAGTACTACTACCAGTGACACTAGTACTACTACCAGTGACACTAGTACTACTACCAGTGACACATTAGTACTACTACCAGTGACACTAGTACTACTACCAGTGACACTAGTTACTACTACCAGTGACACTAGTACTACTACCAGTGACACTAGTACTACTACCAGTGACACTGCATAGTACACTACTTACCAGTGACACTAGTATACTACCAGTGACACTAGTACTACTACCAGTGACACTAGTTACTACTACCAGTGACACTAGTACTACTACCAGTGACACTAGTACTACTACCAGTGACACTAGTACTACTACCAGTGACACCTAGTACTACTACCAGTGACACATAGTACTACTTACCAGTGACACTAGTACTACTACCAGTGACACTAGTACTACTACCAGTGACACTAGTACTACTACCAGTGACCACTAGTACTACTACCAGTGACACTAGTACTACTACCAGTGACACTAGTACTACTACCAGTGACACTAGTACTACTACCAGTGACACATTAGTACTACTACCAGTGACACTAGTACTACTACCAGTGACACTAGTACTACTACCAGTGACACTAGTACTACTACCAGTGACACTAGTACTACTACCAGTGACACTAGTACTACTACCAGTGACACTAGTACTACTACCAGTGACACTAGTACTACTACCAGTGACACTAGTACTACTACCAGTGACACTAGTACTACTACCAGTGACACTAGTACTACTACCAGTGACACTAGTACTACTACCAGTGACACTAGTACTACTACCAGTGCACTAGTACTCTACCAGTGACACTAGTACTACTACCAGTGACAACTAGTACTACTACCAGTGACACTACTAAATAACTATACCTCAGTGACACTAGTACTACTACCAGTGACACTAGTACTACTACCAGTGACACTAGTACTACTACCAGTGACACTAGTACTACTACCAGTGACACTAGTACTACTACCAGTGACACTAGTACTACTACCAGTGACACACTAGTTACTACTACCAGTGACACTAGTACTACTACCAGTGACACACTAGTACTACTACCAGTGACACTAGTTACTACTACCAGTGACACTAGTACTACTACCAGTGACACTATGTACTACTACCAGTGACACTAGTACTACTACCAGTGACACTAGTACTACTACCAGTGACACTAGTTACTACTACCAGTGACACTAGTACTACTACCAGTGACACTAGTACTACTACCAGTGACACACTAGTACTACTACCAGTGACACTAGTACTACTACCAGTGACACACTAGTACTACTACCAGTGACACTAGTACTACTACCAGTGACACTAGTACTACTACCAGTGACACTAGTACTACTACCAGTGACACTAGTACTATACCAGTGACACTAGTACTACTACCAGTGACACTAGTACTACTACCAGTGACACACTAGTTACTACTAACTACCAGTGACACTAGTACTACTACCAGTGACACATAGTTACTACTACCAGTGACACTAGTACTACTACCAGTGACACTAGTACTACTACCAGTGACACTAGTACTACTACCAGTGACACTAGTACTACTACCAGTGACACTAGTACTACTACCAGTGACACTAGTACTACTACCAGTGACACACTAGTACTACTACCAGTGACACTAGTACTACTACCAGTGACACTAGTACTACTACCAGTGACACTAGTACTACTTACCAGTGACACTAGTACTACTACCAGTGACACTAGTACTACTACCAGTGACACTAGTACTACTACCAGTGACACTAGTACTACTACAGTGACCACTAGTACTACTACCAGTGACACTAGTACTACTACCAGTGACACACTAGTATCTACATACCAGTGACATCTAGTTACATACTTACCAGTGACACTAGTACTACTACCAGTGACACTAGTACTACTACCAGTGACACTAGTACTACTACCAGTGACACTAGTACTACTACCAGTGACACTAGTACTTACCAGTGACCACTAGTACTACTACCAGTGACACTAGTACTACTAACCAGTGACACTAGTACTACTACCAGTGACACTAGTACTACTACCAGTGACACTAGTACTACTACCAGTGACACTAGTACTACTACCAGTGACACTAGTATACTACCAGTGACACTAGTACTACTACCAGTGACACTAGTACTACTACCAGTGACACTAGTACTACTACCAGTGACACTAGTACTACTACCAGTGACACACTAGTACTACTACCAGTGACACTAGTACTACTACCAGTGACACACTAGTACTACTACCAGTGACACTAGTACTACTACCAGTGAACACTAGTACTACTACCAGTGACACTAGTATACTACAGGACCAGTACTACTACCAGTGACACTAGTACTACTACCATGACACTAGTACTGTACATGACACTAGTACTACTACCAGTGTGACACTTAGTACTTACTACCAGTGACACACTAGTACTACTACCAGTGACACTAAGTACTACTACCAGTGACACACTAGTACTACTACCAGTGACACTAGTACTACTACCAGTGACACTAGTACTACTACCAGTGACACTAGTACTACTACCAGTGACACTAGTACTACTACCAGTGACACTAGTACTACTACCAGTGACACTAGTATAACTACCAGTGACACTAGTACTACTACCAGTGACACTAGTACTACTACCAGTGACACTAGTACTACTACCAGTGACATAGTACTACTACCAGTGAACACTAGTACTACTACCAGTGACACTAGTACTACTACCAGTGACACTAGTACTACTACCAGTGACACACTAGTACTACTACCATGACACTAGTACTACTACCAGTGACACACTAGTACTACTACCAGTGACACTAGTACTACTACCAGTGACACTAGTACTACTACCAGTGACACTAGTACTACTACCAGTGACACAGTACTACTACCAGTGACACTAGTACTACTACCAGTGACACTAGTACTACTACGTGACACTAGTACTACTACCGTGACACTATACTACTACCAGTGACAACTAGTACTACTACCAGTGACACTAGTACATACTACCAGTGACACTAGTACTACTACCAGTGACACTAGTACTACTACCAGTGACACTAGTACTACTACCAGTGACACTAGTACTACTACCAGTGACAACTAGTACTACTACCAGTGACACACTAGTACTACTACCAGTGACACTAGTACTACTACCAGTGACAACTAGTACTACTACCAGTGACACTAGTACTACTACCAGTGACCTAGTACTACTACCGTGACCTAGTACTACTACCAGTGACACTAGTACTACTACCAGTGACACTATACTACTACCAGTGACACTAGTACTACTACCAGTGCACTATATAGAAATAAGGTTACTACTACCAGTGACACTAGTACTACTACCAGTGACACTAGTACTACTACCAGTGACACTAGTACTACTACCAGTGACACTAGTACTACTACCAGTGACACTAGTACTACTACTAGTGACCTAGTACTACTACCAGTGACACTAGTACTACTACAGTGACACTAGTACTACTACCAGTGACACTAGTACTACTACCAGTGACACTAGTATACTACCAGTGACACTAGTACTACTACCAGTGACACTAGTACTACTACCAGTGACACTAGTACTACTACCAGTGACACTAGTACTACTACCAGTGACACTAGTACTACTACCATGTGACACGTACTATACATGACACTAGTATACTACCAGTGACACTAGTACTACTACCAGTGACACTAGTACTACTACCAGTGACACTAGTACTACTACCAGTGACACTAGTACTACTACCAGTGACACTAGTACTACTACCAGTGACACTAGTAATACTACCAGTGACACTAGTACTACTACCAGTGACACTAGTACTACTACCAGTGACACTAGTACTACTACCAGTGACACTAGTACTACTACCAGTGACACTAGTATTCTACCAGTGACACTAGTACTACTACCAGTGACACTAGTACTACTACCAGTGACACTAGTACTACTACCAGTGACACTAGTACTACTACCAGTGACACTAGTACTACTACCAGTGACACTAGTACTACTACCAGTGACACTAGTATACTACTACATTACACTAGTACTACTACCAGTGACACTAGTACTACTACCAGTGACACTAGTACTACCAGTGACACTAGTACTACTACCAGTGACACTAGTACTACTACCAGTGACACTAGTACTTACTACCAGTGACACTAGTACTACTACCAGTGACACTAGTACTACTACCAGTGACACTAGTACTCTACCAGTGACACTAGTACTACTACCAGTGACACTAGTACTACTACCAGTGACACTAGTACTACTACCAGTGACACTAGTACTACTACAGTGACACTAGTACTACTACCAGTGACACTAGTACTACTACCAGTGACACTAGAACTACCAGTGACACTAGTACTACTACCAGTGACACTAGTACTACTACCAGTGACACTAGTACTACTACCAGTGACACTAGTACTACTACCAGTGACAACTTAGTAACTAACTACCAGTGACACTAGTACTACTACCAGTGACACTAGTACTACTACCAGTGACACTAGTACTACTACCAGTGACACTAGTACTACTACCAGTGACACTAGTACTACTACCAGTGAACACTCTAAGTACTTACTACCAGTGACACTAGTACTACTACCAGTGACACTAGTACTACTACAGTGACACTAGTTGTACCTGCACTAGTACTACTACCAGTGACACTAGTACTACTACAGTGCACTATACTACCAGTGACACTAGTACTACTACCAGTGACACTAGTATCACCAGTGACACTAGTACTACTACCAGTGACACTAGTACTACTACCAGTGACACTAGTACTACTACCAGTGACACTAGTACTACTACCAGTGAATAGACTACTACCATGAACTAGTACTACTACAGTGACACTAGTACTAATACCAGTGACACTAGTACTACTACCAGTGACACTAGTACTACTACCAGTGACACTAGTACTCTACCAGTGACACTAGTACTACTACCAGTGACACTAGTACTACTACCAGTGACACTAGTACTACTACCAGTGCACACTAGTCTACTACATGAAGTAACCAGTGACACTAGTACTACTACCAGTGACACTAGTACTACTACCAGTGACACTAGTACTACTACCAGTGACACTAGTACTACTCAGTACACTGTATACTCAGTGACACTAGTACTACTACCAGTGACACTAGTACTACTACCAGTGACACTAGTACTACTACCAGTGACACTAGTACTATACCAGTGACATAGTACTACTACAGTGACACTAGTATACTACCAGTGACAATAGTACTACTACCCAGTGACACTAGTACTACTACCAGTGACACTAGTACTACTACCAGTGTACACTAGTACTGACTACCAGTGACACTAGTACTACTACCAGTGACACTAGTACTACTACCAGTGACACTAGTACTACTTACCAGTGACACTAGTACTACTACCAGTGACACTAGTATATACAGTGACTAGTACTACCAGTGACTACTCTATGTAGTACTACCAGTGACACTAGTACTACTACCAGTGACACTAGTACTACTACCAGTGACACTAGTACTACTACCAGTGACACTAGTACTACCAGTGACACTAGTACTACTACCAGTGACACTAGTACTACTACCAGTGACACTAGTACTACTACCAGTGACACTAGTACTACTACCAGTGACCACTAGTACTACTACCAGTGACACTGTACTCTCCAGTGACATAGCTAACCAGTGACACTAGTACTACTACCAGTGACACTAGTACTACTAACCAGTGACACTAGTACTACTACCAGTGACACTAGTACTACTACCAGTGACACTAGTACTACTACCAGTGACACTAGTACTACTACCAGTGACACTAGTACTACTACCAGTGACACTAGTACTACTACCAGTGACACTAGTATACTACTTATACCAGTGACACTAGTACTACTACCAGTGACACTAGTACTACTACATGACTTGTAATACAGTGACACTAGTACTACTACAGTGACACAGTATATACCAGTGACACTAGTACTACTACCAGTGACACTAGTACTACTACCAGTGACACTAGTACTACTACCAGTGACACTAGTACTACTACCAGTGACACTAGTACTACTACCAGTGACACTAGACTACTACTACCTAGTGACACTAGTACTACTACCAGTGACACTAGTATACTACCAGTGACACTAGTACTATACCAGTGACACTAGTACTACTACCAGTGACACTAGTACTACTACCAGTGACACTAGTACTACTACCAGTGACACTAGTACTACTACCAGTGACACTAGTACTACTACCAGTGACACTAGTACTACTACCAGTGACACTATACTACTACAGTGACACTAGTACTACTACCAGTGACACTAGTACTACTACCAGTGACACTAGTACTACTACCAGTGACACTAGTACTACTACCAGTGACACTAGTACTACCAGTGACACTATACTACTACCAGTGACACTAGTACTACTACCAGTGACACTAGTACTACTACCAGTGACACTAGTACTACTACCAGTGACACTAGTACTAACAGTGACATGTTACAGTGACACTAGTACACTACCAGTGACACTAGTACTACTACCAGTGACACTAGTACTACTACCAGTGACACTAGTACTACTACCAGTGACACTAGTACTACTACCAGTGACACTAGTACTACTACCAGTGACACTAGTACTACTACCAGTGACACTAGTACTACTACAGTGACACTAGTACTACTACCAGTGACACTAGTACTACTACCAGTGACAACTAGTACTACTACCAGTGACACTAGTACTACTACCAGTGACACTAGTACTACTACCAGTGACACTAGTACTACTACAGTGACACTAGTACTCTACCAGTGACACTAGTACTACTACCAGTGACACTAGTACTATACCAGTGACACTATACTACTACCAGTGACACTAGTACTACTACCAGTGACACTAGTACTACTACCAGTGACACTAGTACTACTACCAGTGACACTAGTACTACTACCAGTGACACTAGTACTACTACCAGTGACACTAGTACTACTACCAGTGACACTAGTACTACTACCAGTGACACTAGTACTACTACCAGTGACACTAGTACTACTACCAGTGACACTAGTACATACCAGTGACACTATTACTACAGTGACACACTAGACTACTACCAGTGACACTAGTACTACTACCAGTGACACTAGTACTACTACCAGTGACACTAGTACTACTACCAGTGACACTAGTACTACTACCAGTGACACTAGTACTACTACCAGTGACACTAGTACTACTACCAGTGACACACTAGTACTACTACCAGTGACACTAGTACTACTACCAGTGACACTAGTACTACTACCAGCTGACACACTAGTACTACTACTACCAGTGACACTAGTACTACTACCAGTGACACTAGTACTACTACCAGTGACACTAGTACTACTACCAGTGACACTAGTACTACTAACCAGTGACACTAGTACTAACCAGTGACTATACTACTACCAGTGACACTAGTACTACTACCAGTGACACTAGTACTACTACCAGTGGACACTAGTACTACTACCAGTGACACTAGTACTACTACCAGTGACACTGTACTACTACCAGTGACACTAGTACTCTTACCAGTGACACTAGTACTACTTACCATGCACTAGTATACTACCAGTGACACTAGTACTACTACCAGTGACATAGTACTGTATCCAGTGACACTAGCTATACTACCAGTGACACTAGTACTACTTACCATGACACTATTACTATACAGTGACACTAGTACTACTACTAGTGACACTAGTACTACTACCAGTGACACTTGTACTACTACCAGTGACACTAGTAACTACTACCAGTGACACTAGTAACTACTACCAGTGAGTACTAGTACTACTACAGTGACCTAGTACTTACTACAGTGCACACTGTACTTACTGTGCAGCATGATTAATGTTTTGTAATACATTGTGACACTAGTACTTACATAATATGATCAACTTGTTCTACTACTATTTGACATTATACTATAACCAGTGACACTAATATTACTCTCCAGTAAACTAGCTACTTTACTGTGACTCTATACTACTTAAGTGATCAACTGTCTACTACTGTGATCACTGGTTTTCTGTCTCCATGTGTCCTAGTCTCTACCGTGCTTGTGCTCTTCAGTGAACACAGCTATTGGCCAATTGTGCACAATGTCAATAGCTAACTTGATTGATTTGTACTGAAGTGCATTAATACTACAGTGACTGTTCTCAGTACTATAAGTTGATCATCTTGTACTGTGAGCCAGTGACCAAGTTATACAGCGTGCACCCACTAGACTCACTGTATATTGCTTTGAAGTCACATGTTAACAACTGCCCAGTTTTTATACATGTAGGACATCTATGTAATGTTGTGACAGTGATTAGACTATTTTGTATATTACTCAGTGCCAAACACTAGTATACTTTTACTCTTAACATAGTACTTGTTACAGGACCTACATATGTTAGTAAGTTGACATCTGTTACTAACAGCATATATTATGACTTGTAATATAGTTTAGACTGTTGACACTTGTATACCTACCAGTTAACTTGACCAACAGTCCTATTTATGAATACCAGGTACACTCATTTCTCTACCTGGGCAGTCTTTCTGCTTCAGTTCATGTTTATTTCAAGAATAGTAATATTCCGTGAACTAGATATATAATTTACACTTTGTTACTAGCTTAGTGAACTTTATATATTAACATGACAGTAATACTACTGGCCCCAAAAACCTGATCCCTTTTTCAACCCATCTTTAACAGGAAGTTTGTGTATGTTATTTTTCTAACTTTGTTTTTAATAAATTTGTTTTAAAAAGGATTCCTTTAATTAAAATGCCTATGTGTCAAGTCTCTGTGATGCTGTTATACAGCTAGGAACACTAGCTAGGATGCTGTGAAGGATGAATATATAATTTTGTTTTACTGATGATTTCATTAATAGCTAAAATGAAAATTTCTTCGTTTATATAATTGTTTTACTTGTTATAGTAGCCTATGTATGTAGGTAGGATGTTATAACTGCATCTCTCATAGTGCTCACTGTTGGAAAGTTCTGACTGGCTGCCAGCACTTGCAAACTACCTGCCCGCTTGTTTCATGGTTGTCAGACGGTACCTAGTATGAGTAACTTGATGGGGCTGCTGATTTTGCCTCATCCTCTCTCCCTAGCTGTTGCTGGCGGCAGCAATGTGCTTTCTCTGTTCTGTCAGTTCATGTTATTTAGACTGTTTTTGGTAGAGTATCTCTGTTGGTGAGCCAGGACATACATGTCATAAGTCTGTACAACTCTGTTCACAGAGCATTATTTGGACTTTGTAATAATTGATGTTTTGAGAGCTGTCATGGAGACACTGTATATCTCTGGTCCCGAGTTAAACTCTCGACCTACATTGTTCTGGCATCTATGTACTGTTGTAGTCGGGGATTTGGTAACGCTCTACTCTGTGTCGTTTTTGTCTCCTTGTTCCTTGCCTGACACTGTGCTGTTCCCTGCTGCTTCTAACATCATTGCTGTTTGGCAAATGGTTCATCATATTGTTCAAGCAACTTGTTTGATTTCCTGTACTGAGAAGTTAATTATTTAGGGACTTGTTGTCAGTCACAGCCTAAGTAGAATCGAGTCTTGCTGAGACATACCAAGAATTACTGAGCGTGCGCGCACACACACACACTGTTATTCTTTGAACACATCTCATCTAAACAACGTACCAGACGGTACTTACAAGTAGTACAGTTATTAAATATACAAATAGCACTATACGATTATATGTAGAAGATAACTATAATATATAATTATACCAAGTTATACTCAGAGTAGTGTAGGACCTTCTTGATTATATCAAATATATTAAATGATCAAGGTAATATTTATGACGGGATTCAGGGAGACCGGCAGACCGGACTTGAGTCCTGGACATGGGAAGTACAGTGTCTGCACTCTGAAGAGTGATGGAGTGAATGGTGAAAGTTTTTCTTTTTCGAGCCACCCTGCCTTGGTGGGAGACGGCCGATGAGTTAAAAAAATATTAACATCTACACACATTTGTTATTAAAATTCTCAGCCAGTTGTAATCCCGAAGCTCTAATGGAAAGACTCTTAATTTTAAAGGATAACTGGACTAACTTACTCTGACAAACTGTTACAAAACCAGGAAGGAAGCTTAATAAAAAGACCTTCTTATATTTTATGGAGATGTCTATACTCCATACATGTCCCATTCTGTAAATGCGACATTTATGAAGTATAGATGTCACACCCCCACCCAAGACTAAATTGGGGTGGGGGTGTGATGTTTCCGGTGATGCTTGGAGACCAAAGTCTGGGTTGGGGGGATTGATGATACCCGTGTTGCCTGGAGACCAAAGTCTGGGTTGGGGGGTGTGATGATACCCGTGTTGCCTGGAGACCAAAGTCTGGGTTGGGGGTGTGATATACCCGTTGTTGCCTGGAGACCAAATCTGGGTGGGGGGTGTGATGATACCGTGTTGCCTGGAGACCAAAGTCTGGGTTGGGGGGTGTGATGATACCCGTGTTGCCTGGAGATCAAAGTCTGGGTTGCGGGGTGTGATGATACCCGTGTTGCCTGGAGACCAAAGTCTGGGCTGCGGGTGTGATGATACCCGTGTTGCTGGAGATCAAAGTCTGGGTTGCGGGGTGTGTGATGATACCGTGTTGCCTGGAGACCAAAGTCTGGGTGCGGGGTGTGATGATACCGTGTTGCCTGGAGACCAAAGTCTGGGCTGCGGGGTGTGATGATACCCGTGTTGCCTGGAGACCAAAGTCTGGGTTGGGGGGTGTGATGATACCCGTGTTGCCTGGAGACCAAAGTCTGGGCTGGGGGGTGTGATGATACCCGTGTTGCCTGGAGACCAAAGTCTGGGCTGCGGGGTGTGATGATACCCGTGTTGCCTGGAGACCAAAGTCTGGGCTGCGGGGTGTGATGATACCCGTGTTGCCTGGAGACCAAAGTCTGGGCTGCGGGGTGTGATGATACCCGTGTTGCCTGGAGAGGAATGTCTGGGTTGAGGGAGTGTGATGATGCCTGTGTTGCCTGAAGGGTTGGGAGTAAGATCATCTCCTGCAGATTGTTATACAGTGCCAGCTAATAGCACTGTAGAATAACTCACTGTATAGTGCAGACAGTGCCATGCTAGGAAGATATAGAAAATAGCACTATAGCTAACTTAACCTTCACTCTGCCACCTCCTGTTATCTTAGCAGCACTACCCAACTCACTCACCAATAAACTCACATTGTAATTTAGACCTGGCACACCATCACGAAAATTAAAGACAGTATTAACTACTGCAGGTGTTGACGAGCCGATTTCTGTGCCCCACCCTGCCAGAATTTGGCCCGGGGGACTTTCAGTAACTGAAGTTAACTGAGATGAGTCGGGCGAGTCTCTACCTGATGCTAAGAATGATGATAACACAACTTACTGAAGTTATCATACACCTGATGATTGTTACCGAGCCTCACCCTGGTTATACCAGACTACATGATTGTATCTCCTAGTATGATTGTGTCTAGTATGATTGTCTACTAGTATGATTGTATTTACTAGAATGATTGTATCTCCTAGTATTGTATCTACAAGGATGATTGTATTTACAAGGATGATTGTATCTACAACGTGGATTGTAACTACCAGGATGAATGTACATACAAGGATGATTGTATCACTAGCATGATTGTATCACTAGTATGATTGTATCTACTAGTATGATTGTATCTACTAGTATGATTGTATCTACTAGCATGATTGTATCACTAGTATGATTGTATCTACTAGTATGATTGTATCTACTAGTATGATTGTATCTACTAGTATGATTGTATCTACTAGTATGATTGTATCTAGTATGATTTATATACTAGTATGATTGTGTCTCCTAGTATGGTTGTGTCTACTAGTATGTGTCTAGTATGATTGTCTACTAGTATGATTGTATCTGCTAGTATGATTGTGTCTACTAGTAGGACTGTATCTACTAGTATGATTATATCTAGTATGATTGTATCTACAAGGTTTATTGTATCTACAAGGGTGATTGTATTTACAAGGTTGATTGTAACTACCAAGATTAATGTACCTACAAGGATGGTTCTGTTACTAGTATGATTGTATCTACTAGCATGATTGTATCTGCTAGTATGATTGTATCTACTAGTATGATTGTATCTACTAGAATGATTGTGTCTATTAGTATGGTTGTATCTACTAGTTTGATTGTGTCTGCTAGTATGATTGTGTCTACTAGTATGATTGTATCTAGTATGATTTATCTGCTAGTATAATTGTATCTACTAGTGATTGTATCTACTACAATGATTGTATCTACTAGTATGACTGTATCTCTTAGTGTGGTTGTGGCTACTAGTATGATTGTGTCTAATAGTGGGATTGTATCTCCTAGTGTGGTTGTGTCTAGTATGATTGTATCTCCTAGTATGATTGTGTCTAGTGTGATGGTATCTCCTAGTTGGTTGTGTCTACTAGTATGATTGTATCTCCAAGTATGATTGTGTCTAATAGTGTGATTGTATCTCCTAGTGTGGTTGTGTCTACTAGTATGATTGTATCTCCTAGTATGGTTGTGTCTACTAGTATGGTTGTGTCTACTAGTATGGTAGTGTCTACTAGTATGATTGTGTCTACTAGTATGATTGTATCTCCTAGTATGGTTGTGTCTACTAGTATGGTTGTGTCTACTAGTATGATTGTATATCCTAGTATGGTTGTGTCTACTAGTATGGTTGTGTCTACTAGTATGGTTGTGTCTACTAGTATGATTGTATCTTCTAGTATGGTTGTGTCTACTAGTATGGTTGTGTCTATTAGTATAATTGTATCTCCTAGTATGGTTGTGTCTCCTAGTATGATTGTATCTCCTAGTATGATTGTATCTCCTAGTATGATTGTATCTCCTAGTATGATTGTATCTCCTAGTGTGGTTGTTTCAGTAGCATGATTGTATCTCCTAGTATGATTGTATCTCCTAGTATGATTGTATCTCCTAGTGTGGTTGTTTCAGTAGTATGATTGTATCTCCTAGTGTGGTTGTTTCAGTAGTATGATTGTATCTCCTAGTATGATTGTATCTCCTAGATGATTGATCTCCTAGTATGATTGTATTCAGTGTGGTTGTATCTCCTGTAAGATTGTATCTCCTAGTATGATTGTATCTCCTAGTATGATTGTATCTCCTAGTATGATTGTATCTCCTAGTATGATTGTATCTCCTAGTATGATTGTATCTCCTAGTATGATTGTATCTCCTAGTGTGTTGTTTTCAGTGTATGATTGTATCTCCTTGTATGATTGTATCTCCTAGTATGATTGTATCTCCTAGTATGATTGTATCTCCTAGTATGATTGTATCTCCTAGTATGATTGTATCTCCTAGTATGATTGTATCTCCTAGTATGATTGTATCTCCTAGTATGATTGTATCTCCTAGTGTGGTTGTTTCAGTAGTATGATTGTATCTCCTAGTATGATGTATCTCTAGTATAATTGTATTCCTATATGATTGTATTCCTAATGTGGTTGTATCTCCTAGTATGATTGTATTCCCAGTATGATTGTATCTCCTAGTTGATTGTATCCCTAGTATGATTGTTCTCCTAATGTGGTTGTATCTCCTATATGATTGTACTCCTAGTATGATTGTATCTCCTAGTATGATTGTATCTCCTAGTATAATGTATCTCCTAGTGTGGTTGTTGCAGTGTATGATTGTATCCTCTAGTTGATTGTATCTCCTAGTATGATTGTATCTCCTAGTATGATTGTATCTCCTAGTATGATTGTATCTCCTAGTATGATTGTATCTCCTAGTATGATTGTATCCTAATGTGTTGTATTCCTAGTATGATTGTATCTCCTGTATGATTTTATCTCCTAGTATGATTGTATCTCCTAGTATGATTGTATCTCCTAGTATGATTGTATCTCCTAGTATGATTGTATCTCCTAGTATGATTGTATCTCCTAATGTGGTTGTATCTCCTAGTATGATTGTATCTCCTAGTATGATTGTATCTCCTAGTATGATTGTATCTCCTAGTATGATTGTATCTCCTAGTATGATTGTATCTCCTAGTATGATTGTATCTCCTAGTATGATTGTATCTCCTAATGTGGTTGTATCTCCTAGTATGATTGTATCTCCTAGTATGATTGTATCTCCTAGTATGATTGTATCTCCTAGTATGATTGTATCTCCTAGTATGATTGTATCTCCTAGTGTGGTTGTTTCAGTAGTATGATTGTATCTCCTAGTATGATTGTATCTCCTAGTATGATTGTATCTCCTAGTATGATTGTATCTCCTAGTATGATTGTATCTCCTAGTATGATTGTATCTCCTAATGTGGTTGTATCTCCTAGTATGATTGTATCTCCTAGTATGATTGTATCTCCTAGTATGATGTATTCTAGTATGATGTATCTCTAGTATGATTGTATCTCCTAGTATGATTGTATCTCCTAGTGTGATTGTATCTCCTAGTATGATTGTATCTCCTAGTATGATTGTATCTCCTAGTATGATTGTACTCCTAGTATGATTGGTATCTCCTAGTATGATTGTATTCCTAGTATGATTGTATCTCCTAGTATGATTGATCTACCTGGTATGATGTATCGCCTAGTATGATTGTATCTCTATGTGGTTGTTTCGTAGTATGATTTATCTCCTAGTATGATTGATCTCCTAGTATGATTGTATCACTAGTATGATTGTATCTCCTAGTATGATTGTATCTCTTAGTATGATTGTATCTCCTAGTATGATTGTATCTACAATAATTGTATCACTAGTATGATTCTCATAAACCTTAAAGCTAAACAAATGGGAATGATTTATTATTATTATTATTATTATTATTATTATTATTATTATTATTATTATTATTATTATTATTATTATTATTGTGTTGCAGCGCCCGGGCCCCTTTCACCTCCATCTCAGAGGACGAGTTCAAGGAGCACCAACAGTCTGGTCACTTGCCGTGGGTTTAACTCTGGTTTTTATCCTTTAAATCTAAAAAGTCCTCAAAATTGTGTGTTTTTAAACGTGTGTGGATTTTTGCTTCTAAATCTAATGGCACATGCACGGAATTTTGATTTTGAAAGTGATGCTTGGGTTTAGGATTCTAATTCTAAAGTTACTGGAGCACAGTTACTGGAGCACAGTTACTGGAGCACAGTTACTGGAGCACAGTTACTGGAGCACAGTTACTGGAGCACAGTTACTGGAGCACAGTTATGGAGCACAGTTACTGGGAGCACAGTTATGGAGCACAGTTACTGGAGAACAGTTACTGGAGAACAGTTACTGGAGCACAGTTACTGGAGAACAGTTACTGGAGAACAGTTACTGGAGCACAGTTACTGGAGCACAGTTACTGGAACACAGTTACTGGAACACAGTTACTGGAGCACAGTTACTGGAGCACAGTTACTGGAGCACAGTTACTGGAGCACAGTTACTGGAGCACAGTTACTGGAGCACAGTTACTGGAGCACAGTTACTGGAGCACAGTTACTGGAGAACAGTTACTGGAGAACAGTTACGGAGCACAGTTACTGGAGCACAGTTACTGGAGAACAGTTACTGGAGAACAGTTACTGGAGCACAGTTACTGGAGCACAGTTACTGGAACACAGTTACTGGAACACAGTTACTGGAGCACAGTTACTGGAGCACAGTTACTGGAGCACAGTTTACTGGACACAGTTACTGGAGCACAGTTACTGGAGAACAAGTTACTGGAGCACAGTTACTGGAGCACAGTTACTGGAACACAGTTACTGGACACAGTTATGGAGCACAGTTACTGGAGCACAGTTACTGGAGCACAGTTACTGGAACACAGTTACTGGGCACAGTTACTGGAGCACAGTTACTGGAGCACAGTTACTGAGCACAGTTACTTAGCACAGTTACTGGAGAACAGTTACTGTGAGAACAGTTACTGGAGCACAGTTACTGGAGCACAGTTACTGGAACACAGTTACTGGAAACACAGTTACTGGAGCACAGTTACTGGAGCACAGTTACTGGAACACAGTTACTGGAACACAGTTACTGGAGCACAGTTACTGGGAACAGTTATGGAGAACATTACTGGAGCACAGTTACTGGAGCACAGTACTGGAGCACAGTTACTGGAACACAGTTACTGGAGCACAGTTACTGGAGCACAGTTACTGGAGAACAGTTACTGGGGCACAGTTACTGGAGCACAGTTACTGGAGCACAGTTACTGGAACACAGTTACTGGAGCACAGTTACTGGAGCACAGTTACTGGAGCACAGTTACTGGAGCACAGTTACTGGAGCACAGTTATTGGAACACAGTTACTGGGGCACAGTTACTGGAGCACAGTTACTGGAGCACAGTTACTGAAGCACAGTTACTGGAGCACAGTTACTGGAGCACAGTTACTGGAGCACAGTTACTGAAGCACAGTTACTGAACCACAGTTACTGGAGCACAGTTACTGAAGCACACTTACTGGAGCACAGTTACTGGAGCACAGTTACTGGAGCACAGTTACTGGAGCACAGTTACTGAAGCACAGTTACTGGACACAGTTACTGGGCACAGTTACTGAAGCACAGTTACTGGAGCACAGTTACTGAAGCACAGTTACTGGAGCACAGTTACTGGGGCACAGTTACTGGAGCACAGTTACTGGAGCACAGGTACTGGAGCACAGTTATTGTAGCACAGCTACTGGAGCACAGTTACTGGAGCACAGTTACTGAAGCACAGTTACTGAAGCACAGTTACTGGAGCACAGTTATTGGAGCACAGTTATTGGAGCACAGTTATTGGAGCACAGTTATTGGAGCACAGTTACTGAGGCACAGTTACTGGGGCACAGTTACTGGAGCACAGTTACTGGGGCACAGTTACTGGGGCACAGTTAATGGAGCACAGTTACTGGAGCACAGGTACTGGAGCACAGTCATTGTAGCACAGCTACTGGAGCACAGTTATTGGGGCACAGTTACTGGGGCACAGTTATTGGAGCACAGTTACTGGGGCACAGTTACTGGGGCACAGTTACTGGAGCACAGTTACTGGGGCACAGTTACTGGAGCACAGTTACTGGAGCACAGTTACTGGAGCACAGTTACTGGAGCACAGTTACTGGGGCACAGTTACTGGAGCACAGTTACTGGAGCACAGTTACTGGAGCACAGTTACTGGAGCACAATTTCTGGGGCACAGTTACTGGAGCACAGTTACTGGGGCACAGTTACTGGGGCACAGTTACTGGGGCACGGTTACTGGAGCACAGTTACTGGAGCACAGTTACTGGAGCACAGTTACTGGAGCACAGTTACTGGGGCACAGTTACTGGGGCACAGTTACTGGAGCACAGTTACTGTAGCACAGTTACTGGAGCACAGTTACTGGAGCACAGTTACTGGGGCACAGTTACTGGAGCACAGTTAGCGGAGCACAGTTACTGGAGCCCAGTTATTGGAACACAGTTACTGGTGCACAGTGATTGGAGCACAGTTACTTGGGCACAGTTACTGGAGCACAGTTACTTGGGCACAGTTCTTGGAGCACAGTTACTGAAGAACAGTTACTGGAGCACAGTTACTGGAGCATAGTTACTGGAGCACAGTTACTGGAGCAAAGTTACTGGAGCACAGTTACTGGAGCACAGTTACTGGAGCACAGTTACTGGAGCATAGTTACTGGAGCACAGTTACTGGGCACAGTTATTGGAACACAGTTTCTGGAACACAGTTACTGGAGCACAGTTACTGGAGCATAGTTACTGGAGCACAGCTACTGGAGCACAGTTATTGGAGCACAGTTTCTGGAACACAGCTACTGGAGCACAGTTACTGGAGCACAGTTACTGGAGCACAGTTACTGGGCACAGTTACTGGAGCACAGTTACTGGAGCACAGTTACTGGAGCACAATTTCTGGGCACAGTTATGGAGCACAGTTACTGGGGCACAGTTTACTGGGGCACAGTTTACTGGGGCACGGTTACTGGAGCACAGTTACTGGAGCACAGTTACTGGAGCACAGTTACTGGGGCACAGTTACTGGGGCACAGTTACTGGAGCACAGTTACTGTAGCACAGTTACTGGAGCACAGTTACTGGAGCACAGTTACTGGGGCACAGTTACTGGAGCACAGTTAGCGGAGCACAGTTACTGGAGCCCAGTTATTGGAACACAGTTACTGGTGCACAGTGATTGGAGCACAGTTACTTGGGCACAGTTACTGGAGCACAGTTACTTGGCACAGTCTTGGAGCACAGTTATGAAGAACAGTTACTGGAGCCAGTTACTGGAGCATAGTTACTGAGCACAGTTACTGGAGCAAAGTTACTGGAGCACAGTTACTGGAGCACGGTTACTGGAGCACAGTTACTGGAGCACAGTTACTGGAGCATAGTTACTGGAGCACAGTTACTGGAGCACAGTTATTGGAACACAGTTTCTGGAACACAGTTACTGGAGCACAGTTACTGGAGCATAGTTACTGGAGCACAGCTACTGGAGCACAGTTATTGGAGCACAGTTTCTGGAACACAGCTACTGGAGCACAGTTACTGGAGCACAGTTACTGGAGCACAGTTACTGGGGCACAGTTACTGGAGCACAGTTACTGGAGCACAGTTACTGGAGCACAATTTCTGGGGCACAGTTACTGGAGCACAGTTACTGGGGCACAGTTACTGGGGCACAGTTACTGGGGCACGGTTACTGGAGCACAGTTACTGGAGCACAGTTACTGGAGCACAGTTACTGGAGCATAGTTACTGGGGCACAGTTACTGGGGCACAGTTACTGGAGCACAGTTACTGTAGCACAGTTACTGGAGCACAGTTACTAGAGCACAGTTACTGGGGCACAGTTACTGGAACACAGTTACGGAGCACAGTTACTGGAGCCCAGTTATTGGAACACAGTTACTGGTGCACAGTGATGGAGCACAGTTACTTGGGCACAGTTACTGGAGCACAGTTACTTGGGCCAGTCTTGGAGCACAGTTACTGAAAACAGTTACTGGAGCACAGTTACTGGAGCAAGTTACTGGAGCACAGTTACTGGACAAAGTTACTGGAGCACAGTTACTGGAGCACAGTTACTGGAGCACAGTTACTGGAGCACAGTTACTGGAGCATAGTTACTGGAGCACAGTTACTGGAGCACAGTTATGGACACAGTTCTGGAACACAGTTACTGGAGCACAGTTACTGGAGCATACTTACTGGAGCACAGCTACTGGAGCACAGTTATTGGAGCACAGTTTCTGGAACACAGCTACTGGAGCACAGTTATTAGAGCACAGTTACTGGAGCACAGTTACTGGAGCCACAGTTACTGAGCACAGTTACTGTAGCACAGTTACTGGAGCACAGTTACTGGAGCACAGTTACTGGAACACAGTTACTGGAGCACAGTTACTGGAACACAGTTACTGGAACACAGTTACTGGAGCACAGTTACTGGAACACAGTTACTGGAGCACAGTTACTGGACACAGTTACTGGAACACAGTTACTGAGCACAGTTACTGGAACACAGTTACTGGAGCACAGTTACTGGATCACAGTTACTGGAGCACAGTTACTTGAACACAGTTACTGGAACACAGTTACTGGAGCACAGTTACTGGAACACACTTACTGGAGCACAGTTACTGGAACACAGTTACTGGAGCACAGTTACTGGAGCACAGTTACTGGAACACAGTTACTGGAGCACAGTTACTGGAACACAGTTACTGGAACACAGTTACTGGAGCACAGTTACTGGAGCACAGTTACTGGAGCACAGTTACTGGAACACAGTTACTGGAGCACAGTTACTGGAACACAGTTACTGGAACACAGTTACTGGAACACAGTTACTGGAGCACAGTTACTGTAACACAGTTACTGGAACACAGTTACTGGAGCACAGTTACTTTAACACAGTTACTGGAACACAGTTACTGGAACACAGTTACTGGAACACAGTTACTGGAACACAGTTACTGTAACACAGTTACTGGAACACAGTTACTGGAACACAGTTACTGGAGCACAGTTACTGGAGCACAGTTACTGGAACACAGTTACTGGAGCACAGTTACTGGAACACAGTTACTGGAACACAGTTATGGGCACAGTTACTGTAAACACAGTTACTGGAACACAGTTACTGGAACAAAGTTACTGGAGCACAGTTACTGGAGCACAGTTACTGGAACACAGTTACTGGAGCACAGTTACTGGAACACAGTTACTGGAGCACAGTTACTGGAGCACAGTTACTGGAGCACAGTTACTGGAACACAGTTACTGGAACACAGTTACTGGAACACAGTTACTGTAACACAGTTACTGGAACACAGTTACTGGAACACAGTTACTGGAACACAGTTACTGGGCACAGTTTACTGGAACACAGTTACTGGACACAGTTACTGGAACACAGTTACTGGAACACAGTTACTGGAACACAGTTACTGGAACACAGTTACTGTAACACAGTTACTGGAGCACAGTTACTGGAGCACAGTTACTGGAACACAGTTACTGGAACACAGTTACTGGAACACAGTTACTGGAGCACAGTTACTGGAGCACAGTTACTGGAACCAGTTACTGGAACCACGTTACTGGAACACAGTTACTGGAACACTAGTTACTGGAACACAGTTTCTGGAACACAGTTACTGGAGCACAGTTACTGGAACACAGTTACTGAACCAGTTACTGGAGCACAGTTACTGGACACAGTTTACTGGAACACAGTTACTGGAACACAGTTACTGGAACACAGTTACTGGAGCACAGTTACTGGAACACAGTTACTGGAACACGTTACTGGAACACGTTACTGGAGCACAGTTACTGGAGCACAGTTACTGGAACACAGTTACTGGAGCACAGTTATGGAGCACAGTTACTGGAACACAGTTACTGGAGCACAGTTACTGGAACACAGTTACTGAAAACCCGTTACTGGAACACAGTTACTGGAAAAACAGTTACTGGAACACAGTTACTGGAACACAGTTACTGGAACACAGTTTTCTGGAACACAGTTACTGGAGCACAGTTACTGGAAACAGTTCTGGAACACAGTTACTGGAACACAGTTACTGGAACACAGTTTACTGGAGCACAGTTACTGGAAAACAGTTACTGGGCACAGTTACGGAGCACAGTTACTGGAACACAGTTACTGGAACACAGTTACTGTAACACAGTTACTGGAGCACAGTTACTGGAACACAGTTACTGGGAAACAGTTTCTGTAACCACAGTTACTGGAGCACAGTTACTGGAACACAGTTACTGGAACACAGTTACTGGAACACAGTTACTGGAGCACAGTTACTGGAGCACAGTTACTGGAACACAGTTACTGGAACACAGTTACTGTAACACAGTTACTGGAGCACAGTTACTGGAGCACAGTTACTGGAACACAGTTACTGGAACACAGTTACTGGAACACAGTTACTGGAGCACAGTTACTGGAACACAGTTACTGTAACACAGTTACTGGAACACAGTTACGAGTTTTTTCAGAGTTTTTTCTGGTCATGTTCCAATAATAAACGTTCCGGAGTGTTGGTTTTTGAGTGAGGTTTATTGTGTGGGTTTTTTTTGTGACCAGTGATTAAAATAGTGGTTTATTTTTTATTAAACTCTGGTTTTTTTTAATGTTTTTTCAAGAATTTTGGGTTTGATTTTTTCTCTTGATTTTTGTAATTGAATTTTATTTCCGGTAGTTTTAATGTTTTATTTTCCTTAAACCCTGGTTTTTATCATCTTTATTCACTGGTTTAACTTTACACCTAATGTCCCTGTTCACCTAGTAGTACATAGGTACCTAGGTGTTAGTCACCTTACACCTGCTGTCTCTGTTCACCTAGCATTAAGTAGGTACCTGGGTGTTAGTCATCTTAATACTGCTGTCATTGTTCACTTAGCAGTAAGTAGGTACCTGGGTGTTAGTCACCTTACACCTGCTGTCAGTGTTCATCTAGCAGTAAATAGGTTTCTGAGTGTTAGTCACCTTATACATACTGTCACTCTTCATCTAGCAATAATTAGGTACCTGGGTGTTAGTCACCTTAATCCTGTCACTCTTCGTCTAGAAGTAAGTAGGTAACTGTGTGTTAGTCATCTTGCACCTGCTAACTCTTTTTATCTAGCAAAAATTAGGTACCTGGGTATTAGTCACTTTACACCTGCTGTCACTGCTCACCTAGCATTAAATAGGTATCTGCGTGTTAGTCACATTGCACCTGCTACCTCTTTTTGTCTAGCAAAAAGTAGGTACCTGGTGTTAGTCACCTTACATCTGCTGTCACTGCTCACCTAGCAGTAAATAGGTATCTGAATGTTAGTCACCTTAAACCTGCTACCTTTGTTTACCTAGCAAAAAGTAGGTACCTGGGTGTTAGTTACCTTACACCTGCTGTCACTGTTCGCTAGCATTAAGTAGATACCTGGGTGTTAGTCACCTTAATCCTGCCACTCTTTGCTTAGCAGTAAGTAGGTACCTGGGTGTTAGTCACCTTAATCCTGCTGTCACTGTTCACCTAGCAGTAAGTAGGTACCTGGGTATTAGTCACTTTACACCTGTTGTCCCCTGTTCACCTAGCAGTAAATAGATACCCTGATGTTAGTCAACTTACACCTGTTGTCACTCTTCACCTAGAATTAAGTAGGTACCTGGGTGTTAGTCACCTTAATCCTGTCACTTTTCGCCTAGCAGTAAGTAGGTACCTGGGTGTTAGTCACCTTATACCTGTTGTCACTGTTCACCTAGCAGTAAGTAGGTACTTGGGTGTTAATCACCTTACACCTGCTGTCACTTTTCACCTAGCAGTAAATAGGTATCTGGGTGTTAATCACCTTACACCTTCTGTCAGTGTTCACCTAGCAGTAAGTAGGTACTTGGGTGTTAATCACCTTACACCTGTTGTCAGTGTTCACCTAGTAGTAAATAGGTACCTGGGTGTTAATTACCTTAATCTTGTCAGTGTTCACCTAGCAGTAAATAGGTACCTGGGTGTTAATCACCTTAATCTTATCAGTGTTCAACTAGCAATAAGTAGGTGCCTGGGTGGTAATCACTTTACACCTGCTGTCAGTGTTCACCTAGCAGTAAGTAGGTACCTGGGTGTTAGTCACTTTACACCTGATGTCAGTGTTCACCTAGCAGTAAGTAGGTACCTGGGTGTTAGTCAATTTACACCTTCTGTCAGTGTTCACCTAGCAGTGAGTAGGTACCTGAGTGTTAGTCATCTTACACCTGCTGTCAGTGTTCACCTAGGAAAAAGTAAGTACCTCGGTGTTAATCACCTTAAACCTACTGTCAGTGTTCACCTAGCAGTAAGTAGGTACCTTGGGTGTTAGTCACTTTGTTGAGAGGGTTCGTGGAGATATGATGGTTGGAGATAAACACACTTGTTGGATGGTAACACTTACAATAGCAGAGTATGAGAGGGGAGCCCAGCCTAGCTTGTCCTGTTGCCTGTAAGTCTACGTGTGAAGTGAGGAAGAGGCAGAGGGCCCAACGCTCACATGCAGCATCACGTGACGTCACACATTCTAGCCAATAAGCCTAGCAAGGGGTCATCTATGTAAAAGTATGGATGGTACTAACTATGCTACTCAGATAACATATACATATACAAGGGATCAGCAACTGTGCTGACAGCTCGGTCATGTTACATGTGTCGTCTTGACATACCATACTATGCTATAGGCTGAAAGGCAGGTGGCTCTGGGCTGATTCTATACAATAGCAAACATATATGTAACTTAGAACTAATGGATGGTATCGTAATGGGTAGTATCATAATGGGTGTTAACATAATGCATTACGAATTATAAGAACAAATCGTAGTATAATAAAAGGTGGAATTGATCGATCGATCTGTATTCATGCACTCTATGGGTTCTGAGGAAGAATATATATTTACAAAGGTGAAAGTAATTAACAGCAAAGGCAGACCAGGTGCGCACAGGTCATACTGCTAAATCTCAGACTTCGGAGGGAACGTAAACACACAAAAAAAAATTTCTGAAAACTGATCAGCTAAAAATAAACACAGTTGACAATGTCATTTATCTTGATCATCTTATTATACAGACTATGTACATTTAAACCCAACTCTGTGAGGGTAAGATTTACATATGCAGAATGGTTATCATTTCTGGGAGGATCGAATTCTTTTGCAATGGCTAACACATGCCTTGAATGAGGGAGATATGAACAAGTATCTACAAAAGATACTTGGGGGTTTCTCATTACTTGTCGTGTACGCAAAGATTAATGACATTCAGGTTGATCATCTGACTGAGTGTTAGAGGTAGAGGGTACAGAGTCAGGAGGATTGTCAGCATCTGTCACATTAGTCTGGGTAGAAATATCCTCAGCATCTCATACTAACTTCATATGATCTAAATGCGATTCCTTATACTGACCAGTACTAATTTCTCTAACTTTATACTTATTGCCATTGATATGCTCAACTGCTCGATAAGGACCAACAAACTTTTGATCGAGCTTAGGCATTGTGGATGTTTTGTTGAAGTTAGTCAGCATTACTCTCGAACCCACTTTAACTTTGGTCAGCTTAGCTCAGCTGTTAGTTACTCTTGTAAATTCTGCTGTTGACTTACGAAGTTGCTATGACATCATCAGGGTTGTAATTGGGTTTTGGTGCAGAATATAACAACTCATAAGGCAAACACTTGTCTATACCATACAACGCATAATATGGAGAGTTACCTATGGAAGCATTGTAAGCAGAATTTATGGCACATTGAACATCAGGTATAACTTCATTCCAGGTTTCACTATTTGGATTGATAGTGGCTCTCAAGACACCAAGTACTTTCTTTTTGGTTCGTTCTGCTAACCCATTGCTGGCAGGATGATGAGGAACAATGGTGGATTTAGAGATCTTGTAGAAGGTACTCAAATTTTCAAGAATCTCATTGCAGAATTCACCTCCATTATCTGTTACCAGGGACTTAGGGGTGGTATGCCTACAAATTATATGCTCCTTGAACGCTTTAGCTACAGTCTCGGCAGTCTTATCTGCAATAGGAACTATCTCACAATATCTGGTGAAACGATCTACCATAACACACAGATGCTTGTTACCTTGGATGGAACATTGAAAATTGGTTAACAGATCTATGGCAACTCTTTCCCATGGCTCACTCGTGGTGGGATACACCTGGATAGGATTTGGACCGTTGACATTTCCTTTATGTTGCATACAGACACTACATTTCTTAACATACTCGGAAATATCAGTTGCCATGCATGGCCAAAAGTATTTCATTCTGGCTTGTTTTGCTGAACGATCCATACCAGGGTGTGCAACACCTGGTGCATCATGAACTAGCTGTAGAGCTACGTTCACTAGTGACTGAAATTACTAACTGGTACACCCTTCTGCTTGGAGTACTTAACTCGGCTGTTCAATACAGTAATTCTTGGTTCATGACAAAGTCACTGATGGGTGCTGGTGGCTTCACAGTCAGAATAAGATCTTCCTGGAGCAGGAATCGAATCACACTAGACTACATGGGATCTATTCTTTGAGCATTCTTTACAACCTCGGCACTAAATGGAGGGTCTGCAGTTACTATACTAACATGTTGCTATAAGGTATCTGTGACTGCATTTGACTTGCCAGGTAAGTGTTCCAAGGTAGGATTGAACTCTTGGATAGTCAAGGACCATCTGGCTAACCTTCCAGTAGGTTGTTTGTTCTGGAATAAAGGTATCAGTGGAGCATGGTCTGTCAGGTCATGAACAAGGTACTGATAAATAATGTCTTGGAAGTGCTTTAAAGACCATACTATTGCTAAAGCTTCTTGTTCAGTTACTGTATAATTACGTTCAGCCTTTGAAAGGACTCGGCTAGCAAATGCAACTGCGTTGTACTTGCCATCAGTCTTCTGAGCTAGTACAGCACCTATGCCAATTGAACTAGCATCAGTTGCCAGATAGAAGGGCTTAGAAAAATCTGAAAATTTCAAAATTCGAGCAGATGTTAGCTTTTCTCTTAGAGTTTGGAATGCTCTTTCTTGACGGAAGGTCCAAACAAAAGGAGCATCTTTCTTAAGCAACTCAGTTAGAGGAGCAGCTATGGAAGAAAAATTGGCAATGAAAGATCTATAAAAACCTGCTAAGCCCACAAAGGATCTTATGGCATCAGCAGTTTTGGGAGTTGGAAAATTTAGTACTGCAGTTACTTTACTTTGGTCAGTTGTAACCCCTCTAGGAGTGACTACGTGACCAAGAAACTTAATTTCTGATCTGAAAAACCGACATTTAGACAGTTTGATCTTTAAATTGGCTTCTTTAGGCTTACCAAGTACTGCATCAAGTCTTTTCAGATGTGTATCCACGTCTTCAGACATAACAATTACGTCATCTAAGTACACCATAAGTGCATTACCTATGAGACCTCTAAAGATATTAGTCATGAGCCTTGAGAATGTGATAGGGGAAGATCGTAACCCAAAGGCCATACAGAGGAAGTGATAATGACCTGTAGGAGTGGAGAATGCAGTTAACTCTTGGCTGTCCTCGTGAAGAGGGACTTGCCAAAACCCTTGTAACAAGTCCAGGGTCTGGTTATCTCTGATGTTACTTAAAAGATCACCAAGTACAGGAAGTGGGAAGGAATCTGGAATAGTTTTCGCATTTAACTTCCTAAAGTCAATCACTGGGCGCCAAGTACCATCCTTCTTAGGTACTAGGATCAAGGGCGCATTCCAAGGTGAATTGCTAGGTGCAATAACTCCATCATCAAGCATATGATTGATCATTTCTTCTGCGACAGCAACTTGGGAATGAGGCATTCTGTACGCAGGTATATAGATAGGTCTAGTACCAGGTTCAAGTGGGATACAATGGGACAATAAGTTCGTTATACCCATCTTCTCGCCTGGTAAGGCAATAGCTTTACAACATTTGTTCAACAGAGTCAACAAACACTTGACCTCGTCTGGGAAGTCAGTGGGAGCTACATCTTTCTCCTCAACTGGTGGAATGGATTGATGCAGTGAAGTGGATGAGGTCTCCCAGGTAGAAATAGCACTGACCCACTGGTCAGGTGACAACTCATCCTCTACCTGAACAGGGTAAGGATAGTGAACAAGGTCAACAATATTGGTATTTGCTCTGAGACGAACACTGTGACCAGAAGTGTTAGCTAGGAAGAAATGAAACTTACTATCTCTTACAACATGTAAGGATGGCTCAACAAATAAACCCTTTACTTTACAGGAATCACTGTCAACTAGGATGTTATCACCATCTGGAACACTAGGAACAACAACAGACACTCTAGTGAGGGCACTAGCCGCGACAGAAACGTCTTCCTGCAGACGGCATGTGACATCAACAAGAGATGGCATTACTAGTTGCAAGTAATCGTTTTCCGACAAGGCATCCCCTGTGGAGAAACTACTACTTGGACTAGCAGACATTGCAGGGATAGGCAAGTCTGCTAGTTCAAGTAGGCAGTCTGAGCGTCCTCGGACACCTGAGGCAACTGAACACTATCTTGCATGTCTGAAGGTGTAGGTGGAACACAGATGGGAATGACAGAGTTACCAGTGCCTGACCGCTTGAGTATGCTACTGGAAAATGCACTGGCTTGCAAGGACTTAATCCAAACATCGTACTCTGCGGCAGTATGGCAGATCTCGGATCCAAGCTGGTAACCCCAAAATGCTATGATCAGGTCATCAATTTGGGCATGCCATCGGTAAGGGTCGAGCACAATATGGAAGTCTCTAATGGAAGTCAATCCCAGTAGAAAATCACCAGGGAAAGTAATCTGGTCGACAACAAGAAAAGCAGCAGTAAAGTCTCTACCTTGGATAGAAAAGGTGAGGGAAGTCTTGCCTCGGACACGCAGGAGGGAACCAGCTACTCCACTAAGGGAGGTTACAGTAGTTGGTTCTACGAGGAGAACACATCGTAACTGCTTGTCCGTAAATAAACTAGACCTGATAATACTGACTTGCGCACCAGAGTCCATGAGCACATGAACGGGCGCATTATAAACAGATGCTTGCACTATAGGGCCTATCGTTACATTGGAAGTTATGTGCAAACAAAAAGGAGGGTTGTCATCAGAAAAGGTATTTTCTACTTCATCCCCAAAATCATCTACATCAGAGACGATTGAAGTAACATCATTTACAGGATCGGCGGTCTCAAGGCTACCTAAGGCATCAAACAGGGATGGTATACTCATTATCACCTACTGTCACCACGGGACGGGTTGACTGGGGCGCTCGAATTCCCCCGAATTGGAAGAATGAGCTTGGTTCTGGTTAGTCTGAGAACCATGACCCCTATTTCTTCTCCTGGCTCTGCAGTTGGAACGGCCGTGGAAGGATCTAGAGTACTGAAGGTTGTAGAGAGCATTGCACTCAGATGTGTCATGAACATGGATTCTGTGATAAGTACAGTAAGGCAGATCGGACTGGTACCCATCAGCATTACGACACCTCTTAGGGTGGCTATCAGGACAATTTACCATGATAGGGCCACGTTAACCACAATTATAGCAGGTTCTTTGGCTATGGGTACTGTATGTACTACGGGAATGACTCTTGACGCTAGCTTTGGACGACGGCCGCGGGTGATTTCGATCAGGAGTGTTGGTTGTAGCACAAACAAGAGACGGTACAGGATTAGTCAAAACGTCTGACGTAGGCCTTCAGTAGAGGAAGGTTCCCTCGGGACACAAGTCACGCACGTGGATGAGCGCTGCAAGCAGTCCCATTGTGGCAGTTAGGGGACTGGAGTTATACACATACATGGAAGTAGGCGGCATTAACTGTTTAATAACTCCAAAAGCCGTTAATTTGGAGGACCATCAACTGAGGCATTCGCCCTAGCACAAACAGCAGTGAACCAAGCTTCCAGGTTGTCTGGAAGTAACTTAGTGTCAGTACGACACAGAACCTGGAGTAACTTAGTGTCAGTACGACACAGAACCTGGAGTAACTTGGTGTCAGTACGACACAGGACCTGGAGTAACTTAGTGTTACGACACAGGACCTGGAGTAACTTAGTGTCAGTACGACACAGAACCTGGAGTAACTTAGTGTCAGTACGACACAGGACCTGGAGTAACTTAGTGTTACGACACAGGACCTGGAGTAACTTAGTGTCAGTACGACACAGGACCTGGAGTAACTTAGTGTCAGTGTCACACACGACCTGGAGTAACTTAGTGTCAGTACGACACAGGACCTGGAGTAACTTAGTGTCAGTACGACACAGAACCTGGAGTAACTTAGTGTCAGTACGACACAGGACCTGGAGTAACTTAGTGTTACGACACAGGACCTGGAGTAACTTAGTGTCAGTACGACACAGGACCTGGAGTAACTTAGTGTCAGTGTCACACAGGACCTGGAGTAACTTAGTGTCAGTACGACACAGGACCTGGAGTAACTTAGTGTCAGTACGACACAGGACCTGGAGTAACTTAGTGTCAGTACGACACAGGACCTGGAGTAACTTAGTGCCAGTACGACACAGAACCTGGAGTAACTTAGTGTCAGTACGACACAGAACCTGGAGTAACTTAGTGCTAGTACGACACAGAACCTGGAGTAACTTAGTGTCAGTACGACACAGGACCTGGAGTAACTTAGTGTTAGTACGACACAGAACCTGGAGTAACTTAGTGTCAGTACGACACAGGACCTGGAGTAACTTAGTGTCAGTACGACACAGAACCTGGAGTAACTTAGTGTCAGTACGACACAGAACCTGGAGTAACTTGGTGTCAGTACGACACAGGACCTGGAGTAACTTAGTGTTACGACACAGGACCTGGAGTAACTTAGTGTCAGTACGACACAGAACCTGGAGTAACTTAGTGTCAGTACGACACAGGACCTGGAGTAACTTAGTGTTACGACACAGGACCTGGAGTAACTTAGTGTCAGTACGACACAGGACCTAGAGTAACTTAGTGTCAGTGTCACACAGGACCTGGAGTAACTTAGTGTCAGTACGACACAGGACCTGGAGTAACTTAGTGTCAGTACGACACAGAACCTGGAGTAACTTAGTGTCAGTACGACACAGGACCTGGAGTAACTTAGTGTTACGACACAGGACCTGGAGTAACTTAGTGTCAGTACGACACAGGACCTGGAGTAACTTAGTGTAAGTGTCACACAGGACCTGGAGTAACTTAGTGTCAGTACGACACAGGACCTGGAGTAACTTAGTGTTACGACACAGGACCTGGAGTAACTTAGTGTCAGTACGACACAGGACCTGGAGTAACTTAGTGTCAGTACGACACAGAACCTGGAGTAACTTAGTGTCAGTACGACACAGAACCTGGAGTAACTTAGTGTCAGTACGACACAGAACCTGGAGTAACTTAGTGTCAGTACGACACAGAACCTGGAGTAACTTAGTGTTAGTACGACACAGAACCTGGAGTAACTTAGTGCCAGTACGACACAGAACCTGGAGTAACTTAGTGTCAGTACGACACAGAACCTGGAGTAACTTAGTGTCAGTACGACACAGGACCTGGAGTAACTTAGTGTTAGTACGACACAGTACCTGGAGTAACTTAGTGTCAGTACGACACAGGACCTGGAGTAACTTAGTGTCAGTATGACACAGGACCTGGAGTAACTTAGTGTCAGTACGACACAGGACCTGGAGTAACTTAGTGTCAGTATGACACAGGACCTGGAGTAACTTAGTGTCAGTACGACACAGGACCTGGAGCAACTTAGTGCCAGTACGACACAGGACCTGGAGTAACTTAGTGTCAGTACGACACAGAACCTGGAGTAACTTAGTGCCAGTACGACACAGAACCTGGAGTAACTTAGTGTCAGTGCCACACAGGATCTGGAGTAACTTAGTGTCAGTACGACACAGAACCTGGAGTAACTTAGAGTCAGTACGACACAGAACCTGGAGTAACTTAGTGTCAGTACGACACAGGACCTGGAGTAACTTAGTGTTAGTACGACACAGAACCTGGAGTAACTTAGTGTCAGTACGACACAGGACCTGGAGTAACTTAGTGTCAGTACGACACAGGACCTGGAGTAACTTAGTGTCAGTACGACACAGGACCTGGAGTAACTTAGTGTCAGTACGACACAGGACCTGGAGTAACTTAGTGTCAGTACGACACAGAACCTGGGGTAACTTAGTGCCAGTACGACACAGGACCTGGAGTAACTTAGTGTTAGTACGACACAGGACCTGGAGTAACTTAGTGTCAGTACGACACAGGACCTGGAGTAACTTAGTGTCAGTACGACACAGAACCTGGAGTAACTTATGTACAACGCCTGAGTAACTTAGTGCATGCACAGGACCCATGAGTAGTAAGACTTACTGTGTCAGTATGACACAGGACCTGGAGTAACTTAGTGTCAGTACGACACAGGACCTGGAGAACTTAGTGTCAGTAGACACAGGACCTGGAGTAACTTAGTGTCAGTACGACACAGGACCTGGAGTAACTTAGTGCCAGTACGACACAGGAACCTGGAGATAACTTAGTGTCAGTACGACACAGGACTGGAGTAACTTAGTGCCAGTACGACACAGAACCTGGAGTAACTTAGAGTCAGTACGACACAGGAACTGGAGTAACTTAGTGTCAGTACGACACAGAACCTGGAGTAACTTAGTGTAGTACGACACAGAACCTGGAGTAACTTAGTGTCAGTACGACACAGGACCTGGAGTAACTTAGTGTCAGTACGACACAGGACCTGGAGTAACTTAGTGTCAGTACGACACAGGACCTGGAGTAACTTAGTGTCAGTACGACACAGGACCTGGAGTAACTTAGTGTCAGTACGACACAGAACCTGGAGTAACTTAGTGTCAGTACGACACAGGACCTGGAGTAACTTAGTGTTAGTACGACACAGGACCTGGAGTAACTTAGTGTCAGTACGACACAGGACCTGGAGTAACTTAGTGTCAGTACGACACAGAACCTGGAGTAACTTAGTGCCAGTACGACACAGGACCTGGAGTAACTTAGTGTCAGTACGACACAGGACCTGGAGTAACTTAGTGCCAGTACGACACAGGACCTGGAGTAACTTAGTGTCCAGTACGACACAGACCTGGAGTAACTTAGTGCAGTACGACACAGGACCTGGAGTAACTTAGTGTCAGTACGACACAGGACCTGGAGTAACTTAGTGTCAGTACGACACAGGACCTGGAGTAACTTAGTGTCAGTACGACACAGGACCTGGAGTAACTTAGTGTCAGTACGACACAGGACCTGGAGTAACTTAGTGTCAGTACGACACAGGACCTGGAGTAACTTAGTGTCAGTACGACACAGGACCTGGAGTAACTTAGTGTCAGTACGACACAGGACCTGGAGTAACTTAGTGTCAGTACGACACAGGACCTGGAGTAACTTAGTGTCAGTACGACACAGGACCTGGAGTAACTTAGTGTCAGTACGACACAGGACCTGGAGTAACTTAGTGTCAGTACGACACAGGACCTGGAGTAACTTAGTGTCAGTACGACACAGAACCTGGGTAACTTAGTGTCAGTACGACACAGGACCTGGAGTAACTTAGTGTCAGTACGACACAGGACCTGGAGTAACTTAGTGTCAGTACGACACAGAACCTGGAGTAACTTAGTGTCAGTACGACACAGGACCTGGAGTAACTTAGTGTCAGTACGACACAGGACCTGGAGTAACTTAGTGTCAGTACGACACAGGACCTGGAGTAACTTAGTGTCAGTACGACACAGGACCTGGAGTAACTTAGTGTCAGTACGACACAGACCTGGAGTAACTTATAGAAAAACTGTGAGTTACAGACACACGGACCTGGAGTAACTTAGTGTCAGTACGACACAGGACCTGGAGTAACTTAGTGTCAGTACGACACAGGACCTGGAGTAACTTAGTGCCAGTACGACACAGGACCTGGAGTAACTTAGTGTCAGTACGACACAGGACCTGGAGTAACTTAGTGTCAGTACGACACAGGACCTGGAGTAACTTAGTGCCAGTACGACACAGGACCTGGAGTAACTTAGTGTCAGTACGACACAGGACCTGGAGTAACTTAGTGTCAGTACGACACAGGACCTGGAGTAACTTAGTGTCAGTACGACACAGGACCTGGAGTAACTTAGTGTCAGTACGACACAGGACCTGGAGTAACTTAGTGTCAGTACGACACAGGACCTGGAGTAACTTAGTGTCAGTACGACACAGGACCTGGAGTAACTTAGTGTCAGTACGACACAGGACTGGAGTAACTTAGTGTCAGTACGACACAGACCTGGAGTAACTTAGTGTCAGTACGACACAGGACCTGGAGTAACTTAGTGTCAGTACGACACAGGACCTGGAGTAACTTAGTGTCAGTACGACACAGAACCTGGAGTAACTTAGTGTCAGTACGACACAGGACCTGGAGTAACTTAGTGTCAGTACGACACAGGACCTGGAGTAACTTAGTGTCAGTACGACACAGGACCTGGAGTAACTTAGTGTCAGTACGACACAGGACCTGGAGTAACTTAGTGTCAGTACGACACAGGACCTGGAGTAACTTAGTGTCAGTACGACACAGGACCTGGAGTAACTTAGTGTCAGTACGACACAGGACCTGGAGTAACTTAGTGTCAGTACGACACAGGACCTGGAGTAACTTAGTGTCAGTACGACACAGGACCTGGAGTAACTTAGTGTCAGTACGACACAGGACCTGGAGTAACTTAGTGTCAGTACGACACAGGACCTGGAGTAACTTAGTGTCAGTACGACACAGGAACCTGGAGTAACTTAGTGTCAGTACGACACAGAACCTGGAGTAACTTAGTGTCAGTACGACACAGAACCTGGAGTAACTTAGTGTTAGTACGACACAGACTGGAGTAACTTAGTGTCAGTACGACACAGGACCTGGAGTAACTTAGTGTCAGTACGACACAGAACCTGGAGTAACTTAGTGTCAGTACGACACAGGACCTGGAGTAACTTAGTGTCAGTACGACACAGACCTGGAGTAACTTAGTGTCAGTACGACACAGGACCTGGAGTAACTTAGTGTCAGTACGACACAGGACCTGGAGTAACTTAGTGTCAGTAGACACAGGACCTGGAGTAACTTAGTGTCAGTACGACACAGGACCTGGAGTAACTTAGTGTCAGTACGACACAGGACCTGGAGTAACTTAGTGTCAGTACGACACAGGACCTGGAGTAACTTAGTGTCAGTACGACACAGGACCTGGAGTAACTTAGTGTCAGTACGACACAGGACCTGGAGTAACTTAGTGTCAGTACGACACAGGACCTGGAGTAACTTAGTGTCAGTACGACACAGGACCTGGAGTAACTTAGTGTCAGTACGACACAGGACCTGGAGTAACTTAGTGTCAGTACGACACAGGACTGGAGTAACTTAGTGTCAGTACGACACAGGACCTGGAGTAACTTAGTGTCAGTACGACACAGGACCTGGAGTAACTTAGTGTCAGTACGACACAGGACCTGGAGTAACTTAGTGTCAGTACGACACAGGACCTGGAGTAACTTAGTGTCAGTACGACACAGACCTGGAGTAACTTAGTGTCAGTACGACACAGGACCTGGAGTAACTTAGTGTCAGTACGACACAGGACCTGGAGTAACTTAGTGTCAGTACGACACAGGACCTGGAGTAACTTAGTGTCAGTACGACACAGGACCTGGAGTAACTTAGTGTCAGTACGACACAGGACCTGGAGTAACTTAGTGTCAGTACGACACAGGACCTGGAGTAACTTAGTGTCAGTACGACACAGGACCTGGAGTAACTTAGTGTCAGTACGACACAGGACCTGGGTAACTTAGTGTCAGTACGACACAGAACCTGGAGTATTAGTGTCAGTACGACACAGACCTGGAGTAACTTAGTGTCAGTACGACACAGGACCTGGAGTAACTATGTGTCATGTACGACACAGGACCTGAGTAACTTAGTGTCAGTACACACATGGACCTGGTGTAACTTAGTGTCAGTACGACACAGACCTGGAGTGATACTATGTTTCAGCTGATACTGGTATCTTGATGTGGTACTGTACCTGGTATGTTGATACTTGGTCATGATACTGGTATCGTTGATCCTGGTATTATTGTAGTCGTACATGATCATGATACTTGTTCAGTGACACTTGGTATCACGAGTACCTGGTATCGTTGATACTGATTCGCTGATACCTGGCATATCTTATTCAGGCATCGTGATACCTGGTATTTTGATACTTGGTACATGTATACTTGGTATTATGATACCTGGTTATCTGATACTTGTGTCGTTGATACCTTGTATCACTGATACTTGGTGTCGTTGATCTCTGGTATAGTATACCTGTTCCATAACCATGGTACATGATACTTATTCAACGTCTTGCTGAGTCACTGGTATTCATTTGTGTGACCGGATCAGTATTCAGATACTTGGGTACTTGATGCCGTGTGATCACTGATACTTGGTCGATGATACCTTGGTATCACATATCTGTGTTGTCGTTGACTACCAGTAGTAGTATTACGTTTACCTTCAGGTCGAATCCAATGATATTGATACTGGTATCACTGATACTTGTGTCGTTGATACCTGGTATCACTGATACTTGGTGTCGTTGATACCTGGTATCACTGATACTTGTGTCGTTGATACCTGGTATCACTGATACTTGGTGTCGTTGATACCTGGTATCACTGATACTTGGTGTCGTTGATACCTGGTTATCACTGATACTTGGTGTCGTTGATACCTGGTATCACTGATACTTGGTGTCGTTGATACCTGGTATCACTGATACTTGGTGTCGTTGATACCTGGTATCACTGATACTTGGTGTCGTTGATACCTGGTATCACTGATACTTGGTGTCGTTGATACCTGGTATCACTGATACTTGGTGTCGTTGATACCTGGTATCACTGATACTTGGTGTCGTTGATACCTGGTATCACTGATACTTGGTGTCGTTGATACCTGGTATCACTGATACTTGGTGTCGTTGATACCTGGTATCACTGATACTTGGTGTCGTTGATACCTGGTATCACTGATACTTGGTGTCGTTGATACCTGGTATCACTGATACTTGGTGTCGTTGATACCTGGTATCACTGATACTTGGTGTCGTTGATACCTGGTATCACTGATACTTGGTGTCGTTGATACCTGGTATCACTGATACTTGGTGTCGTTGATACCTGGTATGACTGATACTTGGTGTCGTTGATACCTGGTATGACTGATACTTGGTGTCGTTGATACCTGGTATCACTGATACTTGGTGTCGTTGATACCTGGTATCACTGATACTTGGTGTCGTTGATACCTGGTATCACTGATACCTGATATTGCTGACTTGGCGATACCAGGCGACAGTGATACAGCTGATAACAAATGACGTTGTAAATGACGTTGTAAATGACGTTGTAAATGACGTTGTAAATGACGTTGTAAATGACGTTGTAAATGACGTTGTAAATGACGTTGTAAATGACGTTGTAGTTGATGTTGTACAGTTTAAAATGCTGTATCATACCTGGAGTTTACCTGGAGAGAGTTCCGGGGGTCAGCGCCCCCGCGGTCAGGTCTGTGACCAGGCCTCATGGTGGATCAGGGTCTGATCAACCAAGCTGTTGCTGTTGGCCGCACGTAACCCGATGAACGTACCACAGCCCGGTTGATCAGGTGCTGACTTTAGGTACCTGTCCAGCGCCTTCTTGAAGACAGCCAGGGGTCTATTGGTTATCCCCCTTATGTATGCTGGGAGGCAGTTGAACAGTCTTGGGCCCCGGACACTTATTGTGTACTACTCCCTCTAGGACTAGTATATTATCATGAATCTTACTCTCCTGTGCTCCAGTGAGTATAAATCTTACTTACTTACTTACCGAATAATTAAGGTGCTTTATCGTAATTATGTGTGCCGTGAAAGTTTTCTGTACACTCTCCAGGTCAGCAATGTCGCCAGCCTTGAAGGTGGCAGTTAGTGTACAGCAATATTCCAGCCTAGAAAGAGCAACCGATTTAAAGACAATCGTCCCTAGTTTTGAAGGTTCTCATTATCCATCCTGTAATTTTTCTAGCAGATGCGATTGATACAATGTTATGATCCTTGAAGGTGAGATCCTCTGACATTATCACTCCCAGGTCTTTCACATTAGTTTTTCGGTCTATTGTGTGGTTGGAATTTCTTTTATACTCCAATGAAGTTTTAATTTCCTCACGTTTTCCATATCGGAGTAATTAAAATTTCTCATCATTGAACTGCATATTGTTTTCTGGGGGCCATTTAAAGATTTGGTTGATGTCCGCCTGGAGTCTCGTAGTGTCTCAATGGAGGACACTGTCATGCAAATTCTGGTGTCATCTGCAAAGAAAGACACAGTGCTGTGGCTTATATCCTTGTCTGTCAGATATGAGGATAAGGAACAGAATGGGAGCGAGTACTGTGCTTTGTGGAACACTGAGAGCGAGTACTGTACCTTGTGGAACACTGAGAGCGAGTACTGTGCCTTGTGGAACACTGGGAGCGAGTACTGTGCCTTGTGGAACACTGAGAGCGAGTACTGTGCCTTGTGGAACACTGGGAGCGAGTACTGTGCCTTGTGGAACACTGGGAGCGAGTACTGTGCTTTGTGGAACACTGAGAGCGAGTACTGTGCCTTGTGGAACACTGGGAGCGAGTACTGTGCTTTGTGGAACACTGAGAGCGAGTACTGTGCCTTGTGGAACACTGGGAGCGAGTACTGTGCCTTGTAGAACACTGACAGCGAGCACTGTGCCTTGTGGAACACTGACAGCGATTACTGTGCCTTGTGGAACACTGGTAGCGAGGACTGTGCTTTGTGGAACACTGGGAGCGAGTACTATGCCTTGTAGAACACTGAGAGCGAGTACTGTGCCTTGTGGAACACTGGGAGCGAGTACTGTGCTTTGTGGAACACTGAGAGCGAGTACTGTGCCTTGTGGAACACTGGGAGCGAGTACTGTGCCTTGTAGAACACTGAGAGCGAGTACTGTTCCTTGTAGAACACTGGAAGCGAGTACTGTGCCTTGTGGAACACTGAGAGCGAGTACTGTGCCTTGTGGAACACTGAGAGCGAGTACTGTGCCTTGTGTAACACTGAGAGCGAGTACTGTGCCTTGTAGAACACTGGGAGCGAGTACTGTGCCTTGTCGAACACTGAGAGCGAGTACTGTGAATAGTGGAACACTGAGAGCGAGTACTGTGCCTTGTAGAACACTGAGTGCGAGTACTGTGCCTTGTGGAACACTGGAAGCGAGTACTGTGCTTTGTGGAACACTGAGAGCGAGTCGTGCTTTGTGGAACACTGAGAGCGAGTACTGTGCTTTGTAGAACACTGGAAGCGAGTACTGTGCCTTGTGGAACACTGAGAGCGAGTACTGTGCCTTGTGGAACACTGAGAGCGAGTACTGTGCCTTGTGGAACACTGAGAGCGAGTACTGCGCCTTGTAGAACACTGGGAGCGAGTACTGTGCCTTGTCGAACACTGAGAACGAGTACTGTGAATAGTGGAACACTGAGAGCGAGTACTGTGCCTTGTAGAACACTGGAAGCGAGTACTGTGCCTTGTGGAACACTGAGAGCGAGTGCGTGCCTTGTGGAACTAGGGGCGATACTGTGCTTGTGGAACACTGAAGAGCGAGGGACTGTGCCTTGCAGAACACTGGAAGCGAGTACTGTGCCTTGTGGAACACTGAGAGCGAGTACTGTGCCTTGTGGAACACTGAGAGCGAGTACTGTGCCTTGTGGAACACTGAGAGCGAGTACTGTGCCTTGTAGAACACTGGGAGCGAGTACTGTGCATTGTCGAACACTGGGAGCGAGTACTGTGAATAGTGGAACACTGAGAGCGAGTACTGTGCCTTGTAGAACACTGAGTGCGAGTACTGTGCCTTGTGGAACACTGGGAGCGAGTACTGTACCTTGTGGAACACTGAGGGGCGAGTACTGTGCCTTGTGGAACACTGGAGCGAGTACCGTGCCTTGTGGAACACTGGGAGGGGAGTACTGTGCCTTGTGGAACACTGAGGCGAGTACTGTGCTTGTGGAACACTGGGAGCGAGTACTGTACCTTGTGGAACACTGAGAGCGAGTACTGTGCCTTGTGGAACACTGGGAGCGAGTACTGTACCTTGTGGAACACTGAGAGCGAGTACTGTGCCTTGTGGAACACTGGGAGCGAGTACCGTGCCTTGTGGAACACTGGGGGCGAGTACTGTGCTTTGTGGAACACTTTAAGAGCGAGTTTCTGTGCCTTGTGGAACACTGGAAACGAGTACTGTGCCTTTGTAGAACACTGAGAGCGAGTACTGTGCCTTGTAGAACACTGGAAGCGAGTACTGTGCCTTGTGGAACACTGGGAGCGAGTACTGTGCCTTGTGGAACACTGAGAGCGAGTACTGTGCCTTGTAGAACACTGGGAGCGAGTACTGTGCCTTGTCGAACACTGAGTGCGAGTACTGTGCCTTGTGGAACACTGAGAGCGAGTACTGTGCTTTGTAGAACACTGGAAGCGAGTACTGTGCCTTGTGGAACACTGAGAGCGAATACTGTGCCTTGTGGAACACTGAGAGCGAGTACTGTGCCTTGTAGAGCACTGGAAGCGAGTACTGTGCCTTGTCGAACACTGAGAGCGAGTACTGTGAATAGTGGAACACTGAGAGCGAGTACTGTGCCTTGTAGAACACTGAGCGCGAGTACTGTGCCTTGTGGAACACTGAGAGCGAGTACTGTACCGTGTAGAACACTGAGAGCGAGTACTGTGCCTTCTGGAACACTGAGAGCGAATACTGTACCTTGTGGAACACTGGGAGCGAGTACTGTGCCTTGTAGAACAATGGGAGCGAGTACTGTGCCTTGTGGAACACTGAGAGCGAGTACTGTGCCTTGTGGAACACTGAGAGCGAGTACTGTACCTTGTGGAACACTGGAGCGAAATACTGTGCCTTGTGGAAAAACTGGGAGCGAGTACTGTGACTTGTGGGAAAACTGAGAGCGAGTACTGTGCCTTGTGGAAACACTGAGAGCGAGTATGTGCCCTGTGGAACACTGAGAGCGAGTACTGTGGGCCCTTTTTGGAACACTGAGAGCGAGTACTGTGGGCCCTTTTTGGAACACTGAGAGCGAGTACCCGTGCCTTGTGGAACACTGGGAGCGAGTACTGTGCCTTGTAGAACACTGTAAGCGAGTACTGTGCCTTGTGGAACACTGGAGCGAGGTACTGTGCCTTGTGGAACACTGAGAGCGAGTACTGTGCCTTGTGGAACACTGGGAGCGAGTACTGTGCCTTGTAGAACACTGGGAGCGAGTACTGTGCCTTGTGGAACACTGGGAGCGAGTACTGTGCCTTGTGGGAAAACTGAGAGCGAGTACCGTGCCCTTTTGGAACACTGAGAGCGAGTACTGTGCCTTGTGGAACACTGAGAGCGAGTACTGTGCCTTGTGGAACACTGGGGGGCGAGTACCGGCCTTGTGGAACACTGGAGGGGAGTACTGTGCCTTGTGGAACACTGGGGAAACGAGTACGTGCCTTGTGGAACACTAGAGCGAGTACTGTGCCTTGTGGAACACTGAGAGCGAGTACTGTGCCTTGTGGAACACTGAGAGCGAGTACTGTGCCTTGTGGAACACTGAGAGCGAGTACCGTGCCTTGTGGAACACTGGGGAGCGAGTACTGTGCCTTTGGAACACTGGAGCGAGTACCGTGCCTTGTGGAACACTGAGAGCGAGTACTGTGCCTTGTGGAACACTGAGAGCGAGTACTGTGCCTTGTGGAACACTGAGAGCGAGTACTGTTCTTTGTGGAACACTGGTAGACACTGTGACCGTCACTGTAGCCATCACTGTAACACTTCACAGCAAGACACTATGACTGTCACTGTAACCAGCACTGTATCACTGCACAGCAAGACACTGTGACTGTCACTGTAACCAGCACTGTATCACAGCGTAGCAAGACACTCTGACTGTCACTGTAACCAGCACTGTATCACTGTATAGCAAGACACTGTGACTGTCACTGTAACCAGCACTGTATCACTGCATAGCAAGACACTATAGCTGTCACTGTAACCAGCACTGTATCACTAAATAGCAAGACATTATAGCTGTCACTGTAACCAGCACTGTATCACTGTATAGCAAGACACTGTGACTGTCACTGTAACCAGAACTGTATCACTAAATAGCAAGACATTATAGCTGTCACTGTAACCAGCACTGTATCACTGTATAGCAAGACACTTGTACTGTACTGTAACCAGCACGTATTTACGTATAGCAAGGGCAAATTTTTGGGGCGTCCTGAAAACCCGCACTGATCACTAAATTTGCAAGAATTTTACTGTCCCTTTTAAACCCGCACTTATAAATGTATCCCAAAACCTTGTGACTTTTCACTGTAACCAGCACTGTTTACTGAGTGGAATAACAGTGTCAGCTGGGAGACTGTTGTCAAGAACTGTTTGTATATCAGAACAAGATTATGGCTGAGTATATTGTAAGATCCTGTCTTACTTTACCGGATATAAAAGGGGTTCCCCAACCCTTTCCCCTTTATTGTCTTATTTACCAGGAATAATGGTTTTTACCCACAAACCTCTTTACTGTTTTTATTTAAACCCGGATATTTAAAAGGGCCCCTACGCCTCCCTTTTTGTCCCTTTTTTACCAGGAAATAAAGGTTCATACAAACCTCTTTTTCCCGTTTATTAAAACATTTTGAATTTCCCTGAAAAAACACAAAATTTGCGTTAAATTAAATCCCCCAGTGATTTTCTGACACTCTTAACCCGGAAAAAAGTCTGATCCTGTTAATTTTTTTATATAGTCTTTTGCTGGTTTTTTGGGGTTGTTGTTGGGTTTATAGTGTTTGGGGTTTGTTGTTGATAGTTTTTGGTGTTTTTTGTTGTTTTAAGTTTGGTTTGTTGGTGTTTTATAGTGTTGGTTTTTGTTGGGGGCTGTTGTTGATTGTTGTGTTTGGGGTTGTTGGTTTGTTGTTGTTGTTGACAAGTGTTGGGGCTTGGTTTTTGGTTTTAAAAGTGTTGGTGTTGTTTTTTGGTTTATAGTGTTTTGGGGTTGTTTTGTTGGTGTGTTTGAGTGGTTTTTGTTGTTTTTTGACAATTTTTGGTGTTGTTGTTGGGTTTTTAGGTTTTTGGGGTTGTTTTTTTTGTTGATAGTGGGGTGTTGTTTTTTGTTGATAGTGTTGGTGTTGGTTTTTTTGTTGTAGTGTTGGTGTTGTTGGTGTTGGGTTTTTGTTGATAGTGTTTGGTTGGTTGTTGTTGATAGTGTTGGTGGGTTTTTGTTGTTGATAGGGGTTTGGTGTTGTTGTTGTTGATAGTGTTTGGGGGTTGTTGGTGTTGTTGTTGTTTTTGTTGTGTTGGTGTTTTTGTTTTGTTGTTGATAGTGGGTTTGGGGTTGTTGGTTTTTTTGTTTTAGTGTTGGTGTTGTTGTTGTTGTTTAAGTGTTGGTGTTGTTGGGGTTTTTGTTAAAGGGTTTGGGGTTGTTGGTGTTGTTGTTTTTTGTTTTATAGTGTTGGTGTTGTTGTTGTTGGGTAGTGTTGGTGTTGTTGTTGTTGATAGTGGGTTTGGGGTTTTTGTTGTTGATAGTGTTTGGGGGTTGTTGGTGTTGTTGTTGTTGAAAGGTTTGGTTTTTTTTGTTGTTTTATAGTGGGTTTCTGTTGTTGTTTGTTTGATAGTGTTGGTGTTGTTGTTGTTGAAGTGTTGGGGTTGGGTTTTTGTTGATAGTGTTTTGGGGTTTTGTTGTTTTTTTTATAGTGGGGGGTTGTTGTTGTTATATGTTGGTGTTGTTGTTGATTTGTGTTTTGGGGTTTTTTGTTGTTGTTGTAGTGGGTTTGGGGTGTTGTTTTTTTTATAGTGTTGGTGTTTTTGTTTTGTTTGTGTTGGTGGTTGTTGGGGGGTTGATTTGTGGTTTGGTTTTTGTTGTTGGGTTTTTGTTGGGTTGGGGTTTTTTGTTTGGTGTTGTTGGGGTTGGTTGTTGTTGGACTGTTGGGGGTTTTTGGGGGTTGTTGGGGTTTTTTGTGTTGGGTTGGTTTGGGTTTTTTTGTTTGTTGTGAGTTTGGGGGGGTTGGGGGGGTTTTGGGGGTTTTTGGGTGTGGTTTGGGGGTTTTTTTGGGGTTGGGGTTTGGGGTTGTTTGGGGGTTGTGTGGTTTGGGTTTTTGGTTTTTTGTTGATAGGGTGGGTTTTTGGGGGTTGGGTTTTTATGTTGGTGTTGTTGGGGTTTGGGTTTTTGATAGTGTTGGTGTTGTTGGGGTTGTTGTTGTTGGTTTTGGGGGGGTTTTTTGGTTTTTGTTGGTGTTGTTGTTGTTGATAGTGTTGGGGGTTTTGGTTTTTGGTTTATTTAATGTTGGGGTTGTTGTTGTTGGAAAATGTTTGGGTTTTTTTGGGGGTTTTTGTTTTTTGATAGTTTTGATAGTGTTGGTGTTGTTGTTGTTGCCAGTGTTGGTGTTGTGGTGTTGCTGGTGTTGTTATTGTTGATAGTGTTGGTGGTTGGTGGTGTTGTTGTTGTTGTTAGTGTTGTTGTGTGGTTGGTTGATAGTGTTGGTGTTGTTGTTGTTGATAGTGTTGGTGTGTTGGTGTTGTTGTTGTTGTAGTGTTGGTGTGTTGGTGTTGGTGTTTGTTGTAGTGTTGTTGTTGTTGGTGTTGATAGTGTTGGTGTGGTTGTTGTGTGTTGTTAGTGTGGTGTGTGCTGTTGTTGATTAGTGTTGGGTGTTGTTGGTGTTGTTGTTGGTATGATAGTGTTGGTGTTGTTGGTGTTGTTGTTGTTGATAGTGTTGGTGTTGTGGTGTTGTTTTTGTTGATAGTGTTGGTTGTTGTTGGTGTTGTTGTTGTGGTTAGTGTTGTTGTTGTTTGTGTGATAGTGTTGGGTGTGTTGTTGTTGTTGTTGTTAGGGTTGGTGTTGTTGTTGTTGATAGTGTGGGTGGTTGTTGTTGATGATAGTGTTGGTGGATTTGTTGTTGTTGTTGTTGTATAGTGTGGTGTTAGTTGTTGTTGTATAGTGTGGTGATTGTTGTTGGTGTTGATAGTGTTGGTGTTGTTGTTGTTGTTGATAGTGTTCTGGTGTTGGTGTTGGTTGTTGTTGATAGTGTTGAGTGTGTTGTTGTTGTTGCTCGCTCGCGCCGCGCTGGTGTTGTTGTTGCTATAGTGTTGGTGTTTGTTGTTGTTGATAGTGTTGGTGTTTGTGGTGTTGTTGTTGTTGTTGTTGTTGTTGTAGTGTTTGGTGTTGTTGTTGTTGTTGATAGTGTGGTTGTTGTTGTTGTTGATGGTGTTGGTGTTGTTGTTGTTTGGTTGTTGTTTGTTTGTTGATAGTGTTGGTGTTGTTGTTGTTGATTAGTGTTGTTGTAGTTGTTTGTTGATGTGTTGTTGGCGGCTAGTTGAATTAGTTGTTCTTGTTGTATAGTTTTGGTGTTTGTTTTGTTGGATAGTGTTGTTGTTGTTGTTGTTGATAGTGTAGTGTTTTAGGTTTTGTAGTTGTTGGATAGTGTTTGTGTGTTGGTATTGGTTGTTGTTGATTAGTGTTGGTGTTGTTGTTGTTGTTGTTGTTGTTGAGAATGTGGTTGTTGTTGTTGTTGATAGTGTTTGAGTGTTGTTGTTGTTGATAGTTGTTGGTGTTGTTGTTGTTGATAGTGTGGTGTTGATTATAGTGTTTGTATTGTTGTTGTTGATGTCCTAGTGTTTTGGTGATGTTGTTGTTGATAGTGTTGGTTGTTGTTTGTGTTGATAGTGTTGGTGTTGTTGTTGTTGATATGTTGGTATTTGTTGTTGTTGATTTAGTGTTGGTATTGTGTTGTTGACTTGTGTTTGGTGTTGTTGGTTGTTTCGATAGTGTTGAGTGTTGGTTGATAGTGTTGGTATTGTTGTGTGATTCTTTGTTGTGTTGTTGGAGTTGTTGTTGTTGATGTGTTGGTGTTGTTTGGGTGTTTGTGTTGTTGTAGTGTTGGGGTTGTTGTAGTTGTAGTGTGGTGTGTTGTTGTTGTGATAGTGCTGGTGTGTTGGTGTTGTTGTTGTTGATAGTGTTGTGTTGTTGTTGTTGATTAGTGTTGGTGTTGTTGTTGTGTGGTTGTTGTTGATAGTGTGGGTGTTGGAGGTGTTGTTGTTGTGGATTGTGTTGGTGTTGTTGTTGTGGTTAGTGTTGGTTGTTGTTGTTGTGTGATAGTGTTGTGTTGTGATTGGTGTTGATAGTGTTGGTGTTGTGTGGTGTTGTAGGTTGGTTAGATGTGTTTGTTCGTTGTTTGTGTTGGTGTTGTTGGTGTTGATAGTGTTGGTGTTGTTGTGAGTAGTTGTTGGTGTTGTTGGTTGTCGTTGTAGTGTTGGGTAGTTGGTGTTGTGATTGTGTTGGTGTTGTTGGTGTTGATAGTGTTGGTGTTGTTGTTGTTGATAGGGTTGGTGGTGGTGGTAGTGCGTTGTTGATAGTGTTGGTGTTGTTGGTATTGTTGTGGTTTGATAGTGTTGGTGTTGTTGGTATGGTTGTTGGTGATAGTGTTGGTGTGGTGGTATTTGGTGTTGATTAGTGTTGGTGGTGTAGGTGTGGTCGTTGTTGTTGGATAGTGTGGTGATATTGTTGTTGATAGTTGTTGGTGTTGTTGTTAGTGATAGGTGGTGTTGGTTGTTGTTGATAGTGTTGTGTTGTTGGAATGTTTGTTGTTGTTACGTGTTGGTGTTGTTGGTGTTTGTTGTTTGTTGATTAGTTGTTGTGGTGTTGGTTATTGTTGTTGTTGATAGTGTTGGTGTTGTTGTTATTGTTGTTGTTGATAGTGTTTGGGTGGTTTTTTGTTGGTATTGGGATGTTGTTAGTGTTGGTTGTTGTTGGTGGTTGTTGTTGATAGTGTTGGTGTTGTTTGGTATGGTTGTTGTTGATAGTGTTGGTGTGGTTGGTGTTGTTGTTGTTGAGTAGGTAGTTGGTGTTGTTGGTATTGTTGTTGTTGATAGTGTTGGTGTTGTTGGTGTTGTTGTTGTTGATAGTTGTTGGTGTTGTTGGTATCTGTTGGTTGTTCCGCCTTGAGTGTTCGCGTGTTGTTGTTGTTGATAGTGTTGTGTTGCTGGTGTTGTTATTGTTGGCATAGTGTTGGGTGTGTGGTGTTGTGTTGTTGATAGTGGTGGGTTGTTGTTGTTGTTAGTGTTTGGGGGTGCGGGTGTTGTTATTGTGGTTAGTGTTGTGTTGTTGGAGTTGTTGTGTGTGATAGTGTTGGTGTTGTTGGTGTTGGGGTGAGGGGTTAGTGGTGGTGGTGTTTGGTTGTTGTTGTTGTTGATAGTGTTGTTGTGGTTGTGATAGTGTTGGGTGTTGTTGTTTGTTGACGAGTGTTGGTGTTGTTGTTCTGATAGTTGTGGGTGTTGGGGTTGTTGATTAGGGTTGGTGTTGATGGTGTTGGTATTGTTGTTAGTGTTGGTTGTTGTTAGGGGTTGTTGTTGTTGATAGTGTTGGTGTTGTTGGATTGTTGGTTGTTGATAGTGTTGGTGTTGTTGTTGTTGGTGTTGTTGTTGATAGTGTTGGTGTTGTTGTTGTTGATATGTTGGTGTATTGGTGGTATTGTTGGAGTGGATTGTTGTTGGTGTTGTTGGTGTTGTTTGTTGTTGAGAGTGTTGGTGTGGTTGTGTTGGTGTTTGTTGATGTGTTGGTGTTGTTGGTTTTGTTGTTGTTGATATGTTGGTGTGTGGTATTGTTGTTGTTGATTAGTGTTGGGTGTTATTGTATTGTTGTTGTTGTAGTGTTGCGTTGTTGTTGGTGTTGTTGTTGTTGATAGTAGTGGTGTTGTTGTTGTTGATTAGATGTGGTGTTATTGTTGTTGATAGTGTTGGGGTTGCTGGTGTTGTTGTGATGGAATGTTGGTGTGTTATTGTTGATAGTGTGGTGTTGTTGTTGTTGATAGTGTTGGTGTTGTTGGTTGTTGGTGTTGTTGATAGTGTTGGTGTTGTTGGTATTGTTGTTGTTGATAGTGTTGGTGTTGTTGGTGATTGTTGTTGTTGATAGTGTTGGTGTTGTTGGTGTTGTTGTTGTTGATACGTGGGTGTTGTTGTTGTGGATAGTGTTGTGTTGTTGTTGTTGTGTTGTTGTTGATAGTGCTCTTGGTGGTGTTTGGTATTGTTGTTGTTGTTAGTGTGGTGTTGTTGGGTATTGTCTGCTTGATAGTGTTGGTGTTGTTTGTTGTTGTTGTTGATAGTGTTGGTGGTTGTTTGGCTGTGTTGTTGTTGTTTTGTGTTGTGTTTTGTTGTTGTTTTGTTGGTGTTGATGTGTTGGTTGGTTGGTGTTGTTGTTGTTTGTTGTTGAAAGTGTTGGATGTTTGTTGGTTGTTGATTAGTGTTGGTGTTGTTGTGTTGTTGTTGTTGATAGTGATGGTGTGTTGGTGTTGTTGTTGTTGATAGGGTTGGTGTTGTTGGTATTGTTGTTGTTTGATAGTGTTGGTGTTGTTGGTATTGGTGGTTGTTGATAGTGGTTGGTGTTGTTGGTCTTGTGTTGTAGATTGTGTTGGTGTTGTTGGTATGTTGTTGTTGATTGTGTTGGTGTTGTTTGGTATGTTGTTGTTGATTGTGTTGGTGTTGTTGGTATTGGTTGTTGTTGATAAGTGTTGGTGTTTTGTGGGTATTGGTGTTGTTGATTGTGTTGTGTTGTTGGTGTTGTTGTTGTTGATAGTGTTGGTGGTGTTGGTTTTAATAATAGTTAGTTTAGTGTGTTGTGAGAGTGTTGGTTTTGTATTATTGATATTGTGTTGTTGGTATAATTATATAATTATAATAATTGTATGTGTTTGTTTTGGTTGATAGTGTAGGTGTTATTGTTGATAGTGTTGGTGTTGTGGATTTTTGTATGAATAGTATTTGTTGTATTTATTGATAGTGTGATGTTTGATGATTAGGTTGGTTGATAATGTTGGTGTGGTTGTATTGTTGTTATGAATAGGTTATAATTTATATTTGGTTTGTTAGTTAGTTGAATAGGTGGTGTTGTTGTTTGATAGAGATAGTGTTGGTGTTGTTGGTGTTGCTGGTGTTGTTTAAGTGATGGTGTATGTGTTGTTGATAGTGTTGATGTTGGTGGTGTTGTTGTTGTTGGATAGTTGTTGGTGTTGTTGGTGTTGTTGTTATTGATTGTGTTGTGTGTGTTGGTTGTTTGCTGTTGTTGATAGTGTGGTGTTGTTGTCGTTGTTAGTGTTGGTGTTGTTGGTGTGTGTTGTTGATAGTGTTGGTGTTGTTATTGTGTTGTTGATAGTGTTGGTGGTTGTTGTTTTGATAGTGTGGTGTTGGTTAGGTGTTGTTGGTGTTGTTGTTGTTTTGATATTGTGTTGGTGTTGTGATTGTTTGCTGATAGTGTGGTGTTGTTGTTGTTGATGTGTTGAGTGTTGTTGTTGTTGTTAGTGTTGGTGTGTTGTTGTGATAGTGTTGGTGTTTGTTGGTGTTGATGTTGTGATAGTGTTGGTGTTGTTGTTGTTGTTAGTGTTGGTGTTGGTTGTTGTGATAGTGTTGGTGTGGTTGTTGTTGATGCGTGTTGGTGTTGTTGGTGTTGTGTTGTTGGATAGTGTTGGTTTGTTGGTGTTGCTGTTGTTGAATAGTGTTGGTGTGTTGTTTGTTGTTGTTAGCTGATGGTGTTGTTGGGTGTTGCAGTTGTTTGGTTTGTTGCTTCTGCTGCTGTGGTGTTGGTTGCTGCTGCTGGTGTTGTTGCTGTGGTGTTGTTGCTCTGGTATTGTTATATCTTCTTGCTGCTGCTGCTGGTGTTCCTGTGCTGGCTGGTGTTCCTGCTGGTGGGGTTGTTGTGGTTACTGATGTGTTGTTTGCTCCTGGTATTGTTGCTGCTGCTGGTGTTGTTTCCAGCACTGCTGGTGTTGCTGCTGTGGTGTTGCTTGCTTGATGGTGTTCATACTGCTGGTGTTGGTTGCTCTGGTATTGTTGCGCTGCTGGGGTTGTTCCTGCTGGCTGGTGTTGCTGCTGCTGGTTGACTTGTTGCTGCTTGGTCATTCATACTGCTGGTGTTGTTGCTTCATGGTATTGTTGCCTGCTGCAGGTGTTGTTCCTGCATGCTGGTGTTGGTTGCCTGCTGGTGTTGATATGATAGTGCTGGTGTTTGTTGCTGCTGCTGCTGGTGTTGTTGCTGCTGGTGTGTTGCTGCTGTTAGGTGTTGTCCTGCTGCTGGTGTTGTTTCTGCTCGTGTTGATGCAGCTGGTGTTGTTGATGCTGCTGCTGGTGTTGTTGCTGCTGGTGTTGTTGCTGCTGCAGGTGTTGTTCCTGCTGCTGGTGTTGTTTCTGCTGGTGTTGATGCAGCTGGTGTTGTTGATGCTGCTGCTGGTGTTGTTGCTGCTGGTGGTGTTGTTGCTGCTGCAGGTGTTGTTCCTGCTGCTGGTGTTGTTTCTGCTGGTGTTGATGCAGTGGTTGTTGTTGATTGATGCTTGCTGGTGTTGTTGCTGCTGCAGGGGCGTTTGTTTCCTGCTGCTGGTGTTGTTTACTGTGTGTTGTGGCACATGGTGTTGTTGATGTCTGTGCTGGTGTTGGTGCTGATGCTGGTGGTGTTGCTTCTGCTGGTGTTGCTGCTGCTGCAGGTGTTGTTCATCTGCTGGTGTTGTTGCTGCTGGTGTTGATGCTGCTGGTGTAGTTGATGCTGCTGCTGGTGTTATTGCTGCTGCTGCTGGCGTTGCTGCTGCTGGTGTTGTTGCTGCTGGTGTTGTTGCTGCTGGTGTTGTGGCTGCTGGTGTTGTGGCTGCTGGTGTTGTTGCTGCTGGTGTTGTTGCTGCTGGTGTTGTTGCTGCTGGTGTTGTGGCTGCTGGTGTTGTTGCTGTGTGTGTTGTGGCTGCTGCTGGTGTTGTGCTGCTGGTGTTGTTGATGTGGTTGTAGTTGCTGCTCGGTGTTGTTGCTGCTGGTTGTTTTGTGGTCTGCTGTGGTGGTTGTTGCTCCTTGTGCTGTTGCTGTGTCGTGTGGTTGCTGCTGCTGGTTGTCTTTGTGCTGGTGTTGTTGTTGATGCAGGTGTTGTTCTGCTGGCTGGTGTTGTTGGTGTGGTGTTGATGCTGCCTGCATGTGTGTTGTTGATGCTGCTGCTGGTTGTGTGTTGCTGCTGGTGTTGATGCTGTGCTGGGTTGTTGATGATGCTGCTGGTGTTTGCTGTTGCTGGCGGTGTTTTGTTGCTGCTGCTGCTGCTGCTGCTGGTGTTGCTGACTGCTGGTGTTGTGCTGCTGGTGTTGTTGCTCTGGTGTTTTGTCCTGTTGTTGTGCTGATGACTGGTGTTGTTGCTGTGGTGTTGTTGCTGCTGCGAGGTGTTTGTGATGTGGTAAGTGTTGTTGCTGCGGGTGTTGATGCTGCTGGTGTTGTTGCTGCTGCTGCTGGTGTTCTGCTGTGGTGTTGTTGCTGCTGCTGCTGGTGTTGTTGCTGCTGGTGATTGTTGCTGATGGTGTTGTTGCTGTGGTTGTTGTTGTGCTGTATTGTTGCTGCTAGTACTCTGGATGTTCCTGCTGCTGGTGTTGTTGCTGATGGTGTTGTTGTGCTGGGGTTGCTGCTGCTGGTATTTGATTGGAGCTGGTGTTTCTGGTCTGCTGTGTGTTTGCTGCTGCTGCGGTGTTTCTCGGGATGGTGTTGCTGGCTGCTGGTGTTGTTTGCTGCTGCATGGTGTTGCTGCTGCTGGCTGCGGTTGTTGCTGCGGCTGGTGTTCATGCTGCTGCTGGTGTTACTTGTGCTGGTGTTTGCTGCTGCTGCTGGTGTTGATGACTGCTGTTGTTGTTGTGCTTTTTTTTGCTGCTGGGTGTTGTTGCTGCTGTTGTTGTTGTCAGCTTTGCTGCTGCTGGCACCAGTTGTTGCTGATGCTGCTGGTGTTGCTGCTGCTGCTGGTGTTGCTGCTGCTGCTGGTATTCCTGCTGCTGCTGGTGTTGCTGCTGCTGCTGGTGTTGCTGCTGCTGCTGGTGTTTCTGCTTCTGCTGGTGTTGCTGCTGCTGGTGTTACTGCTGCTGCTGGTGTTGCTGCGCTGCTGCTGCTGGTGTTGCTGCTGCTGGTGGTGTTTCTGCGTTCTGATGGTGGTGCTGCTGCTTGGTGTTACTTGACTGCTTGGCTGTGGGTTCCTGCTGCTGCTGGTGTTGTTGCTGCTGGTGTTGTTGCTGCTGCTGCTGGTGTTGTTGTTGCTGCTGGTGTTGTTGCTGCTTGTGTTGTTGCTGCTGCTGCTGGTGTTGTTGTTGCTGCTGCTGGTGTTGTTGCTGCTGGTTGTTGCTACTGCTGGGTGTTGTTGCTGCTGCTGATGGTTGTTGCTGCTGCTGGTGTTGTTGCTGCTTGGGTATGCTGCTGCTGCTGGCTTGGGCGTTGTTGATGCTGGTGTTGTTGTGCTAGCTGATGGTGTTGCTGCCTGCTGTGTTGTTGCATGCTGCTGGTGTTGTTGCTGCTGCTGTTGTTGCTGCGCGATGATGGGGTGTGTTGCTGCTGCTGACTGCGTGTTGTTGCCTGACTGGTGTTGCTGTGGCTGGGAGTGTTGTCTGCTGCTGGTGTTGTTGCTGTGGCCTGGTGTTGTTGCTGCTGATGGTGTGCTGCTGCTGATGGTATTTCCTGCAGCTGCTGGTATTTTCTGGCTGCTGTGGTGTTGCTGCCTGCTGCTGTGTTGAGACTGCTGCTGATGGTGTTTCTGTTCTGCTGGTGTTTGCTGCTGCTGGTGTTACTGCTGCTGTGGTGTTCTTCTGCTGCTGGTGTTGTTGCTGCTGGTGTTGTTGCTGCTGCTGCTGGTGTTGTTGCTGCTTGTGTTTGTTGCCGCTGCTGATGGTGTTGTTGTTGCTGCTGCTGGTTTTGTTGCTGCTGCTTGCTCGGTGTTGCTGGCTGCTGGTGTTGATGATACTACAATGATACGGTGATTTTGAATGCTGCTTGCTGACTGGTGGTTGTTGCTGTGGTGTTGGTTGCTGCTGTGATGGTGTTGCATGCTGTGGTGTTGTTGCTGCTGGTGTTGTTGATGCTGACTGCTGATTGTTGCTGCTGCCTGAATGGTGTTGATTGATGTCCTGCTGCTGGTGGTTGTCTGCTGCTGCTCGTGTTGTTGCTGCTGCTGGTGTTGTTGCTGCTGATGATGAGTTTGTTGCTGACTGATGCTGGTGTTGTTGTTGCTGATGTGGTGTTGCTGCTGCTGCTGGTGATTGTCTTGCTGTCGCTGCTGGTGTTGCTGCTGCTCGTTTGTTGTTGCTGCTTGTGTTGTTGCTGCTGCTGATGGTGTTGTTGTTGCTGCTGCTGGTGATGGTTGCTGCTGGTGTTGCTGAATGCTGGTGTTCTTGTTGCCTGCTGTGCTGGTGTTGTTGCTGACTGGTGTTGCTGCTTCTGGCTGTTTGCTGGATGCTGGTGTTGTTGATGCTGGTGTTGCTGCTGCTGGTGTTTTGCTGCTGCTGCTGAGTGTGCTGCTGCTGTGTTGTTGTGCTGGTGTTGCTGTTGCTGGTTGTTGTTGCTGGCCTGATGTTGTTGATGCTGGTGTTTGTTGTGCTGCTGCTGGTGTTGTTGCTGCTGCTGCTGGTGTTGTTCTGATGCTGGTGTGTTGCTGCTGGTGTGTTGCTGCTGCCTGCTGGTGTTGTGCTGCTGTCTGCTGGTGTTGCTGCTGCTTGCTGGTGTTGTTGCTGCTGGTTGGGATGCTGACTGCTGGTTGTTGCTGCTTCTGGTGTTGTTGCTGCTGCTGTTCTAGCTGCGGTTTGCAAAACATAGATTGCACTTCTGTTGGAGTGTGATGATATTCATTACCAACCACTAACAGGAAAGTCAGTTAACCAACACTAAACAGAAGTCATTAACCAACCACAAACAGGAAAGTCATTATCCAACACATAACAAGGAAAGTCGTTACCAACCACTAACAGGAAAAGTTCATTAACCAACCACTAACAGAAAGTCGTTTAACAAAAACACTAACAGGAAAGTCATTAACCAAACCACTAACAGGATAGTCGTCAACCAAACACTAACAGGAAAGTCATTAACAAAACACTTAACAGGATAAGTCGTTAAACCAAACCACAACAGGAAAGTCATTAACCAACACTAACAAGGATAGTCATTAACCAACAACTAACAGGAAAGTCATTAATCAAACCACCTAACAGGAAAGTCAATAACCAACCACTAATCAGGAAAGTCATTAATCAACAACTATACAGGAAAGTCATTAACAACCACTAACAGGAAAATTCGTTACACCAACCAAACTAAAGGAAAGTAATTAAATCCAACCACTAACAAGATAAGTCATTAACAACCACCAAACAAGGAAAGTCATAAACCAACCCACTAAACAGAGAAAGTCATTATCCAACACTAACAGGATAAGTCATTATACCAACCACTAACAAGTAAGTCATAAACCAACCACTAAACAGGAAAGTCATAACCACACTAAACAGGAAAGTCATTAAACCAACCATACAGGAAAGTCATTAACCATTACCACTACAGGGAAAGTCATTAACAAACACTACAGGAAAGTCATTAACCAACCACTTACAAGAATGTCATTAACCAACCACCTAACAGGAAAGTCATTAAACCACCACTAAAAGGAAGTCATTAACCATCAATCTAACAGGGAAAGTCATTAAACCAACCATAAAATAAAGTCATTAACCAACCACTAACAGTAAGTCATTAACCAACCACTAACATGTTCTTGGACGTTGCTTCTAGAAAATCTACATCACCCGGGTAGTTTTATTAGTAGACGCGTCACTAACCAGTAGTTTTATATATACCGTACAAAGACGTAATGTGAAGAATTATATAGAAAGCTGAGGTAATGACTCTCTCAGTCTTGGAGGTAGTTAAGAGCACCGTAGTCTTGGAGGTAGTTAAGAGCACGTTAGTCTTGGAGGTAGTTAAGCAGACACGTAGTCTTGGAAGGTAGTTAAGAGCACTATAGTATTGGAGGTTAGTTAAGAGCACGTAGTCTTGGAGGCTGTTAGAGCACTGTAGTATTGGAGGTAGTTAAGAGACGTAGTCTTGGAGGTAGTTAAGAGCACCCGTAGTCTTGGAGGTAGTTAAGAGCACTGTAGTCTTGGAGGTAGTTAAGAGCACCGTAGTCTTGGAGGTAGTTAAGAGCACTGTAGTCTTGGAGGTAGTTAAGAGCACCGTAGTCTTGGAGGTAGTTAAGAGCACCGTAGTCTTGGAGGTAGTTAAGAGCACTGTAGTCTTGGAGGTAGTTAAGAGCACCGTAGTCTTGGAGGTAGTTAAGAGCACTGTAGTCTTGGAGGTAGTTAAGAGCACCGTTAGTCTTGGAGGTAGTTAAGAGCACCGTTAGTCTTGGAGGTAGTTAAGAGCACCGTAGCCTTGGAGGTAGTTAAGAGCACTGTAGTCTTGGAGGTAGTTAAGAGCACCGTAGTCTTGTAGGTAGTTAAGAGCACCGTAGTCTTGGAGGTAGTTAAGAGCACCGTAGTCTTGGAGGTAGTTAAGAGCACCGTAGTCTTGGAGGTAGTTAAGAGCACCGTAGTCTTGGAGGTAGTTTTAAAAACACCTTAGTCTTGGAGGTAGTTAAGAGCACCGTTAGTCTTGGATGGTAGTTAAGAGCACCGTAGTCTTGGAGGTAGTTAAGAGCACCGTAGTCTTGTGAGGTAGTTAAGAGCACCGTAGTCTTGGAGGTAGTTAAGAGCACCGTAGTCTTGGAGGGTAGTTAAGAGCACCGTAGTCTTGGAGGTAGTTAAGAGCCCGTAGTTTGGAGGTAGTTAAGAGCACCGTAAGTCTTGGAGGTAGTTAAGAGCACCGTAGTCATGGAGGTAGTTAAGAGCACCGTAGTCTTGGAGGTAGTTAAGAGCACCGTAGTCTTGGAGATAGTTAAGAGCACCGTAGTCTTGGAGGTAGTTAAGAGCACCGTAGTCTTGGAGGTAGTTAAGAGCACCGTAGTCATGGAGGTAGTTAAGAGCACCGTAGTCTTGGAGGTAGTTAAGAGCACCGTTAGTCTTGGAGGTAGTTAAGAGCACCGTAGTCTTGGAGGTAGTTAAGAGCACCGTAGTCATGGAGGTAGTTAAGAGCACCATAGTCTTGGAGGTAGTTAAGAGCACCGTAGTCTTGGAGGTAGTTAAGAGCACCGTAGTCTTGGAGGTAGTTAAGAGCACCGTAGTCTTGGAGGTAGTTAAGAGCACCGTAGTCTTGGAGGTAGTTAAGAGCACCGTAGTCTTGGAGGTAGTTAAGAGCACCGTAGTCTTGGAGGTAGTTAAGAGCACCGTAGTCTTGGAGGTAGTTAAGAGCACCGTAGTCTTGGAGGTAATTAAGAGCACCGTAGTCTTGGAGGTAGTTAAGAGCACCGTAGTCTTGGAGGTAGTTAAGAGCACCGTAGTCTTGGAGGTAGTTAAGAGCACCGTAGTCTTGGAGGTAGTTAAGAGCACCGTAGTCTTGGAGGTAGTTAAGAGCACTGTAGTCTTGGAGGTAGTTAAGAGCACCGTAGTCTTGGAGGTAGTTAAGAGCACTGTAGTCTTGGAGGTAGTTAAGAGCACCGTAGTCTTGGAGGTAGTTAAGGCACGTATGTCTTGGAGGTAGTTAAGAGCACCGTAGCCTTGGAGGTAGTTAAGAGCACTGTAGTCTTGGAGGTAGTTAAGAGCACCGTAGTCTTGTAGGTAGTTAAGAGCACCGTAGTCTTGGAGGTAATTAAGAGCACCGTAGTCTTGGAGGTAGTTAAGAGCACCGTAGTCTTGGAGGTAGTTAAGAGCACCGTAGTCTTGGAGGTAGTTAAAGCACCGTAGTCTTGGAGGTAGTTAAGAGCACCGTAAATCTTGGAGGTAGTTAAGAGCACCGTAGTCTTGGAGGTAGTTAAGAGCACCGTAGTCTTGTAGGTAGTTAAGAGCACCGTAGTCTTGGAGGTAGTTAAAAGCACCGTAGTCTTGGAGGTAGTTAAGAGCACCGTAGTCTTGGAGTAGTTAAGAGCACCGTAGTCTTGGAGGTAGTTAAGAGCACCGTTTGTCTTGGAGGTAGTTAAGAGCACTGTAGTCATGGAGGTAGTTAAGAGCACCGTAGTCTTGGAGGTAGTTAAGAGCACCGTAGTCTTGGAGATAGTTAAGAGCACCGTAGTCTTGGAGGTAGTTAAGAGCACCGTAGTCTTGGAGGTAGTTAAGAGCACCGTAGTCATGGAGGTAGTTAAGAGCACCGTAGTCTTGGAGGTAGTTAAGAGCACCGTAGTCTTGGAGGTAGTTAAGAGCACGTAGTCTTGGAGGTAGTTAAGAGCACCGTAGTCATGGAGGTAGTTAAGAGCACCATAGTCTTGGAGGTAGTTAAGAGCACCGTTAAATCTTGGAGGTAGTTAAGAGCACCGTAGTCTTGGAGGTAGTTAAGAGCACCGTAGTCTTGGAGGTAGTTAAGAGCACCGTAGTCTTGGAGGTAGTTAAGAGCACCGTAGTCTTGGAGGTAGTTAAGAGCACCGTAGTCTTGGAGGTAGTTAAGAGCACCGTAGTCTTGGAGGTAGTTAAGAGCACCGTAGTCTTGGAGGTAGTTAAGAGCACCGTAGTCTTGGAGGTAGTTAAGAGAACCGTAGTCTTGGAGGTAGTTAAGAGCACCGTAGTCTTGGAGGTAGTTAAGAGCACCGTTGTCTTGGAGGTAGTTAAGAGCACCGTAGTCTTGGAGGTAGTTAAGAGAACCGTAGTTTTGGAGGTAGTTAAGAGCACCGTAGTCTTGGAGGTAGTTAAGAGAACCGTAGTCTTGGAGGTAGTTAAGAGCACCGTTTGTCTTGGAGGTAGTTAAGAGACCGTAGTCTTGGAGGTAGTTAAGAGCACCGTAGTCTTGTAGGTAGTTAAGAGAACCGTAGTCTTGGAGGTAGTTAAGAGCACTGTAATCTTGGAGGTAGTTAAGAGCACCGTAGTCTTGGAGGTAGTTAAGAGAACCGTAGTCTTGGAGGTAGTTAAGAGCACCGTAGTCTTGTAGGTAGTTAAGAGAACCGTAGTCTTGGAGGTAGTTAAGAGCACTGTAGTCTTGGAGGTAGTTAAGAGCACCGTAGTCTTGGAGGTAGTTAAGAGCACCGTAGTCTTGTAGGTAGTTAAGAGAACTGTAGTCTTGTAGGTAGTTAAGAGCACTGTAGTCTTGGAGGTAGTTAAGAGCACCGTAGTCTTGTAGGTAGTTAAGAGCACCGTAGTCTTGGAGGTAGTTAAAAGCACCGTAGTCTTGGAGGTAGTTAAGAGCACCGTAGTCTTGGAGGTAGTTAAGAGCACCATAGTCTTGGAGGTAGTTAAGAGCACCGTAGTCTTGGAGGTAGTTAAGAGCACTGTAGTCTTGGAGGTAGTTAAGAGCACCGTAGTCTTGGGGTAGTTAAGAGGCACTGTAGTCTTTGGGGGAAGTTAAGAGCACCGTAGTCTTGGAGGTGTTAAGAGCACTGTGGGCTTGGAGGTGTTAAGAGCACCGTAGTCTAGGAGGTAGTTAAGGGGCACCGTAGTCTTGTAGGTAGTTAAGAGCATGTAGTCTGGAATTTTAGTTAAGAGCACTGGGAGTCTTGGAGGTAGTTAAGAGCACCGTTTGTCTTTGGGGGTAGTTAAGAGCCACTGATAGTCTTGGAGTAGTTAAGAGCACCGTAGTCTTGGAGGTAGTTAAGAGCACTGTAGTCTTGGAGGTAGTTAAGAGCACCGTAGTCTTGGAGGTAGTTAAGAGCACCGTAGTCTTGGAGGTAGTTAAGAGCACCGTAGTTCTTTGGGGGTAGTTAAGAGCACCGTAGTCTTGGAGGTAGTTAAGAGCACCGTAGGTCTTGGAAGTAGTTAAGAGCACTGTAGTCTTGGAGGTAGTTAAGAGCACTGTAGTCTTGGAGGTAGTTTAAGAGTAACGTAGTCTTGGAGGTAGTTAAGAGCACTGTAGTCTTTGGGGGTAGTTAAGAGCACCGTAGTCTTGGAGGTAGTTAAGAGCACTGTGTCTTGGAGGTAGTTAAGAGCACGTTAGTCTTGGAGGTAGTTAAGGGGCCCCCGTTTGTCTTGGAGGTAGTTAAGAGCACCTTAGTCTTGGAGGTAGTTAAGAGCACCGTAGTCTTGGAGGGGAGTTAAGAGCACCGTTTGTCTTGGAGGTAGTTAAGAGCACCGTAGTCTTGGAGGTAGTTAAGAGCACCGTAGTCTTGGAGGTAGTTAAGAGCACCGTATGTCTTGGAGGTTAGTTAAGAGCACCGTAGTCTTGGAGGTAGTTAAGAGCACTGTAGTCTTGGAGGTAGTTAAGAGCACCGTAGTCTTGTTAGGTAGTTAATGAGAACCGTATCTTGGAGGTAGTTAAGAGCACCTTTAGTCTTGGAAGGTAGATTAAGGTAGCACCGTAATTAAGTCCTTGAGGTTAGTTAAGAGAGCACTCGTAGTCTTGGAGGTAGTTAAGAGTCACAGGCAGGATGAATGGTGTCTGCATTATGTTACCGGCCGTCAGGTGGTAAGGAGGGGGGGGGGGCCGGGTAGCTGACAAAGGACAGTGTCACTTATGTACCGCTGCCGTATTTTTTTAAAACAATGGTGGTAAGGTGAGCGGTGTAGCTGACATGGACAGTGTCCACTTATGTTAGCGGCGTCAGGATGGTAAGGCAGCGGGTAGCTGCAATGACAGTGTCACATATGTACCGGCGGTCAGATGGTAAGGAGCGATGTTAGCTGACGCAATGGACAGTGTCACTTATTGTTCCGGCGTCAGATGGTAAAGGATTCGTGGTAGTGACAGAGTACAGTGGTCTGGCGAAAATCTACCATATTAAAGACATCAAGCATGTTGCACATGTATTTTAGTTTCAACTTGTCGCAGTTCGTGTTATTGCCATCCACTTACAAGGTGTGATTCATTTTTTTTCCTGGACCGCGAACAATCACAACCTCCTAGGACTACCACTACCCCGTCCCTCAGGTAGACCAACTTCCACTGTGGGAATACCACCTACCGTAGCATTGATTGATAATTGCGAAGTCATGACACATGTGCAAACATGGTTCAGAGAACCAAGGTGGTAAATTAGACACATGTAATTACCCCATAACATTGAACAATATAATACAGGACTGTATTATATCGACGCTCAGGAGGGGGACTGACTACCTCATGCCTCCTCCTGTTCTTTGTTTGGACTGATATAAGCCGTGTATGGCGAAACATTTCATCAGTAATGTTCCTAAGTATTGTTAATATGTCTAATTTATCAATTGGTTGGTATTATATATATCAATTATCAACAGTACCTGAGGTACTGTTGCGTTGGGTATCTTCGTGGTAAACTCTGGGAAACATGAATTGTGGGTGGGGTTGGTCTAGAGTAAGGACCTAACATTGTTTTGGGTCCAGTAGGCGTCGGTAGTGCTCATTCATTCTTATGTTCAATGTTTTAACTATGACACAGTTGTTGACTGGTGCAGACAGCATGTGTTCAACACCTTTGTCTACACTGTACTATGTACGTGTGTATTGTAGTGTGTATATTGTTATTGTGTACGTGAAATTTTAAGTGTATTGTTATCGCATTTTTTATGTATTTATTGTACGTATTTGTTCGTGTTGTAGTGTACGTGTAATTGTGTGAGTGAATTAGTGAGAGAGTGAGTGGAGATGAGTGAGTAGTGAAAGAGAGGGAGCTAGTGAGTGAGAGTGAGCTAGTGAGTGTAGTGAGATACAGTGAGGAGTGTGTGCTAGTGAGAGAGTAGAGTTAATAAGGAGAGTGAGTTAGTGAGAGTTAGTGAGAGTGTTGAGTTAGTGAGAGAGTGAGTTAGTGGATGAGTTAGGAGAGAGTGAGTTAAGTGTTGAGGTTGAGTTATTGTGGAGTTAGTGAAGTGGTGAGTTAGTGAAGTAGAGTGTGTTTGTTTAGAGTTAGTTTGAGAGAGTGAGGTTAGTGAGAGAGTGAGTAGTTGGAGAGTGATTTATGTGAGAGAGTGAGTTAGTGATTGAGAGTGTGAGTTAGTGAGAGAGTGGAGTTAGTGAGTTGGAGAGTTGAGTTAGTGAATGAGATTGTGTTGTTATGTGAGAGAGTGAGTTAGTGTGAGAGTGAGCTTGTGGAGAGTTTTTTAAGTGAGAGAGTGAGCTTTAGTTGTAGAGGTTTAGTGACGAGAAAGTACGTTAGTGAGAGTTTACGTGAGTGAGGAGTTAGATTGTGAGTGATGTGAGTTAGGGAGAGTTAGTGTGAGTTAGGTGTGAGTTTTGTGAGATTTGTGAAGAGTTTAGTGAGAGAGTGTAGTTTGTGTGAGTTTTGTGGTGGGTGTGAGACTGGGCTTGTAGTGGATGGGTGGGGGGGATAATTTTGGGGGGTGTTGTTAGTGTGTTGTTTGTGAGTCGTGGGAGTTAGTGTGAGTCTAGTGAGAGTTGTGAGTTAGTTGAGAGTTAGTGGTTTTGAGAGTGTGTTTATGATGGTTAGTGTGAGAGTGAGTTAGTGAATGTTAGTGATGAGATGTGAGTTTGTGTGAGTTAGTGTGAGAGTGTGAGTTAGTGTGAGTTTGTGAGAGTTGAGTAGTGAGAGAGTGAGTTAGTGAGTGATGTGATTGTGAGTGTTGGAGAGTGTATGTTAGTGTGTGTTAGTTGAGAGTGTGTGTTAGTGAGAGTTTGTGAGGTGAGTGGAGTTTGTTGAGTTTTAGTGAGAGTAGTGTGTTTAGTGTGAGTTTAGTGTGAGTGTGAGTTTGTGAGGTCGTAGTGAGAGAGAGTGTGAGTTTGTGTGGTTTGGGAGTGTGATGTGTTAGTGAGAGTTAGTGTGAGTTTGTGAGAGAGTGTAGTTGTGAGAGTTAGTGAGTGTTTGTGTGTGAGTGTGTTAGTGAGAGTTAGTGTGAGAGTGAGTTTAGTGAGAGAGTTAGTGAGGTGTGGTGTTTGTGAGTGTTAGTGTGAGTGTGGGTAGTGAGAGTTAGTGAGAAGTGTGAGTCTAGTGATGTAGATGTGTGTTAGTGAGGAGGTTGTGAGTGTTATGTGAGAGTTATGTGAGAGAGTGAGTTTGTGAGATGTTTGTGCTTGAGTTAGTGAGAGTTAGTGTGAGAGATGTGTTTGTGATGTGTTTGTGTGAGTGTGAGTTAGTGAGTGTTTGTTGTGAAGTGTTTTGTTTGGTGTGGCTGTTTGTGAGAGTGAGTGTGTGAGTGAGGTGTGAGTAGTTTGTGATGAGGAGAGTGTGTTTGTGAGTTGTTAGTGAGTGTTGTGTAGTATTTGTGTAGTGGAGTGAGGTAGTGGTGAGTTTGTGAGGTAGTGTGAGTTTATGAGAGTGTAGTGAGTTTGTGATGAGTTAGTGGAGAGTGAGTTAGTTGAGAGTTTATGTGAGAGTTAGTGAGGGAGAGTGAGTTAGTGATGCGTTAGTGGCAGAGTTGAGTTAGTGAGAGTTAGTTGAGAGAGTGAAGTTAGTGATGATGCAGTTGAGTTTGTTGAGAGTTACTGTGAGAGTTACGTGTGAGTTAGCGAGAGGAGTGAGGTTAGTGAGAGTTAGTGAGAGATGAGTTAGTGAGAGAGTGAGTTTAGTGAGAGTTTGTGCAGAGTTGAGTTAGTGAAGAGGAGTGAGTAGTGAGAGTTAGTGAGAGTTAGTTAGAGTTATGTGGGATGAGTGAGTTAGTGAAGAGGAGTGAGTAGTGTGAAGTTAGGGAGAGAGTGAGTTAGTTGAGAGAGTGAGTTAGTGAGAGTTAGTGGAGAGTGTGTTAGTGAGAGTTAGTTGAGAGAGTGAGTTAGTGATGAGAGGTGAGTTAGTGAAGAGTGACGTTAGTGAGGAGTTAGTGAGGAGAGTGAGTTGGTGAGAGTTAGTGAGAGAGTGTAGTTAGTGATAGAGTGAGTTAGTGAGAGTTAGGAGAGAGTGATTAGTGAGAGAGTGAGTAGTGATAGGAGCGTGAAGTTAGTGAGAGTTAGTTCTGAGAGTTTGAGGTTCAGTGAGTGTTAGTTGGGGGAGTGAGTTAGTGGAGAGTTGTGAGAGTGGTGAGTTAGTGAGAGAGTGAGTTACGTTGAGAGTGGAGAGTGAGTGTAGTGTCTGTGTTTTGAGAAGGAGAGTGAGTTAGTGAGACTTAGTGAGAGAGTGGTTAGGAGTGATGTTAGTGTGAGAGTGTGTTAGTGAGGAAGTTAGTGAGAGAGTGGGTTATTGAGAGAGTGAGATTAGTGAGAGAAGTGAGGTCTAGTGAGCAGGAGAGTGAGTTAGTGAGAGTTAGTGATGAGAGGAGTTTTTATTAGTCGTAGCGAGTGAGTTAGTGAAGAGAGTGGTTAGTTGAGATGTGTAGTGTAGAGATGTGAGTTAGTGATAGTGTGTGTTAGTGAGAGTTAGTGAGAAGTTGAGTTAGGTGAGAGTTTGTGATGAGAGTGAGTTTGTTGAGAGTTTAGTGAGAGAGTGAGTGTTTAGTTGAGAGGTTAGTTGAGAGAGTGAGTTCAGTTGAGAGAGGTGTGTTTACGAGAAGAGAGTGAGGTTTGTGAAGAGTTAGTGAGAGGTGAGTTAGTGAGAGTTAGTGGGTGAGTGGTTAGTGAGAGAGGAGTTAGTGAGAGTTTAAGTGAGAAGAGTGAGTTAGTGCGAGAGTGTTAGTTATGTTGAGAGGAGTGAGTTAGTGAAGAGAGTGAGTAGTGGAGTTAGTGAGTGAGACGTGAGTTAGTGAGAGTTAGTGAACGAGAGTGTAGGTTAGTTGAGAGAGTGTAGTTAGTTGAGAGTTTAGTGAGAGAGTGAGGTTAGTGAGGGAGATTGAGAGTTGAGTTTAGTGAGAGAGTGAGTTAGGGTAGAGGTTTGTGAGCAGAGTGAGTTAGTGGAGAGTTAGTGAGAGAGTGAGTTAGATGAGTGTTAGTGAGAGAGTGAGATAGTGAGGAGTTAGTGAGAGAGTGAGTTTGTGAGAGTGTGAGTTGTGAGAGAGTGAGTTAGTGACTTGAGAGAGTGAGTTAGTGAGAGTTATGTGAGAGTGTGACTGTTTGTTGTGAGTTAGTGAGCAGAGGTTGGTGTTTAGTGAGAGTTAGTGATTGAGAGATGGATTGTTAGTGAGAGTAGTGAGTTAGTGAGGAGTGTAGAGTTAGTGCTGTAGATGAGTTAGTTGAGAGTTAGTGAGAGAGTGAGTTAGTGAGTCGACGTGAGTTAGTGTTTGAGAGTGAGTTAGATGAGAGTTAGTGATGAGAGTGAGTTAGTGAGAGAGTGATGTTTTTGAGTGTGCTTAGTGAGAGAGTGAGTTAGTGAGTGTTAGTGAGAGTGTGAGTAGTGAGAGTTAGTGTAGAGAGTGTGTTATGTGAGAGAGTGTGTTAGTGAGAGAGTAGTGAGAGAAGTAGAGTTATGTGAGAGTTAGTGAGGAGGAGTGAGCTTAAGTGATGGTAGAGTGTGTTAGTGAGAGAGTGAGTTAGTGAGAGCGTGAGTTTGTGTAGAGTTAGGTGTAGAGAGTGAGTTAGTGAGAGTTAGGAGAGAAGAGAGTGTGTAGTTCGCTGTTAGTGAGGTGAGTGAGTTATGTGAGAGTTAGTGAGGGGGAGAGTGAGTTAGTGAGAGTTAGTGAGAGAGTGTAGATTTAGTGAGTGTGTTAGTGCCGATGAGTGAGGTTAGTGAGAGTTAGTGAGAGAGTGAGTTAGTGAGAGTTAGTGAGAGACGGAGTTTAGTGAGAGTAGAGAGTTTAGTGATGAGAGAGAGAGGGAGAATAGTGAGTTGGAGTAGTTAGTGGAGATGAGGTGAGTTAGTGGTGAGTTAGTGAGAGAGTGAGGTTAGTGAGAGTTATGAGAGAGTGAGTTAGTGAGAGTTAGTGAGAGAGTGAGTTCAGTGAGAGAGTGATTGTTAGTGAGAGAGTGGGTAGTTGAAAGAGAGTGTGTTTAGTGAGAGTTAGTGAGTGGAGTGAGCTTAGTTGAGAGTTAGATGAGTGAGTAGTGATGTTGTTTGAGAGTTTAGTGATGAGTAGTGATTGTTAGTGAGAGTTTGTGAGAGAGTTGAGTTAGTCGAGGTGGTTATGTGAGAGAGAGTGAGTTATTAGTGGAGAGTTAGTGTGAGAGTTGAGTTAGTGATGAGAGTGAGTTAGTGAGAGAGTGAGTTAGGAGAGTTATGTGAGAGGTGAGTAGTGAGAGTTAGTGAGAGATGTGAGTTTGTGATGAGTAGTGATGGAGAGTGAGTTAGTGAGGGAGTGTGATGTTAGTGAGAGAGTGGAGTTAGTGGAGGAGAGTGAGTTAGTGAGAGTTAGGAGAGAGTTGAGTTAGTGAGAGTTAGTGAGAGATGTGAGTTAGTGGTAGTGGTGTATGTTTAGTGATGAGAAGTGATGTTAGTGAGGAGGGAGTTTGTGACGAGAGTGAGTTTGTAGTGAGAGAGTGAGATAGTGAGAGATGTGAGTTAGTGAGAGAAGTTGAGTTAGTGAGAGTTAAGTTGAGTTAGTTGAGAGAGTGAGTTAGTGAGAGTTTAGTGGAGTAGTGAGTTAGTAGTGAGAGAGGTGAGTTAGTGAGGTTAGTGAGAGATGTGAGTTAGTGAGAGAGCTGAGATTAGTGAGTGAGAGTGAGTTGTGAGAGAGTTGAGGTTAGTGAGAGAGTGAGTTAGTGAGGAGTTAGTGAGAAAGTGAGTGAGTTAGTGAGAGTTAGTGAGAGAGTGTATGTTAGTGAGAGAGTGAGTTAGTGGGAGAGAGTGTGTTTGTGAGGAGTGAGTTAGTGGAGATTGTGAGTTTAGTTGAGAGAGAGTGAGTTATGTGAGAGGTTGAGAGTTAGTGAGAGGGAGTGAGTTAGTGAGGTGAGAGTGAGTTAGTAGTGGTAGTTAGTGAGAGAGAGTGATGTTATTGAGAGAGTGATTTGAGTGTTAGTGAGAGTAGTGAGAGATTGAGTTAGTGATGAGAGTGAGTTGTAGTGTGAGGTTAGTGAGAGTGTGAGTTAGTGAGAGATGTGAGTTAGTGAGAGAGTGAGTTAGTGTATGAGTGTGAGTTAGTTGAGAGTTAGTGATTTGAGAGTTGAGTTTGTTGGAGACGTGAGTTTAGGAGGAGAGTTAGTGAATGAGATGAGTTAGTGAGAGAGTGTAGTTCATGAGTTTAGTGAAGAGAGTGAGTTAGTGGAGAGGTGATGTTTAGTGTAGAGTTTGTTGATGGGAGAGTGAGTTCAGTGACTGAGAGTGAGTTAGTGAGGAGTGAAGTTAGTGAAGTAAGAGAGTGAGTTTAGTGCGTAGTGTTAGTTGACGAGATGTGAGTTAGTGATGGGGAGGGGTGAGAGTGTGTTAGTGAGAGTTAGTGAGTAGAGTGAGTTAGTGAGAGTTAGTGTAGAGGAGTGAGTTATGTGAGAGGAGTGAGTTAGTGAGAGTTAGTAAGAGAGTGAGTTAGTTGACGAGGAGCTTAGTGAGTTAGTGAGAGTTTAGTGAAAGTAGAGTGAGTTAAGTGGGTTTGAGTGAGTGGGAGTTAGTGAGATTTAGTGAGAGATGTGAGTTTGTGAGATAGTTAGTGAGTGATGTGAGTTAGTGAGAAGTTAGTGAGAGATTATGTGATTAGTATGTTCTGTGTCGAACTACTCCGTCAGATGGTGGATTTGTGCTATAATTGTGACAGAGTGAGTCGACTAACTAGCCAATTGCTAGTGAGAGGGTGATTGTTCAGTGATTTGGTGAGTGAGTTAGTGAGAGTAGTTAGTGGAGAGTGAGTTAGTGAGGTTAGTGAGAGAGAAGTGTAGTTAGTGTAGAGATGTGAGTTAGTGAGAGATTAGTGAGAGGAGTGAGTTAAGTGATAGAGAGTGAGTTAGTGAGAGTTAGTGAAGAGAGTTGAGTTTAGTGATGAGAAGTGAGTTGAGTGATGAGAGTGAGTTAGTGAGAGTAGTGATGTATTAGTGAGACGTTGTGATGAGACGGGTAGTTAGTGATGAGAGTGAGTTATTGTGAGAGTTAGTGAGAGAAGTGAGTTAAGTGAGGAGAGTGAGTTTGTTTTTAGAGAGTGAGTTTAGTGATGAGTTGAGTGAGTTAGTAGAGAGTTAGTTGTAGAGAGTGAGTTTTTAGTTGAGAGAGTGAGTTAGTGAGAGTTTAGAGTGATGAGTAGTGAGTTAGTGAGAGTAGAGATGTTACGTTGAGATGTTTAGTGAGAGAGTGGATGTTAGTTGAGATGTAGTGAGTTAGTGAGAGGTAGTTGAGTTTAGTGGAGAGTGAGTTAGTGTAGGAGTTAGTGAGTAGTATTGGTTAGTCGATGATATGAGTGGTGTGTTAGTGAGAGAGTGAGTTAGTGAGAGTTTTGGACAAGAGATATGTGAGTTAGTGAGAGAGTGAGTAGTGAGTGTTTAGTGAGAGTAGTGGTTAGTGAGAGAGTGAGTTAGTGAGAGAGTGAGTTAGTGACGAGAGTGATGATGTGTAGTGAGAGAGTGAGTTAGGAGAGTTTTAGTGAGAGAGTTTTGTAGTTAGTGAGAGGTTTAGTAGAAGAGATGTTGAGTTAGTGTGAGAAGTTGAGTTATGTTGAGGCTGAGTGTAGTTAGTGAGAAGTGTGAGTTATGTGGAGAGTAGTGAGATGAGTTTGAGTTAGTGAGAGAGTGAGTTAGTGAGGGTTAGTGAGGAGAGTGAGTTAGTGATTGAGAGTGAGTTAGTGAGAGTTAGCTGTAGAGAGTGAGTTATTGATGAGTTAGTGAGATGATTGTGATGTTAGTGAGAGTTAGTTGGTAGAGAGTTGAGTTTAGTGAGAGTTTAGTGAGAGAGCGAGTGAGTTAGTTGGAGTTAGTGATCGTGTGTTTGTGAGGTTAGTGTAGAGTTAGTGGAGAAGAGTGAGTTAGTTGATGAGTTAGTGATAGAGTGTGTAGTGAGAGTTAGTGATGAGAGTGAGTTAGTGAGAGTTAGTGTGAGAGTGGTTAGTGAGAGATGTGAGTGAGTGAGATGTTAGTGGTGAGTGAGTTATGTGAGAGATCGTGGTTAGTGATGAGAGTGAGTTAGTGAGAGAGTGAGTTAGTGAGAGTGTTGTGAGGAGAGTGAGTTAGTGAGAGAGTGAGTTAGTGAGAGATGTGAGTTAGTGTGATAGAGTGTGTTTCTAGTGAGGAGTTGAGATGTTAGTGAGAGAGTGAGTTAGTGTAGAGAGTGAGTTAGGAGAGTAGTTAGGAGAGAGTGAGTATAGTTGAGCGCTTTAGTGAAGTGAGATTGATGTAGTGAAAGAGAGGGAGTTGAGTGAGAGTTAGTGAGAGAGGTGGTTAGTGCTGTTAGAGTGAGTGTAGTTTGTGAGAGTTTAGTGAAGAGAGTGAGTTAGGTGAGAGTAGCTGAGTTTGTGTGAGTTAGTGTGAGAGTGAAGTTAGTGTAGAGTTAGCTGAGAGATGTTGATTAGTTTAGTGATAGATAGCTGAGAAGAGTGATGGGTAGTGAGAGTTTTATGTGAGGAGAGTGATGTTAGTGAGAGAGTGAGTTAGTGAGAGATGGTGAAAGTTAAGTGAGAGTTATGATGAGAAGGACGTGAGTTAGTGAGATTTTTTGTGAGAGAGTTGAGTTAGTGAGGAGTGAGCTTTGTGTAGATGTAGTGTAGTTAGGGAGAGTTAGTGAGAGAGTGAGTTATGTGAAGAGTGAGTTTAGTGTGAGGTTAGTGTAGAGAGTGAGTTAGTGAAGTCGAGAGTGAGTTTTAGTTGAGTTTTGAGAGTGAGTTATGTGAGAGAGTGTGTTAGTGAGAGTTAGTGAAGAGAGTGAGTTAGTGAGGAGAGTAGAGTTAGTGAAGAGAGTGTAGTTTAGTTGAGAGAGATTATGTGAGAGAGTGAGTTAGTTGAGAGAGAGTGTTAGTTGAGAGTTAGTTGAGAGAGTGGATGTTTGGTGAGAGATTGTGAGTTAGTGGAGAGTTAGTGAGGAGAGTGAGTTAGTGAGAGTTTGTGTTTTGATGATGTGAGTTAGTGAGTGAGGTGAGTTGTGAGTGTTAGTGTTGAGTTGTGATGATTATGTTAGATGAGAGTGAGTTAGTGGAGTGTTAGTGAGAGATAGTTGAGTTAGCGGAAGATGGTGATGTTAGTGATGAGAGGTGAGTTAGTTGAGAGAGTGAGTTAGTGAGTGTTAGTGAGAGAGTGAGGTAGTGAGGAGTTAGTGTGGGAGTGTGAGTTAATTTGAGAGTTGTGAGAAGAGGTCGTTAGTGAGAGAGTGAGTTAGGTGAGAGTTAGTGAGAGAGTGATTTAGTGAGAGTTATAGTAGAGAAGAGTGAGTTGTGAGAGTTATGTGAGAGAGTGAGTTAGTTGAGAGGTGATGATTAGTGTGTGTTAGTGGAGAGAGTGAGTTGCGTGAGAGAAGTGAGTTAGTGTAGAGTTAGTGAGGAGATGTGGAGGTAGGTGAGAGAGTGAGTTAGTGAGAGTTACGGAGAGAGTGAGTATGTGAGAGAGTGAGTTAGTGATGGAGAGTGAGTTAGTATGAGAGAGTGAGTTTAGTGAGATGTTAGTTGAGAGAGGTGAGTTTAGGAGAGATGAGTTAGTGAGAGAGATGGTTAGTGAGAGTTTAGTGGAGAGTTGAGTTAGTAGAGAGTGAGTTAGTGAGAAGTTAGTGAGAGAGTGAGTTTATGTGGAGATGAGAGTGAGTTTAGTGAGAGAAGTGGTTAGTGAGAAGTAGACGTTGAAGTTAGTGAGAGAGTGGAGTTAGATGAGACTGTTAGTGATGAGAGTGAGTTAGTGAGAGAGTGAGTTAGTGAGAGGAGTGATAGTTTAGTGAGAGTTAGTGATAGAGAGTGTAGTTAGTGAGAGAGTTGAGTTAAGTGTAGAGTAGAGTTTAGTGATGGTGAGTTGTGAGTTAGTTGAGAGTTAGTGAGAGAGAGGAGTTAGTGAGTAGTGAGAGGTTAGTGGAGAGTTAGTGAGAGAGTTGAGTTAGTGATATGTGTGTGGAGTTATGTGAGTAGTTAGTGAAGATTGTGAGTTAGTGATTGAGAGTGAGTTAGTGAGAGTTAGTGATGAGATGTGAAGTTAGTGAGAGTTAGTGATGTGAGTGTGTTAGTAGAGATGTTGTGTTGAGTGAAATATGTGAGTTAGTGAGAGTTTGTGAGAGATGTGAGTTTGTGAGGAGGTGAGTGAGTGAGTGAGTGTGTTTGTGAGAGTTAGTGATGGAGTGAGTAAGTGTGAGTTAGGTGACGAGTGTGGTTTAGTGTGAGTTAGTGAGAGGAGTGAGTTTGTGTGAGAGTTGAGTTTAGTGTGAGAGTTAGTGAGAGAGTGATTGTTAGTGAGATGTTGGTAGTGAGAGTGTTGAGTTGGTGAGTAGTTTAGTGAGAGAGTGTGTTTGTGGAGATGTTAGTGAGAGTGTCGTAGTTAGTGTGAGTTAGTGAGAGAGTTGAGTTTGTGACGGAGAGTGTGTTAGTGTGAGACGTGAGTTAGTGAGAGTTTTAATGAGAGATTGGTTAGTGAGGTTTGTGAGAGGAGTTGAGTTATGTGTGTGGTGAAGTTTGTTGTGTGTTAGTTGTGATGTGAGTGTGTTAGGGATTGAGTGTGTTTTGTGAGAGTTAGTGAGAGGGCTGAGTTATTGTGATGGTTTAAGTGAGAGAGTGAGTTAGTGAGAAGAGTGTGTTTGAGTTAGTGAGTGTTATGTGATGAGAGTGAGTTTGTGAGATGTTTAGTGTACGAGGAGTGTTTTAGTGAGAGTTTGTGAGGAGTGTGTGTTAGTGAGAGGGGAGTTTTGTGAGAGAGTGTGTTAGTGATGAGTTAGTGAGTGAGTGAGTTTGTGACGTAGGTTAGTGAGAGAGTGAGTTAGTGAGAGAGATGAGTTAGTGTAGAGTTAGTGAGAGAGTGAGTTAGTGGAGTTAGTGAGAGACAGTGAGATAGTGAGAGTTAGTGATGAGAGTGAGTTAGTGAGAGAGTGGTTAGTGAGAGTTAGTGACGAGAGTGAGTTGTGAGTAGTTAGGAGAGAGTGTGTTAGTGAGAGTTAGTGTGATGTGTGTGTAGTTAGGTGGAGTTAGTATGTGAGTGTGAGTTAGTGAGAGTTAGTGAGAGTGTGAGTTAGTGAGAGTTGATGTGAAGAGTGTAGTTAGTGAGAGGTTAGTGAGGTGAGTGAGTTTGGAGAGAGTGAGTTAGTGTTGAGAGAGAGTGAGTTAGTTGATGGGAGTGAGTTTGGAGAGTTTAGTGAAGAGAGTGAGGTAGTGAGAGTTAGTGAGAGAGTGAGTTGGTGAGTAGTGTGATGTTGAGTTCAGGGAGAGAGTGAGATAGTTGAGGGTTAGTGTGTGAGTGAGTTAGTGAGGTAGAGTGTGTTAGGAGAGTTAGTGAGGTAGTGTGAGTTAGTGGAGAGTTAGTGAGTGAGGTGTTAGTGAGTGTTAGGAGAGAGTTGTGTTAGTGAGAGAGTGAGGTAGTGAGAGTTAGTGAGTTGAGTGAGTTAGTGAGTTGGTTATGTGATGAGTGTGAGTTAGTGAGTGTTGTAGTGATGAGAGTGAGTTAGTGTTGGAGAGTTGAGTTAGTTGTGAGGTTTAGTGAAGGAGATGTGAGTTAGTGAGTGAGTGATGTTAGTGAGAAGTTAGTGAGAGAGTGAGTTTAGGGAGGAGTAGTGTGTTTAATGTATGGGAGAGTTAGTGAGGAGAGTGTGTTAGTGAGAGTTAGTGACGAGAGTGGTAGATGTAGGAGAGTGAGTTAGTGAGAGAGTGAGTTAGTGAGAGAGTGAGTTAGTGAGAGTTAGTGAGAGGGAGTTAGTTGAGAGAGTGAGTAGTGATTGAGAGTGATGTTAGTGAGAGTTGTGAGAGAGTGAGTTTTGTGAGTGAGAGTGATGTTAGTGAGAGTTATTGAGAGAGTGTAGTTAGTGGAGAGTTAGTGAGAGACGTGAGTGTTAGTGAGAGTTAGTGAGGATGTTGAGTTAGTGTGAGTTTAGGTGAGAGTGAGTTAGTGAGAGTTAGTGAGGGTGGAGGAGTGATGTTAGTGAGATGAGTGAGTTAGTTTAGTGAGAGAGTGATGTTAGTGAGAGAGTTAGTGAGAGAGTGGGTTAGTGGAGGAGAGTGAGTTAGTGTGAGCTTTGTTAGTGAGTGAGTTAGCTGGAGTTAGTGAGGAGAGGGTGAGTTAGTGAGAGTTTAGTGAGAGAGTGAGTTAGGGAGAGTTAGTGAGGAGAGTGATGAGTTAGCTGAGGAGCGTGAGTTGTGAGAGAGTGGAGTTTAGTGAGGAGTTTAGTGAGAGAGTGGATTAGTGAGAGTTAGATGAGAGGAGGAGTTCGTGAGTGAGTGAGTTTAGGAGAGTTTAGTGAGGAGAGTGAGTTAGTGAGAGAGTGGTTAGTGGTGAGATGTGAAGTTTAGTGAGAGTTAGTGATGAGATTGTGGAGTTAGAGAGGAGTTAGTTGAGAGAGTGTGTTTAGTGAGAGAGGTGAGGTCTAGTGAGAGTAGTTGTAGAGTTAGTGAGAGTTAGTGAGAGAGTGAGTTAGTGAGAGAGTGTAGTTTAGTGAGTAGTTAGGGATGAGAGTGAGTTTGTAGTGAGAGATAGTGAGTTAGTGAGTAGTGTGATGTTTAGGTTGAGAGTTGTAGAGAGAGAGAGTGAGTTAGTGAGAGTTAGTGACTGAGAGTGTAGTTAGTGAGAGTGTTGAGTTTAGTGATGAGAGTGAGTTAGTGAGAGAGTTATGAGAGTAAGTGAGTTAGTGAGAGTTAGTGAGAGTGTGTGGTTAGTGAGACGTTAGTGAGGAGTTGTGATGTTAGCGAAGTGAGTGAGTTAGTGAGAGAGTGATGTTAGTGAGAGTTAGTGAGAGTATGTGAGTTAGTTGAAGAGTAGTAGTGAGTTAGTGAGAGTTAGTGATGAGAGTGTCGTTAGTGTAGAGAGTTGAGTTACGTGGATGAGAAGTGAGTTAGTGAGAGTTTAGTGAGAGGTGATAGTGAGAGTTAGTGTAGAGAGTGAGTTTGTGAGAGAACGTGAGGTTAGTTTAGTGAGAGTTTTAGGGGGGAGGATGTGGTGTTTGTGAGAGTTAGTGAGAGTGTGATTTAGTGAGAGGTTTGGTGAGGAGAGTGAGTTAGTGAGAGTTAGTGAGAGATGTGAGTTAGTTGAGAGTTAGTGACGAGAGTGAGTTAGTTGAGAGTTTGTGAGATGAGAGTGAGTTAGTGAGAGTTAGTGAGGAGTGTGAGTTAGTTTGGAGGAGTGTGAGTGTAGTAGAGTGTGAGTTGTGATGAGTAGTGATGAGAGTGAGTTAGTGAGAGTTAGTGTATGAGTGAGTTAGTGAGAGTTAGTTGGAGAGGAGTGAGTTAGTGAGAGAGTTGTTAGATGAGCGTTAGTGATGAGTAGTGAGTTTAGTGATGACTTAGTGATGAGAGTGAGTTAGTGAGAGAGTGAGTTTCGTGCGTGAGTTTAGTGAGAGAGTGTGTTAGTGAGAGAGTGAGTTAGTGAGAGTGTGAGTTAGTGAGAGAGTGAGTTAGTGAGAGTTAGTGAGAGAGTGAGTTAGTGAGAGTTAGTGAGAGAGTGAGTTAGTGAGAGAGTGAGGTAGTGAGAGAGTGAGTTAGTGAGAGAGTTGAGTTAGTGTAGAGTTAGTGTAGAGAGTTGAGTTAGTGAGGAGATGTGCTGTTAGTGAGAGTTAGTGAGCGAGTGAAGTTTGGGAGAGATTAGTGAGTGGAGAGGAGTTAGTGAGAGTTTAGTGAGAGTGTAGTTTGTAGTTTGGTGAGAGGAGTGGTTAGTTGAGAGTTAGTGAGAGTGTGTGTTAGTGTGTGGTTAGTGTAGAGAGTGGAGTTAGTGAGAGTTAGTGAGAGAGTGAGTTAGTGAGAGAGTGAGGCTAGTGTGAACAGGAGTTAGTAAGAGAGTGATTGTTAGTGAGGTTAGTGAGTAGAGTGAGTTTGTGAGAGTTAGTGAGAGAGTTGAGTTAGTGAGTAGTTAGTGAGGAGTGAGTTAGTGAGTCGTTAGATATGAGAGAGTGAAGTTAGTGAGAGTTAGTGCGAGAGAGTCCGTTGGTTAGTGAGAGTTAGTGAGAGAGTGAGTTAGTGAGAGAGTGAGTTAGTGATGAGTAGTGAGTTAGGGGAGGAGAGTGAGTTAGTGAGAGTTAGTTGAGGAGAGTGAGTTAGTGGAGAGTTAGTTGTGGGAGAGTGTATGTAGGAGTGAGGTGTGTTAGATCGAGTGAGTGTGTTAGTGGAGATGTTTTAGTGAGAGTTTTGAGTGTAGTTAGTAGATGAGAGTGAGTTTAGTGAGAGTTTAGTGAGAGAGTGGTTAGTGGAGGTTAGTGAGAGAGTGAGTTAGATGAGAGTTAGTGTTGAGAGTGAGTGAGTGAGGAGTGAGTTTATGTAGAGATGGTTGTGAGAGAGTGATGTTTGTGTAGAGTTTGGTGAGAGTGTGAGTTAGTGAAGTGATGTTAGTGAGAGAGTGAGTTAGTGAGAGAGTGAGTTAGTGAGAGTTTGTGAGAGAGTGAGTTAGTGAGTGAGTGAGTTAGGGAGAGTAGTGATTTGAGTAGTGAGTTAGTGACGTGTATGTAGTGAGTTAGTGAGATTTACGTGAGTGAGAGTGTAGTTAGTGAGAGTTAGTGATATTATTTGGGAGTGAGTTAGTGAGAGAGTGAGTTAGAGAGAGAGTGAGTTTGTGTTGAGAGTTGAGTTAGTTGGAGAGTTAGTGAGAGAGGTAGTTAGTGTGTGAGTGAGTTAGTGTGTGTTATTAGTGTAGAGGTGAGTTTAGTGAGAGACGTGAGTTTGTGAGAGTTAGTGAGTGAGTGATGTTAGTGTGAAGAGTGAGTTAGTGTGAGAGTTAGTGAGAGAGTGAGTTATAGTGAGAGTTAGTGAGAGAGTGTAGTTTAGCTGTAGTGTTTGTGAGGAGAGTGAGTTAGCAGTGTAGAGTTAGTGAGAGATTGAGTTAGTGGAGAGATAGTTGAGTGAGTGAGTTATTGTGCGAGTAATGAGTTAGTAAGAGGAGTGAGTTAGTTGGGTTGTTAGTCGATTGAATGAGAGATGAGTTAGGTGAGAGCGTGAGTTAGTGAGTGTTTAGTGATGGCATAGTTGTTTTAGTGCAGTGTTAGTGTGAGAGTGAGTAGTGGAGTGTTATGTGTCGAGAGTGAGTTAGTGAGAAGGCCTATGTATTCTATATACCGTTGAGAGAGAGAGTGGAGTTAGTGAGGGGAGTGGTTTAGTGATGATGAGTGAGGTTAGTGGTAGGTAGTGAAGTTGAGAGATCGAGAACTGTAGTTCTTGGGAGGTAGTTAAGAGCACCGTAGTCTTGGAGGTAGTTAGAGGCACTGTAGTATTGGACCTTGTGTTAAGAGACCGTTGTCTTGGAGGTAGTTAAGAGTCTCCGTAGTCTTTGGAGGTAGTTAAGAGCACGTAGTCTATGGATGGTATGTTAAGAGCACCGTTTGTCTTGGAGGTAGTTAAAGAGCACCGTTAGTCTTGGAGTATTAAGGCAACTGTAGTTTGGAGGTTTGTTAAGAGAGCACTGTAGTCTTGGAGGTAGTTTAAGAGGTACCGTAGTCTGGAGGTAGTTAAGAGCACTGTATGTCTTGGATTTGGTAGTTAAGATGCATCGTAGTCTTTGAGGTAGTTAAGAGCACTGTAGTCTTGGAAGGTAGTTTAAGGAAGAGCACCGTAGTCTTGGAGTAGTTAAGAGGCACCGTATAGATCTTGGATGGTTAGTTAAGAAGCACCTTAGTCTTGTCGAGGTAGTTAAGAGTCACCGTAGTCTTGGAGGTAGTTAAGAGCTCGCCGTATTAAGTCTTGGAGGTAGTTTAAGAGCACCGTAGTCTTTGGATTTTGTTTTTCTTTTTGTAGTTTAGTTAAGAGCCGCACGGTAGTCTTGAGAGGTAGTTCAGAGCACCGTAGAGTCTTGGAGGTAGGTTAGAGCACCGTAGTCTGGGAGGTAGTTAAGAGCACTGTAGTCTTGGAGGTAGTTAAGGGCACCGTAGTCTTGTTAGGTAGTTAATGAGAACCGTATCTTGGAGGTAGTTAAGAGCACCTTTAGTCTTGGAAGGTAGATTAAGGTAGCACCGTAATTAAGTCCTTGAGGTTAGTTAAGAGAGCACTCGTAGTCTTGGAGGTAGTTAAGAGTCACAGGCAGGATGAATGGTGTCTGCATTATGTTACCGGCCGTCAGGTGGTAAGGAGGGGGGGGGGGCCGGGTAGCTGACAAAGGACAGTGTCACTTATGTACCGCTGCCGTATTTTTTTAAAACAATGGTGGTAAGGTGAGCGGTGTAGCTGACATGGACAGTGTCCACTTATGTTAGCGGCGTCAGGATGGTAAGGCAGCGGGTAGCTGCAATGACAGTGTCACATATGTACCGGCGGTCAGATGGTAAGGAGCGATGTTAGCTGACGCAATGGACAGTGTCACTTATTGTTCCGGCGTCAGATGGTAAAGGATTCGTGGTAGTGACAGAGTACAGTGGTCTGGCGAAAATCTACCATATTAAAGACATCAAGCATGTTGCACATGTATTTTAGTTTCAACTTGTCGCAGTTCGTGTTATTGCCATCCACTTACAAGGTGTGATTCATTTTTTTTCCTGGACCGCGAACAATCACAACCTCCTAGGACTACCACTACCCCGTCCCTCAGGTAGACCAACTTCCACTGTGGGAATACCACCTACCGTAGCATTGATTGATAATTGCGAAGTCATGACACATGTGCAAACATGGTTCAGAGAACCAAGGTGGTAAATTAGACACATGTAATTACCCCATAACATTGAACAATATAATACAGGACTGTATTATATCGACGCTCAGGAGGGGGACTGACTACCTCATGCCTCCTCCTGTTCTTTGTTTGGACTGATATAAGCCGTGTATGGCGAAACATTTCATCAGTAATGTTCCTAAGTATTGTTAATATGTCTAATTTATCAATTGGTTGGTATTATATATATCAATTATCAACAGTACCTGAGGTACTGTTGCGTTGGGTATCTTCGTGGTAAACTCTGGGAAACATGAATTGTGGGTGGGGTTGGTCTAGAGTAAGGACCTAACATTGTTTTGGGTCCAGTAGGCGTCGGTAGTGCTCATTCATTCTTATGTTCAATGTTTTAACTATGACACAGTTGTTGACTGGTGCAGACAGCATGTGTTCAACACCTTTGTCTACACTGTACTATGTACGTGTGTATTGTAGTGTGTATATTGTTATTGTGTACGTGAAATTTTAAGTGTATTGTTATCGCATTTTTTATGTATTTATTGTACGTATTTGTTCGTGTTGTAGTGTACGTGTAATTGTGTGAGTGAATTAGTGAGAGAGTGAGTGGAGATGAGTGAGTAGTGAAAGAGAGGGAGCTAGTGAGTGAGAGTGAGCTAGTGAGTGTAGTGAGATACAGTGAGGAGTGTGTGCTAGTGAGAGAGTAGAGTTAATAAGGAGAGTGAGTTAGTGAGAGTTAGTGAGAGTGTTGAGTTAGTGAGAGAGTGAGTTAGTGGATGAGTTAGGAGAGAGTGAGTTAAGTGTTGAGGTTGAGTTATTGTGGAGTTAGTGAAGTGGTGAGTTAGTGAAGTAGAGTGTGTTTGTTTAGAGTTAGTTTGAGAGAGTGAGGTTAGTGAGAGAGTGAGTAGTTGGAGAGTGATTTATGTGAGAGAGTGAGTTAGTGATTGAGAGTGTGAGTTAGTGAGAGAGTGGAGTTAGTGAGTTGGAGAGTTGAGTTAGTGAATGAGATTGTGTTGTTATGTGAGAGAGTGAGTTAGTGTGAGAGTGAGCTTGTGGAGAGTTTTTTAAGTGAGAGAGTGAGCTTTAGTTGTAGAGGTTTAGTGACGAGAAAGTACGTTAGTGAGAGTTTACGTGAGTGAGGAGTTAGATTGTGAGTGATGTGAGTTAGGGAGAGTTAGTGTGAGTTAGGTGTGAGTTTTGTGAGATTTGTGAAGAGTTTAGTGAGAGAGTGTAGTTTGTGTGAGTTTTGTGGTGGGTGTGAGACTGGGCTTGTAGTGGATGGGTGGGGGGGATAATTTTGGGGGGTGTTGTTAGTGTGTTGTTTGTGAGTCGTGGGAGTTAGTGTGAGTCTAGTGAGAGTTGTGAGTTAGTTGAGAGTTAGTGGTTTTGAGAGTGTGTTTATGATGGTTAGTGTGAGAGTGAGTTAGTGAATGTTAGTGATGAGATGTGAGTTTGTGTGAGTTAGTGTGAGAGTGTGAGTTAGTGTGAGTTTGTGAGAGTTGAGTAGTGAGAGAGTGAGTTAGTGAGTGATGTGATTGTGAGTGTTGGAGAGTGTATGTTAGTGTGTGTTAGTTGAGAGTGTGTGTTAGTGAGAGTTTGTGAGGTGAGTGGAGTTTGTTGAGTTTTAGTGAGAGTAGTGTGTTTAGTGTGAGTTTAGTGTGAGTGTGAGTTTGTGAGGTCGTAGTGAGAGAGAGTGTGAGTTTGTGTGGTTTGGGAGTGTGATGTGTTAGTGAGAGTTAGTGTGAGTTTGTGAGAGAGTGTAGTTGTGAGAGTTAGTGAGTGTTTGTGTGTGAGTGTGTTAGTGAGAGTTAGTGTGAGAGTGAGTTTAGTGAGAGAGTTAGTGAGGTGTGGTGTTTGTGAGTGTTAGTGTGAGTGTGGGTAGTGAGAGTTAGTGAGAAGTGTGAGTCTAGTGATGTAGATGTGTGTTAGTGAGGAGGTTGTGAGTGTTATGTGAGAGTTATGTGAGAGAGTGAGTTTGTGAGATGTTTGTGCTTGAGTTAGTGAGAGTTAGTGTGAGAGATGTGTTTGTGATGTGTTTGTGTGAGTGTGAGTTAGTGAGTGTTTGTTGTGAAGTGTTTTGTTTGGTGTGGCTGTTTGTGAGAGTGAGTGTGTGAGTGAGGTGTGAGTAGTTTGTGATGAGGAGAGTGTGTTTGTGAGTTGTTAGTGAGTGTTGTGTAGTATTTGTGTAGTGGAGTGAGGTAGTGGTGAGTTTGTGAGGTAGTGTGAGTTTATGAGAGTGTAGTGAGTTTGTGATGAGTTAGTGGAGAGTGAGTTAGTTGAGAGTTTATGTGAGAGTTAGTGAGGGAGAGTGAGTTAGTGATGCGTTAGTGGCAGAGTTGAGTTAGTGAGAGTTAGTTGAGAGAGTGAAGTTAGTGATGATGCAGTTGAGTTTGTTGAGAGTTACTGTGAGAGTTACGTGTGAGTTAGCGAGAGGAGTGAGGTTAGTGAGAGTTAGTGAGAGATGAGTTAGTGAGAGAGTGAGTTTAGTGAGAGTTTGTGCAGAGTTGAGTTAGTGAAGAGGAGTGAGTAGTGAGAGTTAGTGAGAGTTAGTTAGAGTTATGTGGGATGAGTGAGTTAGTGAAGAGGAGTGAGTAGTGTGAAGTTAGGGAGAGAGTGAGTTAGTTGAGAGAGTGAGTTAGTGAGAGTTAGTGGAGAGTGTGTTAGTGAGAGTTAGTTGAGAGAGTGAGTTAGTGATGAGAGGTGAGTTAGTGAAGAGTGACGTTAGTGAGGAGTTAGTGAGGAGAGTGAGTTGGTGAGAGTTAGTGAGAGAGTGTAGTTAGTGATAGAGTGAGTTAGTGAGAGTTAGGAGAGAGTGATTAGTGAGAGAGTGAGTAGTGATAGGAGCGTGAAGTTAGTGAGAGTTAGTTCTGAGAGTTTGAGGTTCAGTGAGTGTTAGTTGGGGGAGTGAGTTAGTGGAGAGTTGTGAGAGTGGTGAGTTAGTGAGAGAGTGAGTTACGTTGAGAGTGGAGAGTGAGTGTAGTGTCTGTGTTTTGAGAAGGAGAGTGAGTTAGTGAGACTTAGTGAGAGAGTGGTTAGGAGTGATGTTAGTGTGAGAGTGTGTTAGTGAGGAAGTTAGTGAGAGAGTGGGTTATTGAGAGAGTGAGATTAGTGAGAGAAGTGAGGTCTAGTGAGCAGGAGAGTGAGTTAGTGAGAGTTAGTGATGAGAGGAGTTTTTATTAGTCGTAGCGAGTGAGTTAGTGAAGAGAGTGGTTAGTTGAGATGTGTAGTGTAGAGATGTGAGTTAGTGATAGTGTGTGTTAGTGAGAGTTAGTGAGAAGTTGAGTTAGGTGAGAGTTTGTGATGAGAGTGAGTTTGTTGAGAGTTTAGTGAGAGAGTGAGTGTTTAGTTGAGAGGTTAGTTGAGAGAGTGAGTTCAGTTGAGAGAGGTGTGTTTACGAGAAGAGAGTGAGGTTTGTGAAGAGTTAGTGAGAGGTGAGTTAGTGAGAGTTAGTGGGTGAGTGGTTAGTGAGAGAGGAGTTAGTGAGAGTTTAAGTGAGAAGAGTGAGTTAGTGCGAGAGTGTTAGTTATGTTGAGAGGAGTGAGTTAGTGAAGAGAGTGAGTAGTGGAGTTAGTGAGTGAGACGTGAGTTAGTGAGAGTTAGTGAACGAGAGTGTAGGTTAGTTGAGAGAGTGTAGTTAGTTGAGAGTTTAGTGAGAGAGTGAGGTTAGTGAGGGAGATTGAGAGTTGAGTTTAGTGAGAGAGTGAGTTAGGGTAGAGGTTTGTGAGCAGAGTGAGTTAGTGGAGAGTTAGTGAGAGAGTGAGTTAGATGAGTGTTAGTGAGAGAGTGAGATAGTGAGGAGTTAGTGAGAGAGTGAGTTTGTGAGAGTGTGAGTTGTGAGAGAGTGAGTTAGTGACTTGAGAGAGTGAGTTAGTGAGAGTTATGTGAGAGTGTGACTGTTTGTTGTGAGTTAGTGAGCAGAGGTTGGTGTTTAGTGAGAGTTAGTGATTGAGAGATGGATTGTTAGTGAGAGTAGTGAGTTAGTGAGGAGTGTAGAGTTAGTGCTGTAGATGAGTTAGTTGAGAGTTAGTGAGAGAGTGAGTTAGTGAGTCGACGTGAGTTAGTGTTTGAGAGTGAGTTAGATGAGAGTTAGTGATGAGAGTGAGTTAGTGAGAGAGTGATGTTTTTGAGTGTGCTTAGTGAGAGAGTGAGTTAGTGAGTGTTAGTGAGAGTGTGAGTAGTGAGAGTTAGTGTAGAGAGTGTGTTATGTGAGAGAGTGTGTTAGTGAGAGAGTAGTGAGAGAAGTAGAGTTATGTGAGAGTTAGTGAGGAGGAGTGAGCTTAAGTGATGGTAGAGTGTGTTAGTGAGAGAGTGAGTTAGTGAGAGCGTGAGTTTGTGTAGAGTTAGGTGTAGAGAGTGAGTTAGTGAGAGTTAGGAGAGAAGAGAGTGTGTAGTTCGCTGTTAGTGAGGTGAGTGAGTTATGTGAGAGTTAGTGAGGGGGAGAGTGAGTTAGTGAGAGTTAGTGAGAGAGTGTAGATTTAGTGAGTGTGTTAGTGCCGATGAGTGAGGTTAGTGAGAGTTAGTGAGAGAGTGAGTTAGTGAGAGTTAGTGAGAGACGGAGTTTAGTGAGAGTAGAGAGTTTAGTGATGAGAGAGAGAGGGAGAATAGTGAGTTGGAGTAGTTAGTGGAGATGAGGTGAGTTAGTGGTGAGTTAGTGAGAGAGTGAGGTTAGTGAGAGTTATGAGAGAGTGAGTTAGTGAGAGTTAGTGAGAGAGTGAGTTCAGTGAGAGAGTGATTGTTAGTGAGAGAGTGGGTAGTTGAAAGAGAGTGTGTTTAGTGAGAGTTAGTGAGTGGAGTGAGCTTAGTTGAGAGTTAGATGAGTGAGTAGTGATGTTGTTTGAGAGTTTAGTGATGAGTAGTGATTGTTAGTGAGAGTTTGTGAGAGAGTTGAGTTAGTCGAGGTGGTTATGTGAGAGAGAGTGAGTTATTAGTGGAGAGTTAGTGTGAGAGTTGAGTTAGTGATGAGAGTGAGTTAGTGAGAGAGTGAGTTAGGAGAGTTATGTGAGAGGTGAGTAGTGAGAGTTAGTGAGAGATGTGAGTTTGTGATGAGTAGTGATGGAGAGTGAGTTAGTGAGGGAGTGTGATGTTAGTGAGAGAGTGGAGTTAGTGGAGGAGAGTGAGTTAGTGAGAGTTAGGAGAGAGTTGAGTTAGTGAGAGTTAGTGAGAGATGTGAGTTAGTGGTAGTGGTGTATGTTTAGTGATGAGAAGTGATGTTAGTGAGGAGGGAGTTTGTGACGAGAGTGAGTTTGTAGTGAGAGAGTGAGATAGTGAGAGATGTGAGTTAGTGAGAGAAGTTGAGTTAGTGAGAGTTAAGTTGAGTTAGTTGAGAGAGTGAGTTAGTGAGAGTTTAGTGGAGTAGTGAGTTAGTAGTGAGAGAGGTGAGTTAGTGAGGTTAGTGAGAGATGTGAGTTAGTGAGAGAGCTGAGATTAGTGAGTGAGAGTGAGTTGTGAGAGAGTTGAGGTTAGTGAGAGAGTGAGTTAGTGAGGAGTTAGTGAGAAAGTGAGTGAGTTAGTGAGAGTTAGTGAGAGAGTGTATGTTAGTGAGAGAGTGAGTTAGTGGGAGAGAGTGTGTTTGTGAGGAGTGAGTTAGTGGAGATTGTGAGTTTAGTTGAGAGAGAGTGAGTTATGTGAGAGGTTGAGAGTTAGTGAGAGGGAGTGAGTTAGTGAGGTGAGAGTGAGTTAGTAGTGGTAGTTAGTGAGAGAGAGTGATGTTATTGAGAGAGTGATTTGAGTGTTAGTGAGAGTAGTGAGAGATTGAGTTAGTGATGAGAGTGAGTTGTAGTGTGAGGTTAGTGAGAGTGTGAGTTAGTGAGAGATGTGAGTTAGTGAGAGAGTGAGTTAGTGTATGAGTGTGAGTTAGTTGAGAGTTAGTGATTTGAGAGTTGAGTTTGTTGGAGACGTGAGTTTAGGAGGAGAGTTAGTGAATGAGATGAGTTAGTGAGAGAGTGTAGTTCATGAGTTTAGTGAAGAGAGTGAGTTAGTGGAGAGGTGATGTTTAGTGTAGAGTTTGTTGATGGGAGAGTGAGTTCAGTGACTGAGAGTGAGTTAGTGAGGAGTGAAGTTAGTGAAGTAAGAGAGTGAGTTTAGTGCGTAGTGTTAGTTGACGAGATGTGAGTTAGTGATGGGGAGGGGTGAGAGTGTGTTAGTGAGAGTTAGTGAGTAGAGTGAGTTAGTGAGAGTTAGTGTAGAGGAGTGAGTTATGTGAGAGGAGTGAGTTAGTGAGAGTTAGTAAGAGAGTGAGTTAGTTGACGAGGAGCTTAGTGAGTTAGTGAGAGTTTAGTGAAAGTAGAGTGAGTTAAGTGGGTTTGAGTGAGTGGGAGTTAGTGAGATTTAGTGAGAGATGTGAGTTTGTGAGATAGTTAGTGAGTGATGTGAGTTAGTGAGAAGTTAGTGAGAGATTATGTGATTAGTATGTTCTGTGTCGAACTACTCCGTCAGATGGTGGATTTGTGCTATAATTGTGACAGAGTGAGTCGACTAACTAGCCAATTGCTAGTGAGAGGGTGATTGTTCAGTGATTTGGTGAGTGAGTTAGTGAGAGTAGTTAGTGGAGAGTGAGTTAGTGAGGTTAGTGAGAGAGAAGTGTAGTTAGTGTAGAGATGTGAGTTAGTGAGAGATTAGTGAGAGGAGTGAGTTAAGTGATAGAGAGTGAGTTAGTGAGAGTTAGTGAAGAGAGTTGAGTTTAGTGATGAGAAGTGAGTTGAGTGATGAGAGTGAGTTAGTGAGAGTAGTGATGTATTAGTGAGACGTTGTGATGAGACGGGTAGTTAGTGATGAGAGTGAGTTATTGTGAGAGTTAGTGAGAGAAGTGAGTTAAGTGAGGAGAGTGAGTTTGTTTTTAGAGAGTGAGTTTAGTGATGAGTTGAGTGAGTTAGTAGAGAGTTAGTTGTAGAGAGTGAGTTTTTAGTTGAGAGAGTGAGTTAGTGAGAGTTTAGAGTGATGAGTAGTGAGTTAGTGAGAGTAGAGATGTTACGTTGAGATGTTTAGTGAGAGAGTGGATGTTAGTTGAGATGTAGTGAGTTAGTGAGAGGTAGTTGAGTTTAGTGGAGAGTGAGTTAGTGTAGGAGTTAGTGAGTAGTATTGGTTAGTCGATGATATGAGTGGTGTGTTAGTGAGAGAGTGAGTTAGTGAGAGTTTTGGACAAGAGATATGTGAGTTAGTGAGAGAGTGAGTAGTGAGTGTTTAGTGAGAGTAGTGGTTAGTGAGAGAGTGAGTTAGTGAGAGAGTGAGTTAGTGACGAGAGTGATGATGTGTAGTGAGAGAGTGAGTTAGGAGAGTTTTAGTGAGAGAGTTTTGTAGTTAGTGAGAGGTTTAGTAGAAGAGATGTTGAGTTAGTGTGAGAAGTTGAGTTATGTTGAGGCTGAGTGTAGTTAGTGAGAAGTGTGAGTTATGTGGAGAGTAGTGAGATGAGTTTGAGTTAGTGAGAGAGTGAGTTAGTGAGGGTTAGTGAGGAGAGTGAGTTAGTGATTGAGAGTGAGTTAGTGAGAGTTAGCTGTAGAGAGTGAGTTATTGATGAGTTAGTGAGATGATTGTGATGTTAGTGAGAGTTAGTTGGTAGAGAGTTGAGTTTAGTGAGAGTTTAGTGAGAGAGCGAGTGAGTTAGTTGGAGTTAGTGATCGTGTGTTTGTGAGGTTAGTGTAGAGTTAGTGGAGAAGAGTGAGTTAGTTGATGAGTTAGTGATAGAGTGTGTAGTGAGAGTTAGTGATGAGAGTGAGTTAGTGAGAGTTAGTGTGAGAGTGGTTAGTGAGAGATGTGAGTGAGTGAGATGTTAGTGGTGAGTGAGTTATGTGAGAGATCGTGGTTAGTGATGAGAGTGAGTTAGTGAGAGAGTGAGTTAGTGAGAGTGTTGTGAGGAGAGTGAGTTAGTGAGAGAGTGAGTTAGTGAGAGATGTGAGTTAGTGTGATAGAGTGTGTTTCTAGTGAGGAGTTGAGATGTTAGTGAGAGAGTGAGTTAGTGTAGAGAGTGAGTTAGGAGAGTAGTTAGGAGAGAGTGAGTATAGTTGAGCGCTTTAGTGAAGTGAGATTGATGTAGTGAAAGAGAGGGAGTTGAGTGAGAGTTAGTGAGAGAGGTGGTTAGTGCTGTTAGAGTGAGTGTAGTTTGTGAGAGTTTAGTGAAGAGAGTGAGTTAGGTGAGAGTAGCTGAGTTTGTGTGAGTTAGTGTGAGAGTGAAGTTAGTGTAGAGTTAGCTGAGAGATGTTGATTAGTTTAGTGATAGATAGCTGAGAAGAGTGATGGGTAGTGAGAGTTTTATGTGAGGAGAGTGATGTTAGTGAGAGAGTGAGTTAGTGAGAGATGGTGAAAGTTAAGTGAGAGTTATGATGAGAAGGACGTGAGTTAGTGAGATTTTTTGTGAGAGAGTTGAGTTAGTGAGGAGTGAGCTTTGTGTAGATGTAGTGTAGTTAGGGAGAGTTAGTGAGAGAGTGAGTTATGTGAAGAGTGAGTTTAGTGTGAGGTTAGTGTAGAGAGTGAGTTAGTGAAGTCGAGAGTGAGTTTTAGTTGAGTTTTGAGAGTGAGTTATGTGAGAGAGTGTGTTAGTGAGAGTTAGTGAAGAGAGTGAGTTAGTGAGGAGAGTAGAGTTAGTGAAGAGAGTGTAGTTTAGTTGAGAGAGATTATGTGAGAGAGTGAGTTAGTTGAGAGAGAGTGTTAGTTGAGAGTTAGTTGAGAGAGTGGATGTTTGGTGAGAGATTGTGAGTTAGTGGAGAGTTAGTGAGGAGAGTGAGTTAGTGAGAGTTTGTGTTTTGATGATGTGAGTTAGTGAGTGAGGTGAGTTGTGAGTGTTAGTGTTGAGTTGTGATGATTATGTTAGATGAGAGTGAGTTAGTGGAGTGTTAGTGAGAGATAGTTGAGTTAGCGGAAGATGGTGATGTTAGTGATGAGAGGTGAGTTAGTTGAGAGAGTGAGTTAGTGAGTGTTAGTGAGAGAGTGAGTTAGTGAGAGAGTTAGTGAGAGAGTGAGCTAGTGAGAGAGTGAGCTAGTGAGAGAGTGAGCTAGTGAGAGAAAGAGCAAGTGAAAGAATGAGCTAGTGAGAGAGTGAGCTAGTGAGAGAGTGAGCTAGTGAGAGAGTGAGTTAGTGAGAGAGTGAGCTAGTGAAAAAAGTGAGCTAGTGAGAGAGTGGCTAGTGAGAGAAAGAGCAGTGAAAGAATTTGAGCTAGTGAGAGAGTGAGCTAGTGGAGAGAGTGAGCAAGTGAGAGAGTAAGAGAGTGAGCTAGTGGAGAGTGAGAGTGAGAGAGTGAGAGAGTGAGTTAGTGAGAGAGTGAGCTAGTGAGAGAATGAGAGAGTGAGCTAGTGAGAGAGTGAGCTAGTGAGAGAGTGAGCTAGTGAGAGAATGACAGAGTGAGCTAGTGAGAGAGTGAGCTAGTGAGAGAGTGAGCTAGTGAAAGAATGAGCAAGTGAGAGAGTGAGCTAGTGAAAGAGTGAAACTAATGATGAGGCGAGCTAGTGAGTGAGAGAGAGAGAGAGAGAGTGAGTGAGAGAGGATGAGAGAGAGAGAGAGAGAGAGTGAGTCTGGATTAACAAATTTCAACTCACAAAGCTCAGTGACTACTAATTAAGATTTTTTCAACCTGCCATAATACCACTTACAGCACCTGACGCTTTAACCGGACTTTTCCAAATTTGTAATAAAGTGTATACGTGGAATATGTGAAATCTCTCTCTCTCTCTCTCTCTCTCTCTCTCTCTCTCTCTCTCTCTCTCTCTCTCTCTCTCTCTCTCTCTCTCTCTCTCTCTCTCTCTCTCTGTTGGCAGGTAAGACTCCCACTCTCCTGCAACTCCTGCCTGCCTCCACTAACTCCCTGGTTCTCTCCTCCCACAGGAGGGCGCCCATAGCCTCACTGGAGTGCATGGAGGACTTGACTGGCTGTGGAGGTGATCATGTCTCTACCAGAAGTGACTCCCAGGCTATCGTCTCCAGACAGTCATCTCTGGTCTCCAGTCTACGATACAAGCCACTTGGCAAGTCTGGTCTCCGAGTCTCTCAGCTGGGTCTTGGTGAGTACTGTCTCTCACTGTCTCTCAGCTGGGTCTTGGTGAGTACTGTCTCTCACTGTCTCTCAGCTGGGTCTTGGTGAGTACTGTGTCTCAGCTGGGTCTTGATGAGTACTGTCTCTCACTGTTCTTTAGCTGGGTCTTGGTGAGTACTGTCTCTCACTGTCTCTCAGCTGGGTCTAGCTGAGTACTGTGTCTCAGCTGGGTCTTGGTGAGTACTGTCTCTCACTGTCTCTCAGCTGGGTCTTGGTGAGTACTGTCTCTCACTGTCTCTCAGCTGGGTCTAGCTGAGTACTGTGTCTCAGCTGGGTCTTGATGAGTACTGTCTCTCACTGTCTCTCAGCTGGGTCTTGGTGAGTACTGTCTCTCACTGTCTCTCAGCTGGGTCTTGGTGAGTACTGTCTCTCAGCTGGGTCTTAGTGAGTACTGTCTCTCAGCTGGGTCTTAGTGAGTACTGTCTCTCAGCTGGGTCTTGGTGAGTACTGTCTCTCAGCTGGGTCTTGGTGAGTACTGTCTCTCAGCTGGGTCTTGGTGAGTACTGTCTCTCACTGTCTCTCAGCTGGGTCTTGGTGAGTACTGTCTCTCAGCTGGGTCTAGGTGAGTACTGTCTCTCAGCTGGGTCTTGGTGAGTACTGTCTCTCAGCTGGGTCTTGGTGAGTACTGTCTCTCAGCTGGGTCTAGGTGAGTACTGTCTCTCAGCTGGGTCTTGGTGAGTACTGTCTCTCAACTGGGTCTTGGTGAGTACTGTCTCTCAGCTGGGTTTTTTGGTGAGTTACTGTCTCTCAGCTGGGTCTAGCTGAGAAACTGTCTCTCAACTGGGTTTGGTGAGTATGTCTCTCAGCTGGGTCTTGGTGAGTACTGTCTCTCAGCTGGGTCTAGCTGAGTACTGTCTCTCAGCTGGGTCTTGGTTAGTACTGTCTCTCAACTGGGTCTTGGTGAGTACTGTCTCTCAACTGGGTCTTGGTGAGTACTGTCTCTCAACTGGGTCTTGGTGAGTACTGTCTCTCAGCTGGGTCTTGGTTAGTACTGTCTCTCAACTGGGTCTTGGTGAGTACTGTCTCTCAGCTGGGTCTTAGTGAGTACTGTCTCTCAACTGGGTTTAGGATTTACTGTCTCTCAACTGGGTCTTGGTGAGTACTGTCTCTCAACTGGGTCTTGGTGAATACCGTCTCTCAACTGGGTCTTGGTGAGTACCGTCTCTCAGCTGGGTCTTAGTGAGTACTGTCTCTCAGCTGGGTCTTGGTGAGTACTCTCTCAGCTGGGTCTTGGTGAGTACTGTCTCTCAACTGGGTCTTGGTGAGTACTGTCTCTCAACTGGGTCTTGGTGAGTACTGTCTCTCAGCTGGGTCTTGGTGAGTACTGTCTCTCAGCTGGGTCTTGGTGAGTACTGTCTCTCAGCTGGGTCTTGGTGAGTACTGTCTCTTACGGTCTCTCAGCTGGGCCTTAGCGAGTACTGTGTGTACTCACCTAACTGTGGTTGCAGGGATCGATTCAAAGTTCCTGGTCCTGCCTCTTCACTGATCGCTACTGGGTCCTCTCTCTCCCTGTTCCATGAGCTTATCATACCTTATCTTAAAGCTACGTATGGTTCCTGCCTCCACTACTTTACTTTCAAGACTATTCCACTTCCTAACAACTCTATGACAGATGAAATATTTCTTAACATTTCTTTGATTCATCTGAGTCTTCGGCTTCCAATTATGACCCCTTGTGCTGTGTCCCATCTCTGGGGCATCCTGTCTTTGCCCACCTTGTCAGTTCCTCGCAGTATTTTATGTCATTATCATGTCTCCCCCTAACCCTCCTGTTTTCCAATGTCGTCAGGTCGATTTCCCTTAATCATTCTTTGTAGGACATTTCCAAGACTAATCTTGTTGCAAATCCTTTGCACCTTCTGTATTTTCTTGATGTATTTACCAGGTGTGGGTTCCAAACTAGTTTGCATTCTCCAGTATAGGCCTGACGTACACGGTGTACAAAGTCTTGAATGATTCCCTACTGAGGCATTGGAACACTATTCTTAGGTTTACCAGGTTTGAAGTATGTTCAAGGCATATTCCCCTAAGAAAGAAGAGAAGACGTAGACTGGAGAGGGAAAGACGCTCCCTCTACAGAGGACGACGAAGAATCACTGAGCTCTTCAAGAACGTTAGATTATCTGATACACGGAAGCGCTGAGCAGGGAAGTGGAAAGTATTGAACTTAAGTTAAAGGACTCTTACAAGACGCAGGAGAGACAGGAGGAACTAAAAGCAATTAGAGACATTGAAAAAAATTAGAAATATTTCTTTTCATACGCCAAAAACAAGGCAAATACCTCATTTGGTATCGGGCCCTTGCTCAGACAAGATGGGACTTACACAGATGACAACAAAGAAATGAGTGAGATACTGAAATTTCAATACGACTCTGTGTTTAGCGAACCACTAGTCAGTCTAAAGATCGACAGTCCAATTTTTTTTTTCATGAATGAGCCTCAAAACTCCATCACTGTATGTAGATTTCCGACATTACTCTAACTCTGATAGACTTTGAGAAAGCCATTGACAACATTCCTATGCACTCAGCCCCGGGCCCAGACTCATGGAACTCTGTGTTCATTGAGAACTGCAAGAAACCCTTTTCACGTGCCCTAAGTATACTATGGAGAAGGAGCTTAGACATGGGTGAAATTCCACAGTCACTTAAAATAACGGATATAGCCCCACTTCATAAAGGTGGCAGCAAACCATTAGCTAAGAACTATAGACCAATAGCTCTAACGTCCCACATCATAAAAATCTTCGAAAGAGTGCTAAGAAGCAGGATTGCAAACCACTTGGATTCCCAAAAACTGCACAATCCAGGGCAACATGGGTTCAGGGCAGGTCGCTCCTGCCTCTCACAACTACTGGATCACTATGATATGGCCTTGGATGCACTGGAAGAAAAACAGAATGCAGATGTAATATACACAGACTTAGCAAAAGCCTTTGACAAGTGCGATCATGGGGTAATAGCGCCCAAAATGCGTGCTAAAGGAATAACTTGCAAAGTGAGGAGATGGATCTTCAACTTTCTAACCAATCGAACATAAAGAGTAGTGGTCAACAGAGTTAAATCGGAAGCTACCATAGTGAAAAGCTCTGTCCCACAAGGCACAGTACTCGCCCCCATCCTGTTCCTCATCCTAATATCAGACATAGACAGATTTAATCCACAGCACCATGTCATCCTTTGCAGCCGATACTAGGAGCTGCATGAGACTGTCATCTATTGAGGACACGGTTAATTAACCTCCAAGAAGATATAAACCAAGTTTTCCAATGGGCAACGGGCAATATGATGTTCAATGAAGACAAATTCCAAGTACTCAGTTATAGAAAACTAAATGAGATACGTGTATTTAAATATATAAATAGTGATTCAAAGCTAATATGTACACAATATGTAGTGAAGAATGGTGCCGTGCCGATGTTGTGGGCACGTAGCTCTGAATCCTGGTTTGGAATGCCGAGCCGTTGTTGACGACGATGAGGGGGAGGGGGGTCACAGGTGGATGTGACTCTTGACACACTGAGTAGAAAGTGACCCCAACACAAGTAGAAATTCTGAGGAACAGAGGTACTGGGATCCTCTGACCACCACAACACTTGTGAAGCAGTTGAGCCGCCAGTAGAGAACCACCATGAAACGTTGGTGGGTTAGAACTGTGGAGCAGCTTCTAGAATGGTGTGTTGCAGATTGTGAGTCGGCTACTAGTGGAAGGGGTACCATTGTAGGGACAGATGCCAGACTGACTGTCAGATCTTTTCAAGATCAGTGCTGCCCCTCTTATCTCGACTGTGTCAGATGACCCAAGCTGAGAATCAAGGAGATTTGACGGGAACTGAAATTCAAGTGGCTGACAACCGGTCGGAGGGACACTCATCACTTCCCACCCTGTCCATTCCTGCCACTTCCTTGAATCTCCATCGGTTTTTGATGAGCAGTGCCACTCCTACCCACCTGCTTCCTGTCTTTCCTCAGGATCTGATATCTGGATGAAAAGATCACATCTGTTATCCCTTCAAGCTTTGCTTCTGTGAATGCTATGATGTCTGGGGATGCCTCCATGATTCTTTCATGCCACTCCTCACATTTATCTGTTATTCCATCTGCACTAGTATACCAAACTTTCAGCTTCTTTTCTAATACTGTGGTCAGGTGGGTTTGCTGTGATTGTGGGAGTCAGAGACCTGGCAAGATACTATGGGGGGCTGCTGTGTAGGTGGAGTTTGTGGTGGAAGGAGTGGGGGCTATGTGTACAGAGTATGGGTTGTTTTGGATTAGTTAGGTGGGGTTGTCGGGGTTGAGGGTTTTCTGTGGGTGATTCTGAGGGAGGTTTTGCTTACCCCTGGGTTCCCCTGCCCATCTCCATCCTTGACTCTCTTTCCTGCTCTATGCATCTTTGTGTCGTCTCTTTCACTTTCTGTCATGTTCTGTTGCAGTCAAGGCCCCATCTGTTCTCAGAAAACTTGTCAACTGTATCATGTCTTCCTCTCTTATCTCCTTCATGATATTTTCAATCCCCTTTTCCTCCCCTGTCGTATTACTTCGTAAGTTGCCCCTTCGGTCTCCTGAAGCCTCTTGCATTTGTTTTTGTATTTCATGTTCCATTGTCATTTTCCTTACAATTTCCTGGATCTCTGGTCTGATAACACCTCTGTAGGTGACCTGCCTCCCTCCCTTTCTTCACTCCCCACTCTGTCTGCTGTTCCTGTGCCCAATGGCCTGACACTTTCACGCCTCGACTTTTTGCAGGTTCCTTGGTGGTCTGATAGGGTCTCTGCATATGTCATGTCCATTCTCCTCTTTGGTTCTTTACTCTCTTTCAGCATCTTCAGTTCCTCCTATCAGTTCCATATACTAAACTCTGTGGCTTCAGCTTGTAACTCCCACTTCTTGCTCTCTGCATCCATTTTCTTCTTCATTTTATGGCTAAGATTGGACAGCTCTGCTGCTGCCCAATCTTTCTTCAGAGCCTCTCCCTCAGATCCTCCTCTCTGGGATGCTTTTTTTTTACCACAAAATGTATGTGTGTGTATTTGTGTGTGTATGTGTAATTGTATATGCATGTGTGTGAGAGAGAGGGAGAGAAAGGGAAGGAGAGAGGGGTGTGCGGGTGTTTGGGGGTTTTCATGAGGGTTTGTGGTGGTCATATCAGGTGGTGTCAAATGGTCTTTGTGAGTGTGTGTGTATATGTATACATGTATGTGTGTGTGTATGTATGTGTATGTGTGCTCACCTAATTGTTGTTTGCAGGGGTCGAGTCATAGCTCCTGGCCCCACCTCTTCACTGCTTGCTGCTGGGTCACTCCCTGCTCTGTGAGCTTTATCATACCTCTTCTTAAAGCTATGTATGGATCCTGCCTCCACTACATCACTTCCCAGACTATTCCACTTCCTGACAACTCTGTGACTGAAGAAATACTTCCTAACATCTCTGTGATTCATCTGAGTCTTCAACTTCCAACTGTGAGCCCTTGTTGCTGTGTCCCATCTCTTGAACATCCTGTCTTTGTCCACTTTGTCGATTCCTCTCAGTTTTTTTATTTTTTTATCATGTCAACCCTGTCCCTCCTGTATTAACATCACTTTCTTTTAACCTCTCCTCACAGAACATGCCCATTATCTCCGGGACTAGTTTCGTTGCAAACCTTTGTACTTTTTCTAATTTCTTAAAGTGCTTGCCCAGGTGTGGATTCCAAACTGGTGCTGCATACTCTAATATAGACCTGATGTACACGGTGTACAGAGTCCTGAATAACCCTTTACCGAGATGTCAGAAAGCTATTCTTAGGTTTGCTAGGCGCCCATATGCTGCAGCAGTTATTTGGTTGATGTGTGCCTCAGGAGATATGTTCAGTATTATACTCACCCCAAGATCATTTTCCTTAGATGAAGTAGCCTTTGGCACCCTAGGTTGTATTCTGTCTGCGGTCTTCCCTGACCTTCCCCGATCTTCATGACTTTACACTTGGCGGGGATGAACTCCAGGAGCTAGTTACTGGACCAAGCCTGTAGCCTGTCCAGATCCCTTTGCCGTCCTGCTTGGTCCTCCTCCAGCTGAATTCTCGTTAACTTCACATCGTCGGCAAACAGAGACACTTCTGAATCTATTCCATCATGTCATTCACATTTACCAGAAACAGTACCGGTCCTGGAACTGACCCCTGTGGAACCCCGCTCGTCACAGGCGCCCACTCTGACACCTCGTCACCTGCCAGGTATTTTCTGATCCATTGCAGTGTCTTCCCTGTTATACCTGCCTGGTCCTCCAGCTTTTGCACTAATATCTTGTGTGGAACCGTGTCAAAAGTCTTTTTCAAGTCAAAGAAAATGCAATCTACCCACCCCTCTCTCTCTTATCTTACTGCTGTCACCCTGTCGTAGAACTCCAGTAGATTTGTGACACAGGATTTCCCATCCCTGAATCCGTGCTGGCTGTCGTTGATAAGATCATTCCTTTCTAGGTGTTCCACCACTCTTCTGATAATCTTCTCCATGACTTTGCATACTATACATGTCAGCGACACTGGTCTATAGTTTAGTGTTTCATGTCTATCTCCTTATTTTAAAAAATTGGGACTACGTCTACGTCTACGTCTACGTCTACGTCTACGTCTACGTCTACGTCTACGTCTTCCATACCTCAGTTTCTATAGATGTTTTGAAGATTGTTGTTAGTGGTACACATAGTGCCTCTGCACCCTCTCTCAGGACCCACGGAGAGATGTGTGCTTGACTGTGTGTTTGCTTGTGTATGTGCATGCATGAATGTGTGTGCATGTGAACGTGTGTGTGTGCATGCGTGAATGTGTGCACGTGTGCATATGTGTGCATGAATGTGGGTGTGTATGCATGTATGTGTGTGTGTGTATGTGTGTGTGTGTGTGTGTTTGTATTTACTTATTTGTGGTTGCAGAGCTCATATCACAGCTCCTGGCCCCCTCTCCACTTTCTTAAGAGAGAGAGAGAGAGAGAGAGAGAGAGAGAGAGAGAGAGAGAGAGAGAGAGAGAGAGAGAGAGAGAGAGAGAGAGAGAGAGAGAGCAATCCACCAAACTTGCTGATGTAAAGACAATCTTCGGGAAGGTACAGCCACAGTGTAGTACTGTTGGCTGCCCGTCTTGTGGTATAAAGTCTGCCAGCTGTCTGCGAAGTGGAGGCCAGTGTGGAACCTTGATGACATTGTCTGTGTATGATCCCAGGAAGGTATCCCATTATTCACTAAGCTCCGCCTCCTCTACCTTAATATACTCACAAGTATACTGGGAGCTGGTCATAAAATTCCAGTATAGTGAAGTATAACTGTGTATACGTGTGTGTATGTTCGTGTATGGATTTCTGTACAAATGTACATATTCATATGTATACAGTACATGTGAGTATGTATTTTTGTGTGTATGTATATTTGTGTACCTTCGTGTGTAATTCTTTGTATGTATACGTGTGCAGATGTATGTTTATGTATATGTATGTATGTATGCTTGTGTATGCATACATACATACATCACCTTACCTCTGTGTGTCACCGGTGATTTAAAATCACTTGTCTCGTGATTTCATTACTATGTATATATATATATATATATATATATATATAATATATATATATATATATATATATATATATATATATATATATATATATATGTCGTGCCGAATAGGCAGAACTTGCGATCTTGGCTTAAATAGCAACGTTCATCTTGCCATACAGGACAAGTGAAAATTTGTGTATGCAATAATTTCGCCAAAATCATTCTGAACCTAACGAAAAAAATATATTTCACTGTGTTTGTTTAGTATTAAATTATTGTAAAGAAATCTAAAATATATTTAGTTGGGTTAGGCTAAAATAAATTGTTCTTGTTATAATAAGGTTAGGTAAGTTTTCTAAGATTCTTTTGGTGCAAAATTAATTTTTTTTACATTAACATTAATGAAAAAAATATATCTTTAAACGTATAAGAGAAAATTTTAGAAAGGACATAATTTTAAATGAGTTCTTGCTAATTGACCAGTTTTACATATTCGGCACGACATATATATATATATTATATATAATTATTATATATTATATATATATATATATATATATATATATATATATATAATATATATATTATATATATATATATATATATATATATATATATATATATATAATATATATATATATATATATATTATAAGCACAAGACAAAATTTCTGATAATAGTATGAAGGTTCTCACAAGAATTTGTCTTCCCAGGGACCTGGCTACTAATACTTGATCTCTGCCTCAACAGGTACCTGGGTGACATTCAGTCCTCAGGTGTCAGAGGAGACAGCTACTAATACTTGATCTCTGCCTCAACAGGTACCTGGGTGACATTCAGTCCTCAGGTGTCAGAGGAGACAGCTACTAATACTTGATCTCTGCCTCAACAGGTACCTGGGTGACATTCAGTCCTCAGGTGTCAGAGGAGACAGCTACTAATACTGGATCTCTGCCTCAACAGGTACCTGGGTGACATTCAGTCCTCAGGTGTCAGAGGAGACAGCAGAGGAGATCATCACAGTGGCTTACGAGGCCGGCATCAACCTCTTCGACCTGAGTGAGGCTTACAGTGGAGGTCGAGCAGAGGTTCAACTGGGCAACATTCTCAAGAAGAAGAACTGGAGGAGAACCTCGTATCATGTCATCACTAAGGTCTACTGGAACTCAAAGTGAGGCAACTCTTCTTTTTTGTCTTCTCTCCTCCTCCTCCTCCTCCTTCTCCTCTTCCTTGCCTGTTTGCACTCTTCTCAACAACAAGAACTGGATGAGAGAGTAATGAGATGCCATGCAGAAGGTCTGCTGAAACTCTTAAGTGAGGTAATCCATGACTCACGAAATCGTAATGACACGATTGTCTTCATCTCCCTCTTCCTCCTTCTCTCCTCTTCCTCCTTCTCTCCTCTTCCTCCTTCTCTCCTCTTCCTCCTTCTCTCCTCTTCCTCCTTCTCTCCTCTTCCTCCTTCTCTCCTCTTCCCTCTCTCTCTTCCTCCTTCTCTCCTTCCTCTCTCTCCTCTTCCTCCTTCTCTCCTCTTCCTCCTTCTCTCCTCTTCCTCCTTCTCTCCTCTTCCTCCTTCTCTCCTCTTCCTCCTTCTCTCCTCTTCCTCCTTCTCCTCCTCCTCATCCTTCTAACACTCTTCTCAAGAACTTCAAGGTCCACCAAAACAAAGTACTCCAACACAAGGTCTACCAACAAAAGGTCCGCCAACACAAGGTCCATCAACACTAGGTTTACCAACACAAGGTCCATCAACACAAGGTCCATCAACGCAAGGTCCATCAACACAAGGTCCGCCAACACAAGGTCCGCCAACACAAGGTCCAACAACACTAGGTTTACCAACACAAGGCCCTCCAACACAAGGTCCATCAACACAAGGTCCACCAACACAAGGTCCACTAACAACAGGTCCACCAATGCAAGGTCCACCAACACAAGGTCCAACAACACAAGGTCCACTAACGCAAGGTCCACCAACACAAGGTCCACCAACACAAGGTCCAAAACTTTAAGGTCCACTAACGCAAGGTCCACCAACACAAGGTCCACCAACACAAGGTCCAACAACACAAGGTCCACTAACGCAAGGTCCACCAACACAAGGTCCACCAACACAAGGTCCACCAACACAAGGTCCACTAATGCAAGGTCCAACAACACAAGGTCCACTAATGCAAGGTCCACCAACATAAGGTCCGCCAACACAAGGTCCACCAACACAAGGTCCACTAACACAAGGTCCAACAACACAAGGTCCACCAACACAAGGTCCACCAACACTAGGTCCACCAACACAAGGTCCAACAACACAAGGTCCACTAACGCAAGGTTCACCAACACAAGGTCCAATCACACAAGGTCCACCAACACAACGTCCACTAACACAAGGTCCAACAACACAAGGTTCACCAACACAAGGTCCTCCAAAACAAGTTCCACCAACACAAGATTCACCAACACAAGGTCCAACAACACAAGGTCCACTAACATAAAGTCCACCAACACAAGGTCCACCAACACAAGGTCCAACAACACAAGGTTCACCAACACAAGGTCCACCAACACAAGGTTCACCAACACTAGGTCCTCCAAAACAAGGTCCACCAACGCAAGGTACACCAACACAAGGTCCTCCAACACAAGGTCCACCAACGCAAGGTCCTCCAACACAAGGTTCACCAAAACAAGGTCCCCCCAAAAAAAGGTCCCCCCAAACACAAGGTCCAAACCAACGCAAGGTCCTCCAACACAAGGTTCACCAACACAAGGTCCTCCAAAACAAGGTCCACCAACACAAGGTCCTCCAACACAAGGTCCACCAACACAAGGTCCACCAACACAAGGTCCTCCAACACAAGGTTCACGAACACAAGGTCCTCCAAAACAAGGTCCACCAACACAAGGTCCTCCAACACAAGGTCCACCATCACAAGATCCTCCAACACAAGGTCCACCAACACAAGGTCTACCAACACAAGGTCCACCAACACAAGGTCCACTAACACAAGGTCCACCAACACAAGGTCCACCAACACAAGGTCCACTAACACAAGGTCTACCAGCACAAGGTCCACCAACACAAGGTCCACTAACACAAGGTCTACCAGCAGAAGGTCCGCTAACACAAGGACCACCAACACAAGGTCCACCAACACAAGGTCCTCCAACACAAGGTTCACCAACACAAGGTCCTCCAGCACAAGGTCCACCAACACAAGGTCCACCAACACTAGGTCCTCCAACACAAGGTCCTCCAGCACAAGGTCCTCCAACACAAGGTCCACCAACATAAGGTCCTCTAACTAACACAAGGTCCTCCAACACAAGGTCCTCCAACACTAGGTCCTATAACACAAGGTCCTCCAACACAAGGTCCTCCAACACTAGGTCCTCCAACACAAGGTCCTCCAACACAAGGTCCACCAACACAAGGTCCTCCAACACAAGGTCCTCCAACACTAGGTCCTCCAACACAAGGTCCTCCAACACAAGGTTCACCAACACAAGGTCCTCCAGCACAAGGTCCACCAACACAAGGTCCACCAACACTAGGTCCCCAAACACAAGGTCTCCAGCAAAAAGGTCCTCCAACACAAGGCCCCACCAACATAAGGTCCTCTAACACAAGGTCCACCAACACAAGGTCCTCCAACACAAGGTCCTCCAACACTAGGTCCTCCAACACAAGGTCCTCCAACACAAGGTCCACCAACACAAGGTCCACCAACACAAGGTCCTCCAACACAAGGTCCTCCAACACTAGGTCCTCCAACACAAGGTCCTCCAACACAAGGTCCACCAACACAAGGTCCACCAACACAAGGTCCACCAACACTAGGTCCTCCAACACAAGGTCCTCCAGCACAAGGTCCTCCAACACAAGGTCCACCAACATAAGGTCCTCTAACACAAGGTCCACCAACACAAGGTCCACCAACACAAGGTCCTCCAACACAAGGTCCTCCAACACTAGGTCCTCCAACACAAGGTCCTCCAACACAAGGTCCACCAACACAAGGTTTACCAACATAGTCGCATGTGTGTATATCCATGTATGTACACACGTGTTTATGTTCGTCTGCGTTCAGAGACGTGTACGTGCAGCTGGTGCTGTTCACACATGTACGTGCAGCTGGTGCTGTTCACACATGTACGTGCAGCTGGTGCTTTTCACACGTGTACGTGCAGCTGGTGCTGTTCACACTTGTACGTATGAACACATCTGTACTCAAGACGATGTTGTACAGTCATGTTTGTACAACTATGTCTTCATCGAGTTTGTTTTCTGGAGGTCGAGACTCAGCTCCTGGCCCTGTCTACTTGGCAATTTTCATCGGCTACATAAATTTTGGCTTTCTTGGAATTCATCATATCTAGTCTTGAAGCTGTGTACTTAGTCTGCCTCCATCACCGCCTCCACCACCGCCTCCACCACTGCCTCCACCACCGCCTCCACCACTGCCTCCACCACTGCCTCCACCACTGCCTCCACCACCGCCTCCACCACTGCCTCCACCACTGCCTCCACCACTGCCTCCACCACCGCCTCCACCACCGCCTCCACCACTGCCTCCACCACTGCCTCCACCACTGCCTCCACCACTGCCTCCACCACTGTCTTTCTTAGTCCTGTCAGTTCCTCTTAAGATCGGTAAGTAAAACATATATGGAACAGTTAGGTGTCTTTACTCCGATACAGAAGAGATGTGAAGACGATGTAATCAGTCCTTCACCCTTGATGATGTAGTTTAGAGGTGGTCAGTCCCTCTGCCCGGAGAAGAGTTTTTGTGGAGCGAAACCTCCAGTTTATGAAGGGGGCGATATCCCCTCTAGAAGGGGAGGTATTGACCCTCTTTAAAGTGGGTAGCCCTCTCAGAGAGGGCCAACACTCTTAAGAAGGGTTGTGAACAGTGTTGCTCGTTCCCACACGAACAGCTGCATGTGTTACATATCAAGAAACATTCCAAAGGCAACACAGATCAGAAACATATGTTGAACGAGGCGTCACAAGACACACTGGAGTACCTGCCCACTTGTACATACCAGTGGAAGCATGACGGAACTGCTGTTTCCCTAATTTAAAACATCCCCTGTTTGATAAACACGGCTTCTTCCTGCGCCGAGAACACCAAGAAAGAGTTATTCTACTCCTGTGTCCTGGAAGTGTATAAGACAGAGTCAGCAACTCCACTCTGAACAAGGAAGTGCCGGGTTGGGGATCTCAGATTGCGACTAATATCCATGGCGTGAATGTGTCGCAGAGGCACCGCAAGTGCGTAACCTTATTGATGAAGAGACAGTAATGACGTGCACATTCGTACACGCTTGATCATTGTGTCAATCTCCAGAGACACTAGAAGATAATCTAGTCCCTGTCCGAGTGAATGAAATTCTGCGCTAAAGGTAATCACGAGTGTAAGTGAACAAGTGTTACTCGTTTTCGTGTCGTTAGTTCCAAGTGATGGTAATGTGTACCTGCCATGTTGCGAGTGATAGTGAAGTGATGGTAATGTGTACCTGGCGTGTTGCGAGTGATAGTGATGGTAGTGTGTACCTGGCGTGTTACGAGTTTATAGTGAAGTGATGGTAATGTGTACCTGCCATGTTGCGAGTGATAGTGAAGTGATGGTAATGTGTACCTGGCGTGTTGCGAGTGATAGTGATGGTAGTGTGTACCTGGCGTGTTACGAGTGATAGTGAAGTGATGGTAATGTGTACCTGCCATGTTGCGAGTGATAGTGAAGTGATGGTAATGTGTACCTGGCGTGTTGCGAGTGATAGTGATGGTAGTGTGTACCTGGCGTGTTACGAGTGATAGTGAAGTGATGGTAATGTGTACCTGCCATGTTGCGAGTGATAGTGAAGTGATGGTAATGTGTACCTGGCGTGTTGCGAGTGATAGTGACGGTAGTGTGTACCTGGCGTGTTACGAGTGATAGTGAAGTGATGGTAATGTGTACCTGCCATGTTGCGAGTGAGAGTGAAGTGATGGTAATGTGTACCTGCCATGTTGCGAGTGATAGTGAAGTGATGGTAATGTGTACCTGCCATGTTGCGAGTGATAGTGAAGTGATGGTAATGTGTACCTGCCATGTTGCGAGTGATAGTGAAGTAATGGTAATGTGTACCTGCCATGTTGCGAGTGATAGTGAAGTGATGGTAGTGTGTACCTGGCGTGTTATGAGTGATAGTGAAGTGATGGTAATGTGTACCTGCCATGTTGCGAGTGATAGTGAAGTAATGGTAATGTGTACCTGCCATGTTGCGAGTGATAGTGAAGTGATGGTAATGTGTACCTGCCATGTTGCGAGTGAGAGTGAAGTGATGGTAATGTGTACCTGCCATGTTACGAGTGATAGTGAAGTGATGGTAATGTGTACCTGCCATGTTGCGAGTGATAGTGAAGTGATGGTAATGTGTACCTGCCATGTTGCGAGTGATAGTGAAGTGATGGTAATGTGTACCTGCCATGTTGCGAGTGATAGTGAAGTGATGGTAATGTGTACCTGCCATGTTGCGAGTGATAGTGAAGTGATGGTAGTGTGTACCTGGGTGTTATGAGTGATAGTGAAGTGATGGTAATGTGTACCTGCCATGTTGCGAGTGATAGTGAAGTGATGGTAATGTGTACCTGCCATGTTGCGAGTGATAGTGAAGTGATGGTAGTGTGTACCTGGCGTGTTATGAGTGATAGTGAAGTGATGGTAATGTGTACCTGCCATGTTGCGAGTGATAGTGAAGTGATGGTAGTGTGTACCTGCCATGTTGCGAGTGAGAGTGAAGTGATGGTAGTGTGCACCTGCCATGTTGCGAGTGATAGTGAAGTGATGGTAGTGTGCACCTGCCATGTTGCGAGTGATAGTGAAGTGATGGTAATGTGTACCTGCCATGTTGCGAGTGATAGTGAAGTGATGGTAGTGTGTACCTGCCATGTTGCGAGTGATAGTGAAGTGATGGTAGTGTGGGAGAACTACAGTCACTGTGGGAGAACTACAGCCACTGTGGGAGAACTACAGTCACTGTGGGAGAACTACAGTCACTGTGGGAGAACTACAGTCACTGTGGTAGAACTACAGTCACTGTGGTAGAACTACAGTCACTGTGGGAGAACTACAGTCACTGTGGTAGAACTACAGCCACTGTGGTAGAACTACAGCACTGTGGTAGAACTACAGCCACTGTGGTAGAACTACAGTCACTGTGGTAGAACTACAGTCACTGTGGTAGAACTACAGTCACTGTGGGAGAACTACAGTCACTGTGGTAGAACTACAGCCACTGTGGTAGAACTACAGCCACTGTGGTAGAACTACAGCCACTGTGGTAGAACTACAGCCACTGTGGTAGAACTACAGTCACTGTGGTAGAACTACAGCCACTGTGGTAGAACTACAGTCACTGTGGTAGAACTACAGTCACTGTGGTAGAACTACAGTCACTATGGTAGAACTACAGCCACTGTGGTAGAACTACATTCACTGTGGTAGAACTACAGTCACTGTGGTAGAACTACAGCCACTGTGGTAGAACTACAGTCACTGTGGTAGAACTACAGTCACTGTGGTAGAACTACAGTCACTGTGGTAGAACTACAGCCACTGTGGGAGAACTACAGTCAATGTGGTAGAACTACAGTCACTGTGGTAGAACTACAGCCACTGTGGTAGAACTACAGCCACTGTGGTAGAACTACAGTCACTGTGGTAGAACTACAGCCACTGTGGTAGAACTACAGTCACTGTGGTAGAACTACAGCCACTGTGGTAGAACTACAGTCACTGTGGTAGAACTACAGTCACTGTGGGAGAACTACAGTCACTGTGGGAGAACTACAGTCACTGTGGTAGAACTACAGTCACTGTGGGAGAACTACAGCCACTGTGGTAGAACTACAGTCACTGTGGTAGAACTACAGCCACTGTGGTAGAACTACAGTCACTGTGGTAGAACTACAGCCACTGTGGTAGAACTACAGCCACTGTGGTAGAACTACAGCCACTGTGGTAGAACTACAGTCACTGTGGTAGAACTACAGCCACTGTGGTAAAACTACAGTCACTGTGGTAGAACTACAGCCACTGTGGTAGAACTACAGTCACTGTGGGAGAACTACAGTCACTGTGGGAGAACTACAGTCACTGTGGTAGAACTACAGCCACTGTGGTAGAACTACAGTCACTGTGGTAGAACTACAGCCACTGTGGTAGAACTACAGTCACTGTCGGAGAACTACAGTCACTGTGGTAGAACTACAGTCACTGTGGTAGAACTACAGTCACTGTGGTAGAACTACAGTCACTGTGGTAGAACTACAGTCACTGTGGTAGAACTACAGTCACTGTGGTAGAACTACAGCCACTGTGGTAGAACTACAGTCACTGTGGTAGAACTACAGTCACTGTGGTTAGAACTACAGTCACTGTGGTAGAAACTACAGTCACTGTGGTAGAACTACAGTCACTGTGGTAGAACTACAGTCACTGTGGTAGAACTACAGTCACTGTGGTAGAACTACAGCCACTGTGGTAGAACTACAGTCACTGTGGTAGAACTACAGCCACTGTGGTAGAAAATACAGCCACTGTGGTAGAACTACAGTCACTGTGGTAGAACTACAGTCACTGTGGGAGAACTACAGCCACTGTGGTAGAACTACAGTCACTGTGGTAGAACTACAGTCACTGTGGTAGAACTACAGTCACTGTGGTAGAACTACAGTCACTGTGGTAGAACTACAGTCACTGTGGTAGAACTACAGCCACTGTGGGAGAACTACAGTCACTGTGGTAGAACTACAGTCACTGTGGTAGAACTACAGCCACTGTGGTAGAACTACAGTCACTGTGGTAGAATTACAATCACTGTGGTAGAACTACAGCCACTGTGGTAGAACTACAGTCACTGTGGGTAGAACTACAGCCACTGTGGTAGAACTACAGTCACTGTGGTAGAATTACAATCACTGTGGGAGAACTACAGCCACTGTGGTAGAACTACAGTCACTGTGGTAGAACTACAGTCACTGTGGGAGAACTACAGCCACTGTGGTAGAACTACAGTCACTGTGGTAGAACTACAGTCACTGTGGGAAAACTACAGCCACTGTGGTAGAACTACAGCCAATGTGGTAGAACTACAGTCACTGTGGTAGAACTACAGTCACTGTGGGAGAACTACAGTCACTGTGGTAGAACTACAGCTACTGTGGGAGAACTACAGTCACTGTGGGAGAACTACAGCCACTGTGGTAGAACTACAGTCACTGTGGTAGAACTACAGTCACTGTGGGAAAACTACAGCCACTGTGGTAGAACTACAGCCAATGTGGTAGAACTACAGTCACTGTGGTAGAACTACAGTCACTGTGGGAGAACTACAGTCACTGTGGTAGAACTACAGCCACTGTGGGAGAACTACAGTCACTGTGGTAGAACTACAGTCACTGTGGTAGAACTACAGCCACTGTGGTAGAACTACAGTCACTGTGGTAGAACTACAGCACTGTGGTAGAACTACAGTCACTGTGGGAGAACTACAGTCACTGTGGTAGAACTACAGTCACTGTGGGAGAACTACAGCCACTGTGGTAGAACTACAGTCACTGTGGGAGAACTATAGTCACTGTGGTAGAACTACAGTCACTGTGGGAGAACTACAGCCACTGTGGTAGAACTACAGTCACTGTGGGAGAACTACAGTCACTGTGGTAGAACTACAGCCACTGTGGTAGAACTACAGTCACTGTGGTAGAACTACAGTCACTGTGGGAGAACTACAGTCACTGTGGGAGAACTACAGCCACTGTGGGAGAACTACAGCCACTGTGGTAGAACTACAGCCACTGTGGTAGAACTACAGCCACTGTGGGAGAACTACAGCCACTGTGGGAGAACTACAGCCACTGTGGTACAACTACAGCCACTGTGGGAGAACTACAGCCACTGTGGTAGAACTACAGTCACTGTGGTAGAACTACAGCCACTGTGGTAGAACTACAGCCACTGTGGTAGAACTACAGTCACTGTGGTAGAACTACAGCCACTGTGGTAGAACTACAGTCACTGTGGGAGAACTACAGTCACTGTGGTAGAACTACAGTCACTGTGGTAGAACTACAGTCACTGTGGTAGAACTACAGCCACTGTGGTAGAACTACAGCCACTGTGGTAGAACTACAGTCACTGTGGTAGAACTACAGCCACTGTGGTAGAACTACAGCCACTGTGGGAGAACTACGGTCACTGTGGGAGAACTACAGCCACTGTGGGAGAACTACAGCCACTGTGGGAGAACTACAGCCACTGTGGGGGAACTACAGCCAATTATTGCATGCTAGCTGGTGGTCTTATAACATGCTAGTATCCCACTATAAGAAGTATCCCACTACAAGAAGAATCCCACTACAAGAAGTATCCCACTACAAGAAGTATCCCACTACAAGAAGTATCCCACTACAAGAAGTATCCCACTACAAGAAGTATCCCACTACAAGAAGTATCCCACTACAAGAAGTATCCCACTACAAGAAGTATCCCTCTACAAGAAGTATCCCACTACAAGAAGTATCCCACTACAAGAAGTATCCCACTACAAGAAGTATCCCACTACAAGAAGTATCCCACTACAAGAAGTATCCCACTACAAGAAGTATCCCACTACAAGAAGTATCCCACTACAAGAAGTATCCCATTCTCTCTAAAGAGAGTTTAACAAGGTTAAGGATCCCTAGCTTTATTGACAGCTATTTACAGGTTAAGGATTCCTAACTTTATTGACAAGCTAAGAGCTGTTACCTACATCAGCTCATTTGAAAGCATTTTTATTGTTATGAGACATACAAGTAGGAAACAGGATGAAGTTGGAGCCATCTGTGGGCCAGCATTTTCATTTGATCAACTGACTTTATCTCGTTGACATCATTATGCTGTACGAATGTGTTCCATACTCGAGTCATCCTGGGTATATATGATCTCAGATGGAGTGATGTTCTGGAGAAGGGTACAGCCAGAGTGAAGTTGCTGCTTTCTGCCCGTCTTGTGGCATAAAAGCTTGTTTCACGCTGTCCTCGAAGTGAATCCAAGTGTGGTATTTTGACAATATTGGCCTTGTACATAACAGTAAGGCCACCCACATCCCTCCTATGTTAAAGGCTCTGCTGAAATGACAGATCTATCCAGGATGGGTCCAGGCGAGAGATGAGACGTCTTGCTCTGTTCTCTACTCTGTCAAGTAGTCGCAGATGAAAGGAAGGGGGGCAGGCAAACGAAGAAAGTGGAGCATACTCAAGATGTGAGCGTACTTGTGCCTCGTACAAAATCTTGCAACCCCTACTGTCAAGCAGATGCGAGATACGGCGAAGTACTGTAAGCGTCCTGGTTGCCTTGTTTGCAAGATTTACGACGTAGTTCTTCATAGTCTGTTTGGAGTCATATTTCACCCCAAGGATATCAATTTCTTTCCCAGGTGCCAACACCCTCCCATTCATACTTACTACTGCACCGGCATTACAGTCATGGTTCCTAGATACCATCATCATTTGTGTTTTCTCAGGTGCAAATGTTATTTGTCATCTGTTTCCCCAAGCTGATATAGCTCTTAGCTGGTGATTGATGTAGCTTAGAGCAGCTGGCATTTCTTCTCTTGGATAAGTAAATGTCACTGTACAGTCGTCTGCATATGCATGTGATTCTGGGATGAGATGAACAAGGTCGTTGAAGTAGACTTTCCATAACAATGGACCCAGCACGCTTCCTTGTGGAACACTTGCCCCAATAGGATGTCTTGCTGATTCCGTTCCATTGAGAACTACACTTAGAGATCTACCATGAAGGTAATCACTGAGGAGACATAGCGTAGAGCCTGCAATTCCCAGTGCTTGAAGTTTTGCTAAGAGGCCCTGGTGCCACACCCGGTCGAAAGCGCCAGCAATGTCCAGTGCTACCACACAGCTGACTTTGGATTCATCCAGTGACTGGTGCCACTTAGTGGAGAGGTTTAACAACAGATCAGCAGCAGAGTAACCTTTCCTGAAGCCATACTGACGATCACAAAGTAGTGAGTGGTAGTCAAAAAACTCTGTCATTTGTCTTGAGATTATTGTCTCAAGGATCTTACCAGTGATTGACAGGAGTGACACTGGTCTGTAGTTGCTGATTTCTGCTCTGCTCTTCTTTTTGTGAACTGGGACTACATTTGCCTCTTTCCATGGAGAGGGCCATTTACACTGTACTAGGCAATGCTGAAAGATGCGAGTTAGAGGTGCTGCTAGCTGGTCTGCACATCTTCTCAACAATCTTGGGCTCAACTTGTCTGGGCCCACAGCCTTTTCTTGGTCAAGTGATTAAAGAAGGAAATGCACCTCCTCCTGCCTTATTGTCACCACTGACAGTTTTGACACAGTTCTTGCAGCTAGCCAAGGAGGGTCCCTTGCTGGATCAGGAACTTGCATTTTGGTAGCAAAGTGTTCAGCAAAGAGGTCCGCCTTCTCTTGACTACTAGTAGAGGTGGTCCCATCCTGTCGATTTAGAGGTGGAATAAGTTCATCAGGCAGATAACCTTGTCTGTCCTTGACCAGGGACCACAAGGGTTTGGAGCCTACCCTACCTGATGCTAACTTCCTTTTAGTGTCCATCTCTCTCTCTCTCTCTCTCTCTCTCTCTCTCTCTCTCTCTCTCTCTCTCTCTCTCTCTCTCTCTCTCTCTCTCTCTCTCTCTCTCTCTCTCTCTCTCTCTCTCTCTCTCTCTCGACTCCTCTAAGTATTTTGTACGTCCTTGCCCTGGCTCCTCCTCACAGTTCATACACTCTAGCTCTTGGGCTAGTCTCCTTGTATGCATATACTCTCCTTCCAGTTTCTTGACAAGATTTTTCAGGTGTATGTTGTATGCTTCATACTGGTGGTGTATACCCCAAGGTGGGTGTATGTTGTATGTTGTATGTTGTATGCGTCATACTGGTGGCGTATACCCCAAGGTGGGTGTATGTTGTATGTTGTATGCGTCATACTGGTGGTGTATACCCCAAGGTGGGTGTATGTTGTATGTTGTATGTTATATGCGTCATACTGGTGGTGTATACTCCAAGGTGGGTGTATGTTGTATGTTATATGCGTCATACTGGTGGTGTATACTCCAAGGTGGGTGTATGTTGTATGTTATATGCGTCATACTGGTGGTGTATACTCCAAGGTGGGTGTATGTTGTATGTTATATGCGTCATACTGGTGGTGTATACTCCAAGGTGGGTGTATGTTGTATGTTATATGCGTCATACCGGTGGTGTATACCCCAAGGTGGGTGTATGTTGTATGTTATATGCGTCATACTGGTGGTGTATACTCCAAGGTGGGTGTATGTTGTATGTTGTATGTTATATGCGTCATACTGGTGGTGTATACTCCAAGGTGGGTGTATGTTGTATGTTGTATGTTATATGCGTCATACTGGTGGTGTATGCTCCAAGGTGGGTGTATGTTGTATGCGTCATACTGGTGGTGTATACTCCAAGGTGGGTGCATGTTGTATGTTGTATGCGTCATACTGGTGGTATATACTCCAAGGTGGGCGTATGTTGTATGTTGTATGCGTCATACTGGTGGTGTATACTCCAAGGTGGGTGTATGTTGTATGTTGTATGTTGTATGCGTCATGCTGGTGGTGTATACTCCAAGGTGGGTGTATGTTGTATGTTGTATGCGTCATACTGGTGGTGTATACTCCAAGGTGGGTGTATGTTGTATGCTTCATACTGGTGGTGTATACTCCAAGGTGGGTGTATGTTGTATGCGTCATACTGGTGGTGTATACTCCAAGGTGGGTGTATGTTGTATGTTGTATGCGTCTTACTGGTGGTGTATACTCCAAGGTGGGTGTATGTTGTATGTTGTATGCGTCTTACTGGTGGTGTATACTCCAAGGTGGGTGTATGTTGTATGTTGTATGCGTCATACTGGTGGTGTATACTCCAAGGTGGGTGTATGTTGTATGTTGTATGCTTCAAACTGGTGGTGCATACTCCAAGGTGGGTGTATGTTGTATGTTGTATGCGTCTTACTGGTGGTGTATACTCCAAGGTGGGTGTATGTTGTATGTTGTATGCGTCTTACTGGTGGTGTATACTCCAAGGTGGGTGTATGTTGTATGTTGTATGCGTCATTCTGGTGGTGTATACTCCAAGGTGGGTGTATGTTGTATGTTGTATGCTTCAAACTGGTGGTGCATACTCCAAGGTGGGTGTATGTTGTATGTTGTATGCGTCATACTGGTGGTGTATACTCCAAGGTGGGTGTATGTTGTATGTTGTATGCGTCTTACTGGTGATGTATACTCCAAGGTGGGTGTATGTTGTATGTTGTAGGCGTCATTCTGGTGGTGTATACTCCAAGGTGGGTGTATGTTGTATGCGTCATACTGGTGGTGTATACTCCAAGATGGGTGTATGTTGCATGTTGTATGTTGTATGCGTCATACTGGTGGTGTATACTCCAAGATGGGTGTATGTTGTATGTTGTATGCGTCATACTGGTGGTGTATACTCCAAGATGGGTGTATGTTGTATGTTGTATGCGTCATACTGGTGGTGTATACTCCAAGATGGGTGTATGTTGTATGTTGTATGCGTCATACTGGTGGTGTATACTCCAAGGTGGGTGTATGTTGTATGTTGTATGTTATATGCGTCATACTGGTGGTGTATACTCCAAGGTGGGTGTATGTTGCATGTTGTATGTTATATGCGTCATACTGGTGGTATATACTCCAAGGTGGGTGTATGTTGTATGTTGTATGTTGTATGCGTCATACTGGTGGTGTATACTCCAAGGTGGGTGTATGTTGTATGTTGTATGTTGTATGCGTTATACTGGTGGTGTATACTCCAAGGTGGGTGTATGTTGTATGTTGTATGTTGTATGCATCATACTGGTGGTGTATACTCCAAGGTGGGTGTATGTTGTATGTTGTATGCGTCATACTGGTGGTGTATACTCCAAGGTGGGTATATGTTGTATGCGTCATACTGGTGGTGTATACTCCAAGGTGGGTGTATGTTGTATGCGTCATACTGGTGGTGTATACTCCAAGGTGGGTGTATGTTGTATGTTGTATGCGTCATACTGGTGGTATATACTCCAAGGTGGGCGTATGTTGTATGTTGTATGCGTCATACTGGTGGTGTATACTCCAAGGTGGGTGTATGTTGTATGTTGTATGCGTCATGCTGGTGGTGTATACTCCAAGGTGGGTGTATGTTGTATGTTGTATGCGTCATACTGGTGGTGTATACTCCAAGGTGGGTGTATGTTGTATGTTGTATGCGTCTTACTGGTGGTGTATACTCCAAGGTGGGTGTATGTTGTATGTTGTATGCGTCTTACTGGTGGTGTATACTCCAAGGTGGGTGTATGTTGTATGTTGTATGCGTCTTACTGGTGATGTATACTCCAAGGTGGGTGTATGTTGTATGTTGTAGGCGTCATTCTGGTGGTGTATACTCCAAGGTGGGTGTATGTTGTATGCTTCATACTGGTGGTGTATACTCCAAGGTGGGTATATGTTGTATGCGTCATACTGGTGGTGTATACTCCAAGGTGGGTGTATGTTGTATGTTGTATGCGTCTTACTGGTGGTGTATACTCCAAGGTGGGTGTATGTTGTATGTTGTATGCGTCTTACTGGTGGTGTATACTCCAAGGTGGGTGTATGTTGTATGTTGTATGCGTCTTACTGGTGATGTATACTCCAAGGTGGGTGTATGTTGTATGTTGTAGGCGTCATTCTGGTGGTGTATACTCCAAGGTGGGTGTATGTTGTATGCTTCATACTGGTGGTGTATACTCCAAGGTGGGTATATGTTGTATGCGTCATACTGGTGGTGTATACTCCAAGGTGGGTGTATGTTGTATGTTGTATGCGTCTTACTGGTGGTGTATACTCCAAGGTGGGTGTATGTTGTATGTTGTATGCGTCTTACTGGTGGTGTATACTCCAAGGTGGGTGTATGTTGTATGTTGTATGCGTCTTACTGGTGATGTATACTCCAAGGTGGGTGTATGTTGTATGTTGTAGGCGTCATTCTGGTGGTGTATACTCCAAGGTGGGTGTATGTTGTATGCTTCATACTGGTGGTGTATACTCCAAGGTGGGTATATGTTGTATGCGTCAAACTGGTGGTGTATACTCCAAGGTGGGTGTATGTTGTATGTTGTATGCATCTTACTGGTGGTGTATACTCCAAGGTGGGTGTATGTTGTATGTTGTATGCGTCTTACTGGTGGTGTATACTCCAAGGTGGGTGTATGTTGTATGTTGTATGCGTCTTACTGGTGATGTATACTCCAAGGTGGGTGTATGTTGTATGATGTAGGCGTCATTCTGGTGGTGTATACTCCAAGGTGGGCGTATGTTGTATGTTGTATGTTATATGCGTCATACTGGTGGTGTATACTCCAAGGTGGGTGTATGTTGCATGTTGTATGTTATATGCGTCATACTGGTGGTGTATACTCCAAGGTGGGTGTATGTTGTATGTTGTATGTTGTATGCGTCATACTGGTGGTGTATACTCCAAGGTGGGTGTATGTTGTATGTTGTATGTTGTATGCGTCATACTGGTGGTGTATACTCCAAGGTGGGTGTATGTTGTATGCGTCATACTGGTGGTGTATACTCCAAGATGGGTGTATGTTGTATGTTGTATGCGTCATACTTGTGGTGTATACTCCAAGGTGGGTGTATGTTGTATGTTGTATGTTGTATGCGTCATACTGGTGGTGTATACTCCAAGGTGGGTGTATGTTGTATGCGTCATACTGGTGGTGTATACTCCAAGGTGGGTGTATGTTGTATGCGTCATACTGGTGGTGTATACTCCAAGGTGGGTGTATGTTGTATGTTGTATGCGTCATACTGGTGGTGTATACTCCAAGGTGGGTGTATGTTGTATGCGTCATACTGGTGATGTATACTCCAAGATGGGTGTATGTTGTATGTTGTATGCGTCATTCTGGTGGTGTATACTCCAAGATGGGTGTATGTTGTATGTTGTATGCGTCATACTGGTGGTGTATACTCCAAGATGGGTGTATGTTGTATGTTGTATGCGTCATACTGGTGGTGTATACTCCAAGATGGGTGTATGTTGTATGTTGTATGCGTCATACTGGTGGTGTATACTCCAAGATGGGTGTATGTTGTATGTTGTATGCGTCATACTGGTGGTGTATACTCCAAGATGGGTGTATGTTGTATGTTGTATGCGTCATACTGGTGGTGTATACTCCAAGATGGGTGTATGTTGTATGTTGTATGCGTCATACTGGTGGTGTATACTCCAAGGTGGGTGTATGTTGTATGTTGTATGTTGTATGCGTCATACTGGTGGTGTATACTCCAAGATGGGTGTATGTTGTATGTTGTATGCGTCATACTGGTGGTGTATACTCCAAGGTGGGTGTATGTTGTATGTTGTATGCGTCTTACTGGTGATGTATACTCCAAGGTGGGTGTATGTTGTATGTTGTATGCGTCATACTGGTGGTGTATACTCCAAGGTGCCTACAGAAATGCATGTATGCTCATGTAGGTGCAATAATGTCCTCTCATACAACTGGTATACTTTTCTTGCGGTTTCAAGAGAACGACTGTTTAGCCTGACCTGAAGCAGGCAACAACAGCCTGCTCTATCATGCAGCCAATAACAGCCTGCTGGATCAAGCAAGTAACAACAGCCTGCTGGATCAAGCAGGCAACAACAGCCTGTTGGATCAGGCAGGTAACAACAGCCTGCTGGATCAAGCAGGTAACAACAGCCTGCTGGATCAGGCAGGTAACAACAACGTGCTGGATCCAGCAGGGAACAACAGCCTGCTGGATCAGGCAGCATCAGCAACCTGCTGGATCAAGTAGGCAACAACAGCCTGCTGAATCAGGCAGGCAACAGCAGCCTGCTCGATCAGGCAGGTAACAACAACCTGCTGGATCATGCAGGTAACAACAGCCTGCTGGATCAGGCAGGCAACAACAGCCTGCTGGATCAAGCAGGCAAAAACAGCCTGCTTTATCAGGCAGGCAACAACAGCCTGCTGGATCAAGCAGAAAACAACAGCCTGCTGGATCATGCTGGCAACAACAACCTGCTGGATCAAGCAGGGAACAACAGCCTACTAGATCAGGCGGCATCAGTAGCCTGCTGGATCGAGTAGGCAACAACAGCCTGCTGGATCCGGCAGGTAACAACAGCCCGCTGGATCCAGCAGGCAACAACAGCCTGTTGGATCAAGCAGGCAACAACAGTTTACTGGATCAGGCAGGCAACAACAATCTGCTGTATCAGGAAGGCAACAACAGCCTGCTGGATCAGACAGGTAACAGCCTGCTGGATCAAGCAGGCAACAACAGTCTGCTGGATCAGGCAGGTAACAGCCTGCTGGATCAAGCAGGCAACAACAGCCTGCTGTATCATGCAGGCAATAACACCCTGCTGGATCAAGCAGGCAACAACAGCCTGCTGAATCAGGCAGGCAAGAACAGCCTGTTGGATCAAGCAGGCAACAACAACCTGCTGGATCAAGCAGGCAACAACAGCCTGCTGAATCAGGCAGACAACAACAGTCTGCTGAATCAGGTAGGCAACAACAGCTTGCTGGATCAGGCAGGTAACAGCTTGATGGATCAGGCAGGTAACAGCCTGTTGGATCAAGCAGGCATCAACAGCCTGCTTTATCAGGCAGGTGACAACAGCCTGCTGGATCAGGCACTCATGTAGGAAGCTTGACCTCGGATCCTTCAATGGTGTAGGGTTCGTGAACCACAGGATTTGAGCTGCCCTCATGTTGATAAATTAGACACATGTGCAACTCTTGGGTATCTTTATTGAGGAAACGTTTCGCCACACAGTGGCTTCATCAGTCCATACGTAGGAGAAACTTGAAGAACAGGAGGAGAATGAGGTAATCAGTCCCTCAACCTTGAGTCGATGTGTTCAGTCCATCAATCTTGGACTGAACACCTCGACTCAAGGTTGAGGGACTGATTACCTCATTCTCCTCCTGTTCTTCAAGATTCTCCTTTGTATGGACTGATGAAGCCACTGTGTGGCGAAACGTTTCCTCAATAAAGATACCCAAGAGTTGCACATGTGTCTAATTTATCAACATGTCGGTTCTCTGAACCATTCATCTACAAATCTGCCCTCATGTTCTTGATCCAAGGAAGATTTGCGATCATCATCATTATTATTATTATTATTATTATTATTATTATTATTATTATTATTATTATTATTATTATTATTCAATGGAGTAAACTCAGCACTTTATGGAGTAAATTCATAAGTGTAGGGAGAGAGGGGAGAGAGAGAGAGAGAGAGAGAGAGAGACAGAGAGAGAGAGAGAGAGAGAGAGAGAGAGAGAGAGAGAGAGAGAGAGAGAGAGAGAGAGAGAGAGAGAGAAAGACAGAGAGACAGAGACAGAGAGAGACAAAGAGAGAAAGAGAGAGTCAGAGAGAAAGAGAGAAACAGAGTGAGACAGAATGGTCCTAACACACCCATCAAGTGCTTTAACCTGGTCTTTTTCTCTGTCAAAACAAGGAAAGACCGAATGAGACGCGGGTCAGAGACAAGCAGACGGAGCGAGAGTGCCAATGGTTCCAGGTAACTGTTCGTGCCAACACTACCTATGCACCGCCATTATATACACGCTAAAATACACATTATTTTAGGAGCTTTAATGCCTGCAAAAATACAGTTGTATTCTGTTGTATTTATGACCCTGTATATCTTGCTTCAGTACTTGTATATTGCGTTGTATTTTTTGTAGAAGGTATGTTTAGTGTATGTTGTGTAGTGCCTCTGTACCTGTCACTGCCATGCATTGTACTTGGGTTCAAGCCTGTTGGCTACACGAGGGTCATTAAGACTGCATGCCACCTGTACTCCATATGTACTCCAACAGTCAAGAATACAGTGGAACTTCAGTTTTCGTACGATCCGAATATCGTACAATTCGGATTTAGAACACTTTTTGGGAGGAAATTTTGGTTCGGATTTCCTACCTCCATCCGGAAATTGTAGGTATTAGATGCGTCCGCCCGCGTCACTGGTTGAGTGAGCGTTCACCCGAAACATTTCGCAATTTTTGTGCTTGTTTATTGATTGTGGCTGAGAAATAAGCCACCTTGGGCTCAAAGAAAGCTCCTAGTGCCAGCCCTTTGGTAAAGAAGGTGAAAAACATAATAGAATTCAAGAGGGATTGTAGAACAATACGAAAGTGGCGTACCTAGCCGAGCTTGCCAGGATGCATGCGAAGTCGAAATCAACACTCTGTTCCATCCTGGCAAAGTAAAAATCAAGGAAGCTAAAGTTGCAAAAGGGGAAAATATGCTAACGAAAAAGAGATCGCCAACAGTCGAAGATGTGGAAAAGTTGTTGGTGTGGATCAACGGAAAACAGTTAGAGGGAGATAGTGTTGGGGCCTCGATCATTTGCATTTTCTTTACGAGATCCACATGCAACTACCTTGCCGAAAAGGCAAGGCAGTTGCATGTGGATCTCGTAAAGAAAATGCCTTGAACGAGTGCTGCTGTTAGTGAATTTAAGGCCAGCAAAGGCTGGTTCAACAGACAGTGGCATACACAGTGTTGTAAGACATGGTGAGGCTGCAAGTTCAGACAAACGTGTGGCCAAAGAATTCGTTGATGAATTCAAGGAATACGTAGAGGCTGGAGGTTTCCTACCCCAACAAGTGTTTAGTTGTGACGAAAGAGGCCTCTTTTGAAACGCGGGAAGGTGCCTTCTTCTGTGATTAAGGACATGTGTGCAAAGCGGAATGAATTGCAAACTTTTGTTGAAAAATATCACCTTGACCAAGCTGATACAAGCCGTATATGCAACATGTTCAGTGACAATACATTGTCCCAGAAACAGAGCTCTCTGGACACATTTTTAGTACGACAGGGGTACAGTGCCAGTAACAGACAAAGAAGGGAAGTAACCCTAGAGAGAACTTTGATACCTGAAGTCTTTTTGGAGGGGGATTCCAATAACCTCAACTCCCTCTCCCCTCCTCAAGTTCTTCAATACGCCAACAAGAGTCTTCAATAAAGGTATGTAATGTTTATTTATCATTAAAGTGAGTCATTTATATTTATTTCTCATTGTTTTTCTGTATGAAAACTATAGTTATTCGTTAAAAAAAAATATTTTTTGTTAATATTTTTGGGTATCTGAAACGGATTAATTGTATTTGCATCATTTCTTATGAGAAATATTACTTCAGTTTTCGTACGTTTCGGATTTAGACCGACCTTATGGAACAGATTAAGTATGAAATCCGGAGTTCCACTGTACTTTAATACCTAAAATAGGTATTAATGTAAACTACCGGTGTATTTACACTGAAAGATACGCACCTCTCAGTTTATATATATACACAAGAACCACTCTTATGTCTTACTCGCAGTCTTTTGTTTTTATACTTCCTTGAGCGTATGAGAAATCACGAAAGCGCTTGGAATTTCACGATTTTTTTCCACAGTGGTTGTTCCGCATATTGTGATATCACCTGTTTACTGTGATCTTATTCCATATGTATATGTATATATATATATATATATATATATATTATATATATATATATATATATATATATATATATATATATATATATATATAATATATATATATATATATATATATATATGTCGTACCGATAGGAGTGAATGGAGACAAATGGTTTTTAATACTTGACGTGCTGTTGGAGTGTGAGCAAAGTAACATTTATGAAGGGGTTCAGGGAAACCGGCAGGCCGGACTTGAGTCCTGGAGATGGGAAGTACAGTGCCTGCACTCTGAAGGAGGGGTGTTAATGTTGCAGTTTAAAAACTGTAGTGTAAAGCACCCTTCTGGCAAGACAGTGATGGAGTGAATGATGGTGAAAGTTTTTCTTTTTCGGGCCACCCTGCCTTGGTGGGAGACGGCCAGTGTGATACTAATAATAAATATATATGTGTGTGTATATATATATATATATATATATATATATATTATATATATATATATATATAATATATATATATATATATATATATATATATTTATAATCAATGTACCATGCAGACACAAGTGGAAGGATATGCAGAGAAAAATCGCAGTCAGCAGGATTCGAAGCCACGTGTGGGGAGTGGTACGGCTTCCAATGTAAAGCTTTGGACCACTGAGCCACAAATGCGACAAAAAGCTAGGTAGCTTGGTTACAAGCCAAGTTTCACCCTAGCCCCGGGCGCACCAGTGAGCCTAAGGCATGGTTTCCAGCTATTTTGTTCTCTTTGTGTGGTCACAACAGTGAGTGGTGCATTGAGGAGTGTTTGGAGACAAACAACTTTATCCATGGAAGCAAAGAGGGAAATGTATGGAAATACAGTTATACCAACACTCTTATATGGGTGTGAAGCATGGGTGGTGAATTTTGCAGCGAGGAGAAGGCTGGAGGCAGTGGAGATGTCATGTCTGAGGGCAATGTGTGGTGTGAATATTATGCAGAGAATTCGTAGATTGAAGATTAGAAGGAGGTGCAGGGTTACTAAAAGTATTATCTAGATGACAGAGAAAGGGTTGTGTTGTTGAGGTATTTCGGACATTTAAAGAGTATGGCACAAAATAGAATGACTTGCAGAGCGTATATATCTGTAGTGTTGGAAGGTAGGGGTTGTCCTAGGAAAGATTGGAGGGATGGGTTAAAGGTTTTGTGAGTGAGAGACTTAGACATCCAGTCATCTTATATAGGAGTGAGTGGAAGCCAAGGGTTTTTATGACTTGATGTGCTGTTGGAGTGTGAACAAGGTAACATTTATAAAGTGGTTCATGAAAACAGGTTAGCTGGACTTGAGTCCTGGAGGTGGGAAATACAGTTCCTACACTATGAAGGAGAGATGATGGTAGGGGTGAGAATATTCGCAGTTTTGCGCTGTAGTGTGGGCGCCCCTCTGGCAAGACAGTGATGGACTGTTAAAATAATGGTCCTGGAAAAGACTTTTTAGGCTGAAATATCACTTCATGCACGATCTCACAAATGTTATAAATTAAAAATGAATCTAACTTACATAACCCTGAACTAATATTCATATTAAATTCAATACTATTTTTTAAGAAACTTGATTCAGTTATATTTCTCTCAGTCATAGACCTGCCTTTATATATTTATATATATATATATATATATATATATATATATATATATATATATATATTTATATATATATATATATAATATATACATATATATATATATATTATATATATGCAAGAATCGCGAACAAGCGATACAAGATGCAAAACAACAAAAGGAAGTTGAATAATAACGCCTCTCATATTGCAATCACGACAACATCATTTCTGCAACTTTTCAAACTCCTGATGATGTGTTGATTGCAATACGAGACGCCTAGAGCTATCATTCAACCCCCAGTGGTTGTTATACATAAGATTGTTCCAGAGTGCCTGAAGCTGCTGTGTATCTGAAGAAAAGTATAGAAACGTATTGTGCTGATTATTGTATTATTGTATTATTGTATTGCTTGTCCTCACCTGCAGCTGTATTGTGTATGATTATTGTATAAGATTTTGTTATGATTGTGCACCGATTTGCCTGAAGAACCTGTGATTGTACTTGTATTTTAAGGTCTCTCTCTCTCTCTCTCTCTCTCTCTCTCTCTCTCTCTCTCTCTCTCTCTCTCGCTCAGTTTTAATTAGTTTGCTAATAATATGAACTTAAAAATTATTAGTTATAGTCAACCTATAATGTCTTGAGCTGGTTATAGTGAACCTATAATGTCTTGAGCTGGTTATAGTGAATCTATAATGTCTTGAGCTGGTTATAATGAACCTATAATGTCTTGAGCTGGTTATAGTGAACCTATAATGTCTTGAGCTGGTTATAGTGAACCTATAATGTCTTGAGTGGTTATAGTGAACCTATAATGTCTTGAGCTGGTTATAGTGAACCTATAATGTCTTAAGTTGGTTATAGTGAACCTATAATGTCTTGAGCTGGTTATAGTGAACCTATAATGTCTTGAGCTGGTTATAGTGAGCCTATAATGTCTTGAGCTGGTTATAGTGAACCTATAATGTCTTGAGCTGGTTATAGTGAACCTATAATGTCTTGAGCTGGTTATAGTGAACCTATAATGTCTTGAGCTGGTTATAGTGAACCTATAATGTCTAGAGCTGGTTATAGTGAACCCATAATGTCTTGAGCTGGTTATAGTGAACCTATAATGTCTTGAGCTGGTTATAGTGAACCTATAATGTCTTGAGCTGGTTATAGTGAACCTATAATGTCTTAAGTTGGTTATAGTGAACCTATAATGTCTTGAGCTGGTTATAGTGAACCTATAATGTCTTAAGTTGGTTATAGTGAACCTATAATGTCTAGAGCTGGTTATAGTGAACCTATAATGTCTTGAGCTGGTTATAGTGACCCTATAATGTCTTGAGCTGGTTATAGTGAACCTATAATGTCTTGAGCTGGTTATAGTGAACCTATAATGTCTAGAGCTGGTTATAGTGAACCTATAATGTCTTGAGCTGGTTATAGTGAACCTATAATGTCTTGAGCTGGTTATAGTGAACCTATAATGTCTTGAGCTGGTTATAGTGAACCTATAATGTCTTGAGCTGGTTATAGTGAACCTATAATGTATTGAGCTGGTTATAGTGAACCTCTAATGTCTTAAGTTGGTTATAGTGAACCTATAATGTCTTGAGCTGGTTATAGTGAACCTATGATGTCTTAAGTTGGTTATAGTGAACCTATAATGTCTTGAGCTGGTTATAGTGAACCTATAATGTCTTAAGTTGGTTATAGTGAACCTATAATGTCTAGAGCTGGTTATAGTGAACCTATAATGTCTTGAGCTGGTTATAGTGAACCTATAATGTCTTGAGCTGGTTATAGTGAACCTATAATGTCTTAAGTTGGTTATAGTGAACCTATAATGTCTTGAGCTGATTATAGTGAACCTATAATGTCTTGAGCTGGTTATAGTGAACCTATAATGTCTTGAGCTGGTTATAGTGAACCTATAATGTCTTGAGCTGGTTATAGTTAACCTATAATGCCTTTAGCTGGTTATAGTTAACCTATAATGCCTTTAGCTGGTTATAGTGAACCTATAATGTCTTACGTAGGTTACTGCCAACCTATAATATTTCTGTTAGGTTCTATACCAACTAACAGTATCTTGTATAGGCTGTACTAGGCCTGTTGTAGGCTGCTACAGTCAGCCTATAATGCTTGCTATATGCAGTGTATAATTAGCAGCTTTGTATTGGCCCTACTGTATTAATTAATGTATGAATATGCATGATTCACGTATCAACATGTATGATTCACGTGTGAACATGTGTAATTCACGTATCAACATGTATGATTCACGTGTGAACATGTATGATTCACGTACCAACATGTATGATTTACGTGTGAACATGTATGATTCACGTACCAACATGTATGATTCACGTGTGAATATGTATGATTCACGTACCAACATGTATGATTCACGTACCAACATGTATGATTCACGTATCAACATGTATGATCATGTCTTGGCTATAATCAGGCTGTTATAGAAGGTTGAGTAGATTATAAGCAGCTGCCTACGACATATTATTTTTGGTTATAGTCAAGTTAGGTTAATAATATTTCTCTCTCTCAGGTATTGCATGACCCCTACGGGTTTACCACTCTCTTGTGTAAACAACCTAACGTTTTCCGGGTTGCGAAGAGGCGTAGTGATGCACTGGTCACTGTGAATCACTGCATTGGTCACTGTGAATCACTGCATTGGTCACTGTGAATCACTGCACTGGTCACTGTAAATCACTGCACTGATCACTGTGAATCACTGCATTGGTCACTGTGAATCACTGCACTGGTCACTGTAAATCACTGCACTGGTCACTGTAAATCACTGCACTGGTCACTGTGAATCACTGCACTGGTCACTGTAAATCACTGCATTGGTCACTGTAAATCACTGCACTGGTCACTGTGAATCACTGCATTGGTCACTGTAAATCACTGCACTGGTCACTGTGAATCACTGCATTGGTCACTGTAAATCACTGCACTGGTCACTGTAAATCACTGCACATGTATTAATAGTTTACATTTGTACCAACAGAGGAGACGAGAGAGGACTGTCAAGGAAACACATAGTGGAGTCTGTCAAGGCCTCACTGGAGCGTCTTCAGTTGGATTATATTGACGTATTGATCATCCACAGAGCTGATGACATGTGTCCCATGGAAGGTAATTGTTCCTGTTCAGAATTGTTCATCACTATAGGTGGTTCAGGAGTGATGGGACTAATGGTCAATTATTAGCTGGTTCACCGGACATATTCAACATTATCTTACAACTTAATGTGGCCCGGTGGCCTGGTAGCCTGGTGGAGGTGGCCCGGTGGCCTGGTGGCTAAAGCTCCCGCTTCACACACGGAGGGCCCGGGTTCGATTCCCGGCGGGTGGAAACATTTCGACACGTTTCCTTACACCTGTTGTCCTGTTCACCTAGCAGCAAATAGGTACCTGGGTGTTAGTCGACTGGTGTGGGTGGCATCCTGGGGGACAAGATTAAGGACCCAATGTAAATAAGTTAGACAGTCCTCGATGACGCACTGACTTTCTTGGGTTATCCTGGGTGGCTAACCCTCCGGGGTTAAAAATCCGAACGAAATCTTATCTTATCTTAATGTGGATGTATTGCGTTTTAAAGCAAACTTGAAGTGTATATATTGATGAATGTTGAAGAATGGCATACCTGTGCAACATTTGGGAATGTTTTATTGGGGAAACGTTTCGCCAACGAGTAGTTTCTTCAGTCGAATTCAAATAATAGTGGAAGGTGATGGGAAGACTGAAGCAGTCAGTCCCTCAACCTGGAGTCTGTGTTGAGTTAATTATTCACTGGAATATACAAACGTCAATGTATATATGTACTAATGTTGGTAGTATATACACATCAGAATATTTTTTACTAATAAATATATTTCTGAGATTGCATTTTACTAAAAGTATTACAATAAAAATTAGTTTCCTGTAGTAATAATATATTTATAATTATGATAATATAAACAGAGTATGCTTATATTATCATAATTATTATTGCAAGAAGTCCCTCTCATGTGCTTTTATCATCCTATGGAGAGGGATCATGAACACAGGTCATCCCACACTCACTAAAGACAACAGACACAGCCCCACTCCACAAAGGTGGCAGTAAAGCAAAGAACTACAGACTGATAGCACTAACATCCCATATCATAAAAATCTTGAGAGGGTTCTAAGAAGCAAGATCACCAACCATCTAGATACTCATCAGTTACACAAGCCAGGGCAACACGGGTTTAGAGCAGGTCGCTCCTGCCTGTCCCAGCTACTGGACCACTATGACAAGGTCCTGGATGCTGTAGAGGATTAACAAAATATATATGTATTATACACAGACTTTGCGAAAGTCATTGACAAGTGTGACCATGGTGTAACAGCGCACATAAATGCGTGATAAAGGAATAACAGGAAAAGTTGGTAGATGGATCTATAACTTCCTAGCAAACAGAACACAAAGAGTAGTAGTCAACAGAGTAAAGTCTGAGGCAGCTACGGTGAAAAGCTCTGTTCCACAAGGCACAGTACTCGCTCCCAGTGTTCCACAAGGCACGGTACTCGCTCCCAGTGTTCCACAAGGCACGGTACTCGCTCCCAGTGTTCCACAAGGCACAGTACTCGCTCCCAGTGTTCCACAAGGCACAGTACTCGCTCCCAGTGTTCCACAAGGCACAGTACTCGCTCCCAGTGTTCCATAAGGCACGGTACTCGCTCCCAGTGTTCCACAAGGCACAGTACTCGCTCCCAGTGTTCCACAAGGCACAGTACTCGCTCCCAGTGTTCCACAAGGCACAGTACTCGCTCCCAGTGTTCCACAAGGCACAGTACTCGCTCCCAGTGTTCCATAAGGCACGGTACTCGCTCCCAGTGTTCCACAAGGCACAGTACTCGCTCTCAGTGTTCCACAAGGCACAGTACTCGCTCCAGTGTTCCACAAGGCACAGTACTCGCTCTCAGTGTTCCACAAGGCACAGTACTCGCTCCCAGTGTTCCACAAGGCACGGTACTCGCTCCCAGTGTTCCACAAGGCACAGTACTCGCTCCCAGTGTTCCATAAGGCACAGTACTCGCTCCCAGTGTTCCACAAGGCACAGTATTCACTCCCATCCTGTTCCTCATCCTCATGTCTGACATAGACAGAGATGTAAGCCACAGCACCGTGTCTTTCTTTGCAGATGACACCAGAATTGCCATGACAGTGTCATGGTAGGTAGAAAAGAATATGAAGTTCAATGAAGAGAAATCTCAACTACTAAGATATGGAAAACTTGAGTAAATTAAAAGTTCATCAGAGTATAAAACAAATTCCAACCACACAACAGAGCGAAAAACTAATGTGAAAGACCTGGGAGTGATAATGTCAGTGGATCTCACCTTCAAAGATCACGACAATGTATCTACCGCATCTGCTAGGAAAATGACAGGATGGATAATGAAACTTTTAAAACTAGGGATGCCAAGCCCATAATGATTCTCTTCAAATCAGTTGTGCTCTCTAGGCTGGAGTATTGCTGTACAGTAACTGCCACCTTCAAGGCTGGCGACATTGCTGATCTGGAGAGTGTACAGAAAACTTTCACAGCACACGTATGTACAATAAAGCACCTTAATTACTTGGAACGGTTGAAGTCCCTTGATTTGTACTCACTGGAACGCAGGTGGAGAAGATACATGATAATATACACTTGGAAAATCCTAGAGGGAATAGTACCAAACTTACACACGAAAATCACTCCCTATGAAAGCAAAAGTCTCGGCAGGAGATACAACATTCCCACAATGAAAAGTAGGGGCGCCACGAGTACACTCAGAGACAAAATCTCAAAGTTTACTATTCGACCACACACACAACAAATATATATATTATATATATATATATATATTATATATATTCTATAATAAAATATTATATATATATATATATATATATTTATATACAGAGCACTTACAACTTTTACAAGCACGGTAAGAACCATAACGTCCAGCAGTGAAGGTAAGTCTGCCAGAACTACTCCACAAGTGTACCACATCACTTCACAGCTCTGGTGAGCTGTGATTGGCTGGTTGAACAAAGGTACTGGAGCCCTTTGTTAAACCCTGAGCATCGGTTTCACTAGTCGGGAGGCATGAAGATATATATGGGTATGTGACATACCCTGATTAAAATATAACACACTCATAGCATGACATATAATATAACCCTAGTAATAAGATAGGAGCACAGTGAAGGTAGACTGACAGTCAGCACAGTGAAGGTAGACTGAGAGTCAGCACAGTGAAGGTAGACTGACAGTCAGCACACAGCACAGTCAAGGTAGACTGACAGTCAGCACACAGCACAGTCAAGGTAGACTGACAGTCAGCACACAACACAGTCAAGGTAGACTGACAGTCAGCACACAGCACAGTCAAGGTAGACTGACAGTCAACGCACAGCACAGTGAAGGTAGACTGACAGTCAGCACACAGCACAGTCAAGGTAGACTGACAATCAGGAGACAGCACAGTCAAGGTAGACTGACAGTCACCACACAGCACAGTCAAGGTAGACTCACAGTCAGCACAGAGCACAGTGAAGGTAGACTGACAGTCACCACACAACACAGTGAAGGTAGACTGACAGTCAGCACACAGAACAGTCAAGGTAGACTGACAGTCACCACATTGAAGGTAGACTGACAGTCAGCACACAGCACAGTCAAGGTAGACTGACAGTCAGCACACAGCACAGTGAAGGTAAACTAACAGTCATCACAGTGAAGGTAGACTGACAGTCATCACAGTGAAGGTAGACTGACAGTCACCACAGTGAAGGCAGACTGACAGTCACCACAGTGAAGGTAGACTGACAGTCATCACACAGCACAGTGAAAGGTAGACTGACCCGTCATCAAAGCAAGTGAAGGTTTGACTGACAGTCAGCACACAGCTCAGTGAAGGTAGACTGACAGTCACCACAGTGAAGGTAGACTGACAGTCATCACAGTGAAGGTAGACTGACAGTCACCACAGTGAAGGTAGACTGACAGTCACCACAGTGAAGGTAGACTGACAGTCACCACAGTGAAGGTAGACTGACAGTCATCACACAGCACAGTGAGGTAGACTGACAGTCACCACAGTAAAGGTAGACTGACAGTCATCACACAGCACAGTGAAGGTACACTGACAGTCATCACACAGCACAGTGAAGGTAGATTGACAGTCATCACACAGCACAGTGAAGGTAGACTGACAGTCATCACACAGCACAGTGAAGGTAGACTGACAGTCATCACACAGCACAGTGAAGGTAGACTGACAGTCATCACACAGCACAGTGAAGGTAGACTGACAGTCATCCACAGCACAGTGAAGGTAGATGACAGTCATCACACAGCACAGTGAAGGTAGACTGACAGTCATCACACAGCACAGTGAAGGTAGACTGACTCACTTTCCTATTACTACCTCTACTACCACTACTACTACCTTTACTACTATCACTACTAGTACCACTACTACTACCACTGCTACTACCACTGCTACTACTACTACTACTACTACTACGACTACTACTCCACTGCTACTACTACTACTACTACTATACTCCACTATACCATTACTACTACCATATAGTGTTCTAGTACTACCATGCTACTATACTCTACCATACTATACCACTGCTACTACTACTACTTACTCATATACTACTACTACCCTATACTGCTGACTACCACTACTACCACTACCATCTTATTACTAACTACCACTACTACTCTAACACCCACTACTTCTACTACCGCTACTACTACTACCACTACTATTACTACCCCTATACTACTAACACCATACTACTCTAACAACCAAACCCCTATTTACTAACTACCACTACTCTACTAAGCACTAACCACCACTATTACTAACTACCACTATACTACTAACACCACCACTTATATACTAATACCACCATTCTACTATAATACCACCATACACTACTACCGCTATATACTACCATTTTATTATACCACTACTACTACCACACTACTATACTACCGCTACTATACTACCCTACTATTACTAACACTATACTACTAACTACCTACTACTATTATAACTACAACTACTATACTAAGCACTAACCACCCCTATTTCTAACTCACCCCTATATAATAACTACCCCCATTCTACTACTACCCCTATACTACTACCCCTACTACTACTACCAAATACATTTTCTATACTGCTATTACTAATACCATACTACTATTACTAATCCACTACTACTACTAAGCACTAACCCCACCATTACTAACTACCACTACTACTACTAACTACCACCACTACTACTATACCGTACTACTACTACGCTATACTACTATCACTATATTACTACTACTGCTATTATAACTACCACCACTACTATTACTAACTATCATACTTTAATCCACACCACCACTTATTACTAACTACCACTATTACTTACCACCCCACCACTACTAAATTTTCTAACTACAACTAATCTTACTACTATGGGCTACCCTATTCCGTACTACTACTGCTACCATACTATTATACTACTACTATTACTAACTACCACTACTATACTATACTAAGTACTAACCACCATATTACTAACTCCACTCTACTTACTACTAAGTACTACCCCCATATTACTAACTACCCCTACTATTACTAACTACCACCCTACTACTACTCTAACTACAGTACATATACTACCACTACTTTACTACTACTAATCATACTACTTTCTACTACTACTAATATATACTACTACTTTCTAACCACTACTACTACTACTACTAACCCTTTTCTACCCTTTTACTATTATTACTAACCACTACTACTACTAATACATACTACTACTATTATACTACTACTACTAAACAACTACTACTAACTACATATACTATACTAACTACCACTACTACTACTATAACTACCATACTATATACTAACCACTATATACTAACCACTATTATACTAACTACCACTCCCACTATACTAATCCACCACTACTGCTATACTACTACTACTTTCTACTATCTACTACTCTACTACCACTACTACTACTACCCCTAATTTCTAATACTACTACTACTAACCACTACTACTAACTACCACTTTACTACTACTACTAACCTCCAAATACTACTACTATACTACTAGCCACTACTACTATAATATATACTACTAACCATTTTCTCTTCTACTACTACTCTAACCACTATCTATAACTACCACTACTACTACTAACCTACTTTACTTATACCCCTACTTATACTAGCTACTACCCCTACTGTACTATACTACTACTACTACTATTAACCATTCTACTAACTACTACTACTACTACTACTTTCTACTATACTACAACTACTAACCACTACCACTGCTAACTACCACTCCTACTACTATGCTACACCACCACCATACTAATTACTACACTACTACTATACTACTACTACCATATATTACTACTACTACTACTACACTACTACTACTACTACCATATACTAAACTACCAAATACTACTACTATACTACTACTATACTACTACTATAACACTACTACTAACTGCCACCCCCACTACTACTACTACTACTATTACTACTACTTTTACTACTAACTACACTACTAAAATAATTAACCACTACTACTACTAACTACCACCACACCACTACTATACTACTACTATACTAACCATATACTACTAACTTTCACTACTACTACTACTACTAACTCGACTACTACTATACTAACCACTACTACTACTAATTCCCACTACTGTACTACTAACTACCACTACTACTATATAACCACTACTACTATAAAATCCCACTATACTACTACTAACCCCTATTACAAAATAACTACCACTCCTACTACTACTATACTACACCATACTACTACTACTTTTACTATTTTCTTACCACTACTACTCCACTATACTACTATAACCACTACTATACTAACTACCCCTCCTACTACTTTACTATCACCTTTCCCCTACTACTACTACTACTACTAACCACTACTACTACTACCACTACTACTACTACTATAACCTTACTACTTCTACTACTACTACTACTACTAACCAATATACTACTAACTATACTACTACTACTACTACTACTAATACTACTACTACTACTACTAAAACTACTATACTACTACTACTAACTACTACTATACTACTACTACTTCTACAAATACTAACCACTTCTTCTGGTAAAATACCACTCCTACTACTACTGCTACCACCACCACTACTACTACTACTATTACTGCTACTACTACCACTACTACTACTACTACTACTATTACTACTACTACTAACTACCACTACTACTACTACTAACCACTACTACTACTAACTACCCCCACCACTTCTACTACTAGAGGGATATCTCTGTGTATATACTGTGAGAGGTATATTTCTGTGTATATACTTTGAGGTATATCTCTGTGCATATATTGTGAGAGATATATCTCTGTGTATATACTGTCAGAGGTATATTTCTGTGTATATACTGTGAGAGGTATAATTCTGTGTATATACTGTCCGAGGTATATCTCTGTGTATATACTGTCAGAGGTATATTTCTGTGTATATACTGTGAGAGGTATATCTCTGTGTATATACTGTGAGAGGTATAGCTCTGTGTATATACTGTGAGAGGTATAGCTCTGTGTATATACTGTGAGAGGTATATATCTGTGTATATACCGTGAGAGGTATATCTATGTGTATATACTGTGAGAGGTATATCTCTGTGTATATACTGTGAGAGGTATACTTCTGTGTATATTATGTGAGAGGTATTATCTCGTGTATATACTGTGAGAGGTTATATCTCTGTGTATATACTGTGAGAGGTATAGCTCTGTGTATATACTGTGAGAGGTGTATCTCTGTGTATATACTGTGAGAGGTATAGCTCTGTGTATATACTGTGAGAGGTATATCTCTGTGTATATACTGTGAGAGGTATATCTCTGTGTATATACCGTGAGAGGGATATCTCTGTGTATATACTGTGACAGGTATATATCTGTGTATATACTGTGAGAGGTATAGCTCTGTGTATATACTGTGAGAGGTATATCCCTGTGTATATAGTGTATGGTTTAGAAAGACACGTAAGCAAACACTATAACATTTATTAGAAAACGTTTCGGTCCTGGGACCTTGATCACTTCTAACATACAGAGGTAGAAAGACATTATATATATAGGCGGAGAGTGAGATGTAACGCACGTGACCTGAGGAATGTCATAAGAACATAAGAATGGAGGAACACTGTAGAAGGCCTACTGGCTCATGCGAGGCAGGTCTTAATCAGAACAACCTCTATCTATGATGAGGACGGGTAGACGATGAAATCATGTGACTCCTGTGTTGTTGGGTTGGTGCTGCTTAAGTATCATGTATGCCAATGTTTTTGAAATTTTGTAGTTTCCAGTGTTGCGTTCTATAGTGTCGGTGACGGCGATTAGTGAGGCTTCTAGGCACCGTCGGCGTCTGAGGTCTGGTTCGGTGAGAACGAGTTGTGCCTCATTCCAGTTCATCAAATGCCCCGTGGAGTCTCTGTGGAGGACACAGGCGTACCTTACATCGTCTCTGTTAGAGGCATTTCGATGATCATTCAGGCGGACTGCAGATCTCTGCCTTTTCTCGCCTACATATTTCTTGGGACAGAATCCACAGGGGATAGTGTAGACGCCTGCTGTAGAAGTTAGAGGTGTGGGGCTGCGTTTCGTAGTGAGGTCTTTGATAGATGATGTGTTTATGGTGGAAACGTTGATGTTACTCATAGCAAGTGCCCGGCGAGTATTCGTGGCAACATCGCCACATGGGAGTACTATGAACTGCTTAGGGGGCTGTTCCATGGGCGGTTTGTTGAGGATAGCTTGTGCCTTGAGTCTGCAATCTCGGATGAAAAAAGATGGGAACTGAAGACGTGTAAAGGCTTGTGTTATGTAAGTGCATTCTTCTTCTAGAAAACAAGGGCTGGAGATGCGAAGAGCTCTCCACTAAGAGGACTCCTCTCTTAGTGCGGGTATCTTGGTGTGAATAAAAGTGTATAAGATCGTCCTTGTTGGTAGGTTTTCTATACACTTTGAAGAGAAGTTTGTCACTGTCGGGAGATCTGCACAGTAGAAAGTCAAGGAAAGGAAGTTTGCCATCATTTTCGAGTTCAAGTGTAAACTTTATTGATGGTTCAACTGCATTGATCTTGTTGAGAAGGGCCTGGATATTGAGACGTCTCGGATAGAAAACCAATATATCATCAACGTATCTTAGCCAGGTAACGGTGTTGGGAATGAGGGTGCTGAATTTCTGTCTCCAAGTTTTCCATGAAGAGGTTGGCAAGCACAGCACTGAGCGGGCTGCCCATTGCCATCCCAAAGCATTGTTTGTAACAGTTGTCCTGATACTTGAAGAAGTTGAAATTAACACAAAGTTCCACTAGATTGATGAAATCTAGAAGAGGTAAAGGGAGGTCGTGGTTTTCAGTGAGCCTCTGTCTCAGAATGTTGAGTGCAGCGTCAGTAGGAACGTTGGTGAAGAGGGCTGTGACATCGAAGGAAGCCATGCTTTTGTTTTTGACATTCAGGTTGGAAATTCGGGAGAGAAGGTCACCTGAGTGTTTGAGGTGGGCTTGACTGATGGTGCCCAGAAGCGCTGAAAGGTATTTGGCAAGGTGGCCGGCTAGTCTGTGTGGTGCACTCCCTATGCCCGAAGTGATAGGCCGTAGTGGGATGCCAGGTTTGTGTGTGTCTTAGGAAGGCCATACAGGCGTGCTGGTTTCGGTTGACCTGGTAAAAGTTTAAGTAGTTTTTTGCCTTGTTCTGATTTTCGTAAGATGCTACGAGCCTTTTGAAGGAAAGTCTGGGTACTTTGAAGTAGCACTGATTCCGATACAGGCTGGTATGTGTTGGCATCGTTGAGAAGATTTAAAACTTTATTGTTGTAGTCGACAGTGTTGAGCAACACCACACCACCTCCTTTGTCAGCGGTTGTAATGACGATATCATCGTTGTTGGCCAAGTTCCTGAGTGCTTGGATGTATCTTCTGGGAATGACCGGTCTTGAAGGCTCAGTAGCTGCAGCAGTGATAATTCCTTGAACAAAGCCTTTTTGAAACTCGGAGCCTCCGAAAGGTTGGTTCTTGGTTACCATATCCACCAGATGATGTTTCTTGTTGATGCCGGTAGTAAACTTGAGCCCTAGGCTGAGGGCTTCTGTCTCGGTGACGGTTAGTGTATAGGAAGATAAGTTATTTATGATTTCTGGTCGTCCCATTTCGCTCCATTTGCTGTGGGAGCACAGGTCTTGTAGTTTTCGTGATAGCTTCAATTTCTGTTGGATGTTGGCAGTGGTAACTTGGCTGAGTATATATTCTGCAGTCCTGTCAGGAGTAGGAAGTGAAGCACGAATCTGAGCGGCACGTAATGAGGCCTCCTTCTGAGCATGTCGCAGTTCATCAGAGCTTTCTCTAAGGTAGGCGTAAACAGCAGGAGAGAAAGGGTGTCTAGATGTGGTCAGTTGTCGAGGAGTGGACCGTGGTACCACCATCTCAGCAAGACAGTCTTCTAGGAAGATGTGTCGGTTCCGAAGACTATTAGCTTTGAGTAAGAGAGAAAGGAATCCTCTGTATGCTATGTCCATAGTGTGTTGCAGTGTCAGACAAGATGGTATAAACCTTGGTAATAAATACCGACAAGTTGGTTTAGAAAGACACGTAAGCAAACACTGTGACATATTTATTAGAAAACGTTTCGGTCCTGGGACCTTGATCACTTCTAACATACAGAGGTTGAAAGACATTATATATATACACTCTCCGCCTATATATATAATGTCTTTCTACCTCTGTATGTTAGAAGTGATCAAGGTCCCAGGACCGAAACGTTTTCTAATAAATATGTCATAGTGTTTGCTTACGTGTCTTTCTAAACCAACTTGTCGGTATTTATTACCAAGGTTTATACCATATAGTGTATATACTGTGAGAGGTATATCTCTGTGCATATGCTGTGAGAGGTATATCTCTGTATATATTCTGTGAGAGGTATATCGCTGTGTATATACTGTGAGAGTTATAGCTCTGTGTATATACTGTTCTTCAAGTTTCTCCTATGTATGGACTGATGAAGCCACTGTGTGGCGAAACGTTTCCTCAATAAAGATACCCAAGAGTTGCACATGTGTCTAATTTATCAACGTGTCGGTTCCCTGAACCATTCATCTACAACACTAGACACTGCTGGCTGGCCAAAACTTTCCAGTATTAAAATTCCCAAATATTGCATAAGTGTCTAAATTACCAACTTGTCGGTTTTCTAGACCACTTATTTCAAACCCACTTATTTCTAGACCGCTAATTCTAAACCATTTATTTCTAA